>OX940947.1:10088352-10801920 GCA_954870645.1 Agrotis clavis | reverse complement strand
GAGTTTAAAATTTTGTTCATTAATATTTCACCCTCTAGATTGAATTTACTTCTCCTCATAATCGAATAACGTTCCAGGTGCGCAAGGCATCTCGACTGGATTACCATTACTGCATTGGTAGTACTTCGAGCAGTCTGTAGGGTGAGGCAGGAGATATGGTATACTGATGTTAGCTGGACAACCATTTGGTAGGAGGTCTATCGGCTCTGTTGTTGTTGTTGTTGTGGATGTTGTTGATGTTGATGTTGGCGCCTCTGTTGTTGTTGTTGGTTGCGGTGATGGCGTTGTACATTGTACTGCAAACGGCCAGTTGCATACCTTTGAAAATAGAAACGAAAAGTTAATAGAAGAAACTACAGATGGACTGGGTGAAAGATGATATGGATAAAAAGAATTTTCACATTCATGCCGCGAATTCTCACCGTGATTTCTCGGCACAATACCGACATTAATGATCGGGGAACAGGCGCGAACGTGCGTGAACCCCGCGAAAACCATCCACATTCTCGTTCGCGCCTGTTCACGGGGGTTCACGACACCAATGTGGAGCCGCTACATTTTTTTTATTGAATTCTGACATGATGTCAGTTAAATTTTGTACTGATCGAACAAAATAAAAAATACAATACAGTATTTTTAACTGACGAAAAAAAGGGAGGTTCTCAATTTAATTCGATGTAGACCAGGTATTTTTTTATGTGTGACCACGCACAACTTTTCCTAACGTGCTCCGATTTCAAAAATTCTTTTTTTGTTGGAAAGAGTATAATTATCTCAAAGTTGGTCCCATTTAAATTTTAAAACTAAAATCGGCCTCTTAGTTTAGAAAAAAAGGAATTAATTGTCAATCTTCCAACAGAATTTTCAATTTTTTTGTCTTGAAACAAACTTAACAATTGCAGTTCTGAGGACATTATTATACAGGGTGTTTCTTTAAAATGGGACGATAGGGAGAAATCAGAATCCAAGAGATACCGGAAAACTTTCTCAGAAACCTTTAGCTCTTTTTTAATGTTGACAATTTTGTCATTTTTATTTTTTTGGTTAAGTGTGAGTTGTCCACAGAAATGAGTGAAATTGGCCAAATTTTTTTTAGTGCCGTTTGACTCTGTTTCAAGTAAGGATCATTTCATTGTATCACAAGAAAAAAATCGGGTCGGCGGAAGTTGGTCAAATTTTGCAAAATATTTATTCATACAAATTGTATGAACGAAAAAATTATCACTTTTTTATGATGTCATTTGATTTAGTGTCTATTAAGGATCATTTCATTGTATGGGAAGGAAATTGTCTGGGCAACAAAAGTGGGTCAAATCTAATGAAATACTGAGTACTGCTGATAAATTTTATGAAAGAAACTTTACTGTTCTTTTGATCCACTTCACCCACTTAACCACAAAATTTTGAGGCGGCGCCAAAGAAACAATCAACGAATAGCTAAGACGCTATTCAACCACGACAAGCTCTACAACGAGCTATTCTGCTCTTCAAATAGTTCATTTATAAGTTTGTTTGTTTGTTTGGCGCCGCCTCAAAATTTATTTTCTGCTTTTCAGTCAATTCTGCAATTGACATCATTGGGCAGTGGTCCGACCATCGGGGAGAGAACGAGTAACTCTCGGCGATTTTCTCTCTCGAGACGTTTCTCGAGAGAGAAAATATAGTTCTCTCATTGTGCGTTGTGCGTTCAATGAATGTACCTACATTCCGTGTAAACGAAAGAGATGCATACATATTAATAGTTGCTCTCTGACTGAGCGACGAGTTTTCAAAAATTAACTCGCTCAGCGATACTCGCTCACTCGTTGCTCGCGTTCGCTACAGTAACAGTGAATGAAATGTCACATAAAGCGAGGCGGGCGAGTACCGCGAGTAATCGCTCGTCGCACTTGAACACTGGCTGTCACCCGGCGACAAAACTATCGAAACTGCATACTCGCTTCCTGCCGATCGCCAACTCTTTTTAGAGTGTATAGTTCTACTCGTTACTCGTTCATCGTCGGCGGTCGGACCACTGCCTTAACTGGGCAAGATATTTTTTTTAATAGTTACTTACTTGTATTCTTTCATCAAATAACAGCCCAGGGGGGCAGTTCATCTCAATCTTGTTGCCATTGCTGCAGCTATAATACTTGGCGCAGTCACTCTCGTGAGGCAGCAGGTGGTGCACGCCGAAGTTGGATGGGCAGCCATTGGGGAGGAACTGAGCCGAGGATGCAGCTATCAATGCCAGATAAATAATAGCTTTATACATATCTGTGGAGATTACAGTTACATTATTATTGCATTTATCTTACTTCTTAAATATGACTGACTCCTTATACAGGGTGAAATCGAAATCATGGGCAAAATATTATTTTAATCTAAGGCTCTACTCATGATACTGATTGCATTACGGCTAAGACATCACAAATCAAAAATATCATTAGTGCAATTATGGACACCTTTAAAAATGTAGCATGTCACATTTCAAAGGCTTATTATTGCAATTAAACACTAAAAGTAACAAAAAATTAAATCATAAACACCAACAGTCCTAAAGTATTAAAATTTTAAAGCGCAGTACACAGCGCGCGGAACGAAAAGCAAACACATCAAATGATACTAAGCGAAGATACTTGCAAATAATGTTTTTGAGTTCCGTAAATACGATTAGTATAGCCCAAAGACATTGAACTTTAAACGAGCAATAGACGGGACATCACGAAGAAAGTTGTGATCCAAAACTTTTTACCAATAGGTAAAAAGTCGCTCAGTCTAGTAGCCGCGTTATTAAGCAACGCTAAATAGTGCTACTGACGCACGGCATCAACAATTTTGTATGATGATTTTCCAAATGCCCGCTCTATAGGTTCTTTTAAATCTCTTTGGTAACGCCCGAGTTTAAAATATTGCTCATTAATAAAATTTTACCCTGTTTATACGTGTCGTGCCCTGATTGATTTGTTTAGATTGAGTTGTTTTTAATATTAATGATTACTTTTTATAGGGAACTTGGTTTTCGTGTCGGGGTTTTCATGTAAACTTATATGAGTCAACCGTAGCTATATCGAAAGTAGTTAAATTGAACTTAGTTATTTTGATACGAAACCGAATAAAAAAATCACTAAGCCCTGTAGGCTGCGCGGGCATGCGGGCAGCGAGTAAAGGGCAACTCGCTAACCGACCATGGACCATGCCCGGGTCGACGGCGCGTTGTGTCCCACGCGCGCCTCAAAGAGCGTCACCATAATGACGAGGGCCAAAGCCTGCCGGGGTCGGGAGATTAATTCTTTACCGTGACTACGGAACACAAAGGGCTATTGAAGGACACCGTAGATTTTAGTCAGTAGAAGTCTGACAGTCCCTCCCGCCCTGCCCGGGGCGGGAGGACTCATTTGATGATTTTAGCACACATTAAAAAAAAAAAAAGCCCTGTAGGCTAGCACTGTTAAAAAACTTTTACCTTGGCACTGCAGTAACTGGATGTTTATTTACTCGTTTATGTAAAGTAATTAAATTACGATCGACGATATCGCTAAATATATCGGGGGTATTTTGTACTATCACTCGATCGAAAATGCATCTCGTACCGGAAAACATTTCGACTTCAATTTTACATGTGCACCAATAAATATTTTAGGCTGATAAGACAACTTTTTTTCAAAAATTTAAAATGTCACTTACGGGATATCAATCAAATCAAATCAATCAAATCAAATCGTTAATTTCAACTAGGCCAATTACAGGCACTTATGAATTGTCAAAAGACTATTATATACATAATATATTACGAATATTTATGGTGCTACAGTCCCAGTCACAAGACATAAAAACTGTGAAAGTACCGTAGGTGCTCATTCCAAAGCGTAGATCTCTATGGAGAAGAATGAGCAAGAAACTCCATGGACACTCTTTTTCAATCGCCAAAATTATTACAAAAATTTTGTTACATCATTCATCATCAGATGGCACATTATTGAGAACGATGTGGCAAGTTAATAGTGTCCATAGTAAAATAAAAAGACAATCTATCTATACTTATAATAAATTTGTAGAAAAGTGGTGTCTGTACAATGGAAATATACAAAAAAAAAGTAGCAGGGGTTGTTATTTTATCGATGCCGAACCCGAAAATGTACCTACTTAAAATTTTTTTTGTCTGTTTGTCGGTTTGTCTGTTTGTCTGTGTGTTTGTGCACGCTAATCTTCGGAACTACTGGACGGATTTGAATGATTTTTATTTTGTTGTATAGGTATTAAGTTCGATTAACATATAGGCTAAAATTTATCTTGGAAACTTGAACACCTGATGCAGAACTGCAACAGACCTGCTAAACTATAAGATAATATACCAAAATGATGCCATAGCAAAAATTGTTCCACGTGATGAGCATTTTCTGCTGAGAGAATAAAATTGAAGATCCTGGACACCTGATGTGGAACTTCAAGAGCCCAGCTACACTATAACATATACAGGAATGACGTCTTAGCAAGAGTTGTTCAACCTGATGAGCACCTTCTGTTGATGTATAAAAATTGAAGATCTAAAACACCTGATGTGGAACTCCAAGAGCCCAGCTACACTATAACATATACAGGAATGACGTCTTAGCAAGAGTTGTTCAGCCTGATGAGCACTCTCTGTTGTCGTATAAAAATTAAAGAACTGGAACACCTGATGTGGAACTCCAAGTGCCTAGCTACACTATAACATATACAGTAAAGACGTCTTAGCAAGAGTTGTTGAGCCTGATGAGCAACCTCTGTTGTCGTATAAAAATTGAAGATCTGGTACGGTCAGCCAAGAAAGTGGTGTATCAGTTTTGATTTAGTTTCCCGGTCATCGAAAATTACAACAAGGTTCGTTATAAAAAGATATTACTGAAAGAGACAACATTATCATGACGTAAACCTATGTATTTAGTATTCATACGTCATATGTCACATATAAGTACATGACATTTTAACCTTTAGTATAAATGAAAAGGACATTAGTTTCTACAAAGCAATTGAAATGTTTCCAAACAAAAGTAATAAAAACTATTTAAATAGACAACCGAATTCCATTTGAAAAAGAAAACTGACAATTGACATTTTGTCAAATATATGCAAAAAATCGATATATTTTCCGTGTTATTTTTCAATCAACTGCATATAAAATCATCTCAATGCCTGCCAACTTGACCATTGCCGAAAGAGCACAAATAATTGCCCAATTTAATGAGGGAAGCAGTATCAGTGCGATATCCCGGAATTTGAATATATCGAGGCGTTCTGTCCGCTTTTGGATTCGTCGTGAAGGAGAGGAGGGAAGTTTGTTGGATCACAGAAGAAGTGGTCGCCGGCCTGCACTCTCCAATAACGATAGAGAATTCATGAGACGGGAATATGAAATCAATGGTTTTAAGCCCACAAAACATTTTGCGGAGATGTTCGATGTGAGTGCCCAAACAATAAGGAATCATCTACATTACATGGGGTTGCACCACAGGCATTACGCCAAGAAAATATATTTGACGGATGCTCACAGACTTGCTCGTTTGAACTTCGCCAGAGAGCACTTAGAGTTTGATTGGTCTAATACAGTGTTTTGTGATGAAAAAAGTTTAAATCCAGTCAGCATGGACGTCTTCACCTTTGGCGATATAATTCAACACGGTATAAAGATGATCATGTAATTCCAAATAGAGAATCAGGTCGAATTTCCGTAAATATTTGGGGCTGGATGAGTGCGGATGGTGTAGGAGAATTGTGTTCTCTACCTCCTCGAGCGACGGCTGTAAATTATATCGACGTGCTTCAGAATGCAATGCTACCGACAGTCCGTAATGTTTACCCGGAGAACGAAGTGCCACAATTTGATTTTGTTCAAGATAATTGTTCAATTCATAATGCGAGGATCGTAAGAGCCTGGTTTCGTTCACACACTGGTAATTCAGTGGCCCTCAAGATCGCCGGACCTCAACCCGATAGAAAATCTTTGGGGCCTTATGGTCCAACGATGGTCGCATCAAAATGAAAGAACCAAACAAGCTCTTATTAGTCACTGTAATTATATTTGGGAGGAAATGCGGGGAACCGATATTTGCTCACGGCTTGTTGGTTCAATGAGGTCTCGTCTTTTAGAGGTTATAGAGGCCAACGGCGGTTACACCCGTTTCTAATTTTTAAAAATTTTCAATATCTTCTAAATATTACTATATATGCTATGTTTTTGTTTGTTATAAGTATTTTAAAATTGATTGTAGAAAATAAAAGGATAAATCTATTTTTAGCTTGTTTTTTATTGATATTGTAATTACAAGTTTACAGAAATTGTAGGTTTGTGGATTCGCCTTGTGCCTTTACAATTTTATGTAACTTGTTGATTACAATTCTGAATTTGTAGATACAATTTTGTCATCAAAATCTACAGCCCCCCGCCGTTGATTTTACGACGTCATTGGTTCCATCAAGTTCAAACTAAGAACAGCTGTCACGTTACAAACAGTAATAGTCGTTATCAATAATCAGATAAAGACAGCAATAGAAGTTGTCAGATCGATCTGCAAGCGAAACTAATCTTTATCACCTATGAATCTGCAAGCGATATTCAACCTTAGGGTGGTACACCACTTTCTTGGCCGACTGTACACCTGATATGGAACTCCAACAGCCCAGCTACTTTATAACATATATAGGAATGACGTCTTAGCAAGAGCGGTCCAGCCTAATGAGCTCTCGCTGTTGACTTATAAAAATTGAGATCTGGAACACCTGATGTGGAACTCCAAGAGCCTAGATACACTATAACATATACAGTAAAGACGTCTTAGCAAGAGTTGTTGAGCCTGATGTTGCTCATCAGGCTCCGTTGTTGTATAAAAATTGAAGATCTGGGACACCTGATGTGGAACTCCAACAGCCCAGCTACTTTATAACATATATAGGAATGACGTCTTAGCAAGAGTTGTCCAGCCTAATGAGCACTCTCTGTTGACGTATGAAAATTGAGATCTGGAACACCTGATGTGGAACTCCAAGACCCCAGCTACACTATAACATATATAGGTATGACGTCTTAGCAAGAGTTGTTCAGCCTGATGAGCACTCCCTATTGACGTATAAAAATTAAAGATCTGGAACACCTGATGTGGAACTCCAAGAGCCCAGCTACACTATACTTATTATGTATACATAGGAATGACGTCTTAGCAAGAGTTGTTTAGTCTGATGGTCATTTCCTGTTGACTTACAAAAATGAAAGATCTGGAACGTCTGGAATCGTCTCGCGCATCCCGTTGTTTTCCGTTGTTTTTAGAATTCGACGTTTCAGATCTTCGATTTTGACGACCCCGTCGTCGCTGGCATAAGCAACAGGATCCGCGTACGAAGTCGCGGGCAGAAGCTAGTTCAAAATAAAGTTATTAATAATTAAAATAGACCGTGGCAGCTAAGAGATGACTAGTCCCAACTGACAGCGCCCGTTCACGAACATGACACATTATATCAGATGTCTTCCGTGATTATGTTAATAGACAAAGAAAGAGGGTAGACAGATTTGTCTGCTCTTAACAATTTATTTTCATCCACCAGCAATCTCCAGTCAACCCGCGATCATGGCACTTGCAACAGCGTCAAAATATCGGGAACATAAACAAACATAATAATCACGGAAGATATCCCGTAAGTGACATAAAGTTGCGCGGGCATGCGGACAGTGAGTAAAGGGCAACTCGCTGTCCGACTATGCCCGGTTCGACGGCGCGTCGTGTTCCACGCGACTTTAACAGAGTTCACGCTTCTGACTAACAGTAACGAATGTCAAAGATCTACAAATGACAGCCGGGCTTAACCAAAGGCTTTACGTGCTTTCCGAGACACGGAGGAGACTCGCTATGACAGATGGTCACCCATCCACAGACCAAACTTGGCAAGCATAGCTAAAGAAGATCCACCTGTGTAATTGTTATTAATCAGCTATGCCCTCCTCAATCAGTACTGCCTTTATCTCAATTACCTTTGGTAAGTAAAATGTGACAGAGTGGCGTCCAAGAAATGGAAAGAGAAGTGTTGGTCATCCGGCGGCGAGATGGGCAGACGGCATTGTTGCCATTACGGGAGTGTCCTGGATGAGGCTGGTGCAAGATCGTGGAGCTTGGCACAGAGGGAGGCCTATTACCCAGCAGTGGGTGAAGATGGGCTGTGGATGATGATGATGATGATGAAGTAAAACGTCTTCTTCTTATTTAAAGTAATTTAAAGTAGGACACTTTAAATTATTAATCACCTCCTTTCTATCGCCCCCACGTTTTGAGTGGCCCCTCTCTCAGCCCCGTAGGCTTATTTTCTTATTTTTAGGAAATTTAATAACGTGGGTTTTTACATTTTTTAAATCTATTAATTATTTACATTAACTTTTCAATTACTTGACTTCAACAAAAAATCGACTTCCACCCTCGAATTTTAATGTATACCAACCCTATCTTTCTCAAAAACATTATCAAGAAAATTCAGGAAAAAATCACAGATATCAACTAAAATTTTAATAAACTTGTTATGTATAGGAACAAATATTAATATTTACTTATCACAAAAAAGTTATTTACCTAAGAAATACTACTTAAGATAAGCGGAACTACAATTCTTGGAAAGTACAACGGGTACGCCGAAATCGGGGCGGTAAGACCCCTCTTTGAGGAGTGGCTGGATAGGCGTCATGGTGTCCTGACCTACTACTGCATGACGCAGGTCCTCGGCGGACATGGAAGCTTCGGGAGGTACAGTCACGAGCAATAGTATGTATACACTAAGCAGTTTTCAAAAGCGATTTTCTGCTACCATACTGATTAAACTTTTGCCTTTTCATTAGACTTCTATTTTGGAAGCCATACTATTTCGAAATAGGTTACATATTATAAACGGAAATTACTCGTGAAATACTGGTTTCCACTTTGAAGTAAGTTCAAAGTGGAAACCAGTATTTCACGAGTAATTTCCGTTTGAATTTTGTTAACCGTATACATGTTATTGCTTGTGACTGTACCTGTGTCGGACAGGGAGGGAAGAATCACCTGGGTATCACCACTGCGAGGACCGCTCGGAGGACACGGTGGAGCATACGGTACAGGACTGCCCCGCTTGGACAGAGCACCGCCGCGTCCTCACGGCGGCGATAGGCGGAGACCGTCTCGCGCCCGGCATTGGTCGAGGCCATGCTGGAGACCATGCGGGGCGAGACGGAGTGGGAAGCGGTCGCCTCCTTCTAAGAAGCAGTCATTCTCGCAAAAGAGGAGGCGGACCGAGTGAGGGACAGCGTCCTTCCTCCACCCTAGCCGCAGTGGTAGTCGCCCACGGCATCGGACTTCGGCAGACGATCTTCGGCCACCGTAGGCGTGGGCATGCGAGCGGCGAGTAATGGGCGATTCGACTCGCTGTCCAATAATGAAAATAAATAAGAATAAATGTCCATATTACATATTTTTATATCCATCTGATATAAAAATATGTAACAACCAAGAAGAACAAATGTTATTCTCAAGGACATGCACTCAACATTTAGTAAGGAGTTCAAGTTGATGAAAAAGCAAGTTCAGCATCTAGACAGTCGTATCTCTGAAGCTGAAGTTCAGATTGCTGGGATGAAGAAAACCTTGAGTGAACTTAGGACTGGAGACGGAGTTGTGTGTCCAGTGGTTGCTGCACCTTCGGAAACTCATCATGGTCAGCTTACAGGATGCAATTTGAGGCTGCTATGAAGGCGAATGGGTGGACCAAAGAGCAAGCTACGACCGCGCTCATCATAAGTCTGCGAGACCAGGCCCTAACCGTACTTGAGGCTCTTGGCAAGGATGCGACATAATATGAGCAGCTGCTGAAAGCGTTGGAGTCCAGGTACTGCGACGCGTACTTGGAGCACGTATTTCGCGCTAAGCTAAGGGATCGTGTTCAACGTAGTGCCGAGAGCGGACAACAGTGGGCCCTAGAAATTGAGAAGATGGTCCGGAAAGCATATCGGTCCGTCTCGGCTCTCATCAATTGCAATCTGGTACAGGCTTTCATCGACGGAATACGCGTGTTGGAAGTTAGAGCAGCTGTAAGACTTGGGCATCACGAGCCCTTAAGGGCGCCTTGACCCATGCTTTGCAAGTGAAAGCAGCGAGGCAAGACCATCGAACTCAGCGTAGCAGGGAGGTTGTGCCATCTTTTGTACGCGACCGTTCGAGAGGGTACAGCCCTAGGTGCTATACTTGCGGAGAAAAGGGTCATCTTCGGTCAAGCTGTCCAAAGCGAAGGGTAGCTGATATGACTGCCCTTAATTAAATTATCCCAATACCCAGGTCGTAACAATATCCATGATCCAAAGTCATGGGCAATGGTACTGACAGATTGTATCCTAAGTAAAGAGACTCAGACAATGCAGAAATTGTGCAACGGGTCCCATAAACTATCTTTTTATAAGAATGCAAACTCTGAAAAATCGTTCTCTAACGACTGCAGCTTAGACCCAAAAACTCAATCGGGGCCTATGAATGGGGCAAAACACACAACATAGGATTTTTAGATCTCTGTTGTATACTTATGTGCAGTCAGAGAGCCGCCATGATTGATAACAAAAAAAACTTGAGAGGTGTCAAGGGACACCCGGATGGAACGAAGTTACTGTATACACTCAACAAAAATAATCGTCACGACTCCACTCCACTCCACTCCACTCCACTCTTTGAGCTCTTTTGCAACGCGCGATAAGGAACTTCGTTCCAAAAAGTGTCGTGACAACTTTTCGTATGATTTTTTTCCGTCTAGGCCCCCTTTCACAACGCGCGATAAGGAACTTCGTTCCAATAACTGTGCGTGCTGTGAAAGATATACCTCCCCACACCGTAACAGCACCACCACTGTAGGTATTAGGCAGTGGTCCAAATAACGGCGAGAGAACGAGTAACTCTCGGCATTTGTCCGTGTAATCGAAAGAGATGGATATGTTACGGTTAAAGCCCGAAGTGCGGCTACATCTAGGTCTAACTAGCTAAACCTAGGTGTAACCGACCACATGCGGTTAAACCTAGGTGTATCCTACTTATCTTCGGTTAGAACTAGGTTTAGCTGGTTAGAACTAGGTCTAACCTCGGGACTTGCTGGCACCCCGACTCGGACAGTTTAGGTTAGAAGAGTTTCTTCGTGGTTTTTTTTAAATCACGCAGAAGTAGGAGCCCCGCGAAGCGGGGTTCCGTCGACTTGCTCCTGTGAAGGAAGGATACACCTAGATTTAACCGTATGTGGTCAGTTACAACTAGGTTTAGCCGGTTAAACCTAGTTGTAACCGCACTTCGGGTATTAGCCGTAACAGATAATTATATTGATAGTTGCTCTCTGACTGATCACAGTGCCAGCGACGACTCGTTGTACTCGTTCTGTCGCTGAGCGACGAGCTATCTAATATTAACTCGCTCAGCGATACTCGTTCAGCGATGCTCGCTCACTTGTTGCTCGCGTTCGATATAGTGAATGAAATTTCACATAATAAAGCGACCGCAAGCGAGTAGCGCGAGTAATCGCTCGTCGCACTTGAACACTCGCTGTCGCCCGGCGACAAAACTATCGAATTTACACTCGCTTCCGGCCGATCGTCAACTTTTTTTAACCGACTTCTTAGTGTATATTATATCGTTACTCGTTCATCGTCGGCGATCGGACCACTGCTTAAACACTGTATCGATAAAATTTGCTTGATTCAATGTTTTCCTCGGTATCTCCATATTCTTTTAGTCTTATTGGTTAACCTTTTTCTCACTATAGCTATCAGTCACGCGCATGTCAACTTCTTCCAGGAGATTTAGTGCCTGAACAGCCTTAGAGGTACGATTTATCAGAATTATCAGTCTTGTTAAACGTCTATATTATTTAGGGCTGATTTTTCAATAGTCGATAACTTTTATCTGAGGAATAAAAAAAGCGGTTTGACAGCTTATCTATGAAAAAATGTCATACCGTTATTTTTATTCCTCTGATAACGGTTATCTGACTATTGAAAAACCAGCCCTTGAGGCATTATTTATGGGATATATTTACAATACATGTACCTATAGATAAAAATAATAATTTAATAAATTTCGTTTTCGTTTGGCTTGTTAAAAATAAAACACGTTAAATAAAATATGAAACTTTTTATTTACAACATTTCTTCTTTCGCACCTCTCTGGGTTTTTTGTAAACCTTTGGTTTTAAATTAGGAACAATATAATAACTTATATATCAGACTAGCTTTACTCTTATACAATAATATAATAAAATAAATAAACTTATCCTACATTTTAAATAAAAATATAAAAGAAAATAACAAAGGTGCAAAATATATTTTCAAATATTTTTGTAAAATTAATGAAAAAAATACATTAATTTATTAACAGTTTCAAGAAAAAAAATATATTTGAAATTCAGATTCTTTTTTGTTGTTCAATTTTCTTTTTTCTAAAACTGATTGTTAAAAAGGATGAATCGAGATATCTTGGGACTTACGACTGCAGTATTAATTAATAAAAATTATAGAAAAATAAAATATGAAGAGTAATCTAAGAATCAAAAAAGAAATATTTAAGAAACAAACAAAATAAGATATAATTGCAGTCAGCCCTACTAAAAGCAAATAATATATTATCTAGCCACGTGTATATTCTCTCTAATTAAAGCCAAATAAATATCACAAGAAAGAGATATTTTTTCTCTTTCCGTCTTTTAGCAGATTTCTCACTTCATCTCCTTTCAACAATCAATTTATCAAACAACATAATTATTTCTTTTAGTTGTAGATCTCAAAGTTTCATTTACTAAGGATTATTTTTATTTACAAGAATACTTTATTTAGTAATCTTCTTTACAATATTTCATTTAAAATCATGTGGTACTTTTAGTGCCAACATTGTCCAGTTTTTCCCAACTATGTTGCGGTCATGTTCCAGTTGAACCAGATGCAGGGGAATACCAGTGTTTTAGGTACATGGATCTACTGCTTGATCACAATCCAGTTTCTAAGTAGCACCGAAGTAAAAACTAGTGTTGCAAATAAGATTACTCAATAAAATGATTTAGTGCCAAAGTCATTTTGTTCAACAGTCGTTAGTGGCAGTCGATCATATCGTTTTCTCCACTAGTTTTGATGTGCAGCCATTTTCTGATATCTCTACGCAGGACTGCAAACAAAAAATATAAACTTTAGTAAACAGTTCACAGACAATAAAAGTTATATTTTCTACTCATCATCTGCCTAGCGTTTTCCCAACTTTATTGTGGTTGGCTATCCAGTCGTACCAGATTCTGTATCCTTAGCACGAGTTTCAGTATTTGAGACATAAAGTAAACTGGAACTTTGACATTTTCAAATTGACCAAGGAAAAAATTAGTTCCTTCTTCGTACACCAGAGGCGCTGTTCCTTTTTTCCATACAAGAAACACTGTAAATACTGCAAAGACGCTGTAAAGTAAAATAGTGAAAACTCGTGTTAAGGGTACTGTGCAGTTACTGTTATTTAACTGCGAAAATCTCTGATTTTCCTCTTTAAATTCTTCATTTTTCGATTGGCTCTCGATTGACTAATATCTCGTCAAATGTTAAGAGATGATGCGATTGACGGTAAAACACTCTTGCCACCAAGAAGTAACCTATTCACTCTTAACTTACACTTTTGGCGATTGAAAAAGAGTGTCCATGGAGTTTCTTGCTCATTCTTCTCCATAGAGATCTACGCTTTGGAATGAGCATCTACGGTACTTTCACAGTTTTTATGTCTTGTGACTGGGACTGTAGCACCATAACTATTTTTGTACTTGTTTTATTTTATGTCTTTTGACAATTCAAAAGTGCCTGTAATTGGCCTAGTTGAAATAAACGATTTGATTTGATTTGACTTATTATCCAAGGTATTCCAAATCTACGAGTATATGACCCGCGTAATTTCCGTACACTTTTCTATCTTCTTCTTTTTCGGGTGACCACTGAAAACCAGCGCTGTGCTGTGAGTCCCCCATAGCACAGCTTTATGCTGATTGGAAGCCTGTTTTGTCACTGTCTTGACATACAGCTGCCTACCTATTATGTTTTGTATGTTCCTTTTTGTAAGCATTAATTTTTCTGTGTAATAATATCAAATCTTACCTCTGTTTTAGCATCAAATTCGTAGCCTGTAGCACAGTGCAATTTCACGGAGTATCCACTAATACATTTGTAGAATGTATCACATTTCTCGTCATCAGCGATGACTCCATCAACGCCTTCAGGACACGGAGTTCCTGATGTGACCCCAGCCACATTGGTTGGTGGTACGGTTGGTACACGTGGGTTTTTACCAACCCTGCTGAGTGTACAACCGCCTGCAGCTATTGCAACGCATCTCTGTAATATACAGTTGTGTTTATTAAATGTTTTAACTAATTATTATTAGATGTAATTATTATGTAATGTAGATTGTAAAGTGTCCAGTTTACGTGTTGCATTTAAAAGTTGCCATTTCTAGGTATTTGCTGCCCTTCTAAATATAAAATCTCTCTATCTCACAGAAAAACAACTGGAAATGACCTCCTCTAAGTTAAATTCAAGCTACATTACCTGTGGGTATCAGTGAATTTCAGTAATAAAGATTTTTTTTACGCAAAAGAAAAAGTTTCACAAATTAAGTAAATTCACTCACTCTCAATTCAAGACTAAATTCTTCGCCATCAGGACAACTCATTTCTATCGGAATACCTCCGGGCGTGCACATATAGAAGGTAGTACAACTATCTGGATTCGGGACACTTCCAAACTCATTTGGTGGACATATCGGTACTGGTGTTGTCACTTCGGTCTTTTCCGTAGTTAAGTCAGTAGCACCCGAAGTAACTTCATCTTTCTCAGAAGTAGATAGTGTTGCTTCAGAAGTAGATGGCGATGCTTCTGGAGTCGACTGTGTCGCTTCAGAACTCGTGTCCTCTGTTCGTGAAGTTGTTGTTACTTCCAGGGTCGTGCCGGGATCGGCAGTTATAATTTCTGGCTGGGGTGAACCTGAATCAGGTGAGCCTTGGCCGAGGGTGCATCCTCCTTCGGTGATGCGGACGCAGCCCTGGGGAAACAAAATTTAGTTATTTTGACACCATCCACAGTTGTTTCTCAAAGATTTAAAAGAGGAGTGGACTCTAAGCAATACCTTGAGGAACGCCCATTACAATTTCAGATACTAATGTGTTCAAGTAATTTGTCTGAACATTCATCATCAGCCTATAATGATCCCACTACTGGGAGACAGGCCTCTTCTCTATGAGAGAGAGTGGGCCATAGTGCACCACGTGGGCCCAGTGTTGGTTGGTTGACGTCACATGTCTTTGAATTTTTGGTTCTAGGACATGCTGGTTCCCTCACGATGTTTTCCTTTTCATGAAGTAATGCACCTGGCGGGGTTCAAAATCACGACCTGCATTTCGTAAGTCGGGACCTATACCACTGGATCACGACTGCTCTATGACGGAATGACGAACTGACAGAAGTTAAATAATATAACAAATTAATAAGATTTACTCACTCTCATTTCAGTATTAAATTCTTCGCCATCAGGACAATTCATTGGTATCGCCACACCTCCGGGCGTGCACATATAGAAGGTAATACAACTATCTGGATTCGGGACACTTCCAAACTCATTAGGTGGGCAAATCGGTACTGGTGTTGTCACTTCGGTCTTTTCCGTAGTTAGGTCAGTAGCACCCGAAGTAACTTCATCTTTCTCAGAAGTAGATGGTGTGGCTTCAGAAGTGGTTGGTTTGGCTTCTGGAGTCGATGGTGTTGCTTCAGAAGTAGATGGTGTTGCTTCAGAAGTAGATGGTGATGATTCAGAAATAGATGGTGTGGATTCTGGAGTAGTTGGTGTTGCTTCTGGAGTAGATGGTGTTGCTTCTGGAATCGACTGTGTCGCGTCAGAAGTCGTGTCCTCTGTTCTTGAAGTTGTTGTTACTTCCAGGGTCGTGCCGGGATCGGCAGTTGTAATTTCTGGCTCGGATGAACCTGAATCAGGTGAGCCTTGCCCGAGGGTGCATCCTCCTTCGGTGATGCGGACGCAGCCCTGGGGAAACAAAAAAATATTTTGACACCATCCACAGCTGTTGTTTCTCAAAGATTTAAAAGAGGGGTGGACTCTAAATAATACCTTGACGAATGCTCATTACAGTTTCAGATACTAATGTGTTCAAGTAATTTGTCTGAACATTCATCATCAGCCTACAATGATCCCACTGCTGGGAGATAGGCCTCCGCTCTATGAGAGAAAGTGGGCCATAGTGGACCACGCGGGCCCAGTGCGAATTGGTTGATGTCACATGTCTTTGAATTGTTGGTTCTAGAACATGCTGCTTTCCTCACAATGTTTTCCTTCACCGTTTAGAGAGCAGTGGTGATGAATTAAATCACTTAAAGTAATGCGCCTGGAGGGGTTCGAACTCACGACCTACATTTCATAAGTCGGGACCGATACCACTGGGTCACCACTGCTCTATCACGGAACGACCAACTGACGGAAGTTAAAATTCACAAATGAAGTAAATTTACTCACTCTCAATTCAGGATTAAATTCTTCGCCATCAGGACAACTCATTTCTATCGGAATACCTCCGGGCGTGCACATATAGAAGGTAGTACAACTATCTGGATTCGGGACACTTCCAAACTCATTAGGTGGACATATCGGAACTGGCGTTGTCACTTCGCTCTTTTCCGTAGTTAAGTCAGTAGCACCCGAAGTATTTTCATCTTTCTCAGAAGTAGATCGTGTGGCTTCAGAAGTAGTTGGTGTGGCTTCTGGAGTCAATGGTGTTGCTTCAGAAGAAGATGGTGATGATTCTGGAGTCGACTGAGTCACTTCAGAAGTCGTGTCCTCTGTTCTTGAAGTTGTTGTTACTTCCAGGGTCGTGCCGGTATCGGCAGTTGTAATTTCTGGTTCGGATGAACCTGAATCAGGTGAGCCTTGGCCGAGGGTGCATCCTCCTTCGGTGATGCGGACGCAGCCCTGGGGAAACAAAATTTAGTTATTTTGACACCATCCACAGTTGTTTCTCAAAGATTTAAAAGAGGAATGGACTCTAAACAATACCTTGAGGAACGCCCATTACGATTTCAGAAACTAATGAAATCATGTAATTTGTCTGAACATTCATCATCAGCCTATAATAATCCCACTGCTAGGACACAGGCCCAGGCCTGGGTTGGTTGACGTCACAATCATGTCTTTGAATTTTTTCCTCACGATGTTTTCCTTTACCAAAAGTACACCTGGCGGGGTTCAAAATCACGACCTACATTTCGTAAGTCAGGACCGATACCACTGGATAACCACTGCTCTATGACGGAACCACGAACTCACGGAAGCTAAATATCACAAATTAATTAGATTTACTCACTCTCAATTCAGGACTAAATTCTTCGCCATCAGGACAACTCATTTCTATTGGAATACCTCCGGGGGTGCACATATAGAAGGTAGTACAACTATCTGGATTCGGGACACTTCCAAACTCATTAGGTGGACATATCGGTACTGGTGTTGTCACTTCGGTCTTTTCCGTAGTTAAGTCAGTAGCACCCGAAGTAACTTCATCTTTCTCAGAAGTCGATGGTGTCGCTTCAGAAGTAGATGGCGATGCTTCTGGAGGCGAGGGTGTCGCTTCAGAAGTCGTGTCCTCTGTTCTTGAAGTTGTTGTTACTTCCAGGGTCGTGCCGGGATCGGCAGTTGTAATTTCTGGCTCGGATGAACTTGAATCAGGTGAGCCTTGGCCGAGGGTGCATCCTCCTTCCGTGATGCGGACGCAGCCCTAGGAAACAAAATTTTGTTATTTTGACACCATCCACAGTTACACCATACCATTTCTAGGTATTTGTTGAAAAATATATAAATTGGTCTACTTTACTTTACTTTTGAACCACATGTCTCAGAGAAAAACAACTGGAAATGTCCTCCTCTGTGTTTCATTTGAGCCACATTACCTGTATCTGTGAATTTCAGTAACCTAATTTTGGTGAATTTTTTTTTTCTACTGTTTTTTTAATAGCACTACAGAGCCATATTTCTGATTTCCATGCGATAACAATACTAAATGAATTAAAGCTTGTTAATATTTGACTACTTTTTGCGACGTTGTGAATTTTCAGAATATGCGCTCTTGAGTCAAATCCTAGGGTGTTTCCTAAGGCGGTTTGACTAACCCTGACGACAGAAGGTGGCCACATCTTCGTACGAAAAAAAAAAGATTCACAAATGAAGTAAATTTACTCACTCTCAATTCAGGATTAAATTCTTCGCCATCAGGACAACTCATTTCTATCGGAATACCTCCGGGCGTGCACATATAGAAGGTAGTACAACTATCTGGATTCGGGACACTTCCAAACTCATTAGGTGGACATATCGGTACTGGTGTTGTCACTTCGGTCTTTTCCGTAGTCAGGTCAGTAGCACCCGAAGAAACTTCGTCTTTCTCAGAAGTAGATGGTGTCGCTTCAGGAGTAGTTTGTGTTGCTTCTGGAGTAGATGGTGTTGCTTCAGAAGTCGTGTCCTGTGTTCTTGAAGTTGTTGTTACTTCCAGGGTCGTGCCGGGATCGGCAGTTGTAATTTCTGGCTCGGATGAACTTGAATCAGGTGAGCCTTGGCCGAGGGTGCATCCTCCTTCCGTGATGCGGACGCAGCCCTAGGAAACAAAATTTTGTTATTTTGACACCATCCACAGTTACACCATACCATTTCTAGGTATTTGTTGAAAAATATATAAATTGGTCTACTTTACTTTACTTTTGAACCACATGTCTCAGAGAAAAACAACTGGAAATGTCCTCCTCTGTGTTTCATTTGAGCCACATTACCTGTATCTGTGAATTTCAGTAACCTAATTTTGGTGAATTTTTTTTTTCTACTGTTTTTTTAATAGCACTACAGAGCCATATTTCTGATTTCCATGCGATAACAATACTAAATGAATTAAAGCTTGTTAATATTTGACTACTTTTTGCGACGTTGTGAATTTTCAGAAAATGCGCTCTTGAGTCAAATCCTAGGGTGTTTCCTAAGGCGGTTTGACTAACCCTGACGACAGAAGGTGGCCACATCTTCGTACGAAAAAAAAAAAAGATTCACAAATGAAGTAAATTTACTCACTCTCAATTCAGGATTAAATTCTTCGCCATCAGGACAACTCATTTCTATCGGAATACCTCCGGGCGTGCACATATAGAAGGTAGTACAACTATCTGGATTCGGGACACTTCCAAACTCATTAGGTGGACATATCGGTACTGGTGTTGTCACTTCGGTCTTTTCCGTAGTTATGTCAGTAGCACCCGAAGAAACTTCGTCTTTCTCAGAAGTAGATGGTGTCGCTTCAGGAGTAGTTTGTGTTGCTTCTGGAGTAGATGGTGTTGCTGCTGGAGTCGACTGTGTCGCTTCAGAAGTCGTATCCTCTGTTCTTGAAGTTGTTGTTACTTCCAGGGTCGTGCCGGGATCGGCAGTTGTAATTTCTTGTTCGGATGAACCTGAATCAGGTGAGCCTTGGCCGAGGGTGCATCCTCCTTCGGTGATGCGGACGCAGCCCTGGGGAAACAAAATTTAGTTATTTTGACACCATCCACAGTTGTTTCTCAAAGATTTAAAAGAGGAGTGGACTCTAAACAATACCTTGAGGAACGCCCATTACAATTTCAGGTACTGATAAGTTCAAGTAATTTGTCTGAACATTCATCATCAGCCTATAATGATCCCACGACTGGGAGACAGGCCTCCTCTCTATGAGAGAGAGTGGGCCATAGTGCACCACGCGGGCCCAGTGTGGGTTGGTTGATGTCACGTGTCTTGAACTTTTGTTCTAGAACATGCTGCTTTCCTCACGATATTGTATTTCTTCACCGTTAAGAGAGCAGTGGTGATGAAATAAATCACACAAAGTAATGCGCCTGGCGGGGTTCGAACTCACGATACCACTGGGTCACCACTGCTCTATCTCGGAACGACCAACTGACGGAAGTTAAAATTCACAAATGAAGAAAATTTACTCACTCTCAATTCAGGACTAAATTCTTCGCCATCAGGACAACTCATTTCTATCGGAATACCTCCGGGCGTGCACATATAGAAGGTAGTACAACTATCTGGATTCGGGACACTTCCAAACTCATTGGGTGGACATATCGGTACTGGTGTTGTCACTTCGGTCTTTTCCGTAGTTAGGTCAGTAGCACCCGAAGTAAGTTCGTCTTTCTCAGAAGTCGATGGTGTCGCTTCAGAAGTCGATGGCGTTGCTTCAGAAGTAGATGGTGTTGCTTCAGAAGTAGATGGTGTGGCTTCTGGAGTAGATGGTGTTGCTTCTGGAGTCGACTGTGTCGCGTCAGAAGTAGTGTCCTCTGTTCTTGAAGTTGTTGTTACTTCCAGGGTCGTGCCGGGATCGGCAGTTGTAATTTCTGGCTCGGATGAACCTGAATCAGGTGAGCCTTGGCCGAGGGTGCATCCTCCTTCGGTGATGCGGACGCAGCCCTGGGAAAACAAAATTTAGTTATTTTGACACCATCCACAGCTGTTGTTTCTCAAAGATTTAAAAGAGGAGTGGACTCTAAAAAATACCTTGAGGAACGCCCATTACAATTTCAGATACTAATGAGTTCAAGTATTTTGTCTGAACATTCATCATCAGCCTATAATAATGATCCCAATACTGGGAAACAGGTCTCCGCTCTATAAGAGAGAGTGGGCCATAGTGCACCACGCGGGCCCAGTGTGGGTTGGTTGATGTCACGTGCCTTCGAATTTTTGGTTCTAGGACATGCCAGTTCCCTCACGATGTTTTCCTTCACCTAAAGTAATGCACCTGGCAGGATTCAAAATCACGACCTGCATTTCGTACGTCGGGACCGATTTCACTGGATCACCACTGCTCTATGACGGGACGACGAACTGATGGAAGTTAAATTTCTCAAATGAAGTAAATTTACTCACTCTCAATTCAGGATTAAATTCTTCGCCATCAGGACAACTCATTTCTATCGGAATACCTCCGGGCGTGCACATATAGAAGGTAGTACAACTTTCTGGATTCGGGACACTTCCAAACTCATTTGGTGGACAAATCGGTACTGGTGTTGTCACTTCGGTCTTTTCCGTAGTTAAGTCAGTAGCACCCGAAGTAACTTCATCTTTCTCAGAAGTAGATGGTGCTGCTTCAGAAGTAGATGGTGTGGCTTCAGGAGTAGTTGGTGTTGCTTCTGGAGTAGATGGTGTTGCTTCTGGAGTTGACTGTGTCGCTTCAGAAGTCGTGTCCTCTGTTCTTGAAGTTGTTGTTATTTCCAGGGTCGTGCCGGGATCGGCAGTTGTAATTTCTGGCTTGGATGAACCTGAATCAGGTGAGCCTTGGCCGAGGGTGCATCCTCCTTCAGTGATGCGGACGCATCCCTGGGGAAACAAAATTTAGTTATTTTGACACCATCCACAGTTACACCATACGAGTACCATTTCTAGGTATTTGTTGCCCTTCTAAATAATAATATAAATTGGTCTACTTTACTTTTGAACCGCATGGCTCAGAGAAAAACAACTGGAAATGACCTCTTCTGTGTTTAATTTGAGCCACATTACCTGTATCTGTGAATTTCAGTAACCTAATTTTGGTGAAATTTTTTGTTTCTACTGTTTTTTCAATAGCACTACAGAGCCATATTTCTGATTTCCATGCGATAACAATACTAAATGAATTAAAGCTTGTTAATATTTGACTACTTTTTGCGACGTTGTGAATTTTCAGAATATGCGCTCTTGAGTCAAATCCTAGGGTGTTTCCTAAGGCGGTTTGACTAACCCTGACGACAGAAGGTGGCCACATCTTCGTACGAAAAAAAAAAGATTCACAAATGAAGTAAATTTACTCACTCTCAATTCAGGATTAAATTCTTCGCCATCAGGACAACTCATTTCTATCGGAATACCTCCGGGCGTGCACATATAGAAGGTAGTACAACTATCTGGATTCGGGACACTTCCAAACTCATTAGGTGGACATATCGGTACTGGTGTTGTCACTTCGGTCTTTTCCGTAGTCAGGTCAGTAGCACCCGAAGAAACTTCGTCTTTCTCAGAAGTAGATGGTGTCGCTTCAGGAGTAGTTTGTGTTGCTTCTGGAGTAGATGGTGTTGCTGCTGGAGTCGACTGTGTCGCTTCAGAAGTCGTATCCTCTGTTCTTGAAGTTGTTGTTACTTCCAGGGTCGTGCCGGGATCGGCAGTTGTAATTTCTGGCTCGGATGAACCTGAATCAGGTGAGCCTTGGCCGAGGGTGCATCCTCCTTCGGTGATGCGGACGCAGCCCTGGGGAAACAAAATTTAGTTATTTTGACACGATCCACAGTTGTTTCTCAAAGATTTAAAAGAGAAGTGACGCTCATTACAATTTCAGATACTAATGAGTTCAAGTAATTTGTCTGAACATTCATCATCAGCCTATAATGATCCAACTGCTGGGAGACAGGCCTCCTCTCTATGTGAGAGAGAGGGCCATGGTGCACCACGCGGGCCCAGTGCGAGTTGGTTGATGTCACGTGTCTTTGAATGTTTGGTTCTAGAACATGCTGCTTTTCTCACAAAGTTTTCCTTCACCGTTTAGAGCGCAGTGGGGATGAATTAAATCACATAAAGTAATGCGCCTGGCGGGGTTCGAACTCACGACCTACATTTCGTAAGTCGGGACCGATACCACTGGGTCACCACTGCTCTATCTCGGAACGACCAACTGCCGGAAGTTAAAATTCACAAATGAAGTAAATTTACTTACTCTCAATTCAGGGCTAAATTCTTCGCCATCAGGACAACTCATTTCTATCGGAATACCTCCGGGCGTGCACATATAGAAGGTACTACAACTTTCTGGATTCGGGACACTTCCAAACTCATTGGGTGGACAAATCGGTACTGGTGTTGTCACTTCGGTCTTTTCCGTAGTTAAGTCAGTAGCACCCGAAGTAACTTCGTCTTTCTCAGAAGTAGATGGTGTTGCTTCAGAAGAAGATGGTGTGGCTTCAGGAGTAGATGGTGTTGCTTCTGGAGTAGATGGTGTTGCTGCTGGAGTCGACTGTGTCGCTTCAGAAGTCGTATCCTCTGTTCTTGAAGTTGTTGTTACTTCCAGGGTCGTGCCGGGATCGGCAGTTGTAATTTCTGGCTCGGATGAACCTGAATCAGGTGAGCCTTGGCCGAGGGTGCATCCTCCTTCGGTGATGCGGACGCAGCCCTGGGGAAACAAAATTTTGTTATTTTGACACGATCCACAGTTGTTTCTCAAAGATTTAAAAGAGAAGTGACGCTCATTACAATTTCAGATACTAATGAGTTCAAGTAATTTGTCTGAACATTCATCATCAGCCTATGATGATCCCACTGCTGGGAGACAGGCCTCCTCTCTATGAGAGAATAGGCCATAGTGCAACACGCGGGCCCAGTGCGGGTTGGTTGATGTCACGTGTCTTTGAATTTTTGGTTCTAGAACATGCTGCTTTCCTCACGATGTATTTCTTCACCGTTTAGAGAGCAGTGGTGATGAAATAAATCACATAAAGTAATGCGCCTGGCGGGGTTCGAACTCACGATACCACTGGGTCACCACTGCTCTATCTCGGAACGACCAACTGACGGAAGTTAAAATTCACAAATGAAGAAAATTTACTCACTCTCAATTCAGGACTAAATTCTTCGCCATCAGGACAACTCATTTCTATCGGAATACCTCCGGGCGTGCACATATAGAAGGTAGTACAACTATCTGGATTCGGGACACTTCCAAACTCATTAGGTGGACATATCGGTACTGGTGTTGTCACTTCGGTCTTTTCCGTAGTTAGGTCAGTAGCACCCGAAGTAAGTTCGTCTTTCTCAGAAGTCGATGGTGTCGCTTCAGAAGTAGATGGCGTTGCTTCAGAAGTAGATGGTGTTGCTTCAGAAGTAGACGGTGTTGCTTCAGATGTAGATGGTGTGGCTTCAGAAGTAGTTGGTGTGGCTTCTGGAGTCGACTGAGTCGCTTCAGAAGTCGTGTCCTCTGTTCGTGAAGTTGTTGTTACTTCCAGGGTCGTGCCGGGATCGGCAGTTGTAATTTCTGGCTCGGGTGAACCTGAATCAGGTGAGCCTTGGCCGAGGGTGCATCCTCCTTCGGTGATGCGGACGCAGCCCTGGGGAAACAAAATTTAGTTATTTTGACACGATCCACAGTTGTTTCTCAAAGATTTAAAAGAGAAGTGACGCTCATTACAATTTCAGATACTAATGAGTTCAAGTAATTTGTCTGAACATTCATCATCAGCCTATAATGATCCCACTGCTGGGAGACAGGCCTCCTCTCTATGAGAGAATAGGCCATAGTGCAACACGCGGGCCCAGTGCGGGTTGGTTGATGTCACGTGTCTTTGAATTTTTGGTTCTAGAACATGCTGCTTTCCTCACGATGTATTTCTTCACCGTTTAGAGAGCAGTGGTGATGAAATAAATCACATAAAGTAATGCGCCTGGCGGGGTTCGAACTCACGATACCACTGGGTCACCACTGCTCTATCACGGAACGACCAACTGCCGGAAGTTAAAATTCACAAATCAAGTAAATTTACTCACTCTCAATTCAGGACTAAATTCTTCGCCATCAGGACAACTCATTTCTATCGGAATACCTCCGGGCGTGCACATATAGAAGGTAGTACAACTTTCTGGATTCGGGACACTTCCAAACTCATTGGGTGGACAAATCGGTACTGGTGTTGTCACTTCGCTCTTTTCCGTAGTTAAGTCAGTAGCACCCGAAGTAACTTCATCTTTCTCAGAAGTAGATGGTGTTGCTTCAGAAGTAGATGGTGTCGCTTCAGGCGTCGTGTCTTCTGGTGTTGAAGTCGTTATTTCTTCCAGAGTCGTATCGCTAGCGGAGGTTGTAAGTTCTGGCTTGGATGAACTTGAATCTTCTTCATTTATACTATCGTCTCCTGGTGTTGTACTTTGGCCGAGGGTGCATCGTCCTTCGGCGATAAGCACACAAGTCTGTGAAGAATTGAAAAAGTTTTCATTATAACAGTAGTAAAGTATAAAAGCCACAACGAACAGCTCTGTACTTCCATGCAATGGACTCGTGGTAGTATATATGTAAAGCAGTCTTTTATGTATATCGTGGTAAAATCATCAAATGAGTCCTCTCACCTAGGGCAGAGCGGGAGGCACTGTCAGACTCGCACTGACTAAAATCCACGGTGTCCTTCAATACTTACGTTCCATCGTCGCGGTAATTTGGTAAGTTCCGCGACACGTGCAGGCTTTCGCCCTCTAAAGGGGCCCATGGTCGCCGCCCGCATGCCCGTGCCTACGTTGGCCGGAGATCGTCTGCCAACGTCCATCGCCGTGGGCGTGTCAGGCAGTTTTTGATAATGAATGTTCAATTGAGACTTACCAGTAAATTGTTTTTTTTTTGTATTTTAATAATTCAAAAGCGCCTGTAATTGGCTTTCTTCAAATAATATTTTTGATATCGTATCGATAGGAGTGTTAAAAAACCTTTTACAAGACTTTCAAGTCAAACAAGTATAAAGGTTCCTTTAAAAAAGTATCAAAGCAACTCACCCGAATCTGAGGATCGAATTCAAGTCCATCGTCACACTTCAGTAGTGTGGCTTGATCGCCCGAACACTTGAAGAAGGCATCACATCTGTTTGGATGTGGTACGTTTCCATAAAAACCTGGTGGGCAGACTGAGTCTGCATCGACATCATCTTCACTGTCTGATACTGTAGTAGGGTCCTCTGGTGCTTCTGTAACGATAGGTTTGGGAGATCCTTGTGTGGTCGTGGTAGTAACAACTGGTTGAGGATTTGAAACTGTAGCATCGTCATCATCAGGTGTTGATCGGGTGTTTGGTCCGAGGGTGCAACCTCCTTCGGCTATGGCGACGCAATCCTGGAAACCATAGTGTTTTGTTGTAGTAACGAATTTAGAAAGTCAGTGGAATTATGAAAATAACTTTTTGTTGTTATTCGACCCCTATATACAAATGTACTCTATGCATTCGACTCTATTTCTGTATGAGAAGAAAATCATAAGGTATGTCAGTTGTCTAAAAACTGGGCATAATAATGATTTCTAAATTATTGTAACGTTTCTTAGTGTAGTTTGAAATTTTATTATTCAATGTTTTCGATTTGTGGCAGATGTGACTGTTGAAGAATTTATCAGCGCCTAGTACTGTGACCTGGCCACCTAATACGCGAGGAGTCTATGGGCTATCACGTTCATCATCTGCCTGCCTTTTCCCAACTATATTGGAGTAGTCTTCCAGTCAAACCAGATGCAGCTGAATATATCATTATTGTACATGGAGCAACTACCTATTGGAACTTCATAACCCAGTAACTGGGTAATACGATATCCCATGGTGAGACTGATTGACTTTAGAGTTTCTGATTAATAGTAAAGACTGTCAAAGATCTACAAATGACTGCCGAGACCAAACGCTTTACGTACTTTCTGAGGCACGGAGGAAACTCGCTATGACAGATGGTCACCGATCCACAGATCAAACTCGGCAAGCTCGGCTGAACCTGGAAGATCAGCTTTTGCGGCTGTAATTGTTTAGCCACGAGCTCCTCCTAGGCTATCACGGTTATTACAAGTTAAATAGAGGCATGCAGGAAGACATGTGACATCTACCGACCCGCACCGGGCCCGCGTGGTGGATTATTGCCCACTCCCTCTCACAGAGAGGAGGCCTGTGTCCCAGCAGTGGGAACATTATAGGCTGATGATGATGTTGATAATGATGCAGAAGAGTCTCTGTTTACCTCAACCACTGGATCATATTCATGTCCAGCACTGCAGGTTAGTTCCATTGCTACACCATTCATACACATATAGAAGGTATTGCATTTCTCCGGATGGGGCACTCTGCCAAACACACCCGGCTGGCAAATTGGTGCTGGTGTGGTCACTGGCTCACTTTCTGTAGTAGTGTCTAGTGGTTCTGTAGTTGTGGTTGAAGTCTGCCCCAGTGTGCAACCGCCCTCTACTATTGGTACACAACCCTGGAAAGAAAAGTTTAATTTAACTATTTTACTTTTTTAATTTTTTACTCATGGCGCGATGCGACACTTATCGACCGATTCCAACTACCTACAAATGAAAAATCAACCTTGCTACTAAGAAATATAGATGCAATTCGATTGACTTGACGTCGTCGTGGCGATCGTGTTTTGTTTTTCGTCATAATGTTTTTTTTTTTTGTCATAATGTCGTAGTTGTAAGGTTGATTTTCTCTTGTAGTTGGAATAGGTTGAATTGCAATCGCGACGCGCCGTGGGTTTTTGTTACGTCTATGTTAAAAAGGCACGGTTTCTTTTCTGTTGCTTGGTTTTGACCAACATCTCGCCTGATGGTAAGCAATGGTGTGCTAGAGATTGAAGCACGCTTGCTTAGAAGTAACCTATTCATTTTTGACTTTAAGACCGGCAGGCTGTAGCTATCAGCAAACATATTTTGGCAGGGAACTCCAATCCTTGCTGTGCGTGAATTGAAAGTATTCTTCAAAACACCTTGTATTTTTATACGTAAACTTTGTACATTATTATCCTGTTTTTAATTTGGCATGTATGCTCCGTTATCCTGAGCAGGCGGGCGGCGAGTAATGGGCGACTCGCTGTCCGACTATGGACTATGTCCGGGTCGACGGCGCATTATGTTCCACGAGCGCCTCAAAGAGTGTCAGCATTATGACGGGGCCCCCTGTAGAGGGCCAAAGCCTGCCGAGGTCGTAGGACGCAAGAGTTACCGTGACCCCGAAACTTAATTAGAGGGCTAGAAATAAACTGCAGCACAAGTACTGCCCTAAGCGAACACTGAAACATCAAAAATTAAGTATGTATCATAACTTTCAACTTACGCTTGATTCAGGATCGTATTCATGTCCAGCGGAACACTGTAAAAGTATTGGTTCACCAAAAGTACAGAAATAAAATGCATCGCACTGTGTCGGGTGTGGAATATTGCCAAATGATCCTGCCGGACAGATTGCAGGCTTCACTGTAGTAATTTCTACAACTTCTGTAGTCGAGGACACAGTAATTTCTGAACTTTCTGTTGTTTCCACAGATGGTTCTGTACTTTCGTTTGGAGAACTTGTTGTTTCTTCAGTTCTTTCTTCTGTTGTTCCATCCGATCCAATAGTGGTTTCATAAGAAGCTTCTGTTGTAATGTCTTCTGGTGCTTCTGTTGTAGATGTTTCAGTTTCTGTGTTGTTATTATTTGGATTGATTGTAGTTGATGAATAGTCTGTAGTCTCATCTGTATCTGGATAGTCAGTGATGGGAGTGGACTCCGTCACTTCTCCAGAATAATCGTTTTCTGTAGATGATACATAATCTGATCCTTCTGTTGACTCGTAGTGATCAGAAGATTCTGTTGTTGTGGATACTTCACTAGAAGTAGTACCTCGTTCAGTAGTTGATGTATTATCATCGGAGTCCCCGTTTTCTGTAGTAATTTCTGTGTTCTCTTCCGACGAAACTGAACCCGTTGTTGTTTCTATAACTGGAGTGGTTTGAGAGCTTAGTGTACAACCTCCTTCTGCTATAGCTACGCAGGTCTGAAAAAAAATGGTTTTTCGTTAATACCGTCTCAAAATTATGGATGTTTTTTATATAATAAATAAATAAATGATAAATGATATTTATTCAGCAAATTGGTTTTTTCAAACTCTTTTACACGTCAAAAAGACACTATTTTTACACTAGATGAGACCGGTGTTTCGTACCTGACTACTCCGAGAAGAAACATCCGAAACAAACTCAGAGGTTTCAGTCTATTTTAAAGTCCAGAACATTTTTTATTTATCAAAATATATGAGAACCATGCAGGTGTCTGAGATGGTCTTTTGAAGAAAGAACCACACAGATTTAAGTGGTCCTGACCAGTCAGTGCAAGCATGTGTCAGTTACCGTGTAGCTCAACTCATAACACAAGGAGCTCAAATATTTACTATCTATTTGCCTACTCCTGGGCAAAGGGTTTTCTCGTTCCTTCCACGATTAAATTTTTAGATAAAAAACTCACGCTCAGATTAGGGTCGAACTCATAACCGTTGCTGCAAGTCAATTTTATTGCATTCCCTCCCGCACACATGTAGAAAGAGCTGCAGTCCTCCGGGTCAGCCACATTACCCCATTGTCCTGGGGGACATATGGGAGCAGGGGTCGTTGTTGGTGGAGGCTCAGTAGTGGTTGCAGGGCCGAGGGTACAACCGCCTTCAGCAATTGGGACGCAGGTCTGGAAAAAAACAGTTACAATGTAAAAATGTTATGCTAATGATGAGAGTCTTAGGTTACGGAAAAAATGATTGATATTTCTACACCGGATAGCTCCAAAATCACCATAAGAAGTTAACAATGGAACGAAAAACTTGACCCTTGAACGAAGCTCGGGTGCTAAGAGCGTCTGATGTACTAATTGAGCTAGACGATGCAGGCATGAATTCGTATACAATATATTAGTATACTAAAATGTTAAAGAATATCGAAAAACTCGCCAGAACCAGCTGGTAAAGTGCACAAAAGACTAACGGCCACTCATTGCCAATGCTCGTCAATGTAAAGCCACTTCTTCAATCACGTTAAACATCATTTTGCTATCTTGTTACCCTTATAAATATGACAATAGAGAGCAGTGGTGATCCAGTGGTTTCAGCCTCAACTAACTAGTGGGTCGTGGGCCGGAACCCAGTCAGGCGCATGACTTTGTATAACTTATTTAATTCCCACCGCTCTCAAAACGGTGAAGGAAAACACTAAGAAAACCGGGATGACCTAAAACCAAAAATTGGAAGTCCTGTGACGGCTACCAACCCGCACTGATCCTGCTGGTGTATTCCTGCCTACTCCCTGTCACAAAGAGGAGGCCAGTGGCCCAGCAGTGGGAACATTATAGGCTGATGATGATAAGTGAGAAATTTTGTGAGTTTTAGGGTACTTTATAAGTAATAGACTTACCTTGGCCTCAGGATCAAATTCGTGCCCGTCAGGACATAACAACTGTATTGGTGTCCCTCCAGCGCACATATAGAAAGCTTCGCAAAGATCCGGATGGGGTACATTTCCAAAAACGCCCGCAGGACAGATTGGTGGTGGGGTCACTTTGGTTGTTGCCCTATTTGTGGACGATTCTATGTAAACAGGTTTGGATGGCTCAGGAGTTTCTGTGGTTCCAGAACCTAGTGTGCAACCTCCCGGTGCTATTGCTATACATCCCTGTAAAGTTGAATTCGTTAGAGAAAGGGTCGAATCGATACTTGAAAGACATTTCCATGCATGTTTAGATGTGAAACTTTTTTCCTATCGCTTCTGTAAGAGTAATTTGTTACGGAGCTGCGGAGCTTTAATAGCACTGGAACAGGATTGGTCAAATCAAACAGCGCGCTGTTAGTATAAGCAAGTCTTACGGCCCATTCACGATTTCAGTGTAAGTGGTGAACGTATAATTGTAAATCTTATTATAAATGTAAATACATTACGGTGTTTCTTTTAAATTGGCCAAAAGGGAGAAATCCAAATCCTTATCAGATACGGGAAAACTTTCTTAGGAATCTTTGGCTTTTTTTTTAAAGTTGTCAATTTTGGCTATAATTATATATTATATGTATACATATTTATATAATTTTTGTTTTGAACAACTTACACTTGACCAATCAAGTGTAAGTTGTTCGGCGAAATTAGACATGTTTTTTTTTATGCCTGTCGAATCTGTTTCATGTAAGAATCATTTCATTGTGTCACAAGAAAAAAATCGGGACGGCTGAAGTTGGTCAAAGCAAAATATTTTTTCATACAAATTGTATGAATGACAAAAGGTTTCTAAGAATGTTATCCCGTATCTCTTATGGATTCGGATTTCTCCCTTTTGGAAAATTTAAAAGAAACACCCTGTCTAATAAGACATTAGTTACTTTTTACCAATTCAGTTTCACTTTCTTTTAAACATTTCACGGAATCACTCTTAAAAGGGATAGTAAAGATGTTAAACAACAAAAAACTTTAATAATGGATCACTTACCACAGTGGGGGGGTCAAATTCAAATCCTTGAGGGCATGAAAGTTCTATCGGCGGGACGCCTACTAAACATAAGATATACTTGCTGCAATCTTCTGGGTGAGGGACGTTACCAAATACGCCTGGTGGACAAGGATCTATTGGTAGTTGCTCAGTTGTTGATGAAACTGTCGTCGTCACTGTTGACGTTGATGGCGTTGTTGTTTCAACAGTTGTTGAAACAGTTTCTTCATTCGGAGTTGTATCTGATTCTCCTTGAGCATCCGTTGTTGTATCTGATTCATTTGGAGTAGAAACACCTGTTGTCGAATCTGTATCTCCCTGAGTTGTTGTTACTGTTGTAGAATCAGAATCTTCGGGATCGGAGACACTCGTTGTGGTTTCTACATCTTCGGGAACTGATTCGGGAATTGGTGGGTCAGATACTTCTGTAGTGGTCGATGTTGTTGAATCTGATATTCCTGAAGTTGTGGACACAGTTGAGGATTCTCCATTGTCAGTAGTTGTGCTTTTATTGTACGTACAACCTCCTTCAGCAATTGGTACACATTGCTGAAAATAAATTATTTAATTTACTCAGTGTTATTGGCGTTATTTTCAGGGATACCCAAAACGTTGATAGAAAAATTAAGAATAAATTGTTGTATTGAATTTCCGATCTTAATGGGCCTGTTTAATAGCTCAGTTACTGACATCTTTTGGGAACTGATAATGAAACTTTTTATCTTATGATAAGACCGTGTGCATCTAGGATATAAAGTATTACAATTAGCAAAACCCAATTATGCCCCACACCAGAAATCCCTTGTCACGTGGATGGGTTTCAAATCATAACGGGTCCTTCAAATAGGGCGGGTCGATGTTGACAGTTCATCTTCAATTACTAATGCCAAATCACCCTGGCAAGTTACACGTTCAAATGATAAACCTTTATTATCAAAATGAATGTTCGTAAGTGCAAACATTGCGCGCATTACGTCCATTTTACGACAGACACGATGGCCCTTCAAAGTCGACTATCCAACGTTTGGTAGACTAGACTTTATCTTGTGGGGTTTTTTCAAGTCACAGGTCTATACGTAATTCGCAGTAATCCTATGCCCTGAAAGTCACGCAGGCTTTCGCTCAGATTCAACAGGATATGCAGTAGAGTAATTGAAAATAGGACCTATCGAAGCCGCGGCGGAAATTTAAACGATCACCCTTGACTCAAGGCTACAATGGAGTCCTCATTTAACATCTCTTGCAGGACGGCTAAGTTCAGCAGCATACGCGGTTAGAAAAATCCGCCAACTTTCTGATATAGATACCGCGAGGCTAGTCTATTTTAGTTATTTTCATAGTATTATGTCATATGGTATTTTGCTATGGGGACGCGCTGCAGACATCGAGTCCATATTTATTCTGCAGAAAAGAGCTATCAGAGCCATATATAATCTATGTAGGCGCGATTCTCTACGGGAATTGTTTAAGGATATCAACATCATGACAGTACCTTGTCAATACATATACGAAAACATCATGTACGTTAGAAAAAATCTGCATCTATTTAGTAAAAGAGGTGATAGACACAACTATAATACTAGAAATAGGGGCCAATTAGTTCAGCCAGGTTTCAGGCTAGCTAAAGTTGACACATCTTTCATGGGGTACTGTCTAAAATGTTACAATAAGATACCTCCTCACATAATATAACTGAATGAAACAAAATTCAAATCATGTATAAAACGCACACTATGTAGGCAAGCATATTACAAGTTGGAGGATTATATTAATGATAAAAATGCTTGGCTTAATGCTGGTCCTGCTCCACAACAATAGGGTTATTAATTAGGTAGCACGCATAATTATTGAGGAAGCTGCAGAAGACTGTAATATTATCTTTGCATTGTATCGATTCAATTTCTTAGTATTATATAATTTTATTGCACATGTGTGAGTACTATGTACTAATTAGTATTGACTCGATTTTGCCCTGGTGGTTGAGAGAATGTCATGCTCACTCAAATGTCTCGCTGATGGTGGCACGTGTGTCGGATCATTTAGCTCCCTTCAAAATGGTTGAGCTGATTGGTGCTGATACGTGTGTCATGCTCGTGAACGGGCGCTGTCAGTTGGGACTGGTCATCTCTTAGCTCCCACGGTTTTTATTTTAATTATTAATTCTTTTATTTCTGAATTGTCTTTTTTTTATTTATTTTACTGTGGACACTTTTAACTTGCTACATCGTTCTCACAAAGTGCACCATCTCAAAATGAATGATGTAACAAAGGATTTGTAATATTTTGGCGATCTAAAAAGAGTGTCCATGGAGTTTCTTGCCCGTTCTTCTCCATAGAGATCTACTTCTTGGAACGGGCATCTACGGTACTTTCACAGTTTTTATGTCTTGTGACTGGGACTGTAGCACCATAACTTTGTAGTGTTTAATTATATTTTAATGTCTTTGACAATTCAAAAGTGCCTGTAACTGGTCTACTTGAATTAAATGCTTTTGATTTGATTTGATTTACATCGACCCGTCCTTGTTGAAAGACCCCGAAGAAACTCAAATTTATAGGACATGCAAATATTTTTTTCGTAAAGTGATCGAACTAGGAGCTGGCCAAAGTAAATGATGGGGATCCATCACAATAGCAGTAAGAACAAAATAAAGTTAAACTCACGGAAGTCACTGGTTCGAACTCAAATCCTTGACTACAATACAGTAGTATTGGTGGCCCACCAGTACATAAGTAGAAGGCCTCGCAGATTTCAGGGTGCGGGACGTTGCCCCAAATGCCCGGGGGACAGAGAGAGGAAATGGGGTCCAATGTGGTGAATTCTGGGGTCGGTGTGGAAGTGTTGTAAGTGCAACCGCCTTCGGCTATGGCAACGCAGGTCTGGAAGCAATGGGTTGTTATTATTATTGAAGTTAAGAACAGTCAAAACATAGAGTCAGATTTGTGGTTGAGAGAACAGTTTTGTAGTTTCAAATGCATCAGGCGCAATACTTAGTGTAATTTATTTCATCAGCACTGCTCTCAAAACGGTGAAGGAAACATTGTGAGGAAACCAGTTAGTCCTTGAATTAGAAATTCGAAGACATCTGATATCTACCAACCCGCATTTGGCCTACGTGCTTTATCACAGCCCAGTCCTTCTCACAGAGAAAAGGATTGTATTGGAAACTTTATAAGCTGATTAATGCTTCAGTAACAAAGAGTACCTAAACCTTGTACGATAAAAATTGGTTATTTAAAAATGTAGAAAGATAGTTGTATTTTTTTTCCTCTCTTAAATAGAGGCAACAGTGAGTGGTACCTAAATATTTCTAATTCCAGCATTTCTTAAAAGTTATAAGTTTTAAAACTGATGATACATATTAAAAGACTTGAATTTTCTCCACTTTTTATTCTATTTTAAATGTGTTTGGTCTTGGTATTTTCTAAATCTAGCCCAGATGCAAAGATAAGACATAAGATGGAGTGAACTTAATCAGAAGGATCTACAACTTGTACAGACCAACAGAACTCAGTAAAAACTATTTGTCACTGGACTCCGACAAAATGATAGTCGCGAGCCAAGCAACCCTGGTGAGGCCTACCACGGCCAGTGGGGTCGCTCAATTGTTACCGCAGGCTACCCAGGTGATATCACCCAAGTGAACAAAGTGGAAAACTTTGGTGTCCTCAATTCACCTCGGAAAAATATCACCTGAGTGAAATCTTTCCGAGGTGAGTTTATTGAGGACACCAAAATTGTCCACTTTGTTACAGCCACACCGCAGGTATGATATCACCCAGGGGAAATTTTTCCGAGGTGAATTGAGGAGACCAAAGTTGTCCACTTTGTTCACCTAGCTGATATCACCTGGGTCAACAAAGTGGAATAAACCGAAATAAGTATTAAAATGAAACTCACAGATAGCACAGGGTCGAATTCAAAACCTTCACTACAGGTCAACAAAATAGGGTTGCCTCCCGCACACATGTAGAAAGCGTCACAACGGTACTCATGGGGAATGTTACCCCAAACTCCTTCCGGACATATTTGTGGTGGAGTTACTCCTTCCGTGGTAGAGCTGGAGAGGTTGGAATCAGTAGAGGTTTCTGTATTCGGGTAAAGGCCTGTAGTTGAACTGGCGTCACCTAGAGTACATCCGCCTGGGGCAATTGCTACGCAAGTCTGAAAAGTAAAGTTTGAAATAAAGTACTAGTGTAAAAGGAGAAAACGTAAAATTACGTGTCGTGGCATGTCGATTCGTGCCAGAAAATACAAATACAGAAGACACGACGTGACATAAAAATGTATCTGTAACTATAGACTCTAAATGTATTAAACGTTTAATATATTATGCTTCTGAGGCGCCATAACACGTCACGACACTGCAACTAAAAGCGTGTGTTTCTATATTTATAAAACTATACCTTTAATTCTGGATCAAATTCAAATCCAGCAGAACACTTCAACTCCACAGCTACGCCACTAGCGCACAAATAGAAGGAATCACAAAACTCTGGATGCGGCACATTTCCATAAGTGCCTGGAGGGCAAGGATCATATTTCTCTGTCGTAGACGGCTCTGTCGTCACTGTACTTTCTAATTCCGTGGTCGAATTCCCAGGATTAATTATTGTTGAAAATTCGGTTGTCGATGAATAATCATCGTCAGAAGATGTTGTTGAGTCGTAATCTGAAGTTGTTGTTTGTACAGTCGTAGAATCGTAATCAGCTGGGGTAGAATTAGAATCTCCAGGGGTAGAATCGTAATCTGTTGTTGAAGATTTTGTTGTGGAATCTGTTGTAGAATCGTAATCAGGTGTAGTTGAAGAGTGATCGTTTTCTGTTGATTCTTCTGTTGTTGTATAACCATCATTTGTTGTTGTATCATTTTCATCTGTGCTGTTGGGATCCGGGGTAGTCGCATCAGCCACTGGGGGCAAATCCGTCGGTTCCTGTATACGTAAGATTCTGTTAGTCATAAATTTTTAGCTAACGGACTATTTATATCGCAAAAAATGTCTATACTAATAGTCTATTGAACTTGCACATTTTAGTTTATCGTTTTCCTAGCTGTTTACCTACTATATTGTTGTCAGCTTCCAGTTTAAGGTAAGCGTCCACAGGTCCGCTTCGCACGTATCGCACGTATCGTACGCAACGGATTTTAGTTTGTCTCCTATTAAAACTCATACAACAGCGTCCACTAATCCACATCGTACGGACAGCTCATCGGATGAAGTCATACGGAATGCCGATCAGTGGACATCAGGTGGCATCAGCGATTCGATTGCTGATACTCGCGTCGGCAATCCGATCGCTGCCCATACAGCGGACGCAGTCTAATTAATCCGTTTGATGCGATGCGTCCGATACGTACGATGCGGACCTGTGGACGCTTACCTTTAACCAATGTACATATTTGAAGTAGAATCATTCAAGTCTCATTTTCTCCAAAATTGAAATATGAGTTTTTGAGTGCGGAAGGCAAATCTATGATTGGTACGGAGTCATGTAGGTTTGTTGTTTTGGGTGCTAGTATATCAGTTGTTGGTATGTCTGTGTTGGTAGAATTCTTTAGTTGTGTTGTTGTTAGCTCTATAGTTACCCATAAGTGTATTTTTCGGGAAGAAAACTTTGACTGCGAGCAAGAAAATGAACCTCTAGACCTCCTCGTCTTTCTAGATCAGTACTCCCGTTACGTAATCAACTAAGCTACCGCAGCTCACAAGGGAGGTCGGATTTTTCATTCCATTGTACGTCTTTTGATGAAGTTGCGCTATCACCAATTGAATAAGTATGTAGTCTGAAACTAATTGTTGTATTTCTGCTGTATCTATAATGCATTTCAACTAAGAATATCTGCATGGTTCTCATACATTTGATCAATAAAAATGGACTTAAAAAAGAGACTGTGACCTCTGAGTTTGTTTCGGATTTTTCTTCTCAGAGTAGTCAGGTACGAAACACCGGCCTCATCTAGTGTAAAATAGTGTCTTTTGACGTGTAAAAGAGTTTGCCAAAACCAATTTACTGAATAAATTATCATTTATCATTAACCGACTTCAAAAAAAGGAGGAGGTTCTCAATTCGGTCGGTATGTTTTTTTTTTTTTTTATGTATGTACATCGATTACTCCGAGGTTTCTAGTCCGATTAGTGCGATTCTTTTTTTGTTCGATGCAGTATACTTGCAGTGTGGTCCCATAAAAATTTCATCCAATTTGGTTCAGTACTTTTTATTTTGTGAGCATTTTTATTGATTTCGGCTACTTGGATGACATTACTTTTTGCGTGTTTGTTACGCGATTACTCCGCCAATTGTGGACCGATTTTCAAAATTCTTTTTTTGTTGTACTGGGGATCGTTCACCTTAGGGAATATTGCAAGTTTCATCAAAATTTGTTCAGCAGTTTTTGAGATAGGGAATTTTATTAGCATGTGTACATGAGCGATGTTAATACCGGTGCCACGGATTACAAAATTCTAGTGCACATGTAAGAAAATGATGTATTTGAGAAGATTTTGGGTTGAATATTTAAACTAAAAAGAGTAAAATAAAAAACTTTTTTCAAAAAAAAATTTAACCGCCTTCAAAAACAACCACAAAAAAGGGTAAAATAACCTACAAAATAACTTTTCTTTCGGAAGTCGGTGGCAAAAAAGACAACGAAATAAAAAAACAAAGCCACCGACTTCCGAAAGAAAAGTTATTTTGTAGGTTATTTTACCCTTTTTTGTGGTTATTTTTGAAGGCGGTTAAATTTTTTTTGAAAAAAGTTTTTTATTTAATATTGTGACTTATTTATTATGTGAATGAGCACACGAGACAGCAGAATTTCAAAGCTGTCTAGAAAACCATTCATTGAGTTTTATTCGCTGCATCCGAAATCGGGAAAATAGACTAAACGAGCATTAATTTTATCTCTCTCATATGGTTTTAATCATATTTACAGTTTGAGCATTTACTTGTGGCTAAATAATCTTTTACCTGGCCTCATTAGTAAGCTCAGTATAGTCCAACGAACTATGGAGAGGGCTATGCTCGGAGTCTCTCTGCGCGATCGACTCAGAAATGAGGAGATTCGTAGACGAACCAAAGTTACCGACATAGCCCAACGAATTAGCAAGTTGAAATGGCAGTGGGCAGGCCATATAGCACAGAGAACTGATGGCAGATGGGGCCGTAAGGTTCTCGAATGGAGACCACGCACCGACAAGCGCAGCGTGGGACGTCCACGCACTAGGTGGGCAGACGATCTTATGAAGACCACAGGATAACGCTGGATGCAAGCCGCTTACAACCGGTCCTACTGGAAGTCTAAAAAGGAGGCCTATGTTCAGCAGTGGACGTCTTACGGCTGATATGATGATCATGATGATGAAATAATAACAGCTTCACAGGTCGATCTTCCAGGATAAATCGATTTTACTTAAGTATGTCTGAGGATAATTGACTAACTATCATAGCGAGTTTCCTCCGTGTCTCGAAAGCCCTTGATCTTGGCTGGCATTTCTAGGTCTTTGTCAGTTGTTACTTTCAATCAGGACCGTCAAGTCTGACTACTAGTCTTACCAAGGGGTATCGTATTTCCAGTTACTGTAGAGGTCGGATAGGCAGTCGCTCCATGTAAAAAACTGATATTTAGCTCTACTGGAAAGCTGACTCAATACTGGGAAAACGCAGGCAGATGATGAATTTATTTCTTTTCAGTTAGCGACTTGCTCATGACGCGATTTTCAATTTGCAATTTCTACTAACTAAAAATGAAAATCGTCCTTGGTACTACGATATAACTCTCGTGTTCCCAGCAGAGGCCATTGGATCTAACAACGACGATATAATACTAGACTCGTAATAACAGGCGACCGATGTCTGTCAACACATTAGGCAAAAAAATCTTACATTCGTCTAATTTCGACCAATCCTGTGAGCCGTAAACATACGTTGAGACAGGACAGACCTTGAGTTGGCCAATCACAACGCAGCCCCCGCCCCCCTCGCTTACCTAGTACCTCAGCGAGTTGACAGAATAGTATTTGTTCCTTATATCGTGCATGCGGAGTCTAGTATTATATCGTCGTTGGGATCTAGCGTCTAAAGTTGAGAGGTACCATGCGTTTCAATAAACAATAAAATTTCCTTGGCGCCATAATATTGTGACTTCATGAACACTTTCATTATATTATACTTTAATAGTATGAAAATAAAAATTATTGAAATTTTATTTGTACAATGTACTTTTTGTTCTAAAAAATTGTCTTCATAATAAATGGTGCCTAGCTCTACCTAAATAATTGTCAGTCGAAACGCATAGTAATTGTTTTTTTTTTTTGTAAAGTGTTTTTGTATTGTGTAGGGTATTGTATACCCTCTACTGTTGTTGGTTTGTACTTCATTAATTGTTGGGTATTGAGTTGTTAGTTCTAGTGTCATAACACAAAATTCTTCTTAGAATAATTTCTTATGAACCAACAACACAAGAAACATTATACTTATGAACCAGCAACAGTAAAGACAAACACTCAGGCAGAAGTGAAACTGCTGGTTAAAATATTAGTCCTTTAACTCTACTGATGCAAATTCATAGACAGTTGTTTCGTGTGATGTTGGATTTGATGTTGTTGGTTCATTAGTTGTTGACTCCAATGTTGTTGATTCATTAGCTGTTGTGAGTTCATGTGTTTGTGGTTCTATTAACGTGTGTTCAATTATTAAAATGAAAAAGAAACTAAGATTTGCTCAAAATAATTTATTGGTTTCGAAGATGAAAATTCTCAATTTACTTGTTTAAGTATTTCAGTAATTTGGTAATGATTGGATCGTCAGTTACCGTGTCTTGTGTAACAGGCTCTAGTGATGTAGACTCATCCGTTGTGGAATCTTGTGTTGTTGTTTCATAAATTGGCTCTAGTGTTGTTAAAATCTCTTCAGTTGTGGAATCTTGTGTTGTCGTTTCATAATTTGGCTCTAGTGTTGTTAAAATCTCCTCAGTCGTAGAATCTTGTGTTGTCGTTTCGTAAATTGGCTCTAGTGTTGTTAAAATCTCTTCAGTTGTGAGGTCTTGTGTTGTTGATTCGTAAGTTGTGTTATCTGGTGTTGTTGGCTCTAGTGTTGTGACAGTCTCTTCGGTTGTGGGGTCTTGTGTTGTTGGTATGTAAGTTGTTGGTTCATAAGTTGTGGACTCTGTTATTGTTGGTGCGTATGTTGTAGAGTCTGGTGTTGTTGGCTCTAGTGTTGTAGAATCATCTTGTGTTGTTGGTTCATATGTTGATAACGATACCTGAGTTGTTCCGTCTCCGTCGACTGTCGTGCTTGTGTAGTCCGTAGGTGAAGAGGATTCCTCCGGTGTTGATGGCTCTCCCGGTGTTGTTGTTGATGAGACCTGTGTTGTTGAAAATAAATTATGAAATCAGTTGATGGTTTGTTGGGGTATAAGAGGTTGTTGAGTTGTAAGAAAACATTTGATTATCTGAGGTTGTTGGTTCATTTAAGTGGCGTCCACGAATTACGTGGAGCGTTTGTTTATTTGTGATCCATGAGTTGTTGTTGAACAAAGATTAGTTGATGGTTCATGTTGTGGTTACGGGTGTGTTTGTTGATGTGATGGGTTGTGCGACTGTTGTAGGTAATGATGATACTTCAGATGTAACCGTGCTCGATTTTATGGGTGAGGCTGTGGCAGTTGTCGGGTTTGTAAGTGAGAATGTGTTGATTCGGTCATGTAACGTTTGCGATTTGCGAGTTCAGATGGTTCATAAGAATCTGTTGTGAGCGTTGTTGAAATGTTAGGTTTTGTGATTGTTGTAGGTACCTCAGTGGTTACAGTGGAGGATTCTGTGGGTTCCTCAGTGTTTGTTGGTGTCGTGGGTCCTGTAGATGTGGTGGGATCATCAGAAGTTGTAGGTTCTGTAGCAGTGTCAATCTCCTCAGATGTTATGGGCTCTGTGGTAGTTTCCTCTGTTGTTGATGTAGATTCTATAACAGTAGGTGTGGTCTCGGGAGGTGAGGTATCCTCAGGTGTGGTTTCCTCAGGAGTAGTTTCCTCAGTTGTGGTGGGATCTGTTACTGTGGTACTTTCCTCAGTTGTGGTCGGGTCTGTTACTGTGGTACTTTCCTCAGTTGTGGTGGGGTCTGTTACTGTGGTAGATTCTTCAGTTGTGGTGGGGTCTGTTAATGTGGTACTTTCCTCAGTTGTGGTAGGGTCTGTTAGTGTGGTAGATTCCTCAGTTGTGGTGGGATCTGTTACTGTGGTACTTTCCTCTGTTGTGGAAGGATCTGTTACTGTGGTACTTTCCTCTGTTGTGGTGGGATCTGTAACTGTGGTAGTTTCCTCTGTTGTGGTGGGATCTGTTACTGTGGTACTTTCCTCAGTTGTGGTGGGGTCTGTTACTGTGGTACTTTCCTCTGTTGTGGTGGGATCTGTTACTGTGGTACTATCCTCAGTTGTGGTGGGGTCTGTTACTGTGGTACTATCCTCTGTTGTGGTGGGATCTGTTACTGTGGTACTTTCCTCTGTTGTGATGGGATCTGTTACTGTGGTAGTTTCCTCAGTTGTGGTGGGATCTGTTACCGTGGTAGTTTCCTCAGTTGATGTGGAATCTGTTACTGTGGTACTATCCTCAGTTGTGGTGGGATCTGTTACTGTGGTAGTTTCCTCTGTTGTGGTGGGATCTGTTACTGTGGTACTATCCTCAGTTGTGGTGGGGTCTGTTACTGTGGTAGTTTTCTCAGTTGTGGTAGACTCTGTTACTGTGGTACTTTCCTCAGTTGTGGAGGAATCTGTTACTGTGGTAGATTCCTCAGTTGTGGTGGGATCTGTTACTGTGGTACTTTCCTCAGTTGAGGTGGGATCTGTTACTGTGGTACTTTCCTCAGTCGTGGTGGGATCTGTTACTGTGGTACTTTCCTCAGTTGTGGTGGGATCTGTTACTGTGGTACTTTCCTCAGTTGTGGTAGACTCTGTTACTGTGGTACTTTCCTCAGTTGTGGTGGGATCTGTTACTGTGGTACTTTCCTCTATTGTGGTGGGATCTGTTACTGTGGTACTATCCTCAGTTGTGGTGGGGTCTGTTACTGTGGTACTATCCTCTGTTGTGGTGGGATCTGTTACTGTGGTACTTTCCTCTGTTGTGATGGGATCTGTTACTGTGGTAGTTTCCCCAGTTGTGGTGGGATCTGTTACCGTGGTAGTTTCCTCAGTTGTTGTGGAATCTGTTACTGTGGTACTATCCTCAGTTGTGGTGGGATCTGTTACTGTGGTACTTTCCTCAGTTGTGGAGGAATCTGTTACTGTGGTAGATTCCTCAGTTGTGGTGGGATCTGTTACTGTGGTACTTTCCTCAGGTGTGGTAGACTCTGTTACTGTGGTACTTTCCTCAATTGTGGAGGAATCTGTTACTGTGGTAGATTCCTCAGTTGTGGTGGGATCTGTTACTGTGGTACTTTCCTCAGGTGTGGTGGGATCTGTTACTGTGGTACTTTCCTCAGTTGAGGTGGGATCTGTTACTGTGGTACTTTCCTCAGTTGTGGTGGGATCTGTTACTGTGGTACTTTCCTCAGTTGTGGTGGGATCTGTTACTGTGGTACTTTCCTCAGTTGTGGTGGGATCTGTTACTGTGGTACTTTCCTCAGGTGTGGTGGGATCTGTTACTGTGGTACTTTCCTCAGTTGAGGTGGGATCTGTTACTGTGGTACTTTCCTCAGTTGAGGTGGGATCTGTTACTGTGGTACTTTCCTCAGTTGTGGTGGGATCTGTTACTGTGGTACTTTCCTCAGTTGTGGTGGGATCTGTTACTGTGGTACTTTCCTCAGTTGTGGTGGGATCTGTTACTGTGGTACTTTCCTCAGTTGAGGTGGGATCTGTTACTGTGGTACTTTCCTCAGTTGTGGTGGGATCTGTTACTGTGGTACTTTCCTCAGTTGTGGTGGGATCTGTTACTGTGGTAGATTCCTCAGTTGTGGTGGGATCTGTTACTGTGGTACTTTCCTCAGTTGTGGTAGACTCTGTTACTGTGGTACTTTCCTCAGTTGTGGAGGAATCTGTTACTGTGGTAGATTCCTCAGTTGTGGTGAGATCTGTTACTGTGGTACTTTCCTCAGGTGTGGTGGGATCTGTTACTGTGGTACTTTCCTCAGTTGAGGTGGGATCTGTTACTGTGGTACTTTCCTCAGTTGTGGTGGGATCTGTTACTGTGGTACTTTCCTCAGTTGTGGTGGGATCTGTTACTGTGGTACTTTCCTCAGTTGTGGTGGGATCTGTTACTGTGGTACTTTCCTCAGTTGTGGTAGACTCTGTTACTGTGGTACTTTCCACTGTTGTGGTGGGATCTGTTACTGTGGTACTTTCCTCCGTTGTGGTGGGATCTGTTACTGTGGTACTTGCCTCAGTTGTGGTAGACTCTGTTACTGTGGTAGTTTCCACTGTTGTGGTGGGATCTGTTACTGTGGTACTTTCCTCCGTTGTGGTGGGATCTGTTACTGTGGTACTTGCCTCAGTTGTGGTAGACTCTGTTACTGTGGTAGTTTCCTCTGTTGTTGATGTAGATTCTGTAACAGTAGGTGTGGTTTCAGGAGGTGTGGTCTCCTCAGTTGTGGTTGACTCTGTTACTGTGGTAGTTTCCTCTGTTGTTGATGTAGATTCTGTAACAGTAGGTGTGGTCTCAGGAGGTGTGGTCTCCTCAGATGTGGTTGACTCTGTTACTGTGGTAGTTTCCTCTGTTGTTGATGTAGATTCTGTAACTTTAGGTGTGGTCTCAGGAGGTGTGGTCTCCTCAGGTGTGGTTGACTCTGTTACTGTGGTAGTTTCCTCTGTTGTTGATGTAGATTCTGTAACAGTAGGTGTGGTGTCCACAGTTGTGGTAGACTCTGTTACTGTGGTACTTTCCTCAGTTGTGGAGGAATCTGTTACTGTGGTAGATTCCTCAGTTGTGGTGGGATCTGTTACTGTGGTACTTTCCTCAGGTGTGGTGGGATCTGTTACTGTGGTACTTTCCTCAGTTGAGGTGGGATCTGTTACTGTGGTAGATTCCTCAGTTGTGGTGGGATCTGTTACTGTGGTACTTTCCTCAGTTGTGGTGGGATCTGTTACTGTGGTACTTTCCTCAGTTGTGGTGGGATCTGTTACTGTGGTACTTTCCTCAGTTGTGGTAGACTCTGTTACTGTGGTACTTTCCACTGTTGTGGTGGGATCTGTTACTGTGGTACTTTCCTCCGTTGTGGTGGGATCTGTTACTGTGGTACTTGCCTCAGTTGTGGTAGACTCTGTTACTGTGGTAGTTTCCTCTGTTGTTGATGTAGATTCTGTAACAGTAGGTGTGGTTTCAGGAGGTGTGGTCTCCTCAGGTGTGGTTGACTCTGTTACTGTGGTAGTTTCCTCTGTTGTTGATGTAGATTCTGTAACAGTAGGTGTGGTCTCAGGAGGTGTGGTCTCCTCAGGTGTGGTTGACTCTGTTACTGTGGTAGTTTCCTCTGTTGTTGATGTAGATTCTATAACAGTAGGTGTGGTCTCAGGAGGTGTGGTCTCCTCAGATGTGGTTGACTCTGTTACTGTGGTTGTTTCCTCTGTTGTTGATGTCGATTCTGTAACAGTAGGTGTGGTTTCAGGAGGTGTGGTCTCCTCAGGTGTGGTTGACTCTGTTACTGTGGTAGTTTCCTCTGTTGTTGATGTAGATTCTGTAACAGTAGGTGTGGTTTCAGGAGGTGTGGTCTCCTCAGGTGTGGTTGACTCTGTTACTGTGGTAGTTTCCTCTGTTGTTGATGTAGATTCTGTAACAGTAGGTGTGGTCTCAGGAGGTGTGGTCTCCTCAGATGTGGTTGACTCTGTTACTGTGGTTGTTTCCTCTGTTGTTGATGTCGATTCTGTAACAGTAGGTGTGGTTTCAGGAGGTGTGGTCTCCTCAGGTGTGGTTGACTCTGTTACTGTGGTAGTTTCCTCTGTTGTTGATGTAGATTCTGTAACAGTAGGTGTGGTCTCAGGAGGTGTGGTCTCCTCAGATGTGGTTGACTCTGTTACTGTGGTAGTTTCCTCTGTTGTTGATGTAGATTCTGTAACAGTAGGTGTGGTTTCAGGAGGTGTGGTCTCCTCAGGTGTGGTTGACTCTGTTACTGTGGTAGTTTCCTCTGTTGTTGATGTAGATTCTGTAACAGTAGGTGTGGTCTCAGGAGGTGTGGTCTCCTCAGGTGTGGTTGACTCTGTTACTGTGGTAGTTTCCTCTGTTGTTGATGTAGATTCTGTAACAGTAGGTGTGGTCTCAGGAGGTGTGGTCTCCTCAGATGTGGTTGACTCTGTTACTGTGGTAGTTTCCTCTGTTGTTGATGTAGATTCTGTCACAGTGGGTGTGGTCTCAGGAGGGAAGGTCTCCTCAGGTGTTGTAGTTGTTGTTGTCGGTTCTGTAGTTACAGGAGTTGTATCATCTATTGTGCTACTCGTTGTTATTACCTCTTCTGTTGTACTAGTAGTTGTGTCGGCCTCTGTTGTACTAGTAGTTGTGTCATCCTCTGTTGTACTAGTAGTTGTGTCGGCCTCTGTTGTAGTAGTCGTTGTTGTCTCTTCAGTTGTTGTAGTGTCTTCAGTTGTACTAGTAGTTGTGTCGGCCTCTGTTGTACTAGTAGTTGTGTCGGCCTCTGTTGTAGTAGTCGTTGTTGTCTCTTCAGTTGTTGTAGTGTCTTCAGTTGTACTAGTAGTTGTGTCGGCCTCTGTTGTACTAGTAGTTGTGTCATCCTCTGTTGTACTAGTAGTTGTGTCGGCCTCTGTTGTAGTAGTAGTTGTGTCATCCTCTGTTGTACTAGTAGTTGTGTCGGCCTCTGTTGTACTAGTAGTTGTGTCGGCCTCTGTTGTAGTAGTCGTTGTTGTCTCTTCAGTTGTTGTCTCTTCAGTTGTTGTAGTGTCTTCAGTTGTACTAGTAGTTGTGTCGGCCTCTGTTGTAGTAGTCGTTGTTGTCTCTTCTGTTGTTGTAGTGTCTTCAGTTGTACTAGTAGTTGTGTCGGCCTCTGTTGTAGTAGTCGTTGTTGTCTCTTCAGTTGTTGTAGTGTCTTCAGTTGTACTAGTAGTTGTGTCGGCCTCTGTTGTACTAGTTGTTGTGTCATCCTCTGTTGTACTAGTAGTTGTGTCGGCCTCTGTTGTAGTAGTCGTTGTTGTCTCTTCAGTTGTTGTAGTGTCTTCAGTTGTACTAGTAGTTGTGTCGGCCTCTGTTGTAGTAGTCGTTGTTGTCTCTTCGGTTGTTGTAGTGTCTTCAGTTGTACTAGTAGTTGTGTCGGCCTCTGTTGTACTAGTAGTTGTGTCATCCTCTGTTGTACTAGTAGTTGTGTCGGCCTCTGTTGTAGTAGTCGTTGTTGTCTCTTCAGTTGTTGTAGTGTCTTCAGTTGTACTAGTAGTTGTGTCGGCCTCTGTTGTACTAGTAGTTGTGTCGGCCTCTGTTGTAGTAGTCGTTGTTGTCTCTTCAGTTGTTGTAGTGTCTTCAGTTGTACTAGTAGTTGTGTCGGCCTCTGTTGTACTAGTAGTTGTGTCATCCTCTGTTGTACTAGTAGTTGTGTCGGCCTCTGTTGTAGTAGTAGTTGTGTCATCCTCTGTTGTACTAGTAGTTGTGTCGGCCTCTGTTGTACTAGTAGTTGTGTCGGCCTCTGTTGTAGTAGTCGTTGTTGTCTCTTCAGTTGTTGTCTCTTCAGTTGTTGTAGTGTCTTCAGTTGTACTAGTAGTTGTGTCGGCCTCTGTTGTAGTAGTCGTTGTTGTCTCTTCTGTTGTTGTAGTGTCTTCAGTTGTACTAGTAGTTGTGTCGGCCTCTGTTGTAGTAGTCGTTGTTGTCTCTTCAGTTGTTGTAGTGTCTTCAGTTGTACTAGTAGTTGTGTCGGCCTCTGTTGTACTAGTTGTTGTGTCATCCTCTGTTGTACTAGTAGTTGTGTCGGCCTCTGTTGTAGTAGTCGTTGTTGTCTCTTCAGTTGTTGTAGTGTCTTCAGTTGTACTAGTAGTTGTGTCGGCCTCTGTTGTACTAGTTGTTGTGTCATCCTCTGTTGTAGTAGTAGTTGTGTCGGCCTCTGTTGTGCTAGTAGTTGTGTCGGCCTCTGTTGTAGTAGTCGTTGTTGTCTCTTCAGTTGTTGTAGTGTCTTCAGTTGTACTAGTAGTTGTGTCGGCCTCTGTTGTACTAGTAGTTGTGTCATCCTCTGTTGTACTAGTAGTTGTGTCGGCCTCTGTTGTAGTAGTAGTTGTTGTCTCTTCAGTTGTTGTAGTGTCTTCAGTTGTACTAGTAGTTGTGTCGGCCTCTGTTGTAGTAGTCGTTGTTGTCTCTTCGGTTGTTGTAGTGTCTTCAGTTGTACTAGTAGTTGTGTCGGCCTCTGTTGTACTAGTAGTTGTGTCATCCTCTGTTGTACTAGTAGTTGTGTCGGCCTCTGTTGTAGTAGTCGTTGTTGTCTCTTCAGTTGTTGTAGTGTCTTCAGTTGTACTAGTAGTTGTGTCGGCCTCTGTTGTACTAGTAGTTGTGTCATCCTCTGTTGTACTAGTAGTTGTGTCGGCCTCTGTTGTAGTAGATGTTGTTGTCTCTTCAGTTGTTGTAGTGTCTTCAGTTGTACTAGTAGTTGTGTCGGCCTCTGTTGTACTAGTTGTTGTGTCATCCTCTGTTGTACTAGTAGTTGTGTCGGCCTCTGTTGTAGTAGTCGTGGTTGTCTCTTCAGTTGTTGTAGTGTCTTCAGTTGTACTAGTAGTTGTGTCGGCCTCTGTTGTAGTAGTCGTTGTTGTCTCTTCAGTTGTTGTAGTGTCTTCAGTTGTACTAGTAGTTGTTTCGGCCTCTGTTGTACTAGTTGTTATGTCATCCTCTGTTGTACTAGTAGTTGTGTCGGCCTCTGTTGTAGTAGTCGTTGTTGTCTCTTCAGTTGTTGTAGTGTCTTCAGTTGTACTAGTAGTTGTGTCGGCCTCTGTTGTACTAGTTGTTGTGTCATCCTCTGTTGTAGTAGTAGTTGTGTCGGCCTCTGTTGTGCTAGTAGTTGTGTCGGCCTCTGTTGTAGTAGTCGTTGTTGTCTCTTCAGTTGTTGTAGTGTCTTCAGTTGTACTAGTAGTTGTGTCGGCCTCTGTTGTACTAGTAGTTGTGTCATCCTCTGTTGTACTAGTAGTTGTGTCGGCCTCTGTTGTAGTAGTAGTTGTTGTCTCTTCAGTTGTTGTAGTGTCTTCAGTTGTACTAGTAGTTGTGTCGGCCTCTGTTGTAGTAGTCGTTGTTGTCTCTTCAGTTGTTGTAGTGTCTTCAGTTGTACTAGTAGTTGTGTCGGCCTCTGTTGTACTAGTAGTTGTGTCATCCTCTGTTGTACTAGTAGTTGTGTCGGCCTCTGTTGTAGTAGTCGTTGTTGTCTCTTCAGTTGTTGTAGTGTCTTCAGTTGTACTAGTAGTTGTGTCGGCCTCTGTTGTACTAGTAGTTGTGTCATCCTCTGTTGTACTAGTAGTTGTGTCGGCCTCTGTTGTAGTAGACGTTGTTGTCTCTTCAGTTGTTGTAGTGTCTTCAGTTGTACTAGTAGTTGTGTCGGCCTCTGTTGTACTAGTTGTTGTGTCATCCTCTGTTGTACTAGTAGTTGTGTCGGCCTCTGTTGTAGTAGTCGTGGTTGTCTCTTCAGTTGTTGTAGTGTCTTCAGTTGTACTAGTAGTTGTGTCGGCCTCTGTTGTAGTAGTCGTTGTTGTCTCTTCAGTTGTTGTTGTGTCTTCAGTTGTACTAGTAGTTGTGTCATCCTCTGTTGTACTAGTAGTTGTGTCGGCCTCGGTTGTAGTAGTCGTTGTTGTCTCTTCAGTTGTTGTTGTGTCTTCAGTTGTACTAGTAGTTGTGTCATCCTCTGTTGTACTTGTTGTTGTTGTTTCCTCCGTGGTTGTCGATGTTGGTTGCAGAGTTGTCGTTGTGATATTACATTGTACCATGAAGGGCCAACTGCAAGCCTAGAAAATAGAACAACCATTATAATAGTGGAATTTATCGATAATGGTCCCACTGCTTGGACACAAGACATGTTTGTTTGTATTTTTAAATAAATAATGTTTTAGAAAAGTTAATTTTATGTGAATGGCCATAACAATGGGAAAGTAAATGGGTTTCGAACGGGGGCTGTACCAACCACTTGTGTGGTTGGCTCCTTTAAGCACAAATTCTTAATAAAACGCGACTGATACTACGGAAAAAGCTAGTCATTGATAACAACTGTATATCTACCTGCAATTCGAAGTCGAACCAAGTTCCTGCAGGGCAATTCATCTCAACCTTTTTTCCATGGGTACATTGGTAGAACTTGCCACAATCACTCTCATGGGGTAACAGCAAATTTTGGCTGAAATTAGCTGGACAACCGTTTGGTAAGAAACCGGGTCCTTCCGTTGTTGTTGTTATCTCCTCAGTTGTCGTTGTTGTAGAAGGCTCATCAGTAGTTGTTGATGTAGAAGGCTCATCAGTTGTTGTTGTTGTAGATGGTTCCTCAGTTGTTGTTGTAGTAGAAGACTCATCAGTTGTTGTTGTTGTTGAGGGTTCCTCAGTTGTTGTTGTTGTTGAAGGCTCATCAGTTGTAGTTGTTGTTGAAGGCTCATCAGTTGTAGTTGTAGTAGAAGGCTCTTCAGTTGTTGTTGTTGTTGAGGGTTCCTCAGTTGTTGTGGTTGAGGGTTCCTCTGTTGTGGTTGTTGTTGAAGGCTCCTCAGTTGTAGTTGTAGTAGAAGGCTCTTCAGTTGTTGTTGTTGTTGAGGGTTTCTCAGTTGTTGTGGTTGAGGGTTCCTCTGTTGTTGTTGTTGTTGAGGGCTCCTCAGTTGTAGTTGTTGTTGAGGGCTCTTCAGTTGTTGTTGTAATGTCCTCAGTTGTTGAAGTGGTTGTGGGCTCCTCAGTTGTTGTACTTGTGGAGTCTTCAGTTGTAGTTGTTGGTGGCAGAGTCGTCGTTGTGACATTACACTGGACCATGAAGGGCCAACTGCAAACCTGAAAAAAAAACAACCATTTTATTGTATAGGCATTATTTACTATTGTTTTCACTGTTGTATGCTGGGACAGAAGCTTTAGAAGTTTGGTTAAGTAGTTTTTAAATAGGTATAGGTAGGTTTTTAGAAATAAGCAGTGCCTTTGTACTTTTTTTCCTTTTAAAATATCTTCTTATATATAATTATCTGTGTGTGTACATAAATGAATAAATAAATAGGTACCTGCAATTCGAAGTCGAACCAAGTACCCGCAGCGCAGTCCTTCTCCACTTTGTTACCATGGGTACATTGGTAGAACTTGGCGCAATCACTCTCATGAGGTAACAACAATTCTTTACTGAAATCTGCCGGACAACCGTTCGGCAATAACTCTATCGTTGATTCTGTTGTTGTTGTTGGATCGATTGTTGTTGTTGATGTGGGAGTTGTTGGTGATGGTGTCGTTGCGCCTGGGGCGCAGGTTACCAACCAAGGCCAGTTACAAGTCTGTAAATAATAAGATTTTATTTTAATACCATTAAATGACAAATCATGGTAGTATGATAAAATGGTGGTACTAAATGATGTAACTTTAAGTATATCAAGTATTTTTATAAGCAAAAATAATGATGTTTGAAGCGCGTCACGAAAAACCGCTTATAGCTAAAACGCACGTGGTTTTCTCTGAAAGGAGGAAAGTCTTATTGCCTATTCTTTTAATATAGATTGATTTTATAATTACCTTCTCCTCATAGTCGAATAACGTTCCAGGTGCGCAAGGCATCTCAATTGGAATACCGTTACTGCATTGGTAGTACTTCGAGCAGTCAGTAGGGTGAGGCAGATAATACGGTATACTGAAGTTAGCCGGACAACCATTTGGCAGGAAGTCTATCGGCTCTGTTGTTGTTGTTGTGGGTGCTGTTGTTGTTGACGCCTCTGTTGTTGTTGTTGGTTGCGGTGATGGCGTTGTACATTGTACTGCAAACGGCCAGTTGCATACCTGTGAAATTAGAAAAGAAAAGTTAATAGAAGAAACTATGGATGGACTGGGGATAAAAAGAAGGGGATGGAATATGGAAGATGACCACAATTTAGAACCTCCGATGCGATGCAAGACACCAATACCTAATATTCTTAGTATTCAGGCGACTAACGCAATACAAGAAATCTATTGAGGTTCGTACAAAGGTACGCGTCATGGATGCCAAAGTCGTGAGGTATCAGACACTTGCGTCGTATTGTGTGTGAAGGGCTTTAGAGACCGCTCCACCTCTCATGACTCTAATAATAGGTGACAACATCAATTATATGCAAAACTATTAAAATACTGAACACATAATTATTTTATTTTTAATTCAATGAACTTTGACAAAGGTAAAATCATGGTAAAACGCATCAAAACACTCAAGCTACACCTAGACGTGACGTATATTGAAAAAAATCGTCGTAATTTAAACAATTTTGCCTTACGTTATAAAAACACAAAACGCGTCAAATAATTTTTATCCGACGTAAAACCAAGGTGGAGTTTCTCAATTCGACATGTATATTTTTTAATTTTTTTTCTAGCTAATAGTCTACTTAGATTTTTTCGGCAACTACAGAGCAGTGATCTGTTAAAAATGGTGATGAAAAATAATCGCCGTTCAAAAATTAAGGAAAAATATTAGATTTGGGACATATTTTCTCGCAACGTAAATTAAATATGTGATAAAGTTAAACTTCCGGCTTTGAAAATACGTGTAGTACAAGAAAATCTAGTTTCCGTCAAGATTAGATCAAAATAGCTATCATTACTCGTAGTGGGAAGTAACAAAATGATATACTACATTGGAGGCGATTCATAAATGGCTCTTATTAACTTTTCTACAATTCAATCAATCAAAATCAATGCATACAAATAAATGCTAGTTATTGGCACTTTTGAATTGTGACGCAGACAAAAAAATAAAGATGTTACATAAAACCATTATAGTGCTAGAGACATTTAATTGTGAAAGTACTATTATAGGTGCCCATCCCAAAGCATTGAACTTTATGGAGAAGAACGGGCAAGAAACTCCATGGATACTCTTTTTCAATGCCCAAAATTATTACAGAACCTTTGTTACATCATTTATCTTGAGTTGGCATTTGACCTAAATTAACATTTTAATTAGATGATTCCTGTCATCAAATGTAGGAACATACAGGGTGTATTTGATAGCCCTAAAGAACTAATTTTATCAGAAAAAGAAATACTAATACAATCTTCGTGAATGTTGTTCAGGGCGATGGTTTGAAACAATGCTTGAATTTTGCGGAGGACTGTCATAATTATACGTCCTATAAAATTGAAAAGCCAGATTAATGAAGACAGAAGAATGAGAATTTACACCTTATTATTTAGAAGCATACAGATAAAATAATCCTAAAGATTTTATTCAACTACTAACAAATATGGAAATAATAACTATGATATTTACTTGTAATCTTGGATATATTAAATTCCTTAAAAAAGTCCCACTCAGGGCTGGACGGGAGGGTCTGTCAGACTTGTACTCACTAAAACCTACGGTGATTCTTCAATAGCCCTTTGCGTTCTAGGGTCACGGTTAGCTGATGAGACAGTCCCGCGACTGCGGAGACAGTCCCGCTACCCCGAGACATTCCCGCGACCCCGAGATATTCCCGTGACGGGGTCACGGGAATATCTCGGGGTCGCGGGAATATCTTTTAAATATCCAGTTGAAAAAGCGTCGAGCACCAGCTGCTCGACAATTTGCTGAACTGGATCTATTTGGCGAAGCCACACAATGTTATCTTGGTTATTTCGTTGTTGTTTTAAACTAGTAATTTATTCCTTTTTTTTTTATTTGTTTGTTTATTTTGTTTGTACTGATCTCCCAAATAAACGTTTTTTCTTTTTATAATCTAAATACTTACTTGTAAATTAGCATCGAACAACAGCCCGGCGGGGCAGTTCATCTCGATTTTGTTGCCATTGCTGCAGCTATAATACTTCGCGCAGTCACTCTCGTGAGGCAGCAGTAGGTGCTCACCGAAGTTGGATGGACAGCCATTGGGGAGGAACTGAGCCGAGGATGCAGCTATCAATGCCAGATAGATGATAGCTTTGTACATATCTGTGGAGATAGATATAAAAATAAATGTTTTTTTTTTTAATACGCCTGAGTCGCGAACTGTAAAGATCATTATGGAAAGAAAAATTCGAACGCGGACAGGACTTGAACCTACGTACTTCCGATTCAATACACCGGTCGCTTTACCTGTTGGTCTAGTGGTTAGTGACCCTGACTGCTATGCCGGAGGTCGTGGGATCAATTCTCACCCAGGACAAATGTTTGTGTGATGAGCACGATCATTTGTTCTGGGTCTGGGTGTAATTTATCTATAATATTTATGTATTTAGAAATATACTTTTAAGTATGTTTATCAGTTGTCTAGTACCCATAACACAAGCTCTGCTTAGCTTGGGACTAGATGGCGTTGTGTGATAGTTGTGGAATATTATTTATTTAACTAAGCCATCTCATCATGTCCTGCTAGTGATGTTTGGCGCTATCTTTTGTTGAAGTTTTACAACTTTGACAACCAACATGTTTTACCATACTATTTTTATAATTAATTTTAATTCGTTGGTTATTTCTTACACAAACTGACTTCCAGTATTATTAAATATATTTTTTCTGTTTGTTGTTTTAAATATTTGGTATTAAGTACCAAATACAGATTTTCTGTGATATAACTGTTATTACATTATTTATTTAAAACTCCTGTTATAAAAATATTGGAAAACATTTTTAAAAGTAGTAGATTTTTAGAATTTCTTGCCCATTCGTCTCCATAATTATATGAATCCCTTGCAAATGGGTGTAGAATCAATCCAATACAATTTTTTTATATTCGATGTACAAAAAGTGCCTCTGTGATGGCCTAGTTAAAATTAATGCTTTAACTTTGACTTTGATCTTCAGTCTGGCACCCATAATTCGATGTTTTTCGTTAAAAGTTAAAGAAAGGCTCTGGCTGTGTTCCTATAATTTCGTGAAAATTTTAAGATATTTTGTTTTCTAGATGTTTGAACACAGCAGAAAATCTAGCCTGTTTTTTTGATTCAGAAACAATGAAAAACATAAAGGCATTCGATTTTTTTGGTAAAAAGAAATAATTAATTATATCAATATTTATCAGAACCAATAAAAATTTAACAGGGGACTACGTTTGTATGTAAAAACAGCCCTTTTGTTTTATCTGAAGAATTTCAAATTACGAGTCAACTGCGTACTTTGAAATTGTGTTATAGGTAAATTTAGGTACTTAATTAGTCACACTTTTAAATGCCTAAATTAAAATATTAGATCATTAGATAGCTGAAGTTTTTTATCAATATTTAAATCTAAATGTCACGGTTAAATTGCATTGATTACGAAATTACTTTATCAACACTTTCGATGTTATCAATTATATTAATGAACGTTATGAACGAAATGTTATAACGCAGTTATTTTTTTCTAATCTGACTGTACCTACCATTCATAATAAATATGAAAGTGTGTGTGTGTGTGTTTTTTCTGTTTTTACATAAAACTACTGAACCGATTTTGATGATATTTGGTACAGAGATAGTTAAGACCCTAAATAAAGTATATAATTATGCTATATAATTATTATGTTTATATATATATGCTATATGGGAGGAGGGGGAGCGAATCTCGAAAATTGGAGAGGATCGTTGGATGCTTGTTACTGTTTCATGCAAAAATAAGTTAATATTGATTTAGGTAAAATTTGGTACACAAAGAGCTTGTGACTTGAATCATATTACATGATACTTTTTATCCCGATACCAGGTTTTCGTGGAATAATTATCCAGATTATTTTTTTATTTATTAATTATTTATTAAATGAGATTAGAAACTGAATAGGCAATTTGAGAGCATCAATAAAATGCAAATATTATTAGTCCGTCCGCTAGACTTTTCAAAAATAATGGACACTTATTTTTTCTTTTGTTAAATCATTTCATATTTACAAAGATAATTAATGCATTAAAATTCGAGAGTATGAATCATGACGTTAGAAGCAAATAAAAACTGTACTTGCTTGTGACGTGTTGCCAAATTTTTAAAGTGTCGTATCTTCGTCAATATATTTTGATTTACGGAACAAAAAAATACGTGTCAAATATTTTTTGATATTCTACCTGACGGGCTAAATAGATTTTGATATAGATGTTTTTTTTATAATCTAATCAATGTATCTGTTTATATATGTATATATATAGTATATCTGTTCATATAATAATCTTTTAATATAATTATATGTTTTATGTATTTATATATATAAATCTCAATATTTTCATTGTTTCATTCAACAATAATGTTCAACATTATTGGGAAAAGGCTAGGCAGATTATTATAGAGAGTGATTTTATTGTTACTTACCATTCGAAGTCGTTATCTATAAAATCCTAGTGCAAAAGTAATTTTCATCTTAAATGTAAAACTACAAAAAAATGCACTGGATATCCTCCGGCAAACACTATTTCCGATAGCTCATTTGGTGTTCTTCTTTATTTAAAAAAAGTTGATTTTTTTATTTTCCCCTGCTTACCGTAAAAAATAAAATAATAAAATACAGCAAATTCTTTAAACTTAAAAATTATTTTAGTTATAATTTACGGTTGCTAACTAACGACAGTTGAATTTTTTAAATTATACACTGATTAAATTTAAATACCTTCAATTTTTTATCAATAAACAGTTATTGATAAAAAATTGAAAATAAGCAAATAAATTTAATTTAACTAGGTACCTACATCTCATTTGTTTAATGTTTTTGTAACGGTAAGTCAACTAAAGGTACTACTAACTAAACTTTAAATAGAATTAAAGTAAACTAAAAAAAAAAGTTAAAATTTGAAAAATTTTAAACCCTAGAATTAAAAATTTGAAAAAGTTTGAAAGTATAAAAAAAATATCCCCATTTCAACAAGTCTTAAATCCAAACTAATCCAAAATTAAAATTAAAACTAGTTGTAGCACCCACTCACCTTAAAATAATAAATATCACAGATCACTATTTTTTATCAATAAACTGAATAACAACATCACTTTTGCCCTGTAGGCTAGCACTAACAAAAAACTTTTTCCAAAAATTTTCGCACTGCAGTTTACTCGATGTTTATTTACTCGTTTATGTAAAGTAATTAAATTACAATCGCCGATATCGCCAAATATATCGGGCGTATTTTGTACTATCACTTGATCGAAAAACGTCACCTACCGGAAAACAATATCTACTTCAATTTTTACATGTACACAATTAAAATATATTAGGCTGATTAGACAACTTATTTTTTCAGTTCCTGCTTTCTGCATCGGCTAATATTCTTTTATGTAATAAAAACTTTTTCAAAAAAATGTAACTGACTTCAAAAACGACCACGAAAAAGGGTAAAATAACCTACCAAATAACTTTTCTTTCGGAAGTCGGTGTCTTTGCTTTTTTATTTCATTAACTTTTTTGCCACCGATTCCGAAGAAGTTCTCCTCGATTTCTCTGGTCTTCCATCATCAGACCTTGACTTCCTTATCATGAGACGACCTCTAAAATATCTTCTTTCCAACAAAAAAGAATCCTTAAAATCGGTTCATTAACGACGAAGTTATGCGCGAACAAACATATAAAAAAAACATATATACGGTCGAATTGACTAACCTCCTTTTTTAGAAGTCGGTTAAAAAGAGGTTTTATGTAATAGAACATTATTATCCAAAGGGTAAAAGTATCTTATTTATCCTCATCAGATCATTACCTTTCGCTTTGAGACACGAGCTTCCGCTACAAGACAGAATTTTATGTTTAATTGTACATTGTTATCCAAGGGGTGAAAGTTGGTCGCGGGACTTATTCAATTACCGTGACCCTGGAACGTAAAGGGCTTTGAAGGACACAGTGGATTTTAGTCAGTACGAGTCTGAAGGGTGGGCGGACTAAATTGATAATTTTACCACGATAAAAAAGGGGTGAAAGTTACTTATTTAATCCCAAGACAATGTTTGGCGCTCGAAAGGAGTGAGGGCGCTAATAGCTCGAGGAACTAAATATTTTTTTTACCCTGTCCCATTCATTAAAGTAAAAATAGGAACATCACAGTGTTTACCATTGGTTTTTTTTTAGCGTGTTAAAATCATCAAATGAGTCCTCCCACCCCGGGCAGGGCGGGAGGGACTGTCAAACTTGTACTGACTAAAATCCACGGTCCTCCAATAGCCCTTTATGTTCCGGGGTCACGGTGAGGAAATAAACGACATCACAGTGATTACCACTAGTAAAAGAATTATTATTCCGTCGAACTATACACATACAATTAATACGGGGTTTAGTGCCCTCACTACGTTACGGGCGCCAAACCCCGTGTTGGAACTAAATAAGTATCTTTCCCCCCTTCGATAACAATGTACTATTTATCAATCTATTTCTCACTGCCTTTCATCATCTGCCTAGCCTTTTCAAATCTCAATATAGTAGAGATCGACTCTCAGTTGAACCGGATTTAGCTAAATATTAGTATTTTACAAAGAGCGACTGCCTATCTGACCTTCACAACCCAGAAACTACAAATACCTTGGTAAGTCTGGTTGTAAAGCATTCGAGCTTCTGACTAACAGTAACGGCTGTCAAAGATCTACAAAAGACTGTGTGGGAGAACTTATTTAATGATTTTACCACGATAAAAAAAAAAAACATTTTATCTGTAATACTATTTTTCTAAATACAGTTATCATTGAATTCGTAGAAAATGACGCTAGTACCGTCAAGAGTCGTTGACGAAATACAAGCTTACGTCAGAATCAACTTTAATCAATGATTTCTTCCAATCGCCCATTTCCGTTCGGCGATTGGTCTGATTGCTACTGATTTCAGAATCTGATTGGCTGTTTATTTTAAGCTTATTAAAATCGATACGGAACCTCCTTCTCGTAGGTAATTTTTATAGTAAAATACCTTTTCTAGTCCGCGCCACCACTCATGATATGCGAAAAATTCGAGGTACTTTTTTTTTAATGCAATTTGATAATGACATAGCCACTAGCGCCGCGTCAAAACGTGGTGTAAGTATCAAAAATTGTAGCGCGAATTCTAAACCCCTGTTAGTTTGAACTAATATGCGACAACGATAGAGGTGAATACGTCAATGAACTATAGAGTTCATTGACGTATACGCTGACACATAGGTGTCAGCTACTGTGGGGTGCTAAGACAGGAAACCTCCACGTGCGCCCGTGGACTGGAGTTCCCTCTCGGATACCTCCGGGGGGAAGACCAGTTTTTCGGGCCGGTGCACCCTGGGATGCGGGCAAAACTCTTCCTTAGGCACTATGTGCCTAAGGGGTCTCTTTGCCCGTATGCGAATAGCCTGTCGTGTGGACGCTCCAACGCGTGTCCCTCTGATTAGCAGAGGGCACAGCGGCAGAGCGGGCTTGCGGACGGTAAATAATGGGTAGCTCGCCGTCCGACCAGGGACCAAGCCCGGGTCGGTGGCGCGTCGTGTTTCGCGCCAAATGCCTGCTGGGGTCGCGGGTTTTTTCTTAACCCAGGATACCGTGGCCCCGGAACGTAAAGGGCATCCGAAGGAACACGGGTGGATTTTAGTCAGTAAGAGTCTGACAGTCCCTTCCGCCCCACACAGGGCGGGAGGACTCATTTGATGATTTTACCAACTAAAAAAAAAAATGTGTCAGCTACTGTCACTAGTTATTTCATCTAGCAAAAAAAATCTTTGTGAAAATAAATCCATTAATTATCAAACTAATATTATAAATGCGAAACTTCAGAAATTGCAAATCGTATCTACGAATCGCATTCATGAGCAAGCCCGCAGTGTTAGAAAATCGTGCTTGACGTCACAATATGGCGTCTTTATCGCGGTCGCGATAAAGTACAAAAACAGAATATACCATTAAATATGTTTTTTTCATATACTTTCCCGTTTCCGACAATAATTTTACTAAACTTTCCGACTATTATCATTTTTTGTAATCTTTCTCTTAAAGGATTATGTTATCAAAATAACGCTAAGCAATGGTTTACAAATTATAGATTTGATGTTAACACGTGTCTAATTAACGTCTTTATGCCGCTTTTTATAAAAAAAACGAATTGGAAAAAAAACTAAAATAAAAACACGCCTACCCTTTTTAACTCAAGGATTCTTTACAGTACCAAATACATCAAAATAGGGGTGATAAGGTTCAAACGTTTAAAAGTTATGATGGAATAAATATATAAAGAAACATGAATACATGATAAATGAAAAAAAAAATACTTAAGTGTTTTCTTTTGGGCAGAAATCTAGGTTTCTTCACGATGTTTTTCTTTCACCGATTTTTTCAGTGATGTAATTTTCTATTATTTGTGTAAAATCATCAAATGCTTAGAATGGTGGTTCGGTCATGTTGAGCGGATGATTAAAAGGCGACTAACAAAAAGAATTTATAATGCGGACGTGAGTGACAACATCAGTATGCCAATCGAAGTGTTGCTACACTATTTCATTAATTGTATTTAAAAACTAGCGGCTTTGCACGTGTGGATATTTTATATAGCCTATGTTACCCTCAGTATGTAGTTTTCTTATATATATATTTTTTTCTCATATATTTTTTAAATTGGCGCTGTGGTTTTTGAGCTTATTCATTAAAAACATACACATAAAAATACAAAATATCTTTCCTCTTTATAATGACATTTTATGCCCCCTACCCCCTCCCCTTCCTTATTACCTATGTCACCCAAGACCAAAGTAGCTTTCAACTCATGAAAGAATTTTTGAAATCTGTCCAGTGTATTTTTTGAGTTTATTCATTACAAACATACACACAAAAATACAATTAATATAATTTCCTCTATAAAATATTAGTGTAGTTATTGTGGAAAGATGACGTATCGAATGTGCATTTTCCTCTGAAATAAAACTGACAATCATCATGACAATTTATGTGTAATAAGCTGCGGGGCGAGACGAAATGGGAAGCAGTCACCTCCTTCCGCGAAGCAGTCATGCTAGCGCAGGAGGAGGCGGGACGCGTGAGGGAGAGGACGCTCCTCAAGAGCTGTCTGCAATCTGACGGGGCCTCCACAGAGGGCCAAAGCCTGCCGGGGTTGCGCGACTGTCTTATCAGGAAACCGTGACCCCGGAACGTTACTTATTATTGTTTTTCTCGGGAAAAGTACTTTTTATGGGATGTAAGATATGTACCATAAATATGCCCGTTTCTGCATACCAGACAACATTATATTAAAATCAACATCTCTATAATGCGACACCTTGTTAGATCAAAGTCTTGTTAGTGCGATGTTTCGTTACATCGAAAAACTCTACTGCGAACGATTTTACTGCGCAAACACCATACTGAGATGCCTTGTACCATCGAAGTCTTGTGACTGCGATGTTACGCTACATAGGAAAATTTACTACAATAACCAAGTACAATTTAATAAGGCAATAATTTTAATAAGGTTACCTTACTTTCACATTTATAATATTAGTTATGATCAGGATTAGATAATGTTTTTATTATTTATGAAGCTTGTTAATCCAAACGCGCTAATCTCAAGAACTACTGTTTCGAATCGAAAACTATTTTTATATCAGATAGACACACACGTCATTATCTATTTACAATTATTTTGTTTATCTAGTCAGATTATGGTTGGGATTATTGTTAGACTTTTTTAATGATAACTAGTTTAAAAAAAACCTGTGAGTTACAAAAATAATTCAAAATAAAAATTAGCCAATCGGTCTAGCCATTTTCTAGTTTTAGCGAGACTGATGAAGAACAATAAAATTGATTTTCATATTATAGACCAGCTGTTGCCAGCGGCTTCACCCGCTACAACTCGAAAATTATCCCACGGGAACATTAAATGCGGATAAAAACTATCCTATGTGTTAATCCAGGTTATAAACCATCTGTGTACCAATTTCAACCAAATCCGTTCAGTGGTTTTTACGTGAAAGAGGAGCAAACATCCATCCATCCAAACAAACTTTCATGTTTATAATATTTTTAGGAGTAGGAAGTAGGATAAAGATACTCACCTAATTTGATTAACGATTGATCCCTTTAGGGAACGCAATGAACGGAGTGGTCGCTTTGATCCCTGCACTATGAATAATTCTTCTACCTGTAATAAGAAATAAAAAAATCATTTATCTCAAGCCTTTTTAAAATAATAATTATTCAAAACTGCTCGTTGACGCTTTCCGTTGCCCGAGAGCTTTTTTTATCGTGGTAAAATCATCAATTGAGTCCTCCTACCCAGGGCAGGGCGGAAGGGACTGTTGTAATAAAGTATGTATTTATTAGCCAAGAGTTTTTGTTTTTTATTTTTTATCGTAAATTCGCCCCATTTTTTTTCCACACGGATAGCAGAATAATTATCTATACATCTATACATATAAATAAAATTGGAGTGTCTGTTTGTAATATTGAAATAACCGTCTTTTACTACATGCATATGAATATATACGGTACATACACCAAAATATTTTTTTTTACAATTTTTGTCTGTCTGTCTGTCTGTTTGTAATGGCTAATCTCTGAAATGGATGGGCCGATTTTGACGGGACTTCTATTGACAGGTAGCTGATGTAACAAGGAGTAACTTAGGCTTTTATTTTAGAAAATTCTTTTGTTTAAAAAATAAATACATTGTTGAGTTCCGACATCCACGCGAATGAAGTCGCGGGCACAGCTAGTTAAATAATAAAATCCAGAACAAAAATACCGAAAACGAGGACACAATGTGGAATCTGAATATAAAGTACTAGGATAACACGAGTAATACTATTTTTCGTGAACTTACAACTTACCTTTACGTTCTAGCCTATTGACAGCACGTCTAGATCTCTAGAAATGTCTAATGGTAGAAAGAATGATTATTATATATTTCATGAATAATAACTAAAAATAATAGATGAACAATAAATATTTAATTTGCATCTATAAATAACTATACAGTCACAACACAAAAACTTCAAAATTTTGATAATTCACGAATCACTCTGTAGCCCGCCTTAGCGAAAACATTTCTTGGAAAACTTTGCTTATCTGATAAGATGTAGTATTTCTTAAGTAACTTTTTTGTGATAAGTAAATATTATAATTTTTGTTCCTACATTATAAGTTTATTAAATTTTTAGTTGATAACCGTGATTTTTTCCTGTTTTTTTTTTTGATAATGTTTTTGAGAAAGGTGGTGGGTTTTTTTTGCTCGCCTTCGCGAGTATGACTGCTTCGCAGAAGGAGGCGATCACTTCCCACTCCGTCTCGCCCCGCAGCATGGCCTCGACCAATGCCGGGCGCGAGAGTTCTCCGCCTATCGACGCCGTGAGGACACGGCGGTGCTCTGCCCAAGCGGGGCAGTCCTGCACCGTATGCTCCACCGTGTCCTCAGGGCGATCCTCGCAATGGTGACACCCAGGCCTTTCTTCCTCCCTCATCCGACACAGGCACCTCCCGAAACTTCCGTGTCCGGTGAGGACCTGCGTCATGCGGTAGGTCAGGTAGCCGTGACGCCTATCCAGCCACTCCTCAAAGAGGGGTCTTACCGCCGCGATTGCGGCGTGCCCGAGTGGGTTTGTATAAATTAAAGATCGCAGGTGGAGTCAATTTTTTGTGGATGTGAAGTAAGAGAAGTGTACATTCTCGAATCAAGCCGAAATGTCTTTGAGATACAGATTTCGTGGACTAATATCAAATGTCATACCTCGGTTTGTCAAGTTATGTAATTCGATCCGAAATTGAGCCATGAAAGCATGGGTCGCGGGACTAACGAGCTACCGCGACCCCGGAACGTAAGCGGCTATTGAAGGACTCGGAGGATTATGGTCAGCACACGTCTGACAGTCCCTCCCGCCCTGCCCTATGTGGGAGGACTCATTGGATGATTTTACCACGTAAAAAAGGCTAGAATGGAAAGAGGCACTTAATTTCAAAGCCTTTGCCCAGCAGTGGGACTACTCACACTAAATATGCTTAAATTAAGCTTAGGAAATCTGAAGCTTTTAGCATAATACTTATTCACTTATTTTATGCATCTTTCAGGTTGATGCAGTGAAACTGATACATGTATTAATTACCGATTGTAGTTTTTGTATGAAAGGGTAACAACCATCCATTCATCCTTACAAAAAATTTTTGCATACATAATTTACTAGCTTTTGCCAGCGGCTTCACCCGCTACAACTCGAAAATTATCCCACGGGAACATAAAATCGGGATAAAAACTATCCTATGTGTTAATCCAGGTTATAAACTATCTGTGTACCAAATCTTAGAAAAATCCGTTTAGTGGTTTTTGCTTGAAAGAGTAACAAACATAACTACATACACATACACATACATACATCCTCACAAACTTTATTTATTTACATTTATAATATTAGTAGGATTAAGTTAGATTAGTTAGAATCGAATCACAAAATGCAAAAACTTCATAATATCAATAACCTCTAATATAACGAACATGTTATAATATTTTGCAACATTTCAAAGTCAAAATCGTTCCGGTCACGGTCAATATTTTATCAATAAATAATGTATTAACTAACAAACGATATCTTTTAACTTTGATAACATAATCCTTTTATAACTTATAACAATTTGTCATAGAGTGGTTTATCACACAATCGGTGAATATATTTTATTTGTCAAATGAAGATAACAGAATAGCAAGCTCTAGTCTAGATATTTATAGACGCAGAAGATGCCGAGGTTGATCTGTGGATGGGTGACCAAGCCATGGTCTCATAGTCAGTTTTTTTTTCTTTGGAAAATCCCACCGCACTAGAAACCACTGCAACTCCTGAAAGCCAGAATCAACAGTGGCAACCACCAGAAAAGCGCCGAGGCAATGAAGCTCGACGTGTCCCGGAGAACAAATTTACCTGTCTTGGATCCTGCAACAAAATTAATCGGAAAAGAATAGTGAAGGAGTAGGAAAATGTACATTGTTATCCGAGAGGTGAAAGTTACTTATTTCAGTCCCGAGACGAGGTTTGGCGCCCGTAACGTAGTGAGCCCGCTAATAGTTCGAGGGACCAAATAAGTACTTTATTTACTCGAGGTAAATACTGTGCTTTTCATTACGAATATGAGGAATGTAAAAATAAAAACATTAATAGCTGTTTGTGCTATGTGATGAGCTTATTGTTCGTCGTCTAAGAGAATCAATCCAAATGTTGCGAATTCCAAAAAACGAAATATGAAAACTATTTTATGCAAAATTTTGATCATGAGAACGAGTTTAATGTCAAAATAACTGAATTCCAGCCCTGTTAATAATATGTAAACTTAGTATTTATCTATAAGTTGAGTATAAGTCCATCCTGAAACAAATAAATTGATTGATAGATTGACTCATTCATTATATTTAAATATTCAAATCATTGTATGTAAAAATGATTTGAACATTAAAATATAATGAATGAGTCGGTATTTAACAATGCAATGAAGGAAAATTGGCGCACCTAAATATAAAACGCGCAAGATAATATAATTAATACGATTTAACAAGAAAACATTACGTTTTCGATTTGATGGCTATGACTGGATTTATGATAAGATTTTAGTTTTTATTTTTATGCAATTTAAGTTTCAAAGTCCAATAAAGTTTCAAATGCTTTTTTTAGCGTGGTAAAATCATCAAATAATTCTTCCCACCCCGGGCAGGGCAGGAGGGACTGTCAGACTTGTACTGACTAAAATCCACGGTGTCCTTCAATAGCCCTTTAAGTCCCGCCCTTGTTTGGCCCTCTAGAGGAGGCCCCGTCATCATGCTGACGGTCTTTGAGGCGCGCGTGGAACACAACGCGCCGTCCGTCGACCCGGGCATGGTCCATGATGGTCGAACAGCGAGTTGCCCTCTACTCGCCGCCCGCATGCCCACGGTACCTACAGAGATAGTTCAAAATCTGTATTAATATAATTATTTAGGATACTTTTTATCCCAGTTTTATGTTCCAGTAGGATAATTTTCGACTTACGCTAGTAGCAGCTAGTGATTCACAAGTACGTCTATTTGAACTTGAAATCCTTTGTTATTTAACAGCACGGTTGGCGCAGTATCTGCTTGATTGGCTTCTGCCCTGTTTGTTGTCAAATGTCTACAATTTTCAGCTTCAAGCGTTTTTATTGAAATGATGTTTATTTATGCAAGTAGGTTAAATCAACACTTACACGTCTTTTCATAATTTAACTAGATGAGGCCGGTGTTTCGTACCTGACTACTCTGAGAAGAAACATCCGAAACAAACTCAGAGGTCACAGTCTCTTTTAAAGTATTAATACAGTATACATTAAGAATATTGTTAAATGTCATAAGTGAAGTCCATGAGAGCAGTTGTGACCCAGAGGTTGATAGCCTCGGCTTTTGAGTTATTGGTTGTTGGTTCGAATACTTCGAACACAATCAGACGCATTGTTACTACTGTTCTCAAAACATAATAAGGAAACCGGCATGTCCTAGAACCAAAAAATCGAAGATATGTGACATCTAATAACTCGCTCGGGGTCCGCGTGAAAATAACCCCACTTCCTCTCACAGAGAGGAGGCCTGTGTCCCAGCAGTAGTTATATAAAGTACATGATGTGTAAGGTACACTTCTACCTAACCCTTTAGAAAATATAAGCATAATGTTGTATTTATAACCTACAACATTGCATCACAAAAAAAAACAAATGACTCAAAGTCATTGTCAATAAAAACCATCAGATTAACATTCAGATCGCAATCAACTAAGTAATACATACATACATAATTGAAATTGATGAATAATGTGCGTCTCCATTAATTAATTTATTCAATAATTCATTATCTGTTGAAATTATAATGTGATGGATAGATAATACGATAGGAGGCGTGTCTAAAACACGGTTTTGCCATTTCGCGGAGATCTGAAGTACAGTATGTGCTTGATAAATGTTCGAACGGAAAGTACTAGGATAACAGAAGTATGTAACACGTTTTGTAGCACTTCTGTGAAACGTGATGTTGTGATGTCATCGGGGCAAAGTACTACTTTTGTTCTTTCCATTGTTTGTTTTTTTTTTTTTTTTGTAAACTTTGCCCCCGTCCTAGGAATTTCTTCCGTTTACAAACAAATAGTTCCTGATTTGACGGCACAGTTGGTGCAGTGGCTAGCGATCGACTCCTGCGCAGCTTATCATGTATTTGACGCCCACACGGAACAAATTTTTAAATTATCTGCAAGTATAAACGTGTCTGGGCGTTTGTGTACCTATGTGAGTTTCTATGTTTGTAAACGCGTCAACTATATATTCGGATTTATAGACCGGCTTTAGAAAAAAGCCGGTCTATAAATCCGAATATATGCAGATGATGAATGTACGGGAATCTCAAACCGTTCGTCTGCCGCACATTATCACTGGGTTTGGCAACTACCTATGTATATGACTACCTATGCCGCTTGGCTATTTCGTAACCTGATTGAACCACTTGATTGAAGCTTAAGTGCAGTGCAGTAACGTGGTCTTTTACTATAGGCCTCATTAGTAAGCTCAGTATAGTCCAACGAGCTATGGAGAGGGCTATGCTTGGAGTCTCTCTGCGCGATCGACTCAGAAATGAGGAGATTCATAGACGAACCAAAATTACCGACATAGCCCAACGAATTGGCAAGTTGAAATGGCAGTGGGCAGGCCATATAGCACGTAGAATTACTGATGGCCGATGGCGCCGCAAGGTTCTCGAATGGAGACCACGTATCGGCAAGCGCAGCGTAGGACGTCCACCCACTAGGTGGGCAGACGATCTTATGAAGGCCACAGAATCACGCTGCAGGCAGGCCGCTTACAACCGGTCCTACTGGAAGTCTAAAGGGGAGGCCTATGTTCAGCAGTGGACGTATTACGGCTGATATGATGAAGTGCAGTAACTGCTACGGGTCGGTTTCGTTGTTCGATAAATTATGTCGATGTAATTAAGCCTGGATTATGGATCTACCAAACTAACATTAGGTTAAGATTTATTCTGACAAAATATGGATCTAATTTGATATAATCGTAAATTAATTAATTCATAAACGCGATACCAGCTTAGTAGTCTTTTAGTACTGCTGAGGTGTGCGAATAAATTATTATTATACAACGTGTAACGTTAATAGCGCAAAACCTCTAGTGGGGTAACTCAGCCCTGCATGTTACTGAACAATGTTTGTTCTAAGACTTTTGGAAATTAGCAAAAAAAATGATTTTTCATACTGATGGGCCCTATTAACGTTACACGTTGTATATAAATATTGGAATCGTCATAATCATAATCTCCCTACTAGTTTAAAAAAGCCAGCAATTCTGCTAAAGTAGTGGCGATGACAAAACTAAGTTTTTACTTCAGTAAGAACTACTGAGATAAAAACTACTCTAATCTATTCAAAATTCTATCAAAATGTTTTCAGAATAGATTCCAGACATTTCCATACGTTCCTATCACAATGATCAAAAAAAATATAATTGAAAATCACTGTATTGTACTTCGCGATATGATCTTTTAATCCAATTACTTTTGAATACTTGATGACTATATTGATAAGCATAATAATCAAAAAATATTCCCAGTACCATTTTTTTTTTTTATCTTGATTAATTATTTTTAATTTATTTTGCGAATATTTTTTGGAAGATTAATCTCTGAGTAGAGGTGGCAGTATATTTCATAATATTCCCATTGTGAAATATATGACTAATGTGGCAAATACTGCATGTACCTACTAGAAAAGATTACGCAGATTTTTAGGGTTCCGTAGTCTGCAAGGAACACTTACTTTTTTGTAGTCGGAAAGTTATAGTTTCTGTTTGCACAACTTATCTCAGAGACAGACACGATATGTTGTGAAAAAACTATTACTTTGGATCCTAGGTTTGTAATGTATTAAAAAAAACATTTTCATCAAAACATAAAAAGACAGCTTGACACTGAATCTGTCGAATAAAAATTCATGCAGTGTAAAATATGGTTTATTAACCAAGAATTCATTTAAGTTTTCTTAAAACTATTATGTTTTTCAATACGTGAAGACATTCCGAAGAAACTTTTAGAAAGCAGAGCCGTTTTTTGAGAGTATATTTGTTATTTAGTCGGCATGTCGACGGGAATGATGGCTGTAGACTCGTCCCCCTATTACAAAGGACTTAGGCATAGCTGGCGCGAATAGTGGGTGTAATATGTTGTGGGTGTAATATGTTGTGGGTGTAATATGTTGTGGGTGTAATATGTTTTGGGTGTAATATGTTTTGGGTGTAATATGTTGTGGGTGTAATATGGTACTCTTATGATTAACCCTTTGGGGAGGTAGAGGCGCGATGTTATGTCATTTTTGACGGCATTTTGGCGCAGTGCAGTAGCTCGGTGATCGACTGCTGCGTGTCGAGGCACGGGTTCGATCTCCGCACGTAACAATTATTTGTATGATCTACAAGTTGTTCCGGGTCTGGGTGTTTGTGTATGTGAGTTTCTATGTTTGTAAACGCACCCACGACACAGGAATAAATCCTAATTTGCGGCAACGTTTGAAAAAATCTTACAAATACAAACCTACCGTTTTTATCTACCAATGCAGCAAAAGCGCCATTCCAAAATCAATTTAAATAAACATAAATATATATTAGGATACATTAAAATGTTACAGATAACAACAAGTCGGCTATTTACGTGTCAAACGAAATTTTCATTATCAGATCTATCAATAAAGATAAAGTATTAAGGAACGGATAAAAACATCAATTTTTGGTGAGTGCTTATAAAAATTGATAGCGATCAATTTCTTGATGATGCATATCTTTTTATTATAAAAATGTTGTGTAAACCTATAATTTTTCGCGTGTATCTTTGTAAATGATATAATGATATACAAATGCATTACGTCTGGATTCCGTTTACGTCATTAATTGGAGGGACGTGTTTGACAATGATCGTGAAGTTAAAGTCAAGGTTCTTACCCGTTGTCGAAAACTTTCCTATATAGATATTTTATTACAATAGATTTTATCAGTGGTTTCGCCCAAGCAACGTTCGTGGTGCGTGTACCAACGTGTTTTCTGCACCTCGTCATGGAGGAGGACTTCTGGCCGAAGGATGTGGTGTTCCGACGCTTCCGCGGACAAGTGCCCCCAGAACGCACAATGACTAGTGCACAGTGAAGTGAAGTGTTTACTAACATAGGGATAAGTTTCTAATTTTCTATATACTAACACAAGTTGTTTTTATAAAATTATGTATATTAGTTTGTAAGGTATATGTCTATGGGCCAATGAAGCCTGAATACAAATTAAAAAAAAAATATAGATATATATATTTATATATATAATAATACTATAGCTATTGCCAGCGGCTTCACCCGCTACAACTCGAAAATTATCCCACGGGAACATAAAATCGGGATAAAAACAATCCTATGTGTTAATCCAGGTTATAAACTATCTGTGTACCAAATTTTAGCCAAATCCCTTCAGTAGTTTTTGCGTGAAAGAGTAACAAACATACTTACATACACATACACATACATACATCCTCACAAACTTTCGCATTTATAATAATATAGTATGTGCCATTTAACACGGCAATAGCGGTCATTGCTCCGACTTTCATCCCGATATCTCAATATTAGCGATACTTCCTCTTCACCCGTACAAATCTGTCGCAAACAGTCGCAAAACTGACATCGCTTGAGTCTCATAATACATAAAAAATTAGCACAAAAACAACACAATGCACAACCCAAAATAATAGAAAATCTAGCAAACGTACCCTACGAAATATTTCTTTTTAAATATTGTATTTTCGTTTTTACACAAGTTTATCACACTGAGACAATTTAAAAAAAGTAAATATATTATTATGCATCATATAATTTTGCATTAACGTATAATACAATACTGAGTAAATATAAATATAAAGTTAGTGCATATTGTATGGATATAAGTGTATTAATATTCTTTTGATATCAGGATGGTAAAAACACCTTATTTTTCCTAAAATAAATTACAAAAACTATTTCATCACAGAAAATGCTAATTTTGATCTTATGTCGTTTTTGTTTTACGAGGTCATCGCGTCAGGGGTGCAGCACCCCCGGCAGCAGCCGCCATTTAGATTTGACATTCCGTGTGGAAGTTCGCTTGCGTTCGGTCTGTGCAAAGACATTAAACTAAATACGAGCAATAGACGGGACATCACGAAGAAAGTTGTGATCCAAAACTTTTTACCACTAGGTAAAAAGTCGCTCGGTATAGTAGTCGCGTTGCTATGCAACGCTAGATTGTGCTACTGACACACGGCATCAATAATTTTGTATGACAATTTTCCCAATGCCCGCTCTATAGGTTCTTTTAAATCTCTTTGGGTCTGTGCTATAATTTCTTTGCTTTTAATGTTATCGTTTTTGAGTTTGTTACAGTTTTGTTTTTGTGTTCTGTGTTGTTATTGTTACTTCATTTGTTGCTTGTAAAGAAGCATGTGACCAGAAGCTGGAACATCTACTGGTGAAACCAGTAAACGCCGTCGTCGTCCAAACATATTCCAACCTCAAGAAGGTTCGGAATCGATACCGTTCACGTCGCCGCCAGCAAAAAGACAGAAGATGATTCTCACCAGCGGAGAACGTCTTATGATTATTAATATTTTTAAATATGTCCAAAACACAAAGCCCGAGGATAAATATTTAACTAACCATGATCTTGTCAAACGTACGTCAGAAATATGTGGGGTGAGTGAGAGATCGATATATCGGGTATTACGTGAATACAGAAATACTCATAAAATAACGCAACCTGAAGGTAGAAGGAGTAGACCAAACGTTCTCCAAAAAGTTGATGATTTTAATAAATCGGCAATTACTAAACATTTGGAAAAAAAAAATAAAAAAAAAGATTTTTCATTCAAAATGAGAAAATGATCGAGCCCATCAGTATGAAAAACCATTTTTTTTTATTTTTTTTTTCCGAAAGTTTTTGAACAAACATTGATAAGTAACATGGGCTGAGTTACTCCACGAGAGGTTTTGCGCTATTAACGTTACACGTTGTATATACATAATTACCTTTAAACATTTGATTGATTGATTTGATGCCGCGCATTCCACATTTTTTTATGATGATTCTTTCACAGTCCAGGCTGTCGTTTGTGGAATGCATTGCTTGTATCAGTAAGACAAGCCAAGTCACTGGTTTCTTTTAAAAGCTTAGTCTTAAATCATTTCCTTTCTCTCTAATAATACATAATTATTTATATTTATGTATGTATGTGTATTTTATTTTATTATTAATGTTTGTGTGTATTGTATTTATATTATAGTCCAAAAGCTACTGAACCCTGCGACTAACGGTCTTCCTGTAAGGTTAGAACTTTGTACACGTAATATTTATAGCATGCTAAGAGCAATAACGACGACCTGGCAGGCGTCAGCCGTGCACATCATTAGACAATTTAATTTTCAAAGTGTAAAAAAAATTGAAAAAAAAAACTTGTTCCTGTAAGCTTAAAAATTTAACAGGATGTAGTTTATTTATTGTAAATCTTGGAAAAAAAATGACAGGCGATTACAAGGTGCACAAGTATGTGACAGGCGAATTGAAAAGTGCAAAGTTGATGAGGAAAAATAAACTTTCTCCTGTAAGATCAAAATTATCTCGCGTTTGGCTGAACTGATTTTGATGCCGTTTTATTTTTATTATTATTTTTTGTTTTCAGAAAAGTGTGCGTTACATTCCGAGAAAGGTTTTAATATACAGGGTGAATTTTTCAACTAGGCGTGGATGGCTATCTCCGAAACAATGAGGAATATCGAAAAACGTTGAAAGGAATCTCGAGGCCGATTTTGACTAAAATAAAACTGCATCGTTGGATTTTAGAAAAATCAATAATCCTGGCCAGGAATCGAACGCGCTGATTTTGGAAAAAAAATCACAGCCTGTATTTACACCATTCGATAGTGTTGCTAATAAGGATCAAATTCTGGGAAGTAATCATATACGGCAAACTTTAGGAAAACGTATAATTGAAAAAATAAACTGATGAATGTTCAAGACGATAACTGTATTCGGAACATAAGTTAACCGTTTCTTCTTTGAAATAACGCTTATTTTTGTTCAACTCAATAATTTCGCATTGCTGAATACACTGGGATTGTTGAGACATCAAATCCACTGAATTATTGAAAACAATTATAAATAAATTATGGAACATAGTAACATAGAAATATAGCAATTTCATGAAAATCTGCAATTTCCTTAAGTTTGCCTTATATGATCACTTCCCAGAATTTGATCCTTATTAGCAACACTATCGAATGGTATAATAATACAGGCTGTGATTTTTTTTCCAAAATCAGCGGGTTCGATTCCTGGCCAGGATTATTGATTTTTCTAAAATCCAACGATGCAGTTTTATTTTAGTCAAAATCGGCCTCGAGATTCCTTTCAACGTTTTTCGATATTCCTCATTGTTTCGGAGATAGCCATCCACGCCCAGTTAAAAAATTCACCCTGTATATTAAAACCTTTCTCGGAATGTAACGCACACTTTTCTGAAAACGGCATCAAAATCAGTTCAGCCAAACGCGAGATAATTTTGATCTTACAGGAGAAAGTTTATTTTTCCTCATCAACTTTGCACTTTTCAATTCGCCTGTCACATACTTGTGCACCTTGTAATCGCCTGTCATTTTTTTTCCAAGATTTACAATAAATAAACTACATCCTGTTAAATTTTTAAGCTTACAGGAACAAGTTTTTTTTTTCAATTTTTTTTACACTTTGAAAATTAAATTGTCTAATGATGTGCACGGCTGACGCCTGCCAGGTCGTCGCTATTGCTCTTAGCATGCTATAAATATTACGTGTACAAATTTCTAACCTTACAGGAAGACCGTTAGTCGCAGGGTTCAGTAGCTCTCCAGCTATTATCGGTTATCTATTATTTGATGTGCACCACTGTCTACCCTCATTTTTTTTTAAGATTCTTCAAGTCCATCATAATTGTCTAGGAGATATCGCTATTAGCGATAAGACCGCCGTTGTACCCTAAGTATTAATAAAACTTTTTTTTTTTTAAAGTACCGACTTCAAAGACAAATACAAAAAAGTGTAAAATAACTTTTCTTTCGGAAGTCGGTGGCTTTTATTTATGTCATTGACTATTGCCACCGACTTCCGAAAGAAAAGTTATTTTTCGTACCACTTGCTCAAAAAAGTGACATTCTATGCCACAAAAAGCGTACATAACAATAGTCATTTTTAATCTGTTAAAAACAGGGAAAGAAAGTTGTACTGAATTTCATTCATCCTCTAGGGAGAGAATGTGATTTAAATTTGGAATACTTACCGAAACTGAACAACACCAGTCTGTCTTTACACCATTGAGTTTGTATAAAAAGCATTATCTAACTTTTTGAAAAAGGAATACGCATGTATTATGCAGTTATGATTATTCAATAAAATTACGAAAACCGAAGAGGCCGTATGAGTTTGATGCCTTTGCTTTTCCGACAAAAAAATATTAGTCGAGGAATTTGCCGCATTTTTGTTTTCTTCAAATACATAAACGTTAAGTTTATTTTAATTTATTTTTTTAAATAAGTGAATGTTGTTAATGTTTAATAAATGCTTATCTCATATTATTATTGTGTTAATTTTTTCGCAAATGGTACGAAAAGTAGAGTATTTTCCTCGGTGATAAAGCTGTCTTAGTCTTGGGTGAACTTAAATCCCTCGCTACACTCAGGACACGTCTTAAATCCCTCGCTTCGCTCGTGATTTAAGTTTTTAACACCCTCGCTACGCTCGGGAATAAACCTCGAGTCCTTCGTTATGCTCGCGATTTAAATCGTCCCCGCGACAGAAGACACTGCTTTATCCCCTTGGTTAATAATCTACTATTACACTTTTTTGTATTTGTTTTTGAAGTCGGTACTTTAAAAAAAAAAAAATTATTTTACCCTTTTTAGTACAGACATTCAACAAAAATCTTCGTATAATCGGCAACTTTAGAAATTTATATCCAAGCGAGTAACAAAAACGGATCTATGCGGGCAACGTCACAAGACATCCATTATTATTGTATACTAGCTTCTGCCAGCGACTTCGTACGCGGATCCTGTTGCTTATGCCAGCGACACTGGGGTCGTCAAAATCGAAGATCTGAAACGTCTGATGTCGAATTCTTAGAGCTTGGTGACGGGAAAACAACGGGACGCGCATGACGATTCCAGACGTTCCAGATCTTTCATTTTTGTAAGTCAACAGGAAATGCCTATCAGACTAAACAACTCTTGCTAAGACGTCATTCCTATATATGTTATAGTATAGCTGGGCTCTCGGAGTTCCACATCAGGTGTTCCAGATCTTCAGATTTTATACGACAACAGGGAGTGCTCATTAGGCTGAACAACTCTTGCTAAGACGTCATTACTGTATATGTAATAGCGTAGCTGGGCTTTTGGAGTTCCACATCAGGTGTTCCATATCTTCAAATTTATTTTCTCAGCAGAAAATGCTCATCACGCGGAACAATTTTTTGCTATGGCGCTATTTTTGTATCTCTTATAGTTTATCTGATCTATTGCAGTTCTGCATCAGGTGTTCAAGTTTCCAAGATAAATTTATAGCCTATATGTTGCTAGACTTAATAGCTATACAACATAAAAAAAACAATTAAATCCGTTCAGTAGTTCCGAAGATTAGCGTGTATGGAGTAACTTCTCCCGTTTTCCTAACATTTCCCTTCACTGCTCTGCTCCTATTGATTGTAGCGTGATGAAAAGTATACTATAACCAGCGCAGGAGTATGAAAAATAATTGTACCAAGTTTCGTCAAAATCCGTCGAGTAGTTTTTGTTTCTATAACGGTTATACAGACAGACAGACAGACAGACAGACAGACAGACAGACAGACAGACAGACAGACAGACAATAATTTTAATAATTGCATTTTTGGCATCAGTATCGATCCCTAATCACCCCCTGATAGTTATTTTGGAAATATATTTCATGTACAGAATTGACCTCTCTACAGATTTATTATAAGTATAGATATAGATTAAAACCTTCCCTAGACTGTAATAAACATTTTTCCGTAAACCGCATGAAAATCGGTTCAGACAAACGCAAGATAATCGTGAACAAACATACAATCGACTTTGAAAATGTACTATGATCCGCGCGCGGACGAAAATACATATGACGGGAAAAGGGCCGTTACCTATCACTACATCCATTAAATCCGTCACACACAGTGGAACATTTTTTACGACACGCGTAAATTTATAAGCACACAATTTGATTTGTAGAAATAAAAAATAATAATTTTGAATTAGAGCAACACAAGATTCACAACCTCTGTATGTCAAGCAGGCTGGTACCACGATACTGTAGCGATAGAAGCAACTATCGCTTATTAGTAGTTTTAGGTAACAATAAGTGTCATTATCGCTTAGTGATGAAAAACTTGGTAGGAGGGAGTGAATGACCTCTTTTGCCATGTTAAATGGTACATACTATAGTAGGGTTAGTAGGATATCAGCCTTTAAAGTTCATACTGCAGACAGAAATGTTTTTTTTTATGGTCAATTCATCAAATGAGTACCTACTATTGACTGGCCTGTTGGTCTAGTGGTTAGTGACCCTAATTGCTATGCCGGTGGTCGTGGGTCCGATTCCCACCCAGGACACATGATTGTGTGATGAGCACGATCATTTGTTCTGTGTCTGGGTGTAATTTATCTAAATATGTATGTATTTAGAAATATATAAATATGTTTATCAGTTGTCTAGTACCCATAACACAAGCTCTGCTTAGCTTGGGACTAGATGGCGTTGTGTGATGGTTGTGGAATATATTATATTATACTATGGATAGTACGGGCGGGACGGGGAGGGACTGTCAGACTCGCACTGACTAATAATATCCACGGTGTCCTTCAAAATCCCTTTACGTTCCAGGGTCAAGGTAATGCGATAAGTCCTGCGACCAAGTTCATACTGCTGACAAAAATGTGTAAAGTAAGGAATGAATACATGTTTAAAGCGGCGTAGTGAAACAGAATCCCTTTTTTTTTAGGATAAAAATATAACTTGCTTCTCTCGTGAGCTCCCCTTTTTGTAAGATGACTTGGTTTCTCCAAGTCACCTAAAAGGGACACGGTGTAGCATACGACACGGTGGAGCATACGGTGCAGGACTGCCCCGCTTGGACAGAGCACCGCCGAGGCGATAGGCGGAGACCTCTCGCGCCCGGCATTGGTCACGAATCGAACCTTTTGATTTTGAAAATAAAATCACACCATTCAAACGTGCGTGTCGCTAATAATTCTGGTGTTTTTCCCGTTCTATGGGAGAAACACCTGAATTATTACTACTACACGGTGCTGCTGTGTCCCAGAAGTAGGAGCATTACAGGTTTATTACGCCATACGACTTCTGACTTATCAAAGAACACAAAATTTATTGATTTAAATAAATCTATGAAGTGGTGTGTAATTCTTTATCACATTCCACAAAAAATAAAATATAAATTTAACAATAAGTTATTCCCCGCGTCTTTTTATTACTATTATATAGTAATAAATAATTTATAAACATAATCTCTGAGAAATTGTTTATTAACTGATTTGGGATTTATAGTTGTAAAGTTCATATCTAAACATATCTATTTTTTATTGTGCAGAATGAGTAATATTTTATTCATGATCTAATTTTTTTATGGATTTTTAAATGAAATGAAACCCGTTCCGGCTCTCATTTGTTGATCTTTGACAGTCGTTACTGTTAGTCAGAAGCTCTAAAGTCTGACAACCAGTCTTACCATGGGATATCGTATTATTCAGTTACTGGGTTGTGGAGGTCCGATAGGCAGTCGCTCCAAGTATAATACTGATATTCAGCTGCATCTGGTTTAACTGGAAGCCAACCCCAATATAGTTGGGAAAAGGCAGGCAGATGATGGTCTTTTTCATGCCACAAAAATCTTTATGGTTCTACTCCCACCCTCATGCATATACATGATACTGAGGAGAGGTATATGCATGACACTGCATCCTGCATCCAAGCCTGGATCTTTGTCGCGGAATTAAAACTAAATATTTTTCATAACATTTAATACCCTTTTATACAACGCTTGTGAAAGAAATAGATGATGTACGAGTATGATGATAACAAGTGATTCAAAGATTCGAGCTAGCAGGACATGATCGCGGTGGCTTAGTTGGTAAAGCGCCCGGTGTGACTCGAAAAGTCCGCAATCGAATTTTTTATAATTAAAATAAAGTTGGTATTAATAAAAAAGTTGGTACGGAACCCACAATCCACGCGTCCGACTCGAATGCGCACATTGGGCGTTTTTCCATTAGCCGGCACGGCACCGGCACCGGCGCCGGCTCCGTCGTGGTGTCGGTGAGGGAGAGCAAACGCCGGGCCGGCGCCGGCGCCGGTAAGTGCAAAAGCGAGCCATACATTTTCATACATTTTTGCTTCCCCGGCGCCGTGTCGGCTAATGGAAAAACGCTCATTGTCGTGAGAAAACTTATCCAGCCCAAATTCGGTACTTATTTCAATTGGAAAATTTATAGGACGTTATGAAAATCTCGTGAAAAAACAATAAAGAAAACATATCCGTTCATCCATTATTTTCTCATTTCAAATAACATTATAAGAACAACGTACTCATTGACGTAACCATACTCGTACAGTTGCGTCACTGCTACGCACTCACTAATTCGTAGCGTCATTGCTACGAGGCTACTACGAATCTTTCAACGTAGTCTTTGCTACGAAGTGCTACGAAATGTCGTAGCGCTACAGCTACGCGACTTTTATAGATTGCCTTTTGGAAACTCGGATCATACGAAAGTACTCAAAACTAAATTAAAATTACACTTAAGTTGGTCTATTACAGTACGAGGTTTCAATAAAATGAAAGACCAGCTTATACTGGTCATTACTAACCTTTTGTAGCATCGAAAAATCGACTTATTATTTTCGTATTTTGATCAAAATCGACTACTTATCAAAATTGGTGACAATATTCAAAGGTCTATTCGTTCCGGGGTCGCGGGACTGTCTTATCAGGTAACCGTGGCTCCGCGCTCCGGTACGTATAGGGCTATTGAAGGATATCATTTTTTTTACCGTGGTAAAATCATCAAATGAGTCCTCCCACCCAGGGCAGGGCGGGAGGGTCAGACTCGTACTGACTAAAATCCACGGTGTTCTTCAATAGCCCTTTATGTTCCGGGGTCACGGTAATGGAATAAGTCTCACGACCCCGGCAGGCTTTGGCCCTCTAGAGGGGGGCCCCGTCATCACGCTGACGCTCTTTGAGGCGAGCGTGGAACACAATGCGCCGTCGACCCGGGCATGGTCCATGGTCGGACAGCGAGTCGCCCATTACTCGCCGCCCGCATGCCCATTGAAGGATACCATGGTTTTAGTCAATACAAGTCTGACAGTCCCTCTCTTCCTGCCCTGGGTAGGAGGACTCATTTGATGATTTTACTACGTAAAAAAGGTGTATTTAGCTACTTCTATAGGCTACTAGAGGTACGTGCTTCGCTACTTTGACAGCAAAATCTCAATTACAAAAAAAAGGCACCGACTTCCGAAAGAAAAGTTATTTTGTAGATTATTTTACACTTTTTTGTGGTTGTTTTTGAAGGCGGTTACATTTTTTTTGAAAAAGTTTTTAGTATAAATATTCAACCGAAATTCTTGTCAAATACATCATAGTAAGAAATCCGTAGCACCGGTAATAACATCGTTAACATCTCTTTCATTCCTTCCCTATCTCAAAAACTACTGAACCGATTTTGATGAAACTTGCAGTATTCCTTAAGTTGAACGATACCTAGTACAACATAAAAAGAATTACTAAAATGGGACTTGTAGTTCCGGAGATATGCGAACCCAAACATAATTTACTAAATCAGTCGACTCCTTACTAGAGAAGTTGTACCTTCCATCATCAGGTCATCCACCTGAGATGATGATTATCAGATGCAAATACTTGAACAGCTTTAGAAAATATATGAAAATGGTACTATGTGCCTATAAAATTTGAAGGTTGCCCTCGATTTCCCTGGGATCCCATCATCAGATCCTGATCTGATGATCATGAGACCAATTGGAAAGTATACCCTTTCAAACAAAAGAAAACTTTTCCAAATCGGTCCAGGCGTCTTCGAGAAATCGGGGAACATACATAAAAAAAAAAAAAAGATTCCGACGAATTGAGAACCTCCTCCTTTTTTTGAAGTCGGTTAAAATAATCCGCCATTTATTGAATTCATTTGTTACAAAAAATGTGATAAATGAAGAACCGCTCGACCGATTTTTTGAAAATTTCACATATATTATACCATTTCACATATATGTATAGGTGAGCCCGGCGTTCTTGAGTTATAAAAAGTGGCATTGATTTTTTATATAATTACTAGCTGACCCCGCAAACGTTGTTTTGCCATATAAATTAAAAAAAATAATAGATAGTAGCCGATTCTCAGACCTACTGAATATGCATACCAAATTTCATAAAAATAGGTCAAGCCGTTTCAGAGGAGTACGGTAACTAACATTGTGACACGGAAATTTTATATTTAAGACTAGCTGACCCCGCAAACGTTGTTTTGCCATATAAAAAAAAAAATAGATAGTAGCCGATTCTCAGACCTACTGAATACGCATATAAAATTTGATAAAAATCGGTAGAGCCGTTTCGGAGGAGTACGGTAATTAACATTGTGACACGGAAATTTTATATATAAGACTAGCTGACCACGCAAACGTTGTTTTGCCATATAAATAAAAAAAATAGATAGTAGCCGATTCTCAGACCTACTGAATACGCATATAAAATTTGATAAAAATCGGTAGAGCCGTTTCGGAGGAGTACGGTAACTAACATTGTGACACGGAAATTTTATATATAAGACTAGCTGACCACGCAAACGTTGTTTTGCCATATAAATAAAAAAAATAGATAGTAGCCGATTCTCAGACCTACTGAATACGCATATAAAATTTGATAAAAATCGGTAGAGCCGTTTCGGAGGAGTACGGTAACTAACATTGTGACACGGAAATTTTATATTTAAGACTAGCTGACCCCGCAAACGTTGTTTTGCCATATAAATAAAAAAAATAGATAGTAGCCGATTCTCAGACCTACTGAATACGCATATAAAATTTGATAAAAATCGGTAGAGCCGTTTCGGAGGAGTACGGTAACTAACATTGTGACACGGAAATTTTATATATAAGACTAGCTGACCACGCAAACGTTGTTTTGCCATATAAATAAAAAAAATAGATAGTAGCCGATTCTCAGACCTACTGAATACGCATATAAAATTTGATAAAAATCGGTAGAGCCGTTTCGGAGGAGTACGGTAACTAACATTGTGACACGGAAATTTTATATTTAAGACTAGCTGACCCCGCAAACGTTGTTTTGCCATATAAATAAAAAAAATAGATAGTAGCCGATTCTCAGACCTACTGAATACGCATATAAAATTTGATAAAAATCGGTAGAGCCGTTTCGGAGGAGTACGGTAACTAACATTGTGACACGGAAATTTTATATATAAGACTAGCTGACCACGCAAACGTTGTTTTGCCATATAAATAAAAAAAAAATAGATAGTAGCCGATTCTCAGACCTACTGAATACGCATATAAAATTTGGTAAAAATCGATAGAGCCGTTTCGGAGGAGTACGGTAACTAACATTGTGACACGGAAATTTTATATATAAGAAGATATTGATTGATTGCCCTGATATCTGGTGAAAAAAAAAAACAAAATAAAAAGTTTTGAACATAAATTGGGATGTGACCGACCTTCCTATAGAAGACAGTCGTCAGTAAGTCAACCATATCACAGTTCACGTTGTTATCAGTCAGTAATACCTTTTTCTTATAGGTACTGTGATTATATTATATACTGTACAGTCAATTACAGTTCTTTCAGCATAAATATCATCATCATCATCATTAGCCGTAGGACGTCCACTGCTGAACATAGGCCTCCCCTCAGGGTGACTCGCCGTTCGCTCATGAACGATGCCCGCGTCGTGTTCTACGCGCGCCTCAAAAAGCTGTCAACAATCTGACGGGGGCAAAAGCCTGCCGGGGTCTCGGGACTATTTCAACAGGTAACCGTGACACTGGAACGTAAAGGGCTATTGAAGGATCTCCGTGGGTTTTAGTCAGTAAAAGTCTAACAGTTCGTCCCATACAGATGATTACACCACTATAAAAAAAGGAATTTGATATTAAAGTTTTGATTACCCTCACGCTTTGACCAGTATTCGAGACGCTAACGGTGCATCCACACCGCAGTTACTTTTTGTAGCTCAACGTTTCCAAATGTTACTCGGTAACATCCGCCAACAAAACATTATTTAATGTTACTAAGTGTTGACGTGTTACTGTAAGTAGAGTAACGTTGCTCGACAATCGGTAACAATGTTACCCCCTGCATCCACACCGCAGTAACAAAATGCAACACGGTAACATTCGGTAACTTTTGTGGCTCCTTGTTACGCCAACAAAAATTAACAAAGAATGAAAGTGTGTATATAATAGTATAGTATCTTATAGTATCTTAGCCGTGTGTGATATGCTTTATTTAGGTATTGCAATGTTGAGGTAACATTATCTAACAATGTTACCGATTGTCGAGCAACGTTACTCGACTTACAGTAACACGGCAACACTTAGTAACTTTTTGCTGTCGGATGTTACTGCGGTGTGGATACACGGGTAAGTAACAATCAACAAATAGTAACAAGGAGCCACAAAAGTTACCGAATGTTACCGTGTTGCCTTTTGTTGCTCCACAAATGTTACCGGCGGTGTGGATGCACCGAAGAAGCAAGACCGCTAAGGTGGACTCATTTGATGATTTTACTACGATTAAAAAAGGTCGTGTGCTAAATTCTTGTTCAGGGTCAGCTCACACCGAGAAACGACGCGGCGTGACGTGACGCAACAATAGGGTAGTTTCCAGGGTCAAAATAATTACATTCTATTTAGTCCGTATTTTAGATTATAAAAAAATATTGGACATGTATTTTTTCTTTTTTCGATTAAACAAAAAAGAACAAAGATAATAGCCTATTTAAGTTACCTGTGACGTCACTCTGCGCGAAAAATGCCACGCATCGTGACGTCACACGTAACTTTAATAGGCTATATCTTTGTCATTTTTGGTCTAATTTACAAATAAAAAAATACCTGTCCCTTATTTTTGAATAATCTAAAAGACAGACTAATTACATTTTTTAGGCAACTACCCTAATATACTGCAAATGTGTATCTTTTCGTGTAGTAAATAGAGTTAGATTTTGAGTAGCCCTATTTAGATGGGAGCGAAGCGTCGCGTCTCGCTGTGACATGACCCTTCGACCCAAAATATCATCTGACGTTCAAAAACCTCCTACTCCACGGTTTCCCATCACTAGATTGTTTCAACGCCCTTCAACCTCTACCAACATAGGTCTCAACTCCCCACTTGCGAAGATGTGTGACAAACTTAATTCATTTGTTAAATCCGTACCTGAAGCAGATATATACGGTGATTCTAAGGCAAAGTTTAGATCGAGAATCTTGGCCTCCCTACGAACTGGTCATTGACTTAATGTTTGTCTAATAATTATGTCCTCCACTGTTTTATCTTTTAGAGTTTTTTTTTTCGTTTGTTATAATTATGTAAACCTATTATAAGTTAGCATTTATGCGGTAGTCTGGCGTCTGTTCTGTCAGTGTTGTGTTTGCCCGTAATTGGCATATATATTAGAATGTGTAACCTAAGATAAATAAAAACCTGTTTTGTATTCCGAACAATAAATACTCAACTATTACTTCAATTCTATCGCTGACTGTACCCTAAAAATAATGCTTGGTAAAACAAGTCTATCTATCTAATCGTCTATCTTTATAATTATCATTTTCTCAGAAAACTTTAATAAAAATATTCTATGTTATTGTTCGGTTTGATTAATCACGACCAACATAGCCTAATCTCTCATAATAGCGCTGTTCGCTAAGACAACTGTCATTAAAACGTCAAATTCAGTACATTTTAGGTTAGTTCCGTTTTTCGCCGCGGGTCAACTTACGTTGGGGGTTCTGTATCAAATAATAGGTATTTTAAAATTGTTGAACTGTGATTTCTAGGGTTTTTTTTTTATCCAATAATCCTGTACGAACTTGATAATAATTTAGGTAGTGATTTAAACTGTTATTGCGTCATATTTGTTAAATACAGCTTGAATAATTATGTACAATCATAACTAAAAAAATATCGTTAAAAATACTTGAACCTGAACATTCTGATTCAGTTTCAGTACATCAGACGTCTTTGCCAAATGAGCCATCGCTGTTAAGCTCAACAAAGTCGAATTCTTCTTTCCATTCTTAACGTCTAACAGTGACATTGACGCCATCTATTGTAGAACTGCCAACCTTCTAATATCTAAACAGATTTTTGTTTTACATTTGACAGCCTCTATATGTCTGTACCAACTGACTGTTGACTGGCCTGTTGGTCTAGTGGTTAGTGACCCTGACTGCTATGCCGGAGGTCGTGGGTTCGATTCCCACCCAGGACAAATGTTTGTGTGATGAGCACGATCATTTGTTCTGTGTCTGGGTGTAATTTATCTATAATATGTATGTATTTAGAAATATATAAGTATGTTTATCAGTTGTCTAGTACCCATAACACAAGCTCTGCTTAGCTTGGGACTAGATGGCGTTGTGTGATAGTTGTGGAATATTATTATTATTATTATTATATTATTATAACTAATCACCGAACGAACCCGAACGTCAGGACTGATTTTGACGGGACATTCACTGACGGATAGCTGATGTTACATGGCGGCTCCACATTAGTACCGTGAATTCACCGTGAATTCACAGCTCAAGTCGTGCCCTCCACATTCACGGGATGCTCTCAATCGTTCGTGAAACCTGCTGCGAAATGGACTTAAAAGTTGCTGCTGCAATAACTTCGTTTGCTGAATTTACTAGTAGGAATATGATTAAAACTGTCTTATTTAATTATATAAAATTCAGTTCAGACTTTTTATGAAGAAGTAATTATCAGAATTACACTCAGAATAAAAAAATATAATTAATTAATTAAATTCACGGGGCCGTGAATGTGGATGGGTAAGCGTGAATGCCGCGCGAAGGGGGCGCGAACCCTTTGTCGCCAGACAAAATACTCCTACCGAAACTGATCGGGGAACAGGCGTGAATGCGCGTGAACCCCGCAAAAACCATCCACATTCTCGTTCACGCCTGTTCACGGGGCTTCACGGCACTAATATGGAGCCGCCATTACAAGAAATATCAAAGGTCTCTCTCTTTTAATTTGAGATGGGTTTTCTCTTGACTTTCTCATGGTGGTAGTTACAAAGTCTACGATGGAGTGAGGCTACCCAGAAGAAGCCTGTTCACGTCAGTTTATGGGTCAGATATTTGGGTTAGGTCTGTTATCGTCGGTCACGTCGCGTCTCGGTGTGAATTGTGGTCAAACGCGAGCCCTACCACTAAATAAAAAAAAGAAACATCCTATACACATACCTACAGATTTAGCTCCATAATTTCTGATTACTCAGTAATTAGATAAAGATCAAAATTATACTGTAGTAGCTAATCTAATTAGTTGGCAGACAAAACCTCGTATCAATTAGTTTTTAATTAATTACATAGATTAATAGAAATTGGTGTGTCTATATTGTTTGCCGACACATGTTCGTGCACGCTTTTCTCCGGAACTACCTATTTTAAATTACAGGCAAAAAATACAATCATATCTTCAAAAGTATTTGACCCGTATTTGGTACGTTTTTTTTTTGTCAATTTAGAATGTGTTAGCATTCAGTATGCAGTAGCATGACACCGTGGAAATAGATTTTGTCTACGGAAGAATAAACAAAATCACAGAGTGTAGAAACATTTCTATGTTATAAATTAATGTAGAAAAATAATGTTTATACCATTCCCACTTTAAAAAGTTACTTTTTCTCACTGAAAACAGTGAGTAAAAAGCTCTTTTTCTCACTGTTTTGGTGTTTGAATTTAGAACACATTGCTGCGGTCCACCCCCGTCAGCCCCCGTGTTGTTAGGATAATGTTACTCATAATTTAAATCATTGTTCCGAGTTTAATGTCAATTTGTTGGCGCAGTGTCCGAGCGATTGGACTACTTCGTCGCGTGCAGTGGGTTCGATTCCCGCACGGAGCAAATTTTCGTATGATCTACAGTTATTTGTTTCGGATCTGGGTGTTTGTGTATGTGAATTTAGATGTTTGTAAACGCACCTTTGTCTTTTTTTTCTTCGATAAATACCTATCTATTATCGCTTAATTATTATTTTTCTTGTGGTCATGGTATAAAGTATCGTATGTAACTCGTGAATAAAACGGATTTAAATCGAGGGCCTGAATCACTCGCGTCGCTCAGGATTTAAATACTTGAATCACTCGCTTCGCTCGTGATTCAATCATCATGAGTCACTCCCTGCGGTCGTGATTAGGTCATTAAAATCCTTCGCTAGCTCTTGATTCATATATATGGCCCTCGCTTTAAATCCGCTCTTTATTCACTCGTTGCATAATGTACTATTCTTTTCTTCAGTCGTCTACGGGTCGTTCCAAAGTCAGGCAAGAATACAATCGATTTGTAAACATAGAAATAACTTTATATTCTTGTTAAAATAGAGATATACCTAATTGGTTATGTGCGCTGGAGATATAAAAGAATGTAATGAATAACACTTCACAAGTTAATTTGAACTCATGCTGCGAGTTGTATAACTCGAAATAATTTAATGGTGCATGTAGCAAAATGTAATCATATAAAAAAAAAAAAGATTCCGACGAATTGAGAACCTCCTCCTTTTTTTGAAGTCGGTTAAAAATCAAAGTGACTTTTTTTTCGCTTAGTAAAATGATCAAATTAGTAAATTAAAGAGTAACGTTTGATGGCACAATTGTCACAATAATTGAGCGATCGGGTGCTTTACTGTGTGTTTGGGAAATAAAATTTAGGATATAGGTTTAGGTATAGGTTCGAACAAATATTTATATATAGGCTATGGGTAGTTGTTTCGGGTCTGACTTGCTTAGGTATAAGTTTAAATTAAGAACGAAAAAAAACTTTACTCTTCGTTTTTTTGTATAGAAATATAGGTAGACACAAAACAGGGGCTCACAACACAGTTTGTAACTACAAAGTAAAATCAACTAATACTTTTTTCTATTCCTAAGAAAAACTCACATAAAAAAAAAAAGATGAGAAAGATAAAATACACCGATATAAATGAGATCCGGATCTTTACAACACTATTTTTATTAAAGTGATTGTTAAAATTGATAATTCGTTCTAATCATCTTATCACCGTTATCACTAATTAGTCATAATGTGTGTACTACGTGGGGAAAACTAAAGAGCAAAGATTATTATTGACGGAATTTTTATGAGCCTGGTAATAAATTACTTATACATAAAAACAAGGATTTGGAATTGTGAGTTCATTTTCAGTATTTGCAGTTTCCTCTTAATTTAAATATCCTCCTTCGTTATAACCAAATTAACTTCAAGAAAAAACGTTCGATTACTGATGCGAATACTCTGTTGAAGTATATATTTAATGCATGGGAGATCAGATAAATTGCAATTGTTATGATCTGTGATATATCCAAAGCCTTTGATTGTGTATATCACAACACGCTGTTGCGTAAATTACATCATTAAGGAGTCCAAAACAAAGTTCTTAATCTTAAATATTCGTATTTTGCTTAATAGATTCCTATGTCTAAAATTGTAAATGGAGCAAAATCTTCCGATGGCCCCGTTCAGCTAGGTGTGCCTCAAGGTTGGATTCTAAGTCCGTTTTTATTCGTGATCTGTATCAATGACTTGCCAAATCCTTATACCATTATAATATGTATAATATTTGCGTCATTGGGCTGTTAGGAAATTTTACCTCTCTTATCTTTGAGGTAGATAGGACTAGACAAGATTTTGACGATATTAACACCGTACTATCATCTATCAGGAATTGGTATATAACTAACATACTGGTTCTAATTGCAATAAAAAAGTATACTGCACAAAACTCGCCTTACCAAATGTTAGGAATCTAGGACTAAGCAGTGTTTCTGTGTACTGGAGTAGATTTTAAAATTCAATGGGGTCCGCATCAGCCTATCAATCAGTATTCACTGATGTTGATACATTTTTGTATTGTTGACGTATTCTATTATGGGTCAAAGCCGCTGATATTCATAATAATATTTGTTACAGTTTAACAAAAACGAGTTATTCAAGAAATTTACCAAATGAGTATTAGAGTTTCTCTAAGAGATTTGTTTATAGAGATCATGCAGGGGCACAGAGACTGTGTGCAGGGGCTTGTATTGGTATCCTCTTAGCAATTTTTTATATTTTTTCGAATTCACCGTCACACGTAGACAACAGAAAAATAACATTGACATTTCCTCAATTTCTTTTGAAGGTCGATGTTTAGTCTTGAAAGTTCACTAATTACTTTATAATCAAACAGTCGAAGGATCAGATGAAAAAATCTGATAAAAATAAGGAAAATCTGTTTACAATTTTGTTTAATTAATTCAGACACGATGTTGCTTGTCTAATTATGATTAATTAATTATTTTCTACAACCCGATTGCAATCTGAAACAACAATCGAATTGAAAAATATTGATTTGATCTGAGAAATATTTTTTTAACATGTAGGTTTGATACGATCAGTTTTCCTGCTTGCATTTTTTATGATAATTATGCTTATCAGTAAGTATAAAATGCAGTGAGCTGCTTATCTGTCCGTTAGTGTATTTTAAACATTGCATGTACGACGTGCAACGTTTGTACGTGTAACTCTTCAATGTTCTACATTCTGTCATGTTGTCTGTTCTTCCGTAGACAAAGCCGGTTTCTACGGTATCATGCTATACGCGCTGTGTCTCAAAATGTCCTTTACGTTACCGAGTTCGAGTTTCACTTCTTCAGGTCACTCTAGCCGCTAAACTTGATACCAAAAAAAAGCCCCTTCGTGTATAACGCGATCTTCGATAAATTACGACTTTGGTTTCGAGGCGACTATCGCAATACATACTCATAGAGTTTCGTACACAGGTACGCGTTAACGGATATCAAAGTCGTGAAGTATCGGAGGCATGCGTCGCCTTGTGTGCGAAGGGGCTTACCTGAGCTGAACGAAACATGTGCGAGGTATGTAGGTACCTCTACCAACAGCAAGAACGAATATCGCTTAGATTTTAATAAGCCTTAACTCTTTAGGATATATCCACAACCCTCGATGATAGATATCAACTTTTGGTAAAACTGAACTCTACTAGCACACACAAAAATTACATTTTTTCCATTTTTCAAAACGTCATAATGTGCGTCCGTCCACACAGAGTGAGCAGAAAACGAAAACTAAACAGAAACTCCTCGCGGAGCTGCTTACTTTGTGTGGACGCGACTATTGTTTCTCGACCGAGACACGTCTATACTAACCAAGCTGCTTCGCGAGGCTGCTCGTTCTGCGTGGACGCACCTATACACTAGGAGTTTTTCTTGTATTATTTAAAAATATCTGGTTGACCGAGCTTCGCTCGGTTTTTTAAATGAATGATAAATCGATTCCTTGAGCCGAAAAACTCCTAATCTGTAACTTTCATGAAAATCCTTGAAGCCGTTTCCGAGATCCTGATTATACATAAATATACAAGAATTGCTCGTTTAAAGATATTATAAACTCGAACTCGGAATCGAACGCGCTTATGGTGGCCAGAAATCGGTGCGATATCCGCAGCCGTGGGGGTCTACCGCGGCTGGGTCGTGAGGTGGAGGCTGTCATTTCATCACACGTCCTGCCTCTTCCGTTGCTAGCATGACTGCTTCGTAGGGGGTCACTGATTCCCATTCCGTCTCGCCCCGCAGCATGGCCTCGAGCAATGCAGAGCGCGAGAGGTCGCAGCCTACTCCGCAAACCGTAACCGTGGCGTATGTAATAAATATTTTACCTTTATATCTCCAAAATTATTATGCAATATTAATGTACTGATTGGATATCCTTAATCGCTCGTTCTATTTTTGTCTCTCTTAATCCATTTTACTAATCTTTACAATTTAATCTTCTTCCTCATTCTTATTTTCGTAAAAAAATGCATAAGACAGTAGGTACCTACAAGAATGTAATTTGCACTCGAGACAATCAATGATTAAGCTTTGATAATACTTAATTAATATTTTATGGCAGACAGGGTTATTAGGTATCTTGAGGTGACAACTTCATTAATGTTCAAAAAACAATGCAATTGTATTAACTCAATTAGGGAATGCCCAATGAAGTTTTTCGTAATACATTAAAATGTCGCACATAAACACTGTTTTTCATCTTCTACTTCATCATCAATTCGTCATCACCATTATTTTCAGCCTGAGATCAACCCGCTTGGAATAGGTGTCTTCCATTTGCCAAACTTCTCGGTTCTCGGTCAAACCATGCATAGCATGTCACTGTAGACATGGGTTTTGTCTACGGAAAAATAGACAGAATTCAAAAAGATTTCTATGGTGATAACGGACGATGATGTTTAAAATGTAGAAGAATAGTGCCTTACCCAGGCAAAAGAGTGTCCAATTGTTTAGAAATAACTTTTCTATTCTTGGTAGAATAGAGATAGAATTCGGTCATGTTACCCCAGAATAGTACTCAGGTCATGATTTGATTTTGCTGTGTCACATCTTTACTATTGCTTCTGTGGGAGTGATTTGGTGAAATACAACGGAAGTGTGCAGAGGGAAATACAAGATTGGTCAAATCAAATAATCGTGCGGAAGCGGGCGCAATTTTAATTGACCAATGAGTACGCTGGTAATTAATAACCATCTCGGTTGCCACTTTCAGTGGGATCTTTAACCAATCAACGACCGAATTTGTATATCCGAGTTTTCAAGATGACCAATCACAAGCAGCCGTGAAAACAAAAAAGGAACGATTTTGTATTAAGAGTTAACCGTCAAATGGTAGCAACTCTTGCCGGGGTCTGTTATTGGATGGGTTAGCAAGTTTAAGCAAGGCTTGTCTAGGTCTGCCTATGGATAAGTCTGTTGTTTAAAGAAATCTACTGATAATAATCTTACATAAAAAATACATTAGATAATTTTCACGTTTATCGCAATTGATTTGAACCAGGTTCAAGGCTGAGATTATGTAAAATTTCCGGCGGAATTTCTAGTAGGCCACTGGGATATAAGCCAAAAGCACGGTAGAATAAATTTTACGTTTATCACAAATGATTTGAACCAGGTTCAAGGCTTAGATTATGTAAAATGTCCGGCGGAATTTCCAGTAGGCCACTGGGATATAAGCCAAAAGCACGGTAGAATAAAAACCGGCCAAGTGCGTGTCGGGCCACGCACAGTGTAGGGTTCCGTAGTTACCCATCAAAATACTTATGCGAACTAACTAAACTGATTCGCTGAATTTAATTTTAATTTAATTTACGTACATTTATTAGGTAGGTACCTAAGTGATTCAGTGGCCAACTCATAACGTCTAACCAGCACCAAAGTCTATGTAAAGACGAATCAAATGAGCCCAAACTCGATGGGATTGCGTTACTGTATTACAAAGATCCCATGGCTACCTTTCAGCTCCATCATAAGAGCCTGGAAAACATCCAGTACAAAAGCCCATGTAAAGACGAATCAAATGACCCTAAGCTCAGTAGGATTGAGTTGTTGTATAAGAAAGAACTCATGGTTACCTTCCAGCTCTATCATCAGACCATGGGCATCATCCAGCATCAATGTCTATGTAATAAAGACGACTCTAACAAGCCGAAACTCGACGGGATTGAGTTGTTATCAAATCGCTTCAAGAATGATTTAAAATTTAAAGAGTTCCCACGATTTCTACGATTACGTTACGAGTTCCCAGATTACGACGAATTGAGAACCTCCTCCTTTTTTTGAAGTTAGTTAAAAATAGTTGACAATAAAACCTACCTATCCCCAAAACATACCCACCTATTATAGCTGTAAAAATAAAGTTGACAAACTTACATTTGCAGTTGAAGAACATGTTCTCCGATACATTTTGTTTAGGAAAATATTATTATGTTATCCAAGTACGTTTTATAAGTTGGTCGACTATTACTCGTAAACTTGTAAAACCTACTTAGTCATGATAATTTTCTTTTAAACTTCGTTAAATACCTATACTACTATTGTGAATTTTTTCACACCCCCAAACATAACCGTTTTGCTGATAGAGGGGGGGGGGACACTCGAGTCGAGCAAAAATTAGAATCTTTTTAACAAAAAATTGTTACTAATAATAATAATAATAATATTCCACAACTATCACACAACGCCATCTAGTCCCAAGTTAAGCAAAGCTTGTGTTATGGGTACTAGACAACTGATAAACTTACTTATATATTTCTAAATACATACATATTATAGATAAATTACACCCAGACACAGAACAAATGATCATGCTCATCACACAAACATTTGTCCTGGGTGGGAATCGAACCCACGACCCGGGGCATACCAGTCAGGGTCACTAACCACTAGACCAACAGGCCAGTCTGTCTGTCTGGCCAGTCTGTCTGTCTGGCCAGTCTATTACTGGAAACTATCAATATTTTTTAAAGACCTATTTAATGATACCCCAAATTAAGCGGTACGCGAGAAAAAAAAAACATCCCCACTTTACGTGTACAGGAGGTACCCTAAAAAAATATTTTCGAGATTTTATTTTACCACATTTTCGGCGCAACAAATCCGTATATTTACACCAAATTACAGCTTTCTAGTGCTGGGCGTCTCTGAGCTAAACTGCGGACAGACGGACGGACAGACGGACATGGCGAAACTATAAGGGTTGCTTGTTGACTACGGAACCCTAAAAATTACCCCTGTCGTTCGATTCCTACGTAAAACAAGTGAACATCTCCAAAGAAAACATTCAAATGTGTGCGTGGCGCTCACTCACACATTAAAAGGCTTCACCAAAAACGGTACGTTTTTGTTTGGAACACGGAATCTGCACATTTTATAATCTAAAGTTCAAGGAATTAAATCGTAACTCTAATCGTACAAGGTATTATTATTATCAATTGCGTGGATTTTAAAAGCAAATTACTATCATCTATGTGTTGTAAATCTATTTTTTTTATCCAATTTGCGTAATAATCTGAGATTAGTCTTGTAGAAATTAATCCCAAGAAATTGGCCTACAGGTAAATTTTTACGCAACATTGATTTTCGTTTATGATTTTTTAGTTTTATGACTGAAAATAATTACAAGCACACAGCTGAACCTAAAGGTGCGTACAGACCATGTAATAATGGTATATAATACATTGTTATATAACACGTCCACACCATGTAACATTGTTATATAACATTGCAACATAAAACAATACCGTACACATTAGTGTAACAATGTTATATAACAATAAATTGTTGTTTGTCGTTCTTCAGTGCTATCCACAATGTTATATAAAATTCTGTGTCCACATCATCTGAAAAATGTTATATAACAATGTTATATAATACGTCCACACCATGTAACATTGTTACATAACATTGCAACATAAAACAATACCGTACACATTAGTGTAACAATGTTATATAACAATAAATTGTCGTTTGTCGTTCTTCAGTGCTATCCACAATGTTATATAAAATTCTGTGTCCACATCATCTGAAAAATGTTATATAACATGTTATGTGTACGCACCTTAACAAATAACAATATAGTGACTGTTGCGCGACAAGGATTGCAACTCCACAAAATTGCCTTTGAAGTAAAACCAAAAAAAAATGTGTCATCTGACAATTACATGCCTAGCCCAACCGGGGTCGCGGGACTATGTGTCTTTGCAGGTAACCGTGGCCTCGGAACATAAAGGGCTATTGAAGGACGCCGTGGGTGGGTCGACTCATATTTTTTTTTTTTTAACGTGGTAAAATCCTCAAATGAGTCCTCCCACCCCGGGCAGGGCGGGAGGGACTGTCAGACTTTTACTGACTAAAATCCACGGTGTCCTTCAATAGCCCTTTATGTTCCTGGGTCACGGTAAAGAAATAATCCCGCGACCCCGCCAGGCTTTGGCCCTCTGAGAGGGGGGGCCCGTCATTATGCTGACGCTCTTTGAGGCGCGCGTGGGAAACAACGCGCCGTCGACCCGGGCATGGTCCATGGTCGGGCAGCGAGTTGCCCTTTACTCGCTGCCCGCATGCCCGCGCCTACGGTGGCCGGAGATCGTCTTGTGACGTCCGTCGCCGTGGGCGTCCAACACCGCGGTTGGGGCGGAGGGAGGATTCTGTCCTCTCTCGCGCGCGGCGCGCCTCATCCTTCGCGAGCATTACTGCTTCGCAGAAGGAGGCGACCGCTTCCCACTCCGTCTCGCCCCGCACCATGGCCGCAACCAATGCCGGGCGTGAGAGGTCTCCGCCTATCGCAGCCGTGAGGACACGTCGGTGCTCTGCCCAAGCGGAGCAGTCCTGCACTGTATGCTCCACCGTGTCCTCCGGGCGATCTTCGCAGTGGTGACACCCAGACGTTTCCTCCTTCCGCATTAGACACAGGTACCTCCCGAAGCATCCGTGCCCGGTGAGGACCTGCGTCAGGCGAAAAGTAAGGACGCCATGACTTCTCTCCAGCCACTCCTCAAAGAGGGGTCTTACCGCCGCAATTGCGGCGTGCCCGGCCGTCGGTCGCGACAGTCGTCCCCTCCATACTGCCCTGAGATCGCGCCGGAGCTCTTCCCGCCGCGCCTCGACTTCTCGAGGAAGCGGGGTCACGCCCCGGCGCTGCGCCTCCACGCGCCACTCATAGACGCGCTGGAGGGCAGTCGCCTCCAGATCCCAGGGCAGCAGGGTGGGTCGACTCATGTGATGATTTTACCACGGTAACAAAAACATCATTTACCTACTGCACTTTTCTTTCATAATCATCATTCTTCACAAAACACATCTGTATCTTCTTTTACCAGATTATGAGATTACCATACATTCAAAAAATCACTTCTTCTTCCAATGGGGTAGGCAGAAAGTACAGAGCGCCACCTGTTGCGATCCTTACACACCTTTCGCCTCTTTCACATTCATTATCATCATCATCAGCCGGAAGACGTCCACTGTTGAACATAGGCCTCCCCCTTAGACAACCACGCCGAACGACAATTCGCCACTTACATCCATCGGTTGCCCGCGACCCTCACGATATCGTCGGTCCACTTAACGGGAGGCCTACTTCGCTGCGTCTTCCATCCCGTGGTCGCCACTCGAGAACTTTTCTTTCCCATCGGTTAACAGATCTACGAGCGATGTGGCCTGTCCATTGCCACTTCAACTTCACATTCATAAATCTGGTCATACAAGCACGCCGATTGCGAGTACTGCGCACCCAACCTTCCTGAAGCACTTCAACAATAAGGTCAATGTAGGTATTCCTTGGTCGTCCCCCTCCCGGCGTTTCCACTCGCCTCTGCCTTATAATAATTCCTTTTGTTAGTCCGCGCCTTTCACTCATCCTCATCACCGTATCACCTAAGTAGGTACCTATACCTAACTTCTAAATTTGTCGGACTGCTTAAATCCTCTTTTATCCCTCAACGTTCTCGTATAACCTCATTCCTCAGTTTATCATTCAACGTTACCATCAGAATATTCAAATTATCATCAACAACTAAAAAATGTAATTATACTTTATTCGTATAATATATTATGTCTCTGCTCAGTTAAAATTCTATTCTAAAAAGATCACTTAGGGCCACACTCAACAGAAAACACAATTCAAAAGACTTATTTGTTTTTACACAATAAAACTTCGTACTTAGATTTCACAAAGAGATCATAAATTATCGTCTTTCCAAAAGATATTTAAATAATAACATCACTAACAATTACTATCACCATTATATCACAGTTAAAACAAACAGCACTCACCGCTTTCTAAATTCACTGAGTTCTAAAATCACTAAGATTTCACTGAGATTTATTTACGTCGCATAATTATTTTTTTTAATGTAAAGGTAGGAATTTTACAGTCTCGCTCAAAGAACTAATCAACGGAATCTGATAATGATTAAACACATGTTTTATTAATTAATCTATCATTTGTTGCTGAAGATTACGCTCGAATTTTAATTATTATCATAAATACAGGCTGTTTGTTTTTTGTCAGGGATTATCGTTAAGTTTTATCTCGCATTATTTTTTCCTTTAAATTGCCGACGTTATTACTTTTTTGTAAGCCAATAATGCAATAGTGCTTTTGCAATCGGCTTCGCCTGCTCACATTTAATTCTATATTCCTAATCATCATATTAGCCGTAGGACGTCCACTGCTAAACATAGGCCTCACCCATAGGCGCGGGCCACATAGAAAAGACATAAGACGCAGACGGGGCGGAGACATATTATGTCTCTTCGGCGTCTCTTTCATACAAAATGTATAGAAGCGTCGCGACGTAACAAAACGTTTTGATACACAGAAGAGACGGGGTGCGGACGCGACTCTCATACATTTTCGCACGTCCGCGACGCGTCCTCATCTTATAATGTGGCCCGCGCAATAGACTTCCAATAGAACTGATTGGAAGCGGCTTGCATCCAGTGCGTTCCTGCGGTCTACAATCATCTTTCCGATGCGTAGATGCCCCAGTGGGGCATCCCATAGGGCATCAGAAATTACCTAATTCGGTAGGTATGAAGCAAAAGGTCATCCTTCCACGAACTCACGTCGATAACACGATAAATAATTCCTTAAAATTATTACCAAAATAAATACTTATGGCTTTATAATATAAAATAAGCAAACATGCTAACGCGACATACAGAATCCAAAATATAATATTATAAATGCGAAAGTAACTCTGTCTGTCTGTCTGTCTGTCTGTTACGCTTTCCCGCTTAAACCTCTCAACCGATTTTGATGAAATTTGGCACAGACAATCTTTAGACCCTGAGAAAGAACATAGGCTATCAAAACACCACGCGGGCGAAGCCGCGGGCGGAAGCTAGTTGTATCTATTAACGATATCGGCCAGATATCGCACAAATTAATGTTCGGCTAATGAAAATGTATGGTAATGCTTGCTGATGGAGTCGCACGGGTGGACGATATCGTTCATAGATATTGAATATACAACATGTAACGTAATTAACGCACACCCTCAGACACCCCAATTAGAATATTATGTTATAATCATAATACATATACTGAATTTTTAATTTAACATGTAAATGCGTTGTTATTAACTAAATTAGTTATTTCGCAGTAAGGTTTATTTTTCTTTATTTTGCAATGAATGACGGAATTTGTATTAATACAAATAAAATTGCACTTTTAAGTCTTGTTGCCTTGATTTACCGTCTATCTTAGTTTGTTTTGACTGTACAGGGGCAATGTGACTATAATTTCCGTAGTTTTAATTATTTTTGATAAAAAATTACATAATTATATTAAAAATGATAGAAATCGATTCAGTAAACGATTCTGAACAAACTAATTTCAGGATGTGCGTTAATTATGTTACATGTTGTATATGTAGGTATATGACAATGCTATAATTATGACAATGCACACGCATAATTATGTCGATATACCCGATATCGCAAGCGTGGCGTCGCGTCATAACCAATAGAATGATAATTATGTATATACAACAGGGTAGTTCTCAAAGAAACGCCGCCAAATATTCAAGTTAGATACAATTGAAACAAGAATTAATTCTTAAATTATATTTTTTTCTTATTCATTTCTGTTTTTAGGGTTCCGTAGTCAACAAGGAACCCTTATAGTTTCGCCATGTCCGTCCGTCCGTCCGTCCGTCCGTCCGTCCGTCTGTCCGCAGTTTAGCTCAGAGACGCACAGTACTAGAGAGCTGTAATTTGGTGTAAATATACGGATTTGTTGTGCCAAAAAAGTGGTAAAATAAAATGTCGTAAAATATTTTTTTTTAGGGTACCTCCAGTACTTACACGTAAAGTGAGGATTTTTTTTTTCTCGCGTACCCCTTAGTGTGGGGTATCATTAAATAGGTCTTTAAAAAATAATGATAGTTTCCATTAACAATTTTTTGATAAAAAAATTCGTTTGTGAAATATTAAGCTTTAAAGTGCTAAATTTTGCTCGATTCGAGTGTCCCCCCCCTCTACCAGCTAAACGGTTATGTTTGGGGGTGTGAAAAAATTCACAATAGTAGTATATATAACGAAGTTTAAAAGAAAATTATCATGACTAAGTAGGCTTTACAACTTTATGAGTAATAGTCGACCAACTTATAAAATGTACTTGGACATCATATTTTCTAAACAAAATGTATCGGAGACAACTGCAAATGTAAATTTGTCAACTTTATTTTTACAGCTTTTAAAGGTATGTTTTTTGGGGATAGGTAGGTTTTTATCGTCAACTATTTTTAACTAAATTCAAAAAAAAGGAGGAGGTTCTAAATTCGTCGTTATCTTTATTCTTATGTATTTTCCCCGATTTCTCAAAGACTCCTGGACCGATTTTGAAAATTCTTCTTTTTGAAATTAAATTCAGCGAATCAGTTTAGTTAGTTCGCATAAGTATTTTGATGGGCAACTACGGAACCCTACACTGTGCGTGGCCCGACACGCACTTGGCCGGTTTTATTAAATATTACTCAGCCTCTTTGTAAGCCAATGAGACGGCAGAAATCCTAATCGAAAAACTTAATAGCACTTTTTGCCTGACCCTGGATCGGACTCAGAACCCCATGCTTAGCCGCGACGAGACCAACGGGTCAGTTGGTCGACATAAAATTGCCATAATAAAAAAATTGATCACTTGAATTGTATCGTTACAGTGGTAGTAAAAATATGCTGATAAAAACTTACCTTTCTTCGAATTTCTTCTCACTTTATCACGAAAAATCCTTAATCACTTTTCGCTTAGGTACACAATTTTCTTTTAAAAACAAACACTATAAAAATATAATTACTGGTACAATCACTAATACTATAAAATTGATAAAATGGACGATAGGAAAAAAACAGATCTATTTTTTATATATTGTAGGATTTATAATATATCTACTTTATATTTGAAATAAATAAAATGATGATGAATTCAGTCAATCTTCTTTGAAAATCTTATTTTTCTCTAAATAAAACATGATGATTGGTTTCCCAAAAGATATGTTTTTACTTATAATAAGAAATTACAAATGGTTCTTCGAAAAATATTCCTCGCTAATAATATTAAAGATAAAAGGTAACTAATCCATTTTTATTGCAGTGTTATTGTTGGGATTAAACAAATGTATGATATCGATAAAGCTGAGAGATAATTTCGCGACTTTTTAGCTATGACTTAACACGTCCGCGAATGGTAATTCATTGCACTTATTTCTGATATACATTACTTTACTTTATTTACTGATATATATTACTTATTTCTTATAGATGATGATGATGATGATTTCTTGGTATTAGGACTATTAAGTCATACGTAATAATGATAAATTTTCCTTTCTTTGAAACTAAGACATGACACGTTTTTTGTCATGCGGCTGTCTGCGTGGCAAATTCTCTCACACTGCTAAGATACTATAATATTTTATCATCATGAAAAAGAGTGTCCATGGAGATTCTTGCCTGTTCTTCTCCATAGAGATCTACGGTTTGGAATGGGCATCTACAGTACTTTCATAGTTTTTATGTCTTGTGACTGGGACTGTAGCACCGTAACTATTTTTAAACTATTTTATTTTACTTTTTTTCTTTTGACAATTTATTCAAAAGTGCCTGTAACTGGCCTTCTTGAAATAAACGATTTGATTTTGATTTTATAAACTCACTAGCTTCCGCCCGCGGCTTCGCCCGCGTGGTGTTTTGATAAAAAGTAGCTTATGTTGTTTTTCAGATTTCAGACTATCCATATCCAATTTTGTAACAAACGGCTCAGCAAATTAGCCGTGAAACAAACATTTACACAGTTATAGTAAATTAATTTGAATATTAAGGATTATATTAATGGAACGGTATAGATTTGGGTATAGCATTTGGTTAAAAGAGAGTAGGTATGTTTAAAAAAAATATAAAATATCTGTTTACAGTAGGTATAAGGTACCTATGTATTCCATTAAGTGGCAGAAAGTACCCAGGAAAATTTATTGGTCCCTTATGTCCAAGAGACACTTCCAGGGGCCAGCATCACGTTGTGTACACGCTCAGCATCTAAGATTTGGCGAGCTTGGGTCTGCTGAGAGGTCACAGCAACTCTTCGAGCCGCGTGACGCTCGGCATCCAAGACTTGGCGAGCTTGGGTCTGCTGAGAGGTCTCAGCAACTCTTCGAGCCGCGTGACGCTCGGCATCCAAGACTTGGCGAGCTTGGGTCTGCTGAGAGGTCACAGCAACTCTTCGAGCCGCGTGACGCTCGGCATCCAAGACTTGGCGAGCTTGGGTCTGCTGAGAGGTCTCAGCAACTCTTCGAGCCGCGTGACGCTCGGCATCCCAGACTTGGCGAGCTTGGGTCTGCTGAGAGGTCTCAGCAGCTCTTTGAGTCGCGTGACGCTCGGCATCCAAGACTTGGCGAGCTTGGGTCTGCTGAGAGGTCTCAGCAGCTCTTTGAGCCGCGTGACGCTCGGCATCCCAGACTTGGCGAGCTTGGGTCTGCTGAGAGGTCTCAGCAGCTCTTTGAGTCGCGTGACGCTCGGCATCCAAGACTTGGCGAGCTTGGGTCTGCTGAGAGGTCTCAGCAGCTCTTTGAGCCGCGTGACGCTCGGCATCCCAGACTTGGCGAGCTTGGGTCTGCTGAGAGGTCTCAGCAGCTCTTTGAGTCGCGTGACGCTCGGCATCCAAGACTTGGCGAGCTTGGGTCTGCTGAGAGGTCTCAGCAGCTCTTTGAGTCGCGTGACGCTCGGCATCCAAGACTTGGCGAGCTTGGGTCTGCTGAGAGGTCTCAGCAGCTCTTTGAGTCGCGTGACGCTCGGCATCCAAGACTTGGCGAGCTTGGGTCTGCTGAGAGGTCACAGCAGCTCTTTGAGCCGCGTGACGCTCGGCATCCCAGACTTGGCGAGCTTGGGTCTGCTGAGAGGTCTCAGCAGCTCTTTGAGTCGCGTGACGCTCGGCATCCAAGACTTGGCGAGCTTGGGTCTGCTGAGAGGTCACAGCAGCTCTTTGAGTCGCGTGACGCTCGGCATCCAAGACTTGGCGAGCTTGGGTCTGCTGAGAGGTCTCAGCAGCTCTTTGAGCCGCGTGTCGCTCGGCATCTAAAGTCCGACGGATCTGTGAATCCTCTTCCGATTCCAGTGATCTAGCAAGTTTAGCAGCCCGAGCTCTGCTAGAGCTATTAGCTAAATTGGACTTTCGTTTGCGAGGCATCGTAGAAAAACAAATATAAAATGAATCGAACAAAACAGGTGTACAGATTGAAATTTACTATGATAAAAAAAACCTTAAATAAGCACCTACGTAGTAAAAATGATGCGCTCACTGCACGGCGATGTGTTTAAGTCACGTTCAAATGGAAAAAAAGAAACTAAGAAATTAAATTATCAATACTTATTTACAACCAATGCATAAAAAGAGTGGGAGGTAAGTAGGTCAGGTTAATTTTACACCTACTACGACCTATTAGATTAATTCAAAACCGGCCAAATGCGTGTCGGGCCACGCACAGTGTAGGGTTCCGTAGTTGCCCATCAAAATACTTATGCGAACTAACTAAACTGATTCGCCGAATTTAATTTTAAAAAGAAGAATTTTCAAAATCGGTCCAGGAGTCTTTGAGATATCAAGGAAAATACATAAGAAAAAAGATTACGACGAATTTAGAACCTCCTCCTTTTGTTGAAGTTAGTTAAAAATAGTTGACGATAAAAATCTACCTATCCCCAAAAAACACCGTAAAAACATACCTATAAAAGCTGTAAAAAAAAGTTGACAAACTTACATTTGCAGTTGAAGAGCATGTTCTCCGATACATTTTGTTTAAGAAAATATGATATCCAAGTACATTTAATAAGTTGGTCGACTATTACTCGTAAAGTTGTAAAGCCTACTTAGTCATGATAATTTTCTTTTAAACTTCGTTATCTAGACTACTATTGTGAATTTTTTCACACCCCCAAACATAACCGTTTAGCTGGTGGAGGGGGGGGACACTCGAATCGAGCAAAATTTAGCACTTTAAAGCTTAATATTTCACAAACGAATTTTTTTATGAAAAAACTGTTAATGGAAACTATCATTATTTTTTAAAGGCCTATTTATTGATACCCCACACTAAGGGGTACGCGAGAAAAAAAAAATTCTCACTTTACGTGTAAGTACAGGAGGTACCCTAAAAAAAAATATTTTACGAGATTTTATTTTACCACTTTTTCGGTACAACAAATCCGTATATTTACACCAAATTACAGCTCTCTAGCACTGTGCGTCTCTGAGCTAAACTGCGGACAGACGGACGGACGGACGGACGGACGGACATAGCGAAACTATAAGGGTTCCTTGTTGACTACGGAACCCTAAAAAGGAAATAAAAGCAAATCGGATTTTTTTAAAGTAACGGAAACTATCTTACCTACTATTAACTATGAACTAAAAGATCCCGAAATATTAATTATGTACAAAATTAATTTACAGGACCTAACTAATAAAAAATACTTACTTAAAAAATGATACGAAACAATAAAATAATTTTACTGGATCGAAAAATGTAATTCTCTGTAGCGCAAATTTCTCTGATCGCATGCGTCCGACAATGATGTCTGCCCTCACGTGTCTGCCCGTTCGGGTAGGCATAGTTAGATTAATGCGCTCCCCCACCACACGACAGCGCCGTTGCCTGCCGCCACACTTCGGCGAATGTGCGCGACGGCGACCGACGACCGGCGGCAGCGGCGGCGATGCAGAGTACCTATTCGTTAAAAGGAACTTTAACTTCAAAAGCCAATTTTTTTTAACTTGATACACCCAAAACTTCTAAATATGATTTTCATAGGTTCAGTGGTTAAAATTTTGTATACAAAAAGTTTGGCTTCGTAGTTCCCGTTTCGAATCCGTTCCGTTCCGTTCGAATTTCGGGAATTCCGTTTGTAGAATTTCACCCCCACGGTGGTAAAAATTTCAAAATGCTAGAACAAACGATTTTAAATTTCAAAAACGCTAGAACAAATTGTTATTTATTTCTTATCAAGTTCCTAAATATAAAGTTTCATGGTTTTATCCCCAGAAATGACAAAATCCCATACAAACTTTCAACCCTTATTTCACCCCCTCACTGGTCGAAATTTCAAAAACGCTAGAACAAATGTTTAAATAGATATTATCAAGTGCTCAAATATAAAGTTTCATGGTTTTATCTTTTAAAATTAAGAAATCCCATACAAACTTTCAACCCCTATTTCAACCTCTTCATCCCCTTTTTCGCAATAAAAGGTAGCCTATGTTCTTTCTCAGGGTCTAAAGATTGTCTGTGCCAAATTTCATCAAAATCGGTTGAGAGGTTTAAGCGGGAAAGCGTAACAGACAGACAGACAGACAGACAGACAGACAGACAGACAGACAGAGTTACTTTCGCATTTATAATATTAGTTTGGATCATTCCAACAAAATCGGTCTCATCGTTTTGAGAGAAAATTTATATTTTGTCATGAATATTTTAGAACATCCTGTTTGCTTCAATGAGCAAAACTTCACACTTCCTGTCAAATGCGTAATTTATCATTGAACATGTATTATACTATCATGACATAAGTAGATTTTTCCAGGTCCAGCTATGCTGAGGACTGGCTGGATAGGCGATGAGTGGCTGGATAGGCGAGGAGTGGCTGGATAGGCGAGGAGTGGCTGGATAGGCGAGGAGTGGCTGGATAAGCGATGAGTGGCTGGATAGTTGAGGAGTGGCTGGATAGGCGTCCAGACCTATCACCTAACGGTAGGTCAGGACGCGGAACGCTGAGGTCCTCACCGAGCACGGTAGTTTCGGGAGGTACCTGTATCGGATAAGGGGGAAGAAATGTCGGCGTGTCACCATTGCGAGGATCGCCCGGAGGGCACGGTGGAGCATACGATGCAGGACTGCCCCGCTTGGGCAGAGCACCATCGTGTCTTCACGACGGCGATAGATGAAGAACTCTCACGCCCAGCATTGGTCGAGGCCATGCTGCGGGGCGAGACGGAGTGGGAAACGTCCTTCTGCGAAGCAGTCATGCTCGCGAAGGAAGAGCCAAGAGGCGGGCCGCGTGAGGAAGAGGACAGCGTCCTCCCTCCGCCCAAGCCGCAGTGGTAGACGCCCACGGCGACAGACGTCGGCAGACGATCTCCAGCCACCGTAGGCGCGGATATGCGGGCGGTGAGTAATGGGCGACTCGCTGTCCGACCATGGACCATGCCCGGGTCGACGGCGCGGTGTGTTCCAAGAGCGCCTCAAAGAGTGTCAGCACAATGACAAATCCCAATATAGTTGGGAAGATAGATCATGATGTAGGCTAGGTAGATCATGATGACGTGAACCATACGAAGATATACGTCGTTTTACGTCACGTCGAGGTAAGTATCATTTTTTCCTTAGCTCTGACGTCAAACTTTTGATTGCGTTTTATCTTTGTCATCGTTATCTTTGTCAACACTCACTGATTTTTCAAAAAAAGGTGTTTGTTAATTTTCGCCTTAATTAAAGGACTAAATCGATTTGTATTTTATTGATGCTGTTTTTATCGTGGTAAAATCATCAAATGAGTCCTCCCATCCCGGGCGGTTAAAATCCACAGTGTTCCTTCAATAGCTCTTTCACGTTCCAGGGTCATACCGGATGAGATAGTCCTGCGAACCCGGAACTTATACAGGGTGAAATCGAAATTATGGGCATTATTTTAATCTAAGGCTCTACTCATGATGCTGATTGCATTACGGCTAATAAATCGCTAGTCAAAAATATTATTAACGCAAGTATGGACACCCTTAAAAATGTAGTATGTCACATTTCAAAGGCTTATTATTGCAAATAAACACTAAAAGTAATTTAAAAAAATTATAAACCCCAAAAGTCCTAAAGTATTAAAATTTTAAAGCGCAGTACACCGCGCGCGGAACGATAAGTAAACAAACATCAAATAATGTTAAGCGAAGATACTTGCATTAATTATGTTTTTGAGTTCCGTAATACGATTAGTACCTATCGTTAGTAATGCCTGAGTTTAAAATATTGCTCATTAATTAAATTTCACCCTGTAGATGCTGGAAATTAATCTACTGCACCAAGGACTACGGACTTTATGACGCATAGGGGTGTCAACTTGCGATCGGCGAGTACCTAATGGATAGCTCATCGTCCGATCATGGACCAGGATCGATGGCGTGTCAGCAAACTGTTGGGGGTATGGAGGCCCAACTGGCCCGCCTTTCAGGGTTGCTGGCCAGTATTATGCAAAAGCATTTGAAGGGCATCTTCGCTAACCAAGCGAGATAGTGCAAAGAAAAAAGGAACAAGGTGGAATTTTTCGTCAGCAAGTGTCTGAAAGCAGTGGTGGCCCAGTGGTATCGGTCCCGACTTACGAGTTGTAGGTCGTGGGTTCGAACCCCGCCAGGCGCATTACTTTGTGTAATTTATTTCATCACCACTGCTCTCAAAACGATGAAGGAAAACATCGTGAGGAAACCGGCATGTTCTAGAACCAAAAATTCGAAGACATGTGACATCTATCAATCCGCACTGGGCACGCGTGGTGGATTATGGCTGACTCCCTCTCACAGAGAGGAGGCCTGTGTCCCAGCAGTGGGAATATTATAGGCTGACGAAAAAGTGTCTGACAGCCCATTCGCGATTCGACCTATTCCAACTACAAGTGAAAATCAACCTTACCACTATTAAGAAATAATGATGCAATTCGATTGACTTGACGTCGTCGTGGCGATCGTGTTTTGTTTCTCATCTCCCCGTAGATGGCAACGTGTTTTATGTCATATGTCGTAGTGGTAAGGTTGATTTTCACTTGTAGTTGGAATTAGGCGATCGCGTCGGATCGCGCCACGGGTGAGCTCATTTAATAACAACCCAAAAATAAGGGGTGTCGTAAAATAGATGGCGCCACAGTTTCTATCCTCACAACTATTGTACTTCTAATATGCACCTTACATCAAAGAAAAACAAGGTCTGTAATGCACTAAGAACTAATATCTGTTCGGGTATCCAAATTAAAATTTATTTATCCCCTACAAGTGCAATCTTATTACAAACCCTGATTAAATTTTGATAATTCTAGAGTACGTTTTCCGTCTTTATCCTCCAGTTTTTGGCGCGCTCCTCGAAGTCTATCGTGATAACTAATTAATCAGCTTAGTGCAAGCGAAAGATAAGGTTGTTACGTCAAACGACTCATTTTTATGAATGCACACTTGTTTTGCCGCCAGACTCTTAGCTCTTCTGTCTTATTGTAATCAATAGAGATAGCATCTGTTCTCTGGAACAAGCTCTCTTCTCCTCTAACTTATTGTAATAGAAAGAGATTGCATCTGTTCTCTGGAACAAGCTCTTTTCTCCTTTGACTTATCGTAATAGAAAGAGATAGCATCTGTCTCTGCCTGTTGCTATTGCTGATGACCACCCATTATGACATTGGTTTCATAACAAGCTGTCTTTTTAAGAGGATTTTGAAACTGTGAAACAGATTCCCATCGCTAATAGCGTAATAGGGAATGGGCGGGCGAAGCCGTGTAAAAGCTAGTACCTAGCATATAAATAAAACAACACAATACATTTTTCTAAACGTATATTTATTAGAAACATAGCAACAATACCCTTATTAACTCTACAGTAATTACAAATGGCGGTGGACCACCTACAGGGCCGTCTGAAGCAGGGCTTGGGAGCGACCAGGGCGTATGAAAGCAACCTAGGGGTATGGGAGCAACCGGGGCGTATGGGAGCAACCAGGGAGCGTCGAAGTAACCAGTGTGTTTGGGAACAATCAGGGTACTTGGGAACAACCAGGATGCTTGGCAACAACCACGGCGTATGAGAGCAACCAGGGTTCATGGAAGCAATAAGGCTGGGAGTGAGCTCGAGGGGAAGTAGGGCGCATGGGAGCATCAAGGGCGCTTGGGAGCAACTAGGATGCTTGGGAGTTACCAAGGTGTTTTGAAGCAACCAGGGCGTATGGGAGCAACCGGGGGTTATGGGAGCAGGGAGTGTCCCAGTAACAATGGTGTTTGGGTACAATTAGGGCGCTTGGAAGCTACCAGGGCGCTAGGGAGTATATAAGAACGGTGTTTGGGAACAACCAGGGTGCTTTGGAGTAACCAGAGCGCTTGGAAGCCCAAGGTTAACAGGAGTAACAAGTGGGAGTAGCAACCAGCGACTGCATGAGAGTCTGCACGGTAGCAAATTTTATGCATAGTACCAACCAGGGTGTGAGGGCATTTCGGGTGTTTGAGGGCATTTCGGGTGCTTGGGAAACACCCAGGTGCTAAGAAATAGGGTGCAACTCTAGGCATTGCACGCGTTTTCATTATTATTTTACATACATTTGCATTACAACAGTATCTTTGTTAAAATAATATCAATTTTATACATTGTGATTATTTCCACAAGCCTCTCCTCAAACTGACGGGGCCACAAAGAGCCTGAGACCCTGCCGGGGTCGCGGGAACATCTTCAGAGGTTACCGCGACCCTGGAACGTAAAGGGCAACTGAACCAACAGGGTCACTTTTTAGTCAGCCAAATCTGATAATCCCTTCCGCTCAACCCAAAGTGGAAGGCCTTTTATTAGGTGGTACCTATCATCACCCAGTGAGTCTTCCCTCCCTGGGGGAGCGGAACAGTCTTCAAAAGCCCTTTATGTTCCAAGATCACGTTAATCGGCTCGGCCAGTTCTAAGACCCTGGCAGGTTCTTGGCCCTCTAACGGACAGGATATTTGACGAACTTAAGGTATCGGACACTTGCGTCGCCTTGTGTACGAAGGTGATAACAAATTATGTTTTATTTTCAGAAATATCTCAATAAAGTCGCTCCCTCACCGGGAGCATTCACGTGTAATGTAACATTATAGAGACTTTGAGCATTACATTACAATACTACCTCCCTGACTGACGAGCATTCGCGTACATTTAGTATAGGTTTGATACAAGGTGCGCATTGTGAGGCTCGATTGTCTTCCCTCACTGATGTAATGTTCGAATCTGTAAAGTTACATTACAGGTTACGTTGCATTTCTTTCATTTAAGAATTTTTCGGTTTAAGTCACAAAATGAGATCAATATAATTGCACTACATATCATCAAGGGCATAGGTTGTAACCTTTTATATTTTTTTATTACATTGCAGTGTAAGATAAATTATATTTAAATTGTACTAAATTAATACAGATAATAAAATTTAAAATTGACAATAAATGTAAAATAATATCTTAAAAAAATAAACGACATAAGTTTAAATATATTTAAAACTTTTTGGAACGAAGTTCCTTATCGCGCGTTGTGAAAGGGGGCTGGACGGAAAAAATTCTTACGAAAAGTTGTCACGACACTTTTATCCGACTGCGCGACGCAAAGGAGGGTAATGTGTTTATTACCATGGAATGGAATGGAATGGAGTGGAGTGGAGTGGAGTGGATTGGAGTGGAGTGGAGTGGAGTGGAGTGGAGTGGAGTGGAGTGGAGTGGAGTGGAGTGGAGTGGAGTGGAGTGGAGTGGAGTCGCGACGATTATTTTTGTTGAGTGTATACAGTAACTTCGTTCCATCCGGGTGTCCCTTGACACCTCTCAAGTTTTTTTTTTTCTTGAAAGTAAGTGAAATGCTCAAGTGTGTTTTTCAATAATGTACTAAACGGTAACTAAATTAGAGTTCGAAATAGCGTACAAGAGATGATTTCTTGAACAGTTAAGTAGGTACATATTTTTGCTCAAAATCATACAGCAATATTGCTTGAGCGTTTTTCTTACATATTATAATGCGGCATTTTATTATTTCATCTTGTCTTGTATATAATAATTCAGTAGCCAGTAGGATATTATTATGCCATTTTCTATATATCTTAAATTAATTAATTTAATACATAGCCAATTTGTTTCGAACAAATTAAGTTTTATTTTTATTTTTAATACTTGAACACAATACAATTTATTAACCTTAAATTATAATATTTATATGGACAATAATATAATTTTCATCATAATATACAAATAAAAACATAGACCAATAGATTTTTAGAAACTGAAAATTTTAAAAGGTCTGAGTGCGTAGTACGAGCAATCGGCGTGCTTGTAAGACCAGATGAATGAATGTGGATGAGGCAAAACGAGTATGTAAGGATCTAGCAGGTGGCGCTCTGAGGTTTCGGCATGCCCCCATAGACAAATGGGCCTTATCCTTAGGCTTTGGTCTAATACTACACCCATATTTTCAGTACCATCTAATTGGAATAGGGCGTGCCAATTGCCACCAAACCGGTCAGAATACCAGTCTCCGTGAAATTTAATAAATGCAGTCTCTAAAAATCTATTTAAAAAAATACTGATAATTTATCACCTAATTGCAATCACAAATCACACAATTATTATACTAACATGTTTGTACATAACAATATCAAATTATATACTGCTATATTACATACTAATGCGACCAGGATAAGAATGAAACTGTTTCGGCACCATATTGTGACGACATTAACGACGACAAATGGAGGTCATTAACGTTTTCAGTCTTATCTTGGTCGCGTAGTAGATATAATAATAGACATTAAATAATACTAAGATTAAGCCAAGTATATTATAATTTAACATAAGTACACGAGATACCAAATTGGCGAAAGAAAAGCATGGTTAGTGACCGCACTTGACGAAGTGATATCGCGATAATCCGATCGTCCGCGTCGGAAAGACTCAAGATTTTACAAAAAGTTTCTAGAATTTCCAGAACAGTTGTAAGATATTTAGATCATAAAAAATAAACTGCAAATCTGCTTCTAGGCACCTCGTTTAAAGTATTTGAAAGATTTCAATTTGAGCGACAGATTGATTGAGCGTTAGTTGCGCTACAGTTGCGCCACAAAAATACAACGGTTAATCAACATTAGCTCCACGGTTGAACATTGGGGATACAATAATTGTTAAATTTAAGTACAATTACTGTTGATTAATATTTGAGTCAATATAAAGTTTAGTGGCAACCCAGAAATCCAACATTGACTGTGGCGCCAGAAAATAAAAAATAAATAAAAATACTTCGTGGTAATAATATTTTCAATTTTTTTTAAATACTTTGTTTAAGACACAAAAACGAAGAATCGAAACGACACTGTTGCTCGATCGTTAAATTAATTGCGTAACACAAAGGCGACAGTTCCAATATAATCGCGCAACAGTTGCGCAACTATCACAAATCTACCGCTCAAATCAAAATCACTCTTCTCAATATTAGGATTCCTTATTCTCTACAAACACATATTGTACAGTTATATCACACCGCCATTTTGTCTAAAACGAAACACTTTCAAACATATTTTATTTTATTTTCATACAATTTTAGGCCAAACCTGTAGTTTTTTGGAATGGTTTTTGGTACGAATTGAATTGACTTCTCTTGATGATAGACTAATGATTGGTCGGATATGATAAAAGCGCTCTACTTCACTAAAGGTAAAATTTTAAAAGGGACCGTTGCATTTAGAATTGTACTTTTTATGTTCTTCATAATAAGGTACTAAATCATAAATATCTTGAATGCCTATAACAAAGAGATTTTTCTATATTTTGATAACTTTTCTTCCAAAAATTTAAGCCCTTAGATTCGCCCAATGCTTTACGCGTCTTCCTCGACGATGAAATCTAAATAGTATTGTTTCGCTCTCTCATGCTGTACATCGTATCCTTCTCTGTGAGATGTATGAAATCACTCTATTGAGTAAAAACATATTTTTGGGCGCCCAATTAGCAACAACGCAAAGACAGACTTGTTGACAGTGAGTCGCTTATTCAAAAATCTTTATGAAATGGGAGCTCTAATGTATTAAATCTTTGGTATCTACAGCGACAAATGCTAGGCAACTTTTGTAGCCCGCAACACCGTGTCATGTTGCGATATGTTGAGCGATTTCTTGCAACTACAAATTATTATAAACATCCAGTTGAGCGTTCGTTCGGCAACTTGTACGGACAACTATTAGTTGCTCAGTGAAAATGCGAATTTAAGTCACAGAGTATAAATAAATGGAGATTTCATTTCTTTCATTTGCCTGCGGTTTCAGGCATCCATACTTTACTTTTAGAATTTAGTAAAGCGATTTTATGACAGAATTTTGTTTTATGGATCGCCTTTGACCACCGTCTCTCCTGAAGCTATGATGTGGTCGACAGTGAACCACGCTTGCACAAAAGTAACCTATTCTCTCTTGACTTAAAAATCCCAAGGTTGTAGCTATCAGAACACAAAGACGCCAGTATTTCTCGAAATAAGGCACCAGTTTCGAAGTCCCATTGTAAATAGGAGGCGAAAAATTCTACTGCAAGTAGGAAGTCATCGAAAGACATTGAAGAATGGAATGAAAGATTAAAGACCACCATTCTGGACAGGACTGCGATAGCTTAGTTGGTAAGGCGTGTGGAGTATAAATCCAGAAGATCGCAAGTTCGAGGTCCAGGGGTATTACAACGTCTTAAAACCAGGCTTATTCCGGCGAGTGAAAGTGACAGAGCTATACAAGTCGTCTAGCGCCATCTCGTTCACTCACTGGAACAAGCCTGGTTTTAAGACGTTGTAATACCCCCCCAGGTGGCCTACCATTACGTCTTAAAGCGAGAGTAATAGCAGTGTGGGAACGAAATGGCGCTTGACGACTTGTATAGCTCTGTCTCTTTCACTTCTCTTCTCTTTTTCTTGGCCACCTGCTCGCAGCAGTATTTTCCATTCCGCTAAAAACTTTGCGAATGGTTTTATTCGCGTTAAGTCCTATTCACCTCATATTAGTACAGTTTGATCTCCATTTATTTATAACTCTGTGGCTAAGACGATTCTAACACATTTCCGTTCATCCGCGCGATCGGGCGGAGGCGGATAAGCAAATGTTTATGTAGTGCTCCGCGCGGAGAGGCGGACAGCGCCGCTCGTCCGCGCGTACGTGCGGAGTAGGCATAAAACAGCTTAATTTCATAATTGATACGTTCTTAACAATAATTTTGTACCAAACTATATTATTATTTATTATTTTTCGGTGACTATTAACGGAATTTCTACTTCTATATATTCATTCTCTCTTTCCATACCTATATAATTGTGTTTTTCAGAACAACGTGAAAGCGTTACAAGCCTTGTTTTATATTTGATATAGTATAGTTGGGTAAAATCACGTCTTGTTGCTTTTAAAATTGATTTTTTTGGTAGTGAAAACGCAGCGTTTTTTTGACGGTTCTCTTTCGATTTTCGACCTTAATGTCATCCTACGTTAAGTACAATTTACTTTTTGAATTTGTAAGAATGGTCTAATCTTACAAATACATTCAATACGGCTTTATCCAATTCATTTCCTTCTAGCAATCAAACTTTAAACACTTCGTCATACAAAAATCGTTTAAAACGCTGCGTTCACACTACACTAGCATATCATACAAATTACAAAAAACTCTCATCCAAACACAAACTTTACACAAAGCAAACACACTAACAACTAATAAACGCCGCGTTTACCTGCGTCGCAACTGCGTCGCAACTGCGTGACAACTGCGTGGCGATTGCGTGGCAACTGCGTGGCGACTGCGTGGCAACTTTTTTTCACCGTCAATCGTTATTGTTGCGATATGCTATTCTATGCTAGTACCTATAGTAGTTGGGTTTGAAAGGTCCTACTTTGTTTAAGCCTAGATATTTGGCTTGTTCGTCCGTAAGTTCGGTGAGGTGAGCGTCGAATGTCGGTAGATGGAGACTCGCTACGTATTCGTCCATTTTCTTCGGCAATAAGTAGACGTCGGCCTGCAACAGAATTTAATAATAATGTTGGTGAAAATATATTTGAATTGTTACAATTTTTATAACGTGGTAAAATCATCAAATGAGTCCTCCCACCCAGGGCAGGGCAGGAGGGACTTTCAGACTTTTACTGACTAAAATCCACGGTGTCCTTCAATAGCCCTTTACGTTCCGGGACCACGGATACCTGATAGTCCCGCGACCCCTTGACTTGTTAACACAGCATTATGCTGAGAAATTCCTTGTGAAACAACCAAATAACACTGATGCCAACCTGGGAATTGAACCCAGACACTGTTGCTTATTAGTCGGGCTTATGAACATACATAAACTAATTAAAATGTGAAACTAATTTGCTTGTTATATGACAAACAATGGTGTTATTGTGAACTAATATTAAACACATCCTACAAATATAAACGTGAAAGTTTGTTCGGATGAACTTTTGTTACCCTTTTACACAAAAACTACTGAACGGATTTTGATGAAATTCTGGTACACAGATAGTTTATAACCTAGATTAACGCATAGGATAGTTTATATCCCAATTTTTCTATGGGAAACTACTACTCAACAGGTAGTAGTACATAATATTATTTTTTGTACACAATAAAGAATAAATAATATTACAGGAGGCTGTCACTAAATAATAAGGTTAAGCCACGTTTTCCGCGGTTAGTCTTTGGATGGGTGATCATCTGTCATAACGATAACTAAACAATTAAATCACTCATTAACATGTAAAAGTCACTATAGAGCGAATTTAGAATCAAAGCTCTGTCGCGCTTCATTCAAAAATAAACCTTAAAACTGCAAAATTGATGTTCATATTCCTTCCTTAAATCGACTATTAAAATCGTAGTTATCATACGATAACGAAAATTAAGAAATTACACATAAGATTCATTTTTAATAGATCATAATTATCTCACACATGGATCAGTGATAGTAAAGTCAGAGGCCCTACTTGCGAATCGTGGATTCCAGTCAGGCGCATTACTTTGCGTAATTAATTTCATCACCACTGCTCTCAAAACGGTGAAGGAAAACATCGTAAGGAAACCGGCATGTTCTAGAACCAAATATTTGAAGACATGACTGTGACATCTACCAACCCGCACTGGGCCCACGTGGTGGATAATGAGCCTCTCCCTCTCACAGAGAGGAGGCCTGTGTCCCAGCAGTGGGAACATTATAGGCTGATGATATTTCACACAAAAGAAATGATGAAAAGCTTGTAGTTTTACTATGTCTGTTGAAAAGTGCCTGAAACTGGATGATATAAACGATTTAGGGACTATAACAAACACAGGTCGTGTCGTAAAGTGACCTCTATAACACATACAATAAGAGCGTTTTTAGAATCATGCGGATTTGTTGAAACACATGAAATTGGCCCGCATGCATCAATTCCTCTATTATTAAAAAGTCTCTCCTCTTTGTGGAGAAATGAGGAGAGTTTCCTCATTTTTCTATGGAAAAATGAGGAAACTCCGATCAATGGGGTATTGGGTCTGATAAATTAGTACCACACTGTTTTTATTGAGCTATGTTTGTAGTTTCATGTGATGCCACATAAAAGTAAACCAAAAAGAAATATCGTTGCCCCCACACCACAATATTTTTCCTGTATTGTGGATGCATTTACAAACACATAAGCCCACATACATAAACAGCCAGAGACAGAACAACTATATTAAGGCCATACAAGTACTTATTCCATATTAAGGCAATCGAAAACGCGACACGCTTTCGATGCAACACTATCTAGTTACTGTAGCCACCTGTGTCTATTCCAGGGCAACAATATTGTACCTACTGCTCATTTCATTTGACATTGAGTAGCTTTTGAGGACATTTCACAAACATGCGAACAAATCTCGTTTCCATAAGCTAACCCGCATGACTAAAAACGCCTTAAATCGTGAACTCGTGAACTCGACCTAAAAACACACACAATAAGAACTAATTTACAACAACACAGAACACTCATCTACTTGTCATTCACTCGGCTTACCTGCTGTTCCTTCATTCTTCCAGCCTCTTCCTGTAATACAAAATCTTCTAAAGCAGATATAGCTACATACTATTGTAGTCAAAGCACTCAAAATGCAACCTTCTCACTATCTAAATTAAGTTTAATTTTATATTGATCAGCCCTTTAAACTACTATCTACTTTTCCTCTTCAATACACATCTTTCCCTTCACATTCCCCCTTTTTCCACAAATGCTCAATATATTTTAAAATGAAAACATTTTCAATGCTCCCCATTTTGCATTCCCTCCTCTTTCATTCACATTTTTTTTCGTTTACTGTATCGCTATTCTGTTCCTCCACCATCGCTGGTATTTCTCACCAGTTCTCCTCATTTTTCCATACCTCGCGCACTCTTCCTCATTCTTACACACTACACTGTATGACACATACAATGATAAACTTACATTTAACTACATAGACCGCCCACCCTTTTACTTGACTTACCGGCTGTCTTCACAGCTTCCAATCTCTTCAAATAATACAAAATCATCTAAAGCAGATTTACATAATACAAAATCATTTAAAGATATAGGTACATACTGAAGAGTTTCCTCATACATTCTATCTGTCAAAATATCTCCGTGTTTTAACAGTACCTCGTCTAAGTAACTGTAAAGTACTCTCTCTTTTTCAATTTCCCTATTTTTATATAGCACAACTTATATTTCAACAAACCAAACTCTCACATTACTCGTGCCTTAAAGCGTCATTTTTCCACTCTCCTCCCTTTTCCTCCAAACTTCTTCCGACTTACCATTTTTTCTTTACCAAATGCCTTATTTTTTATGTACACTATTCCTCATTTCTCCACATATTCCTCCTCATGTTTCCATCCCCCATTTATCTTACTCATTCCTATATAACACGTAATTACTGGGTTGTGGAGGTCCGATAGGCAGTCGCTTCATGTAAAATACTGATATCCAGCTGCATCTGGTTCGACTGGAAGCCGACCACAATATTTTTGGGAAAGGCAGGGTAGATGATGACTCTCCATGTAACACAAACGACATATAAACTAATATACAACAACATAGAACAGCTATCTATGTATCATTCACTCAGCTTACCTGTTGATCCTTTACTCTTCCAGTTTCTTCCTGCAATACAAAATCTTCTAAAGCAGATATAGCTACGTACTAAAGTCTAAATAACGAACATTCCTTCGTCATACTATCTTAATATTCTTATATTTAAATTAAATAAGCTCAATTAATGCCTCCCTGTTTTCAGCAATTATTTTATTTTTCGTTCCTACGCGCCCTATTTTTCTTTCAATTGCTCTGAAAGCGCTGTCGTACCTCTACATTCCACATAACGTTTCATGTTTCGACTTTTCATTCCTCAACATTCCTCTTTTTTTCCTTCGCCTTTGACTCACTATCCCCATATTTCCTCTCATTTTTTCCTTTTCACTCCACACTCAACATTTTTCCTCCTGAGACTCTGTAATTCCTCACACTTACTCTTAATCCAAAAACCCATGCTTGATGTTCAATCATGTAAACTACACTGCAATAAAAAAATATATTCAAAAGCAGATTACTACAGTCAACTATACAATAGTATTTTTACTTCATCGTTTATTCCCACATTCTCACTATATCTACATTAATAAGATAATACTTAAAATACCAAAAAGAGAACTATAAGCAGATATAAATAATATAATACAAAACTATTTCCTTGATTTTTCCTCCTTCATATAATTTCCACCTCCAATTCCCCGTTTTCCCCGTCTCCACCGACTTTCCCCGTCTCCCCCGACACTCCCAATCACCCTCGGCTCTCCCCGCTTCCCCCAACTCTCCTCATTTCCCCCTACCCCTCCTCACCTTGTACCGATGGTGCGGTGCATTGTACAGCTCGATGAGCGCTAGTGCTTGCGTGGCGGCTGTCACAGAGACCACGAAGGAAGGCAGTGATGAGCAGCACAGGTTGGCGAGGCGACCTTCAGCTAGCAGGACTATACGCTTGCCGTGCGGCCAGATTATGTGGTCTACCTGTGGCGGAGAGAAAAAACAATATTATTAATGACAATTTGGCTGTAAAGCAAATATAATGGAAATGGCACAGGATTGATGAAAACGAATAACGCGCAGACGTGTCCCAAGTTCTCCCACTAGGTGGACCGACGACGTCGTGAGTGTCACGGGCAACCGATGGATGCAAGTGGCGAATTATCGTTCGGCGTGGCGGTCTAAGGGGAGGCCTATGTTCAGCAGTTCGTCTTCCGGCTGATGATGATGATATGTCTCATGTTGCACACGACACAGCCGTTCTTCATCCGATCCATGTGCTATGATGTTATTACCTGACTCCTCACTCTCTCCCACAGTAGGTCGGGCGTGCGCAGCGCGTGCACGTCTATCTCAGTGTTGCTGTGTCCCATGTTGCACACGACACAGCCGTTCTTCATCCGCTCCATGTGCTATGATGTAATTACCTGACTCCTCACTCTCTCCCACAGCAGGTCGGGCGTGCGCAGCGCGTGCACGTCTATCTCAGTGTTGCTGTGTCCCATGTTGCACACGACACAGCCGTTCTTCATCCGCTCCATGTGCTATGATGTAATTACCTGACTCCTCACTCTCTCCCACAGCAGGTCGGGCGTGCGCAGCGCGTGCACGTCTATCTCAGTGTTGCTGTGTCCCATGTTGCACACGACACAGCCGTTCTTCATCCACTCCATGTGCTATGATGTTATTACCTGACTCCTCACTCTCTCCCACAGCAGGTCGGGCGTGCGCAGCGCGTGCACGTCTATCTCAGTGTTGCTGTGTCCCATGTTGCACACGACACAGCCGTTCTTCATTCGCTCCATGTGTTCGCGGGTGACTACGCCTTTGTTGCCGGTCGCTGTTATTACGATGTCTACTTGGCGTATCACCTGGAACAAGACATGTGTGGAATGTTAATGTTGTATCCCTTTTTACGAAAATTTCACAGTCAGATATGAATTAAGTGAAAGTTTATGTGGCAAAATAGTGCAAAAAGCTAATAACAATATTTTTTGTTCATTATCTAAGTAAAATTGAATTTTATTGTCTTACCTCATTTAACTTGACGACTCTAAAGCCATCCATGGCTGCTTGTAATGCGCATATGGGGTCGATCTCTGTCACGTATACCTGAAAGAATGCGATTATAAATAAATAAGTAACCAACAATAAAAGATTTTAATGGCTGTCTTCTTTGATCAACTGGATGAGAGACAGTGCCAATTTCTATAGTATTCTTACGTTCTCAATTCTTGTTATTCATCACATCCATCTTTTAATTTCAAGTTTTCTAAAATATAAGAATACGTACTACACATCCCAGCGCCTTCAATGCTTGGCAGCATCCTTTTCCGACCTCTCCATAGCCGCAAACAACGGACTGTTTGCCACCGAACATTAAGTCTGTACTGCGCTTTAGAGCATCGATTATGCTTTCTCTGTAAACAAAAGAGACAATGTTATTTTATATGAAACTACTGGCTTAATAACATTACATTCCGATTTAAAAAGTACTGATACAATGAATACCTACCAAAATGCAAAAGTTCGTTATTATAGTGTATATTGACTTAAGCAACGCATTTGATTAGGTAAACCATCATCATATAATATTATGGTAGCAAAACTTAAGCTCAGTGGTGACTAAGGATCGCTATTCAGGTGGTTTGCATTATACCAAATGAATCAGTCACAGACTGTTGATGTTAATGAATATTTTTCACAGAATTCCAAACACGCTGTGGAGTACCACAGGGTCGACACCTTGGTCCAACTCTGCTATAAACTACAATATAACTCACACTCCTCGTTCACTCTGGAGTTCCACAAGGTTTCTCTCGCGGCCCTGATCTACTGTTACGCAACTAAAGTTCGCTCACTTACTCACTAGTAGGTAATATTATAAGGTTGAGTGTGAAGTTGATAGACCGAATTGAGGGTCTAGTAATACTCTTTCTTTTCCATAACATAACTCACATTCATTCGCTTGCTGCGGAGTTCCTAAAAGATTCGATCTACATCCAGTTCTGACTAATATAACAATTGCGAAAGAAAGTTTCTTTTGTTTATTACCTTTGAACGTCTAAACCACTGAACCGATTATCCTGACTTTCGCATATACGTTGTCAGGTGTATAGAGACGGACATAGGGTGATGATCTTTCATCCCGAGTAAAGTACTGTTCCCGACGAAAACAACAATTACGTTCATATGATAATAGAAGACACACATGTACGATCGAAAACGATTATCTAAGGCGAGAGCAACCGTCGGAAACAATAATATAACTCACCGACACGAGTACAGATTGTCGAACTTGGTCTTAGTGACGCTGTCGTTTACATTCATAGCTGGCACGCACAGCTTGCCGGCTTTCGACAGTTGGTAGAGACGGTGCACGCCTGTAACGCTTTCTTCTACGATTCCTGAAGGAAGAAAAAAAGAGGTTTTAGGATGTTTTTCAATTCAGAAACAGTTATTTTGAAGAATTTGTGAAAACTACCTTATTCTAGTAGATAAAGATTTTATTTTTGACCAGATGGATGAATGTGGATGAGGCGAAAGGAGTATGTAAAGATAGAAAGAAAGAAAAGAAAGAAAATTATTTTATTCTTTTACAGAAATGCATGCAAGTTACTTTAAAAGAAAACAGACAAATTTTAAAGTTAACTTAATTTAAACATAAAATAAAAACATAATAGCAATATTCGACAGCTGCATGCCATGACTGTAAAAAGAAAGGTGACCACTCAGCATAATGCTGTGCTGTGAGCGACCCACAACACAGCGCTGGTTTTCAGTGGTCACCCGAAGAAGAAGAAGAAGAAAAGGAAAGAAGAAACAAGAGTACGGATATCAAGCCGGCTAAAAATACACAAAACTAAGATAAAAAACAGTACATAAATTAACAAAATAAATACAATAAAATATTAAAGATTATTATAATAAATGTATAGATTTAAAGATATAGACATACATAGATATACATTTCGGAATGAAGAAAGAAAATGACATTCGCCCGACGCAACACCGTGCCGCTGCAAGCCGCCTGGATATTGATGTACCTTGCCCATAGATGATAAACCTTATGTAAGTACTTATTTATAAAATAACTGCTGTTCATATTTTTGCTTTTCTAATAGGATTTTTTTTAGATGTGACTTAAAATTTTCTTTTGTTTTCAGGGATCTTATTGGAGGTGGTAGATCATTCCAGCAGCGAGAAGCGGCATATTTGAAGCATCCTCTGAAGGCTGTGGTCCTATGTCGAGGCATCGAGATCGGGACGGACGTGGAGCGAGCAGAGTAGCTATAGTGTTCGTGCCTCCAAGTAATTTTGTTATACAGGTATTCCGGTTTGTGTGTTTGTATGATACCGAACATTAAGACGGCTAAATGCAGTTTGCGTCGTGCTGCCATTTTCAGAATGTTATGCTCATTTAAATACGGTGTGACATGATGTCTCCGGGGTATGCCAAAACAATAGCGAGCGCACGCATTTTGTACACGCTGTATTAGTCGTTCTGTACGAGAGAGGATGCACGGTCCGTATACAGCGTCACAATAATTAAATTTAGATAGTACTAGGCTATCCACCAATCTTTTCCTCATTTTGACACTAAGGTAGTCCCTTACCCTGTACAGAACCTTTAGTCTATAAAAACAGTTACGTACCACCTCATTTATGTACTCCTCAAAACGTAGTTCTGGGTCGGTGATTATACCCAAGTTGCGTGCGACTTCAACCCTTTCTATGCTTTCTCCCATGACTTTTACGTCCGGATTAGCAGATAGAATTGCTTTGATTTGATTTCTGCTCCCCATTACTATAAACTTTGATTTTTGAGGGTTCAGTACCAGTGAGTTGCTCAAAGACCACGCAGCTATTCCGTCAAGCTCATCATTTAAGTCACGTACAGCGGCTATTGTGTTTCTGGCGTTAAACGAGACATACAGTTGAGTGTCATCCGCGTAAACATGATATTTGCAGTTCTTGATGCAGGTAGTTATATCGGCACTATAAAGTATGTAAAGGAGTGGCCCGAGCAGCGAACCCTGTGGGACACCCCTTGTTATTGGTTGTGGGGAGGAAGATACTGTGGAACCGTCTTTCATGTGTATCTCCACTCGTTGCGTTCTGCTAGTTAGATAACTCTCGAACCAACTCGTTGTCTGGCTATCGAAACCGTAATACGAGAGTTTTGACAGCAATAAAGAAATATTTATTGAGTCGAAAGCGCGTGAATAGTCGAGCAGAACCAGAAGAGATCCCTCACCACGGTCTCGAGCTTCAAGGATATTACCTATGACGTCCGCCAAGGCAGTTGTGGTACCGCGTCCTTTTCTAAAACCTGACTGTAACTCGGGCAACACACCATTCACCTCGAGAAACTCGATAATCTGTAGATACACCACTCTCTCCAACACCTTGGACAAACACGGCAAAATGCTTATTGGCCGAAGATCTTTGAAGGTCTGTGGGTTATTGTTTTTAGGGATTGGCCTCACAATTGCATTACGCCACAGATCAGGAAATACATTCGATGTAATGGATTTATTTATTATTGCTGTTATAGCAGTTAATGATTGCGGGAGTGTGAGAGTTAACATTTCCATCGAAATCCCGTCTATCCCTTTCGCATTTGTCGATATGGAATTTAAAATTTTTAAAACAGTTTTCGGGTCCGTTGGTTTCATAGCAAAACTTTCAGCCCCCCACCGGTTCGATTGAAAGAATGCTTTTTGGGAAGTGTTAGCATTAGGGTCTCCCGGAACATCCAGGAAAGCCAAATTTATCTCGTCTGGATCGTTAAATTGCTCTAAGAGTACATCGTCATTCTTAACTACTGGGAGCACATGCTTTTTTATGTTGTGCCATAACGATTTTGAGTCGCTGATATTATCATTAACAAACTTAGTAAAATATGCCTTTTTTTCGTTTAGTAAACCGACTTTCGCTTGGTGTTTAAGGTCTAAATAATATTGCTTATGTGCTTCCAGTTTTGTTTGTTTATATTTAGAGCGGGCACTGTTTCTCAATCTAAACATTGTTTTTATAGTGTCCGTTATCCAGGGCGTTGGTTGTGCACGCAGAACTCTTGTCTTTAATGGCGCATGAACATCAAAAAGATTGACAACATAAGAAGTAAACGCGTGCACCATGTCATTAACATTCTGTAGTTCACAGATTGAGTCCCACGGGATTACCTCCAAATCCCTTCGGAAATCATCAGCCGAAATATCTCTAAACGGACGGTATGTTACCTTTTTACGGACCGGTTTTTCTTTTTTAAAGACGATTTCACATGATACGAACGAATGATGACCGAGTTCCGGTATATGGGCCACAACAACATCTCGATACCGCGCATCCGTACATATCACATCGATCAGGGTAGCACTATCTCCCACGAAGTGAGTAGGCGCGGGTACAATCTGATCCATGTTACAATACTTGAAAAAATCAGTGAGCCTTCTTGTTTTAGAACTGTCTAAGTCGAGCATATTAACATTAAAATCACCCAATAGTATAACATTATCATACGGTGCCAGTGCGCAGATGCTATCTGTGATCGCGTCTAGGTATAAATCTAAATCCATCCAAGGAGGCCGATATGCCGTTCCTATTAGTAGTTTTTTATTTTTAACGGTTATATTAAGCCACATCTGCTCCACCTGTGGGTGATGAGGGTGTACTCTAATACGAGCGCTAGTACCGATTTTAATATAAAAGGCGACCCCACCCCCGCGCCCTCCACGGATTGTCTCCGGCCGCGGTCTATGTCGCAATTGATATCCAGGAACTACAGGCGCCCGGCCCTCCTCCCCCTCCCTCAACCACGTCTCATTTATCGCCATGATATCAACGGAATGATGATTCATCGCTATGATAAACTCATCATGATTTGTGGATAGTGAGCCCGCGTTTAAAAGTCCAAACTTAATATGTTTATTACGCGGCATCTGTGCATGATATATTACAATTAGGCAGATTTCCAGTAAAGCGAGACAATACGTGCGCCACCGAGTCTTGCGAGTTACAATAGCATTTAATAAACAATAAATCAAATAAGGGAAATAATGAGGAAAAACAACAGTGATTCGGTATTGAGGATGGTATAAAAAATATAGTAATATTATTGCAATTAAAATGATATCCGTACGTTGTACTAATAAAAAATACACACATGTTCCTCCCACAGTCAAGACATACAGTGCCAAATAATAATGTGCATTTTAAAATGGTGACATGCCGATTTGAGAATTTTAACAAAACACTCCAACGAACAAACTGAAAAGCGAAAAAACAAACAAAAAAAATTACAGTGAAAATAAAACTAATATTAACATGACTGGCTTTGAGGGAGCTTTTTTGCATCCGGTCCAAAGATCGTTGCAGGCGCTCTGTAGATTCTGCCTACCGCCCGCCATGGGAAGAAGGCGTAAGTTTATGTATGTATAAAGATTTTACTTTAATTAAGATGGAGAGGAAAAGGTCCAAAGAAAAGATCTAAGGAATGGTATGAAAGAAGAAGGAGTAAATGATACTGTGACGTCTGATAGGGGAGAATGGAAGAAGAAAACGTGTTGCGCTGACCACAAGTAACATGGAATAAGGGTGGGAAGATTATGATGATGAAAGTTATATAAATAAAGATTCACCAACATCTTCTGTATACAAGATATCAGGATTACTAACTACACTCAAAAAAGAAACGGCCGTTAAAGGTCCAAAATCTCTTTGTCGAATTTTTTTTGTGCTCCCGACATAGCTTTTAGGCCATGCGTTCGTGGAAAATCTAACGCGACGATCAACTTTTTTTTGTCGACTGCATTTTTACGACTTTTTGTCACTGTGCAAACGTTCTTTTGAACGTAGTGTAATATTTTTTGTACGATTTGACGCAGCGACATGTGCAAACTAACGTAGAAACAAATGATAATTAGTATTTTGTAATTTCGTTAATTTGCCATTTGTGCCTATGACAAAACACTTTAAAAAGACGACAATACGACAATATATCGCGTTTAAGTTCCTTTGGTCGGTAGTGTTTAAATTTCCTTTGACGCGGAATCTGAGACCTTTAGACGGCTCCCATTTGTTAAGGGATTTTAGTCGCCACGTTTAGAACTTTCTTTGAGTGTATTAGTTTTGGGCTAATACAGATAAATATAATCAATCAGTTTGTCAGAGAAGAATTAAGTTAGTGAGACTTTCTCCAGTCTATCAGGTAACGAACTGTAGAATACGAGTAGACCAAGAATTGACCACCTCTAGGCAAAGAATAGAGGTCTATTTAGTTGACCATGCTTAAAATATCACCAAATTAACAACAGACAACGAGTAGACCATCAATAGACCACCAATAGATCAGCAGTAGACCAACAATAGACTATCAGTATGCCAAAAATACTTTACCTTTAATATGTTTGAAGGCAGCAGCATGCTTCTTGAGCATGAGATGTGTGGCGTCCCCTCCATCATCCAGGATCATATTAGGGGTCCACGTAGCTGTGGGAGTGCAGCACTGATCGATGCACCACCAGAACGCTTCCTCGCTTTCTCCACGCCACGCGAAGATTGCGTAACCTGAAAAAAAGGAAAATTTATTGAAAGAAAGAAAAACAAGCATGTTTATGAACTAGAATTAACTTAAGCTGCAGGCTGAACATACTCTACATTATGCGGCATACAGATTTTAGCAGACCCGGGGCCTCGATAACGACTGTTTCAAGGCTGTCTTAATTGGATCGGTAATAGTTTTATAGTACACTACCAGAAAACCTCCAGAAGAACTCTAGTTTACCACCAGTAGACATCTAGTAGAACATAAGACATCCAACAGAAGACCACGAGTAGACTTCACTACTGGTGTAACATAGCGTACTTACCAGCATGTACTTGTTTCGATCAAGACTTCCATCTGAGTGTGTGTCACAAGTAGACCACTTGTAGACTTCTACTAGAATATCAGTAAACCAATAATAGACTGTCAGTAGGCCTGAACTATTAGTGAGGTCACAAGTACGGCATCAGCTGACTATTGGTAGACCATAAGTAGACCATGCGTAGACCATAACTAGACCATGAGTCGACCACAAGTGTAGGCTATTAGTAGACGACTGATATTCCACCACTTACCAGCATGTGCCAAAGCAGCAGCCACTTCATTCTGCGTGCTGTAGATATTGCAGGCAGCCCAGCGGACGGTGGCCCCGAGCGCAGCGAGGGTCTCAATCAGCACCGCGGTCTGAGCGTTTATGTGTGTGCAGCCTACGATCTGTAGAAGAAAAGATTTTTGAAGATTAAAGTTATATCAAGTTTATCAAGGAAGGCTTGTGGCTAAGTGATAACAGCTCTACAGGTCGCTCTTCAAGTTAAGCTGGGCTTGCCTAGATCGATGTGTGGATGGGTGAAAATCCATTACATACTGATACTGATAGCCTACATCATTCCACTGCTGGGCAAAGGCCTCATGACCCCATGACTTCCAATTTTCACGATCCAGGGCCAAAGTGGACTGGTCATTGGTTTTGTCAGGTTCGTCTCACCATCTTCTACGAGGTCTGCCGCGACGACTTCTGACTGTGTCAGGGCTCCACAAAGTGGATATTTTGACCCACAGCTCTTTGGGCATGCAGACGTGGCCGGCTCACAAGCCCATTACATACCGTACCGAATTTCTTACGTTTTTCGTAAAGCACGTTATACTTTTGCTAGGGCGGGAGGAACTGTCAGACTCGTACTGATTAAAATTCACGGTGTCCTTCAATAGCCCTTTATTTTCCGGGGTCACGATAATGAGATAAGTCCCGCTACCCCGGCAGGCTTTGGCCATCTAGAGCAAAGAGCGTCAGCATAATGACGGGGCCCCCCCCGTCATTATGCTGACGCTCTTTGAGGCGCGCGTGGAACACAACACGCCGTCGATTAGGGCATGGTCCATGGTCGGACAGCGAGTTGCCCTTTACTCGCCACCCGCATGCCCGCGCCTACGGTGGCCGGAGATCGTCTTGCGACGTCCGTCGCCGTGGCCGTCCACCACTGCGGCTGGGGCGGAGGGAGGACGCTGTCCTCTCCCTCACGCGGCCCGCCTCCTCCTTGACAGTTGTAACTGGCAGCCAGATAGTTTGGATCTTTGTTATTTTTATTGTTATTTTTTAAACCACAAAGGAGACAAACAGGCATACTGCTTGATGGAAAGCGGTCACCATAGTTTTGAAACACCTGCAGCACCCGAGGAATCATAGAGGTTGACAGTTTGTAGGTATGAAAAATTACATTAAAGCGATCATAAGTATAGAAACACTTAAGTAATGGCGTGATTTGAATGAATTTGGTAGGTATCAATTTAAAGTTACCAGTTAAACCTTTGAAATAGGCTGAGGTGGTAATGTCACGTGATGAGGCGCCCTGAAGACTATGTAGTCAAGAAGTGCCTTTACATCGCAACACGCAAGAGGGGTAGAGGGAGACCTCTAGCAACATGGCTAACGACTGTCCAGAAGGACATGAAGATGGTAAACCTGGCAGAAGATGCCGAAAGCCGCAGTAAATGGCGACGCATGATAAGGAAGCCGACCCCGACTAACAGCACGTGGCGAGGCAGAAGAAGAAGAATTTAAACCTTTGAAATGGTACCATTTTTAACCGACTTCAAAAAAAGCAGGAGGTTCTCAATTCGGTCGGTATGTTTTTTTTTTTTTTTGTGTATGTACATTGATTGCTCCGAGGTTTCCAGTCCGATTAGTGTGATTCCTTATTTGTTCGATGCAGTATACTTTCAGTGTGGTCCCATAAAAATTTCATCCAATTTGGTTCAGTATGTACTTTTTATTTTGTGAGCATTTTTATTGATTTCGGCTACTTGGATGACATTACTTTTTGCGTGTTTGTTACGCGATTACTCCGCCAATTGTGGACCGATTTTCAAACTTCTCTTTTTTGTCGTATTAGGGATCGTTCACCTTAGGGAATACTGCAAGTTTCATCAAAATCTGTTCAGCAGTTTTTGAGATAGGGAATTTTATTAGCATGTGTACATGAGCGATGTTAATACCGGTGCCACGGATTACAAAATTCTAGTGCACATGTAAGAAAATGATGTATTTGACAAGAATTTGGGTTGTTTTTGTTAAAAACCTATTTTCTTAAAAAGCGGGGTATTAGGTTAGAGTCCAACCTACGGCAGCGAATTTTGTTTGAACTGTTTACCTGTCTGGCGCCACAGCGCGAGCGGCGCTCCCTATTGGTCGGTTGCCGCGCCATTGGTGGCGTCATTCGTGAAAGCGCACATGTTTTGTGATACTATGGAACTTTTTTAATACAAGTAATATATTATTATTTAATTATTTAAGTAATACACTACACGTATCCCTACACTCACTTCTTATTATTTATTTTGTTTTACTATATTATTATTTTTTATAATTTATTTCTTTGCCTACCCTCGTCCGTGTGTCACTGCGTGGTGCCAACTGAAAACCAGCGCTGGGTGTCTTTCGCCCAGCAAATGCTGAGTTGGTAACCCTTTTGGTGCGGACACGCTCATCAAAATTCTTATTGTATTTTTAATTTTATTATATCATTATTATTATTTTTTTTGTGTGTGTGTGTCCTAATCAAATAAATACTTAAAAAAAAAAAAAAAAAAAAAAAAAAAAAGAATAAATAAACTAAAAAGAGTAAAATAAAAAACGTTAGAAAAAAAAATTAACCGCCTTCAAAAACAACCACAAAAAAGGGTAAAATAACCTACAAAATAACTTTTCTTTCGGAAGTCGGTGGCAAAAAGACAACGAAATAAAAAAAACAAAGCCACCGACTTCCGAAAGAAAAGTTATTTTGTAGGTTATTTTACCCTTTTTTGTGGTTGTTTTTGAAGGTGGTTATTTTTTTTTTCAATTTTTTATTTTACTCTTTTTTCCTTACTAGTTATTAAGTAGTCAAGATCGGAGTAAGTGATTTCATACTTTTGCTAGAGATCTTTTTGCGGAAAATTCGACGAAGTGTGACGATGGCAAAAAGTTCACGCGAGCGAATTCGCGGGTAAAAGCTAACTTTTATTAATTGCAGTGTAAACTTTCACAACCCTGACCTCTCTTTCATAATTTAGAACCGTATAATTAAATTAAAACCTCATTTATTTCTCCCAAGCAACCCGTATTTAAGCTCTAAAAGCAATGCTTTCAGTTAAACTTTCCACTATTTAGTTTGAAACCTTACGTAATCGGGTTAATGGGGCCAGTGCTAACTAGGTACCCTATTACAGTTATAAACCCAATGTTGCAGGTTATGTAAACAAACCGAACATACGTTTGTGGATAGTCAGTTAAATGAAGTTAGAAATTAGAATGCACAGGAATTGATACTGGTGGTTACATTGTACACGGCTTGCAGTCGAACTATGCATAGCATGATCAATCGTATTTCTGTTTACATAAACAAAGTTATTTAATTTGAATAGATATAATATGAGGACACACTGACCAAAGCCAGAGACAGACAATTCTGGAAAAGAATGGAGGAGGCCTACGCCAAGGAGGCGACTACTACTGACTAATTAAATAAATGAAATGCATGTTAATAAAATAAAAATTATATCTTATTTAAGAGCAAATAAAATCAAAATTAAATTATAATACTTAAATTTGACATGTCAATATAATTAATTATTCAGATTAAAAAATATATATAATTATGTTTTGTATAATTGTTGCATGCTATGAAATTTTATTGTAATTTTGTAAGTTGGTTGTAGAATAAAGGCTATTTTTATTTTATTTTATTAATATGAGGATCAATTATTCTACATCTACTAGCGACCCGGTACGTGCTTCCTAAGTTACAAAAAATGCGATAAATGATGAACCGCTCGACCGATTTTGTGCAAACTTCACATAAACCATTTACTAAATAGTCCGAACAAAGCCTAAACATTTGGTTTGGATAGGTGAGCTCGTTCTTCAGTTATAAAATTACAACGAAAAGTGACATAGATATAGATTTTAACTAAAATCTTCATTATCTTCCTGCTCTCATCCCATTTTACTAGTGGTAGTCGCAACACGTTTTCTTCTTCCATTCTCCCCTATCAGACGTCACAGTATCATTTACTCCTTTATCTTTCATATCATTCTTCACACAATCCATCCATCTTTTCTTTGACCTTTCTCTCCCTCTCCATCCATCAACATTCAAACTCATCACTCTAACAAAAATAGACACTTGATCGAAGATTCTTTAATATTAATACCACAGTTAAAGGTAAGACCTATACAAACAACTAATTGACCGATCAATCAAACTACTTCGAGTCGTTTACTCAATCAATCATGCTGTCAATCTTTCAATCTAACGTTCAAAACTATGTCAAACTATTTATTAACTACAGTACAGAAACATTTTGTTGGTAAATGTTTTTACCCACGACGGAACGGAGCAGGTATATGCGTTTTTTGCGTAAAACTAGAAGAACAATCTTACGAGAGCCTTATAAGGCCAGGGCCTGCCGTGGTGGCGGGACTGCCTTATCAGGTAAACGTGACCGTGGAACGCTATTGAAGAATCTCCATGGATTTTATTCAGTACGAGTCTGACAGTCCCTCCCGACCCGCCCTTACCTTAAAAAAAAATACTAGACATACCTGCCTAGTTGGTCTTGTAATCGCACACTGCTAAGCTTAGAGTGCTGTTTTCGATTCCCAGGTCGGATAAAGTGCTGTGGGGTATTTCCATCAGGACTTTTATCAAAAAGAGGGAAGAAGATCAAGGGGCTCTTGCTGACATAGTCACATAATCAAAGGGTGAGAAGATCTCAAAACTTTGGATCACAAATTCCTTCTTAAACTATCCAGAATATAAGAACTGCTATCCTTGGTCTTTAACGACTGTCAAAGATCTATGAATGACAGCCGAAATCAATCACTGTGATATTTTGTGTTAGATATTTGTTTACGACATCTTCAGTCAGAATGGTGAAAAGAGTACTATAGTAGACCAACGGATAACAATCGGAAACTCACAACCAGTTCTTTTCCTTAACAAACCACAACATAAGAGCTGAATTAAATGGCTTAATAAATAATTACAGCCGGACAGGCTAATCTTCCGGTTTAAGCCACGCTTGCCGAGGTTGGTCTGTGGATGGGTGACCGTCTGTTATAGCGAGTTTCTTCCGTTCCTCGGAAAGCATTTAAAGCCGTTGGTCCCGGTTGTCATATTTAGGTCTTTGGCAGTCGTTTCTGTTAGTCAGAAGCTCATAAGACCGACAACCAGTCTTACCATGGAGTATCGTATTGCCCAGTTACTGAGCTGTCGAGGTCCGATTGTCAGTCGCTCCATGTAAAATACTGATATTCAGCTACATCTGGTTCTACTGGAAGCCGACCCCAATATAATTGGGAAAAGGCAGGCAAATGATGATAAACATACGAGCTGAATTACCCTGGCATCCTTTGACGCGGTTCTATACCTTAAGTATCTACAACATAAAATCGAAATTACCTTAGCATCCTTTAACGGCTTATCTTCTTTAGCTCTGGCTCTAAGAGCCATGATCCCCGGCATCTCCTGTTCAGCAATCTCAATCTCCCGTCTTCCGAAGGCATGTTGTTCGATGTTTCTGACGCAGTAGGCAGGATTGGGGGTGCCAGCTGCGATGGCTTTCTCATGGGGCTGGACGCCTTCGTCTTCGTCTGAGGAAGACCCTGTAACAATAAAGGGGGATGTTGAGAAGGGGTGAAAGTGTTGTCGTTTGGATTATAGAGTGGTGTAGCGGCATCATACAAAGAGTAGCAGTTCTGTCGTTGATAAAATAGCTTCAAAAATGATATAACGGATTGGACATCTCTCAGACTCAAAGATCGTGATCATGATGTGATCTGACCGGTTTCGGCCAAAACAATTGCTTCAGCTCCGCTGTAGTTGTCGTTCATGTGCTCGCATCTGGCTTATATATCCAATCTTTTTGCGCACATTGCAGGCATGTGAGCGCATCATCGATGAAATTATTAAGCCGGAAACACATTTTTAACATCCGACGCCACCCGATGAAACGTGATGCGTGTTGGGTCAAATCAAATGTATTGTTTTCTATGACCAGAATCACACTATGAACACCCGACGCGACGACACGCGCTCACTGCACATCGGGTGTCGACACGTTGCGTCGCGTGGCGTGTTAAATAATGTGTTTCCGGCTTTACTGAAGAAGATCATAAGCTAGCAACCGAGGTAGGCCACATCATTCCTACAATTATGTTTTAGAGAGCATCTGATCAAGCATGGACCGTGCCATGGATAGACCTTAGGAGTTATGTGCTAATTAATGATAAAAAACAAAAAAACCGACAACTATTTCTCTCAATAATTCGTTTTTTGTGATACTAAGGGCTGGATTTTCAATAGTCCGATAACTGTTAACTAAGGAATAAAAAAATGGCGGTTTGACAGCTTATCTATGGAAATATGTCATAACGTTATTTTTATTCCTCAGGTAACGGTTAATTGACTATTGAAAAACCAGCCCTTAGATAGATAAATCATAACATACATTATAAACAAACAAGTAACGAACAAATAGTGTACCATGAATTGAAGTGTTTTCGTTTCGCTCTTATTAAAAATGTTATAGACAGTAAAAATCAAATTTTCGAGTTCTCGATCAAAACCGAGCACATGTGACGTCACAATGTTAATTTCTTCTATCAACTTTACCCACTGGCCATCCAAACTATACTTTCCTGGTAAAAAGATCAAAAGGATCTGAAAATCAATATACTTACAAACATCACTTCCAGACACGATTGAAAACCTTTTCTTCTTCGACGACTCCTTGAATTTTCTCAATTCGTTTATAGTTTCCATTTTACTAAACACTTTAAACAAACTTCACTATTGACTGCCTATTTCTAGTAGTGCCCTGTGATTGGCAGTGGTAACTCGTCAAGTATTACTTCAATAGCTTTCCTTATGGTGCGTCTAAACGAGCAATATTTTAATGCAATTTATGTGGCTAGTTGGCTACAACATTTCCCGCCAGCTCAGAGACATTTTCAAAACTAAGGCTATCAAAGACATTTTAGAGCCTATGCAGACCACGTTTTTTAAACGCGCCGGTGCAGCGCGTTTGTCGCGATACAGACGCGATACGCACGCAAGTCAGACGCAGCCAGTTGTTGGACGCAGCCTAAAACAAACGACAACAAACTGTTCTGATGAAAACGCGCCGTGGATGCGCGTTTTCATCTAAAACGCGGTGCACCGCCGCGTTTAAAAAACGTGGTGTGCATAGGCTCTTAATGTAGTTTAATTAACTCGGCAATATGTCTAAACCAGCATAGCTCATACGTTTTTCTGACGGCCAGAACAAAAATTTGTGGCTATACAGGTACGACCGGGCCATACTCAAAATATTGCATAGTCTGGCTGCAATGGGGAAGGCCGGTCAAAGCTAATTGTAGATGGCGCCACCATAGCTAGGTCCTAATCCGACCAATGAGGTAGTACTATTTTGAAGTACCTATAAGATTTGAACCAATGACGATGATGGGAACTAGCTATGCTAGCGCCATTAGTTCCCCAGTTGCCATCCCCATTGGTCGTCTATTGCAGTTTGCAGACGCACCTTAACCAAGAATACTTGCATACGATACAGGTTTTAATTACGGGTAAGTTGAAATGAGTAGTTGTATAATAGGTAGGTACTCAAAGAAATAATCGTATAACACAGGATACCGTTAATCCCGGTACTATCTACATTACCGTGACATATTTTTAGCTGTTCTTTAACCACCTTTGAAAGAAAGAAAGAAAGAATTTTTTTTTTCATTTTTTAACTATCTCGCATGATGGTAAGCGAAGATGTGGTCGACGATGAAGCACGCTTGCCTAGAAGTAACCTGTTCACTCTTGACTTGAAGACCCCTATGCTGTAGCTATCAGGAAATACAGACCCCGTCAGAGAATAAGCCCCTTCGTACACTAGGCGACGCAAGTCACCAATACCTTACGATTTTGGTATTCATTGACGCGTGCTTGTGTTCGAACCTCTATGGGTTTGTATTGCGATAGCCGCTTGGTTACCGAAGTCGTAAGGTATCGGAAACTTGAGTCGCCTTGTGTACGAAGGGCCTAACTCCGCAGCTGTGCGCATCATGAAAGTATAGTCAAAAGAAAACATGTACCAATGGCGCATTGCCGTATTACATCTTGTAGTATGATGATGGAAAGGGCCAGGCGGAATCAAATTGGGCTGTTCCATCGCAATTTTTAAGTTTCACGCGAACGAAGCCGCTAAAAACAGCTAGCATTACGTAAGCGTTCAATTACTCCACTAACTGTACATAAGCTTATCGCGAATTATTTAATGAGGTAGACAAATACTCAATTACGTAACACTATCGAACGTGTGCCTAAAGCCCGGTATACACGACAACGATTTATCGTAGCGATCTGACTGCGCAGTCGGTTTGCGCAGTGTACGATTTATCGAATAGATTTTAATCCTTGCTCCGATGGCTTGTACCAACCAAAAAAACGAACTGCACAGTTCATTTGCGCAGATTTATCGTTGCCGTGTATACCGGCCATAATGTTTGGGATTAAATACCTAAGTCAAAGGAAGCCCTAAATTGTCTAGGTAGGTACTGCTAGCTAGATCACATATCGTTAATGATCTTTACCCACAACGTACGGTACGTGTACGGGTTAAATTTAGTCAGAGATTTCCTTTTTTTTATCGTGGCAAATTCATAAAGTCAAAGTCAAAGCTCTTTATTGTGAGACGGCGGTTTAAAAAAGTTGTTCTAGAGGTTGTTGTGTTCTTGCACTGCTCCACCATGTTAGGCATACAATAATTGTGACAAAATTATTAATTGTAGTTAGTTGCTAAATTATCAATTATATTAAATTAAAAATTATTAATTACATTAGATTATCAATTACATTAATTTAGAATTTATCAGTTACATTGGACAAGTGCCACTGGAGTGCGCTATAAAATAGTGCTAGTTAGTGAAGTGTTTACTACCATAGATTTAAGTTTCTATATACTAACACAAACTGTACTATAACAATATATATGTTAGTCTATAAGGTATATATTTATGGGCCCAAGTAGCCTGAAATAAAGTGGATATTATTATTATTAAATTAAAAAAAAATATTATTATTATATTATATTTTGCATCAAAACATAAAATGGCAGTTTGGATCTAACTGTTTACGAATCTGTCGGACAAATTCATCACATGCGTCCTCACGCCCGGGGGGTGACGTGACAGGAGCGACTGTCATACTCGTACTGACTAAAATCCACGATGATCTTTCAATAGCCCTTTGCGTTCCAGGGTCACGGTTTCTTAATGAGACAATCCCGCGACCCCAGCAGGCTTTGGCCCTCTAAGGGGGCCCCGTCAGATTGCTGACAGCTCTTTGATCCATGATCAGACGGCGAGTCATTCAATACTCGCGGTCCGCAGGCCCGAGCCTTCTGTGGCCGGAAATTGCCGGCTGGGTCGTGAGGGCTGTCCTGCAGTTAAAACGAGCAAACAATCGTCACAGTCGTAGAACAGAGACGGTTCTGTAAATCAGCAACTTTACAGTACGGCGCTTTAAAGTTTTCTAATGGAGTTTAAGAGCCCAGTGTAGGGAGCTCGCAATTGCAATGGGGAAGGCAAGTGTCAAAGTGAAAATGACAGTTTGGTCCCCAAAGAACTGTAAAATCAAAGGAATTTTCAGAAAAAAAAAACATTTATTGATGTAAAATGACTAGATGTTGTGTAATAAGCTGTAAAAATGATGGAATACACTCTTCAAAATAATATCTACTTTTCTTTTGGAGGTTATGTACCAGTATTGCATCGCTCGAAAATCGAAGAATTATCACCTGGAACGAGTTTTGTAATAGTTGTGGTGTTAAGAAATTAAATATATTGTGATATTTCTCGAATCTAAATAGAAAAAAAGGTTAAAATTACTGACTTAAAACATTATGATATTTTATCAAAATAGAAAGTCAAAAGCAGCATTATATTCTTGATAAAGGAGAGGACAGGTAAAACATACCTAAACTCAAAAATTGAAACCTCAACTACAAGTAATTGTGGATTTATTACGGTAAAATCAAATGTATAACCACTCAATTAAATCACTTTTTTTCTCTTGTAGATGCGCCGCGGCGTCTTAATTCTTCTTTTAGTATATAGTACTTGCATGGACGAATAATTTTCCATATTTGTTTTGTATTTATACTCAATTTTTATAACAAATAATCTTGTTTGTTTTTTTGTACAAGGTAGACGTGGGGACCAACTATCGCAGCGCCATCTACGATTAGCTTTGAGTTGCCATCCCCATTCGAGGCGAGCACAAAAATCGGACGAAACATTGCTATCTCTGTCTGACTTTTTGCAGCGCAGCGCGCAGCTGTATGCGTGCGTGTGTGTGTTTGTAACGAATCATTCATATTGACAGAAAACCATTTCATTGTACTAATTTTGTTCAACATTTGCTTTATTTTTGTTAACTAATTTGGGGAATCGTTAGTGAACGCACAAACCAACAATGCGTTTTTTGGAAATAACTCTACAATGGCTACATTAGAAGATTTTAGGACATTATCTAAAATCTAATAAAATAAACGTCCAGTAGGTATAACGTAGGTATTTATCTTGAGATTTATCTGTTGTAATCTAACTATTAGTAGGAATGAAAAAATATATATTTGGATAGTCCATATTGAGGAAGGCTTTAGGCTATGTAACATCACGCTATCACCAATAAGAGCAGAGCAGCAATGAGAAATTTTTCAAAATCGGGAACATAATTATTGTATTCCTTTTCGAAAGCTTCCGTTGCGTAAACCGTTAGTTACGTAAAAATTATGTACTTACTACGGAATTATTTCCTGATATAGATGAAAAGTTCTAAAATAAAGTCTGCGTGACCATAATGTTAGTTGATTTTCAGTCGTTGTTGACATTTGTATAGGAACCGCTATTTGATTAACACTGTTAGCGAACCAGCTAGTCTGGTGAATAAGCTGCTTGCCTCTCGTGCAATGGGTTTTAGGATCAAATCTTGGTAATTTGTTTCCTACTTTTTGTGATTTTTTATTTTGTTTTTATTATATCCTGTGAGAGTTTTCAATAATTCAAAATAATTTTATGCATACTTTTATTTCAATATAATTTGCAATTTTATTTTTTTCTAAAATTTTTCAGTAGTTTTCTAGGATAATTCTGCACTGATTTAAATTGTAGGTAAGTACCTAGGTAAGTTGGATATTGGCAGGGTTGGAAAAAAAAAAGTTTTTTTTTCAAATTTATAAAACAAACAGTTCAAAATGTTTTAAACAAGTGTTTTTTATGTTTTTTTTTCAGTTTCTGGTTTTTTTTCAAATTAATTCCACCTTGTTTGTTGATGACTAAACGTATAAATCAATTATGTTTCATTTCTAGACTACATCTTTTCAAATTCTCCCTTTGTAATGAAATTTTTACGAAAAATGAGCAATGGAAAAAAAACAAGTGATGTTGTTTTTCTAATAATTTTATGCATTGTTTCATTACAATGCCAATAAAAGTTAAAAATATGACATAACAATGGCATTAGACTCAAAAGGTTTTATGTGAAACTATTTAGACTCCTGAATATTAATTTATTTTCATTTTACATGCATTCATCTGCCTTGAAAAGTAGTTGGAATGGGTAATAAAAAACACTGTTTAATTTCAAACTGTTTTAAACACTGTTTTAAACAGGTGTTTTAAAACAACTTGTTTTAATCATGCCAACCCTGGATATTGGATATTATTATTATTACTGCGATTTTTGCTTATGCTTATGCAAACAACTGAAACTTACTGACTAAAATCCACGGTGTCCTTTAATAGCCCTTTACCTTCCGGGGTCACGGTGATGAGATAAGTCCCGCGACCAAATACAGAAAACCTACCTTGAATTCTACGTACCTACCTATTTGATCGTACAGGCCGTACAGCGTAGGTAGCTTTTACTTCGTAATAAACAAGTAAATACAGGTACCTGTATTTACTTGTTTATTACGAAGTAAAAGCCTATGACCAAAAATGTATGGAAACTGGTGGCTTTTGTATCAGACTTAAAAAAAAGTAAAGTAGGTTCTCAGTTCGACCTGTATTATGTATGTTTGTTTGTACAATTACGAGTATGTATGACTATGTATGTTTGTTTGTTCGCGATTATCTCACATTTGGCTGAAGCGATTTTGATGTGGTTGTGGCCACCAGTTTCCATATTTTTTTGGTCATAGGCTTTTACTTCGTAATAAACAAGTAAATACAGGCACCTGTATTTACTTGTTTATTACGAAGTAAAAGCTACCTACGCTGTACGGCCAGTTCGATCAAATAGGTAGGTACTAGAGATGTTACGAATATTCGCATTCGCATTCGCATCATGCGGATATTCGCATATTTATAGACATTCGCATTCGCATTCGCAAAATTCATGCGAATATTTTGCGAATACGAAAGACTGAAAAAATACCAATATCTGGTACTCCTTCTTCCACACACTCCATTCATTCTTATCTTTTGTCGTCCTCTCCATTCATCTTTTGTTTAATCTGCCTTCATCTCGCCATTCATCAATATTAATGTTCATCAAATCAATCACAATAATTAATCATAAATATGACCATGCTAAGATAAACGTGTTTCTGTCTGTTTTTCTTTCACTGACGCCATTCTTAGAGCCACTCTTATAAAAGGTGAATTGTTCAATGGGGTGTAGATGGCTAAATCCGAAACTATGAGGAATATCGAAAAACATTGAAAGGAGTCTCGAGCCCGATTTTGACGGAAACTAAAAATGCATCATGGGATTTTAGCAGAATCAGTAATCCTGGCCAGGAATCAAACCATCTGGAGCAAGGATCAAATTCTGGAAGTAAAAATGCAGTTTTAGTTTTCGTCAAAATCGGCCACGAGACTCCTTTCATAGTTTTTCGACATTCCTTTTAGTTTCATAAGGCCAACCACGCCCAGTTAAAAAAATCACCCTGCATACTTTTTCCATTCTCGTTACAGACAGGAAGTAAAAAATTTAATAAAAATAAGTTAAAAAGTTACATTAAAAAGTGTTTATTTTTGTATTTTCTAAATTATCAAGTGTAATTGATTTAAAACTGAATATTCGCATTCGCATTCGCGAATATTGGAATTGAATATTCGCATCCGCATTCGCGTTCGCGAATGTCAAAAATCGGATATTCGCAACATCACTAGTAGGTACGTAGAATTCAAGGTAGGTTTTCTGTATTTGGTCGCGGGACTTATCTCATCACCGCCCGTGACCCCGGAAGGTAAAGGGCTATTAAAGGACACCGTGGATTTTAGTCAGTAAGTTTCAGTTGTTTGCATAAGCATAAGCAAAAATCGCAGTAATAATAATAATATCCAATATCCAACTTACCTAGGTACCTACAATTTAAATCAGTGCAGAATTATCCTAGAAAACTACTGAAAAATTTTAGAAAAAAATAAAATTGCAAATTATATTGAAATAAAAGTATGCATAAAATTATTTTGAATTATTATTGAAAACTCTCACAGGATATAATAAAAACAAAATAAAGAATTGTCAAAAAGTGAGAAACAAATTACCAAGATTTGATCCTGAAACCCATTGCACGAGAGGCAAGCGGCTTACTCACCAGACTAGCTGGTTCGCTAACAGTGAAAATCAAATAGGGGTTCTTATACAAATGTCAACAATGACTGAAAATCATATAACATTGCTAATCCCCCAAGGGGAATAGCGTAATTATAGATAAAAAATCCACGGTGTCCTTCAATAGCCCTTTCTGTTCCGGGGTCACGGTAAGGAAATAATCCCGCGACCCCGGCAGGCTTTGGCCCTCTGAGAGGGGGGCCCCGTCATTATGCTGGCGCTCTTTGAGGCGCGCCTGGGACACAACGCGCCGTCGACCCGGGCATGGTCCATGGTCGGGCAGCGAGTTGCCCTTTACTCGCTGCCCGCATGCCCGGATTATAGATACCCTATTAATTGAAGCGCAGTAAGGAATATTTAAGGAAAAATTGAATGAATAATATCCAACTCAAAACATTATATGTATAAAAAAAACTACAAAATTCAAAATTGCTTATCTCCCAGGGACAATAGCGTAATAATACATAGCCTATTAACAGAAGCATATTATTAGGAACCTTATAGGAAAGGAAACTTTGATCGACAACTTTACAGTAGTTTCGAAGATAGATCAAAACAGGAAAACATTACAAAAATCAAAAAAAAAGTTGATCTGGCATCAGAATTCAGAATCGATCCCGTATCTCGAAAAAAATACAAAAAGAAAAAAATATTCAATGTACAGGAATGACAGCTCTACGATTTTATTACAATGTTGTGAAAAGACAATTTCGCAAACAATAACGCACGCGTAGCACAGTCAAATACATAACTATGTAACATTGAAAACCCAAGACCAGTGCGCGCCACGAGCCACGAGTCTACGACACAACCTTACGAAAGTGTGAGTTTCTGCGATCACCAACTACAAGCGTACACGCACACAAACACAGTTAAGATTGATGCGACAGAGCATCTGTCGTTCAAGATTTGCGATAAATTTGTTTGTGTTCCGTAATACCAAAAATTATGAATGAAAAGTTGATGTTTTTCCATTTAAGTTTTGATAATCTACAACTAGACAATATAAGCTATGTTCCTATTAAAATTATATTAGGAACATTAATGTTTTTAATACAGAATAATTAAGCTGAAAACATGCTGTTAGCGGTGTTAAAATGTACGAAATGCAATTCGCTCGCATTTCGTAAATAGTAATTATTTTTTTTTTTAAAGTTTAATAGGAACCTAGATAAATACCGTCTGTATCCGAATAACATAACTTTAAGTCGGTAAAATGTTCGTATCGCGAATGATTTTGGTATTACGTTTGTATGGAGAAATTTCTCTTCACCGAACCCTTAAGGGTATATTTTAGAAACCGCTGATCCGCTAAGCTTGAAATTTGGACATGTTGTTCTGTTTCTGAACTTTTATAATCTGACCAACAAGATAAATTCCTAAAACGGCTAAATTTTATTAAATATCATTGTTTTATGAAAACTTGTGTGTCGTATGTTAACATACGTCGTTGTTTTGCGGATTTTTCTCGTAATTACATGACGCAAAGTGGTTTCCGTCGTTGTTCTAGGAAAATCTGCACAAAGAAATTAATATTATGGGACATGCAATATAGCCTAAGAGATTAAATAAAATTAAGCTAACGTAATAATTAGTGCAAAGCGAAGGCCACGCGCAACCTTACTCAGAACATGGGCGGAACTAACAATCCGACAGGCGCTCACGGGCGTAAGCGGGGCGCGGGGAGTAGGGGGCAGCGTAGTACATGGGCGAATAGAATATTACGTCATTTTACTGCGTTAGGAAATCAAATCCGTCAGTATTCCTAGTCAGTATCTGAGTTATTTTAAATAATATTTAAAAAAAAGAGCTATTGGCTAATAAAGCACGGCATATAAGTTCATTTTACGTAAAAAAGCAAAAATTGAAAAAAATCAAAACCGTCGTTGTTCTACGACTACGACGGCTCGCAACGATCAACAAGCGGCTCATTGCTCGCAGCGAATGGTACATCACGGCTAGAACGGTTGGAACCCGCCTTAAGCATTTTACCGCATCGCCGACTTATGAAGTTCGGAAAAAAAGGTAAGGTCAAGGTTAAAACCGAGAAAAACTATCCTTATTGACCTTTCAACGGGGTAATACAGTTAGAAAGATTCTAGGTATTCGTGTTTTAGTTTCCTTGATATATTTTCTTAAATAAAAGCATTGCCCCACATGGAATTTTCTCATTTTCGTGGTTGCGTTTACTAACTTTAAAACTTTTTTTTATCGTGGTAAAATCATCAAATGAAGTCCTCCCACCCAGGGCAGGGCGGGAGGGACTGTCAGACTCCTACTGACGTATTACGTATCCACGTATTTACGTTATAGGGTCATGGTAATTGGATAAGTCCCGCGACCCCGGCAGGCTTTGTCCCTTTAAAGGCCCCCCCTTTAAAGGGACAAAGCCTGGGGTCGCGTCATTATGCTGACACTCTCTGAAGCGGGCGAGGAACACAACGCGCCGTCGACCCGGGCATGTTCCATGGTCGGAAAGCGAGTCGCCCATTACTCGCCGCCGCCCGCATGCCCGCGCCTACGGTGGCCGGAGATCGTCTTGCGACCTCCGTCGCCGTGGGCGTCTACCACTGCGGCAAACATTTAAACTTACATACATAAATACCCAGACCCAGAACAACTACAGGGGGGTTATTACAACGTTTTAAAACCAGGCTTGTTCCACTGAGTGAACGAGATGGCGCTAGACGACTTGTATAGCTCTGTCACTTTCAATAATAATAAAAATGAATAAGCTTGGTTTTAAGACGTTGTAATAACCCCCCTGGTGGATCATAAATTATAGGTAAATATTTGTTCCGTACGAAAATCTAACCACGCAACGCATCAGTCAGCCTCTACCCCAACATCAACAGCTAATACGGTCTGGCGAACACCGTTGAAGCTAGGCAAATGACAATCTTTATTTCACTTAGCGACTTCTAAGCCAAAATACTCTAACCCTTTTTTTTTTATAAGCGGTGAAAAATGCCTAACGCATACCCGAACCGTCCGGGGGGATAGCTGGGTTATGTGGGGCTTGCACCCACTAAATAACACCGCCGTGAGCCTACACTCGCCTTCATGGATGAGCCTAGAGAACTGCTACGCATGACTTTCATCACGACTCATCCAACGCAGCCCGCTTTCGTTCGGCGACTCTTTTGGTGATGTCCAGGCCTGAACATCGCCACCACTCATGAGGGCCGTGCTATGCGACGACGATAGTCAGTAACCCCTATTCCAACCCCATAAGATTTACATTAACATACAGAAAGACAATAAGTATTATTGATTCACACTCCAACAACATACATTAGGTACACTATTCTTAGCCAATGTCTGACCTTGATGAAAAGTATGTGTGTAAGGCGACCAACTTAGCGTGGATACGAGCGACGTCGTGACGCAATGTGAACGTTGTATTTCTATGAATTATGGCATCTTCCAGTACATTATTTTCCTACCCTGAAGTCCATTTATTTGAGGATAAATCATACATATAGTGCATGTACATATACAACATTATTTTTAGTATATGCGAAACCTGAATATAGTTTGTTCAGAATCAGTAACTGATTCGATTCCAATGATTTTTACACCATGTTGTTTTTTTTTTCAAAAATATTTTAATTAAATTTTATTACCAGTTAATTACAATACAATCACCGTACTGTTAGGTACCTATTGCCAAACTATTATCACGAGTGTATAACACAGGAGACGCGATTTACGCGGGTGTACCGCGAAATGAGCATGTTTTTGAACGGACAACCAGGTAGTATACAAGCTTATAACTTTGTGAACTTTCATGAAGCGGTTTTAAAATTTTGTACATAGATTCTTTACACAAAAATATTGGACAGGTGTATCGAGTTTCGCATAAACAAAAAATAATGTTGTATAAGCAGCCAGTCATATTAGTAACACAGGGCAGTGGTCCGACCGCCAACGATGAACGAGTAACGAGTAGAACTAGAAATTAATGAAATTATAAAAGAGTTGACGATCAGCGGGAAGCGAGTGTAGTTTCGATAGTTTTGTCGCCGGTGTGCAAGTGCGACGAGCGATTATTCGCGCCACTCGCCCGCGGTCGCTCAGTCCTCTGTAAAGAAATGATCAAGCGAGCCGAGCGAGCATCGCTGAACGAGTATCGCTGAGAGAATTTATTTTTGGAAGCTTGTCGCTCAGCGACAAAACTAATAAAGCGAGTCGTCGCTGGCAGTGTGAATAGTCAGAGAGCAACTATTAATATATGCATCTCTTTCGTTTACACGGAATGTAAGTACATTCATTGTTGTACGCTTCTTGAGTGAGATAATCGCCGATAGTTACTCGTTTTCTCGCCGCCGGTCGGACCACTGCCTTACATGTGCACATAAGGGGCTACTGAAGGACACCGTGGATTTTAGTAAGTCAAGTCTGACAGTCCCTCCCGTCCTGCCCGGGGTGGGAGGAGTCATTTAATGATTTTACCACGTAAAAAAAGCTGTGGCTGTGTCGACGTATCGGAGCTGCCGATCCGCTTTGGTTACGTGTTGAAGTCTGTTTGAAGGCGACTCGAAAGGCAATACGGTGACGATTTCTTTCAGAGATGATATGTGACCTATGACCCTAAGGGCGGCCACATACATCAGTTTTCCTGATCAGTAATCCTGATCCGGTTTTCGAAATCTGTACGGGAAGTTGTCGAATGTGTACAACACACACACAAAACATACACACACACTTGTATGAATTCACTGCGTTCGGATGGAAAACGGATCAGGATTCCTGATCAGGAAAACTGATGTATGTGGCCGCTAAAGGTGTTGATCTCGATTTTCATTTGTAGATCTTTGACATTCGCCCAGGGGGTACACAGCACACCCTATCTTTCGCGCATGCGTTTTAAAATCATCAAATGAGTCCTCCCACCCCGGGCAGGGCGGGAGGGACTGTCAGACTGACTAAAATCCACGGTGTTCTTCAATAGCCCTTTATGTTCCGGGGTCATGGTGAGGAAATAAAATCCCGCGACCCCGGCAGGCTTTGGCCCTCTGAGAGGGGGCCCCGTCATTTTTGCTGACGCTCTTTGAAGCGCGCGTGGAACACGACGCGCCGTCGACCCGGGCATGGTCCATGGTCGGACAGCGAGTTGCCCTTTACTCGCTGTCCGCATGCCCGCGCCTACGGTGGCCGGAGATCGTCTGCCGTTCGCGCATGAGGTTGTGAATTCAAACTACGGTCAGGTGGTCTACCTTTAAGTCTTAAAAAGCGGGAGTAATTTCAATGTGGCAGCGAGGTGGTGCTAGACGACTTGTATAGCTGTCTCTTTCCCACACTGGAATAACTCTTGCTTTAAGACGTCATGTTAGGCTACCAGGAGGGGTATTACAACGTCCTAAAACCAGGCTTGTTCCGGCGAGTGAAAGTGACAGAGCTATACAAGTCTCGTCTAGCACCATCTCGTTCACTCACTGGAACTGGTTTTAAGACGTTGTAATACCCCCCCCAGGGCCAGTACCAATGTATCTTACGAATTGTTGGTTCCACGACATACCCATTTCCTCACGAATGTTTGCGTACAAAACATTTTTAAAACCCTATAATTTGGCCTAACTTACTTATCAAACTGGAACAAAAGAATCTACTCCAAGAAAAAGTACTTTTTCAAAAATAAAAATCTTATTTGTACCATCCAATTTGTTTTCAACAAAAAAAGTTTTAGAAACTAATTTTGGTTGAAGCACTTAAAGTTAAAATCTTTTTTTAACGACCGAAAATAATCAGGGCAGGACTTAGGTTTGGGCAAAAACAGGGCATGTCCCGATTGCCCTGTTTTTGTGTATTCCACTTAATCAGTGTCTCAGATATCCAGACATAAATAGATACCTGTTTTATTTAAAAAGCTTCTATTAATATCGTTGATAATAGAGCAAGTATTCTTTAAAATATAGTCTCAGTATAAGAAGTAAATTATAGAGGTAATCCTTCTTACTATCCCATAACATCCATCTATCCTATCCTACTTCTGTGAAAGTTTGTTTGGATGGCCGAATGTTTGATACTCTTTCCCGCAAAAACCACTGAACGGATTTGGATGAAAGTTGGTACACAGATAGTTTGTAAACTGGATTAACACACATAGGATACTTTTTATCCCGATTGGATGTCCCCATGGGATCATTTTCGAGTTGTAGCGGGTTAAACCGCTGGCAACTGCTAGTTATGACGATAAAATCGAAGGAATAATCCCCGTTGTAGAGGTTTATTTTGTCTGACTACATCTGCCTAGCCTTTTCCCAACTATATTGGGGTCGGCTTCCAACCGAACCAGATGCAGCTGAATATCAGTATTTTACATGGAGCGACTGCCTATCTGACTTCCACAACCAGTAACTGGGTAATACGATACCCCATGGTAAGACTGGTTGTCAGACTAGAGCTTCTGACTAATAGTAACGACTGTCAAATATCTACAAATGACAGCCCGGACCAACTGCTTTACGTGCTTTCCGAGGCACGGAAGAAACTCGCTATGACAGATGGTCCCCATCCACAAACCAACCTCGGCAAGCGCAGCTTAACCCGGAATGTGTAATTATTTAGCCATGAGTCTCACTAACAGCTAGGTAAATCAGAGTCTAAAGTGAATTCCAGCTAAGGTTTCTCACTTTTCCAAGTTTAATTGTACCTATATGAATCTTTTAAATGTACACAAATAATATAAAATAATATTTGCCATAAAGATAGCGAATGATCTAATATAATATCAGGATAAATCTAGTTAGAAATTCCACAAAATAATCTGGAACGCAATAAAATCTAAATAATAATGAGTGTGTTACGCCATCGCTCCTATAACGACTGCGTTGGACGTTTCTAGGTCAAATACATGAATCCATTTTCCAAACCGACGCCATGTTTTCATAGGGATAGGTAGAAACTATGGAGTGTAACTGTGGTGCTGCTCCACAAACGATGCTTAATATCGTGCCCTGCGTGCCCTGCCGACTGTTCGTTACAGGAGCTGATGGACGTTTCGGAGAGCGCTAAATTCGTGGCCTTATTCTGGGCTGAGTCGATATAGATTGTTATCGAAACGATAAGAAGAAGGTAGAAACTATGATAATACTCGTATTATATAAGCCCGCTATGCCTTAACCTCAACGCATATTAAACCCGCGTAATTCTTTGTCGTCGTAAAATCATCAATCAGTCCTCCCCACCCAGGGCGGGACGGGAGGGACTTTCAGACTTGTACCGACTAAAATCCACGGCGTCCTTCAATACCCCTTTACGTTCTAGGGTCATGGTTACTTGATGTGACAGTCACGCGACCACAAATACAAAAACTAGTGAGGATGGATGGATTGATGTTTGTTACTCTTTCACGTCTTTTCGTCCGACATACCTCAGTGCCTCAAGACGAAAGTCTTTAACCAATGTGTGTTACCAGTGATGAGTTACGGCACCGAAAAGTGGTCTTTCACTATCGGCCTCATCTCAAAGCTCAAAGTCGCTCAACGAGCTATGGAGAGGGCTATGCTAGGTGTTTCTCTACGAGATCGAATCCGAAATGAGGAGATCCGTAGACGAACTAAAGTCACCGATATAGCCTACCGGATTAGCAAGCTGAAGTGGCAATGGGCAGGCCATATTGCTCGCATAGCAGATGGCCGATGGGGTCGAAAAGTATTAGAGTGGAGACCACGGACTAGCAAGCGCAGCGTAGGACGTCCACCAGCAAGGTGGACAGACGACCTTATAAAGGTCGCCGGAAGACGCTGGATGCAGGTCGCTTCCAACCGATAACTGTGGAGATCAAAAGGGGAGGCCTATGTTCAGCAGTGGACGTCCTATGGCTGAGATGATGATGATGATGATGACTCTTTCACGCGTAAACTAATGCAGGGATTTTGATTTAAAATGAGTTATGGTTACTTGTTTAAACAGTCTGCAGAGACATGTCTAGCTACCTGTACGAGAACTTCTGGTTGCAACCGTGACAGCAAGACTCACTAGTTGACTTTACAACATTTCTAGTAATAAATACTAAGTAAGTAGTAGAGATAACAAGGACTTAGTATTTATTACTAGAAATTTTGTAAAGTCAACTAGTGAGTCTTGCTGTAACGGTTGAAGAAGTTCTCGTATACATTTCTACGCGTGCGACATCGGCAGGCTCTATCCCTAAGGGGGGCCCCCTTTAGAGGGCAGGTATAGGGAGTCAGATAACCTGCGATATCCTGGAATGTGAGTAGCATTGCCAGGTGCAGGATAAAATCGAAAACTGGCAGGTTTTTCGGTTCGTGTCCGGCTAAATAAGACCTTTGTTAAAAGACGGACGGCTTTTGATAGATCTTTAAAAAAATTGGACAAAACTGAATGAAATTTGATGGGACTATATGGCAAGTATGCTGCATCGATCAAAAAAAGAATCATACAAATTGGCCTAGAAACCTCGGAGCATTCAGCGTGAATACGTAAAAATACGGGCCGAAATTAGAACCTCCTGTTATTTGAAGAAGGTTAAAAATGTTCCCTTTTTTTGCGTGGTAAAATCATCAAACGTGTCCTCCGAGCCCGGGCAGGGCAGGAGGGACTGTCAGACTTGTACTGACTAAAATCCATGGTGTCCTTCAATAGCCCTTTACGTTCTGGGGTCACGGTAGCTCGTAAGTCCCGCGACCCCGACAAGTTAAAATATGGGAAATTATATGTGCGGCAACAAAAGTTTTCTTTAGCACCTGCAACCTAGCGTCTTTTTTTTATATGTGAGCGACGAGTTAATAGAACAGCTTCAATTATATTAATTCATCATCTTTACTATTCCAACAAAATATCAAGAAACCAGCGTCAATTTACGAGCGTAAATTAATATGACTCCGAGCTACCGATAAATATATTTACTTCTGATTTGATAACTCAGCGACTAATGTTGTAAGTGAGCTACTTTATATATTGTACCAAATCAGTACCAAATCTAAAACTCGCTTTAGCAAGATTTCAGGGACACCCCGAAGTTCGGTTTGGTTAGGTTCCTTTAAACCTTGTACACTGAAATAGAAGCCCCGCGTAGCGGGGCTTCGTCGACCCTGCTTAGGTAGATTTTTTTTATTACACCTCGTTATGACATATTTTAATGAACATATTTTGGTGCACATTCAGTATATTTGGTGGAACACAGACAAAATTAGGTAAATATAACGGTGACTCTATGAAATTAGAGTACGTTGATATTATTTTATAGATGAAGTTGATACACTTATTAGAAGCTGGCAATGAGTAGACATATCACAAATTTAGTTGCTTAAGAATTATCACCATGTTGCGTCATATTAACAGTAGCTTGTTTTACAATATATGGTCGCTTATAAACCATTTATTAGACGCTAAAAGTTTGTCGCTGACCTATTAATTCATTAGACAACTAAATATATTTGCAGACGAGAATGACATTTTAAAGAAGCTGCCTTAATTAGCACCCTTAAAATATTCGTAAGGAAACAATTTTTCTAACGCACAAAGACAAACTCATAAAAATAAACTGCTAATTACCTGCACTTGACACAAAGGTCAATTTACAGGAAAAAATATTCCACAAAGTACTAGAATTCTAGACCAAAACCTGTTTTAATACCTTGATTCTAGTTTAGTGTAGGTAAATGTAGCAAACATGGAGTTTTGTATCGACGCCGGTTAGTCAGGCAGTTGACTGCCTTAGTTGACGACTTCCTCTGTGAATACGGTCATGGTTCTATGGTGGTTTATTATTACGCTTATATATATTTACGGGCTCTAAAAGTAGGAGAGGGCGGGATGCGTGACGGAGAGGACGTCCTCTATCTCACACCCCAGTCACCGCGGGATCGCCCAGAGCATCTGATCTCACGGGGTGAAGTCTGGTCACCGCAGGCGCGGACCGGGTACTAATAGGTAGCTTGCCGTCTGATCAGGCTTGTGCGTATGGAACACGACGCACAAAAAGCTGTCAGACGGGGTGGGATATCGGGCCAAGCATCTGCAAGGCTTGTTTTTTTTTTTTTGAGACGTCTCACAAGTCAACCTAGAGGAGGTTGTGAGTCACTTAAGCGGACTTTTCTGTGGATGCCTTAAATGGCTCTAAGGCCTCCAGCCAGGGGCTGTCAACTAAAATATTACAAACTAAGGGACCTCACGCTAAGGCCACCCCCTGTGGAGTACGAACCTCGGCTTAGGGCGTCACTGAGGAAGGACAACGGCCCTGAAATGTAAAGAGCATCTCAAAGCACAGGATGGATTTTATTCAGAATCTGACAGTCCCTTTTGCTCTACACAGGGCGAGAGGACTTATTTTATGACTAGCTGTTGCCAGCGGCTTCACCCGCTACAACTCGAAAATTATCCCACGGGAACAAAAAATCAGGATAAAAACTATCCTATGTGTTAATCCAGGTTATAAGCTATCTGTGTACCAAATTTTAGCTAAATCCGTGCAGTGGTTTTTGCGTGCAAGAGTAATAAACATACCTACATACACATGCACACATCCTCACATACTTTCGCATTTATAATATTAGTAGGATTCTTATATCCCTTTTTTTGCATTATTTGAATAACACAGTTAAAGCATCAAGGAAAGAACAATAAGAAATACTGAAATAACTTCCAGTGAATTTTAATGTTATTGTATTTGACGTTCTAAGAAACTGTAGGTAGTCAAAACTTAAGTTGTTCAAATAAGGATAATCAATTATACTTGAAAACAACAAAGCTCCTACCTACAGTCAAAACTTCATACAATACCGATTTCCTTGTCGGTAATTTGATTTCAAAGCTACTAAAACTATAAGTATTTTTTTAACCACCTTCTAAAAAAGGAGGTTACTCAATTCGACCATACATATGCTTTTTTATGTTTGTTCTTTTTAAGTAACAAGCAATATGGTACGGAACCCGCACTTGAAAAATATAATAGCTAAACACCCAATAATAATACCGAACTTTGTAGTTTGAACTGCCGATAAAAACTTTATAGAGAACTTTGGTCGATAGAGCAACGGAAAATACCATCACGAGATTAAGTTGAAATCGACTCGAGTAGCTATTACCTATTATCAAATCACGAACCAGTCCTGTTATGAGTTAGCAACTATCAATATTAAACGATAAATACACAATAATAATAGCAATTCGAGCTTTGGACTTTGAAGTTCCAATAAAAACTTTGTGCGTCGAACTTTGCTCGGTATCTCAATGGAAAATACGATATTGATTGTGTTGCTATTTATTTTTTATTTCGTAGGATCGACAAAAAATATGAATGAATAGGTTACTTCTAGGCAAGGTGCAGGATGGTAAAACACGAGCCTAATATTCAATTAAAAAATATAATGTAATGTAACATTAAAGATTCGACTTTGAGCATTACATTACAATACAATACTATCAATACTACCTCCCTGACTGACGAGCATTCGCGTAATACGATACCCCATGGTAAGAATGGGTTGTCAGACTTTTAGGCCGAGACTCCACCAAAGCTGTGCGAGTCGAGACGTGTTTTGAACAACCAATAGAATTGCGTTGCGGCACGGGTTGCGGAGTGGAGCTGTGTCAATAACGCAATTCTATTGGTTGTTCAAAACACGTCTCGACTCGCACAGCTTTGGCGGAGTCTCGGCCTTAGTGCTTCTGACCAACAGTAACGACTGTTAAAGATCTACAAAAGACAGCCGGGATCAACGGCTTTACGTGCTTTCCGAGGCATGGAAGAAACTCGCTAAGACAGATGGTCACACATCCACAGACCAACCTCGGCAAGCGCGGCTTAACCCGGAAGATCGGCCTGTGCGGCTGTAATTATACCTATGTAAAGATATTTGATAGAATTTGATCGTGATCACAATGACCACAATCAGTTAAAGCATTTATTAGCAAAAAAGTTCTTCCTAATCAAAATTATAATAGTCATTCGACTACAACGTTTCTAAAAGGATATCTGAAAATAGATATCAAAAAACTAGAATAAGATTTTTTATTTTGCAATCAATTCTTTGAAGAGTCTACCTTCGATTCGACATCGATATTTGAAATTCATAAAAAATATAATGGATACTGGCAAATAATACCTAACACTCCTGACCATCCTCCAAGTCTTTTTTTTTTAACCGACTTCTAAAAAAAGAGGAGGTTCTCAATTTGTCGAAACTCTCGGAACCTTTTTTAATATTGTTTTGTTCAAGTTTTATGTATATTCCCAAATTTTTCGAAGATGCTTGTACCGATTTGGATGATTCTTCTTTTGTTTAAAAGGGTATAACTTGGCAGATGGTCCCGTGGTGATCAAAGCAGGGTCTGATTCCGTCATTTTGGAAAAATCGATGAAACTCTTCAATTAATGACAGCAAATCATCGAAGAAAGAAAAAAAAAAATTATAAAATAAAAAACGTTGTCCCACACTAGGAATAATAATTCCTGTATCGTGGGTGCGTTAACAAACATTTTCATCATCATCATCATCATCAGCCGGAAGACGTCCACTGCTGAACATGGCCTCCCCCTTAGACCGCCACGCCGAATGACAATTCGCCACTTGCATCCATCGGTTGCCCGCGACCCTCACGATGTCGTCGGTCCACCTAGTGGGAGGCCTGCCTACAAACATTTTAACTAACATTTTAACTACATACAAAAACAGTCTGGTCTGTAAATTTCAAATTGGGGTTTTCTGCAAACGATCAGACCCCATTCAAGCCCTTCAAACAAATTCTGCAATCAAACCTAAGACGTAATGTAAATGACAATTGCTCAGCCACTGCGCCTAGTGTACAGTCACTCTGTTTGTCCAGTAAATATTTTACCTTTTTTTATCAGTCAATTATTTAACAAATATGTGATTCTAGATAACTAAAATCATCAATTATTGAGCAATCATTACAAAATGTACTTAACCATTTATGTCTTTTTTTCAATACAAGTGACTAGCTCCGGTTTTGCTCGGATAATTATAATGTAGTCATGAAAAAATTGTACTTTAAAAAAAACAATGTTTACTTTTTTACAAACAAAACAAAAAAGAGAAGATGAATTCGAATTGGTCCAGCCGTGCTCTAGTTTTGCGCTTAGCAACACGTTTAGTCATTCATTTTTATTTTATTAATAGAAAGATGGATATTCAAACATAATTATTTTATTTACAACTAGATGTGCCCGAGACTTTGTTCGCGTGGATGTCGGAACTCAACAATGTATTTTTTTAAACAAAGGATTTTTTTCTAAAATGACTAGCCTAAGTAGCCTATGTTACCTTATTACAACAGCTACCTGCCAATAGAAGTCCCGTCAAAATCGACCCAGCCATTTCAGAGATTAGCCATTACAAACAGACAGACAGACAAAAATTGTAAAAAATGTTATTTTGGATATATTCGTATGCATGTAGTAAAAACGGTTATTTCAATGTTACAAACAGACACTCCAATTTTATTTATACCTATGTATAGATTTGATAAAAGAGTACTCATTATTCTTTTATAGAAAAAAAAAAAGGTTGCACTCCAGGAGTGCCGGTAGAAGTGAAAACTTTTTTGTTACTATGTTTTATTTTAAAACTGGAGTAGTACAGATATGAAATTAACTAATTTGAATGACGTCTTACTCATTTTCGATCAGGGTCACGTGACCCTGACGCGAGTTTTAAATTTTTTACCCATTACAGAAAAAGTGTACAACGCCGCTAAAGAAGTTTTCACTTCAAAAAACTTTTTTCTTATCATTTTGATACATTATTTTAAGATTAGCGCAAAACATTTGCGCAATCGTTTTAAAATGCAATGAAACCGGTTATTTATTATAAAATATCAATGACCGCAGATTATTATTGATTTTATCAAGTGCAATGAACTTCTACATTAAAGAATCAGACAGTAAATAATTATATTTTTAAATCTAGTTCTAAATGAAATGATTTTTATTTTAAACTTTTCATTTAGTTTCTCCTGTTCGCGGGTGCGTTTACGAGTACAAACATAATTACAAACTCGCATAGGTACACAAATACCCAGACCCGGAACAACTCTCTACAGATCAAACAAATGTTTGTAACGTTCGGGAATGGGGAAGGCCGGTCAAAGCTAAGGCCCTTCGTACACAAGGCGACTCAAGTTTCCGATACCTTACGACTTCGGTATCCAAGCGGCTATCGCAATACAAACCCATAGAGGTTCCAACACAAGCACACGTCAATGAATACCAAAATCGTAAGGTATCGGAGACTTGCGTCGCCTAGTGTACGAAGGGGCTTGTAGATGGCGCCACCATAGCTAAGTCCTAATCCGACCAATGAGGTAGTACTATTTTGAAGTACCTATAAGATTAGTTATGCTAGCGCCATTAGTTCCCCAGTTGCCATCCCCATTGAACCCGCGACAGGCAGCGCTGTAGGCAATCGTTCAACCCCTGCGCTAACCGTACCGTCGTAATAATGACTCGTGCGACTGTCTCATCTAGTAACCGAGACCCTGAAACGTGAAGGGCTATTGAAGGACACCGTGGATTTTAGTCAGTACAAGTCTGACAGTCCCTCCTGTCCTGCCCTGGGTGGGGAGGACTCATTTGATCAATTTAACACGATAATAAAAAATGATGAGATGGTATAAATACAAAATTTTGTGAGGATGGATGGATAGATGTTTGTTACTCTTTCAAGCAAAAACTACAGAAACCGTTAGTATCTAGATAGTTAATAACTTGGAACATGGGATAGTTTTTATCCCGATTTTATCTTTCCGTGGGATAATTTTCGTTTTTTTTTAATAAATTGTATTGTATTGAATTGTAGCGGGTAAAGCCGCTAACAACAGTTAGTATTATTAATTTAAGAAGTCTATATCCATGCCAACAAAAATAATTTTAAAAATACTTTTTACCTATAGAGTTCATAATACCAAGAAGTGTTAATAACTTTTTGTCATGGCATAACATTGGTAATTACTAATCAGTAATCAAACAAATGAAGTTTTTAAATAAACATTTAATTAAATACTTACTTACTAGCAGCGATTTCAAGAAGCCGACGTCCATTTTAATAGGAACAGCACTGTTTTTTCCTCATTATTATTTTTAGGGTTCCATAGGAGTGATGGCTCTCTGCGTAAAAGATATTTATTTGGCACATGCCAAAGCCAAGAATGCACACAAAAGGTGGGTTTTCAATTTCCCGAATAAAATGAAAAACTGCAACATGCTTTTCCCTCATTTAAAAAGTTATACGAAAACTAAGTAAAAAAAATACTTTCATACCTGAATAAAAAATGAAACCGACTTCTGAGAGTTATTATAATTTATTTCCTTGACTTCTTTGCCACCGACTTCTAGAGGAAAGTTATTTCATTTTATTTTTAGAAGTCGGTTTCATTTTTTTTATGTATTAATTTTACCCTTTTAAGTGGGTACAAGCGCCAGATAACGTTGTGTCAGATCCTAACCTGATTACCATGTGGCCATCTGTGAAATATTTCAAACAAAAAAAGAATTTTCCAAATCGGTCCAAGTATCATTGAAAAATTGGGGTAAAAATAGTACAAAAAAAAAAGATTCCGGCGAATTGTAAAACTCCTCCCTTAAAAAAAAAAAAAAAAAAAAAAAAGCCTTTTATTTCATGCATAAATAAGATAAGATTAACAATTATAGATTAATTCAATTTCTAAAAATATTGTTTAGTTGTCGTATTTTTTTTTTTTTTTTAAATTACAACCAAAAGAGGTATTAAATTATTTATTATTAAGTATTTAACTCAACAATAACACAATTATTTACAACATTATTAATTATGAAAATATATTAATTAATTTAAAGATATTATTTTTATATTTTATTTATAACAATATTATTATTTAAATTTGATTATTAAATTAAAGAAATTAAATAAAAAAACAAAAGAAAGTAACATGCATGCATGAACCCCTCAAATATTGAGGGTGAAGGCCTCCTCCAGAGAGCTCCAGCGGTCACGGTCTTTGGCTACTGTCATCCAGTTCTTCCCTGACACTCGTGTGATGTCGTCTGTCCATCTAGTTACAGGTCTTCCTCTTTTCCGAGTGCCTGTCGGACCTGGCCATGACGTCATGCGGATTGTCCATCGCTCATCGCTCATTCTCGCTACGTGACCTGCCCATCTCCATTTTAACTTTAGAGCATAGGTTAGAGCATCTATTACTCCCGTTTTTTGCCTGATGGTAGTGTGACTCCTCCCTTATTCGAAGTTAAAAATATTTGAAACACAACTAACTGCGTCACGAATTACACTTACACAGTTTTTATCCTAACGCAAAAAGTCTGTATTACATTAAATTTTTACGACAACTATTTTTTTTTCAATTTAAATAGGTACAGTCAGTAAAAAAGTTAAGTATCCAGACATCGAGTTTTAAACGGTTTTCAAGTATTGCGTTTTAAATTTTAATGTGACCGTGTATCAACCTCTTTGGCTCTATGTAGTAGGTATACCAAAGAGCAAAATCATCATCATCTGCCTGCTTTTCCCAACTATATTGGGGTCGGCTCCCAGTCACACCAGATGCAGCTGAATATCTGTATTTTACATGGAGCGACCGCCTATCGGACCTCCACAACCCAGTAACTGGATAATACGATACCCCATGGTAAGACTGGTTTGGTTGACAGACTTTTAGAGCTTCTGACTGTGATAAAGACTTTTTTTTGGGACAAACCCCCCTACTTTATTCATAAACCACTGCAACTCCTGAAAGCCAGTCAACAGTGGCAACCACCAGAAAAGCGCCGAGACAATGAAGCTCGACGTATCCCGGAGAATGAATTTACTTGTCTTGGATCCTGCAACGAAATTAATCAGAAAAGAATAGTGGTAGCTGTGACAAACGACTGTCAAAGATCTATAAATGACAGCCGGGACCAATGGCTTTAGGTTCATTCCGAGGCACGCACGGAGGAAACTCGACAGATGGTCACCAATCCACAGACAAACCTAAGCAAGCACGAATTAACCCAAAAGATCGGCCTCTGCGGCTTTAATTATTTAGCCACAAGCTTCGGGACTTATAAGATCTGTCGATTCTTGCCAACTAGATATTTTGATAAACATTTTTGGCTTCTTTTTCATCTCTTATATAAAAATAAGTCGGGATTTCCTTCCTGACGCTATAACTCCAGAACGCACGCACCGATTTCCACGGTTTTGCATTCGTTGGAAAGGTCTCGGGCTCCGTGAGGTTTATAGCAAAGAATATTCAGGAAAAATTTCAACAGAAAAGCGGGAAAATCTTTTTTCACATACAGAAATGTTACATAAAACGAAGCCATCTGGTGGCGAAACGGAGTTCGCCGGGTTTGCTAGTTATAAATAAAACCTTAAAGTACTTTAAAGGTTGTGAAGCATATTTATTATTTTGAACACGTTGCCTATATGGAATTTCTCCTGAATAATGGGTCCGCTTACAAACAGAAGCTCACAAAGACCCAGACCCGGAACAACTGCTTCCGGAACTTACAAATGTTTGATCCGTGGGAGACACGTCGTTCCCTAGTGTCCCGAATTATTTCACATCACGCACTGCAATCGATTTGACAGACCCTAACCGAATTCGCACATAGCGTATAATCACAAATATTGCATACAGGAAAATCGTATATTTGCTCTCTAGTTACATATCTCCTTTATTGACCGTACATACTTCAGAAAATATTATGTAGGACTGGCTTTCCTTCGCAAAGATATATAAATGTAGATCGGCCGACTCTATGGTCAGTCTTAAAACAACGCTTGCAAGATGAAATTCTTCGTGATCTGTGTTGTCCTGGTAGCTGGGATTCACGCTGTGAGTAATTTTTTTTTTAGTTACATCACGCTTATTTTTTTTTCATAAGGTTACGAACTGTTCCTAATTTTATCTGTCCTTGATTTTTTTTGGGGTGGACAAATACTTGAATTGGACCTCCCGCCACTGGTGGAATATAATCTACCTATGGGCACAGAATACTTAATAGTACCTACCTATGAGCAATATTTAATTTTAAATTTAAATAATAATATTTAAATTCTAAATAATATATTTTTTTTTATTTAAAATTATTTTGTTCAAATAACTCGAAGAAATAAAACACAAAGTAAATATATTATATTTAAATATTGAACTATGAATGTTACAATACAATACTTTACTTATAAATATTTTTTATTTTGTCCAACTCGCTCAAATAAATAAAATAACATAGACATATCTATAAAATCTCAAACATTTAAGCAAATGGGGTCAGCTTATTGCTATAATACCTAACCGACTGTTCATATACGTAATAACTTAAATACACCCACTTTTCATCAATTATATTAAGGGCGGATTCGACCAAGTCCGAGTATATGCACGAGTATAACTATACCAGGAATAGCTAATTCCATGATTTTATTCTCGAATAAATCAACAGTCGGTTTTCCATGCAATCAAACTTATAGATAGACTTGGATTAGTAACGCGCGAACAGCGGAGTGAATGCCATCATGATGTGAACGAATGCAACACCCGGCCAAAAAAAAGTAGTCCGACAAACAGGACAGAGCAGAAGCATACACTTGTCAATTTGGATAAGTCGTATTATAGCGAGAAAAAGTATGTACCTATCAATGTCAACTGCTTGAAACAATGCAACGCCATTTTCATATTCTTGGTATAAGCTCCCTATTCCATCGTGAACGGTGGTATAGTCACTATTCCCGAATAGACACGTTATTCCTCAAATTAAAGTTAGTAAAACGTGAAATTGATTTATTCTCGAGTAAAGTAGCGATTTACTCCAGAATAACATTTATTCCGGTTTGGTCGTATCCGCCCTAAGTCGATAAATTATTCTTCAAATCAATAAGTTATTCTGACATTATCCATCACAAAATAATTTCAATAATCAGATTTAAATAGAACTCTTTATGTGCGATTTTGTGACTTCAATAACGCAATGGTTTACACATAAACAATGGCTATTATAATGAATGCGTTAATTATATGTAGTTACATTACTAGGGCCGCGGGACTGTTCTAACAGGATACCGCGGCCCTGAAACGCAATGGGCATTGGGGTGGACATGTACACGAGTCTTACAGTAACTTCCGCTCCACATAGGACGTGAGGGTTTTTATTTGATGACAAAAAAAATGGCGTTTGACACAAATAACTGTCAATGTCAGTCTGAAACATCGACACATAACTTCATTTGACAGTAAATCCATAATGTTATATATCATCATAATAGGTGCTTTATTAATATCTGCCAGGGCTTTAATGGGGGTTAGTATTGTGTTTATAGATTACAATAGTGAAGAAATTTCGTACCCCGGAACAGTCAACTCAATTTGAGACAGTAAACAAGTTAAATTAACATTGGCTCTACTCTGCATAACGTGGTTCACAAAATACGCGCGATGTGTCGCTTCGTCAATGAAAACAACTGCTATCTCTTTCTATCTGTTCTGAGAATGAAAACTGAAATCAGCTGACTAGATTTGTATTTTTATTATACGTATTTTTTTTTGTATGAAAAAAAAATGACAAATAATCAATTAATTATCTTTACTATTGTAATCTATAAACGCAATACTATCTCCCATTGCAGCCGTGGCAGATAATAATAGAGCACCTTATATACTGAAACCTTACCCTTATGCAGACTTACTAAGTTTTGATATTGTTTTTACATTCATATTTGGGTAAATTCACAAATAAAAATAAAGTATGAGCGATTCAAGTGTAACTATACGCTAAAATGTTTGCAAGTATACCATACTAAAATGTCAACAATATAGCACAACTTTTCGCCAAACATCCAAATCGCTATCTCTTCTGAATCAAAGTAGACGACCAGTTTTTTGGCTCTCCTGAACATTTTTGTTGGAAGGAGTTACTATGTTTTGATTTTAAGCAGCCGAGTTGGCGCGATTAACAGTTTAATTATCGTTTTTACTACAGACATCCTACTAATATTATAAATGCGAAAGTTTGAGAGCATGTATGTGTATGTGTATGTAGGTATGTTTGTTTATAATATATTTTCGAGTAGCGGAGCAAAGGCGCTGGTACTTTATAAGTCACTAGCGACCCGCCCCGGCTCCGCACGGGTGCAATCTCTAATATATTATGCATGTTATATACATAATAAACCTTCCTTTTGAATCACTCTATCTATTAAAGAAACCGCATCAAAATCCGTTGCGTAGTTTTAAAGATCTAAGCATACATAGGGACCGGGCACGCCGCAATCGCGGCGGTAAGACCCTTATTTGAGGAGTGGCTGGATAGGCGTCACGGGCGTCCTGGCCTAACGCATGACGCAGGTCCTCACCGGTCACGCAAGTTTCGGGAGGTACCTGTGTCTGATAATGAGGGAAGAAAAGCCTGGGTGTCCCCACGGCGAGGAACGATACTATGTAGTTGACCACCCTCATATTTAACTCTCCCTCTCTATTTTACAGAACGTGACTCTACCTCCCGAACAAAGCGAAAAAGCTCTAAAGACAGCATCGGAATGCATTAAAGAAACTGGAGTCTCCAGCGAAGTATTAGCCGAAGCAAAGAAAGGCAACATCCCTGAAGACGAAGGGCTCAAGAAATTCGCTCTCTGCTTCTTCAAAAAAGCAGGAATCGTCGACAATGATGGCAAGCTGATCTTGGAAACAGCAATCGCGAAATTACCTCCAGGAGTTGATAAAGTAGAAGCAAAGAAGGTTCTAGAAGGATGCCAGTCAAAATCTGGGAAGACGCCACAGGAGACCGCGTTTGAGATCTACAAGTGTTACCACGCTGGTGCCAAAACCCATATTGCATTAGCAGGAATTTAAAGAGTTGAACACAGTATTAAACATGATAATTTAGTTGTCCAGTCTTATTTACCCATCTGGCCTGGTGACGGCGATTTTAAAGACGAAGAGGATTTAGACAATCGGCTTTCTTTAACGATTTTGAACAGGACTGATGTAGACTTTTCAATAGCTTATGTCAAGCCTGTACAATGTTGCTTTATTGTCAAATTGACTACGCCCCCTTTTAGCAAGGCCCTCTTTTTAATATGACTAGGCCCTCAATGTTATATCAAGGTATTGTTATCAATTCGTTAAGGCCCCTGCCAAGGAACTCTGGTATCATTATTAGGCCCCATTGTTGTTTTGTGAAGGTTCCTTTGTCATTTTATCGAGGACCTCTTTTGAATCTGACTTAGCAATGTTATTTTAAAGTACTCTTGTCAATTGTTGAGGCACCTGTAAAGGTCTTCTTGTCGCTTTATTAAAGCCCTCTGGTAGCATTACCAGGCCCTGTCATATTGTCAAGGCCTTTTAATTATTTGTCGAGGCCCTCTTGTAATTTTGTCTAAGCCCTCTTGTCATTTACAAAGTTATCATTGGTTCCACAGTCACCAGTTCAGATGAGTTTGTGGTACCATAAATCTTTTTCTATTTTAAGAATATGTTAATTCTTTTTGTTAACTACTACAGTCATGCATGATCCTGGCACCATAGACACAGCTATGTTTATTTTTAAATTTATTTTTTTGTAGTTTTTGACTCAGTGATGTTAACAACTAAAGTATTGTTGTAAATTATTATAAAGTATTAAATATCAAAGTTTATTTTTCTTTTCATTATCATCATCTACGAGTATTATCCCTTCCCCTATATTGGGTTGATTTCCAAACTAATCATTTGCTAAAAAAAAATGAGTAATTTACCTTAATCGACTGTCTATCGGCCCTCAACAATGTACGAGGTTTTTCCGTCACTAGCAAAGAAATTGTATAGGGGACAATCTAGGAAGACCTACACTGACCTTATTGGTGAGGTGCTTCAGAATGGTCAAGTGTAGTACTCACAATCGTGGTTGTATGACCAGATGTATGAATGTGGATGAGACGAAAGGAGGTATGTAAGGATCGTAACAGGTGGCATGCTGTAGTTTCTGGCTATCCCCATGAGAAAAGGGTGTGGGTTTAAAAACAAAATAATCAGTTATTTAACAACCTTTTATCCATCATCATCAGCCGGAAGACGTCCACTGCTGAACATTGGCCTCCCCCTTAGACCGCCACGCCGAACGACAAATCGCCACTTGCATCCATCGGTTGCCCGCGACCCTCACGATGTCGTCGGTCCACCTAGTGGGAGGCCTACGCTGCATCTTCCGGGCCGTGGTCGCCACTCGAGAACTTTTCTTCCCCATCGGTTATCAGTTCTACGAGCGATGTGGCCTGCTCATTGCCACTTCAACTTGCATGAGCTATGTCGGTGACTCTGGTTCTTCGCCGAATATGCATGTTCCGGATTTTATCCCGCAAAGAAACTCCGAGCATAGCTCTTTCCATTGCTTTTATTACTTAATAATAAAATAACTAATATCTAAAGACAAAGTACTCGTCAAGACGAATCAAATGAGTCCACGCTCGATGACGTAGCCAGGGACCGGATTACCGTTATTTTTCTTATAACGTTACGAATTATCGTTATGGTAACGATAAAAATGTAACGATTTTAATAACGATATCTGTAAGTCCGTTAACGTTACGTATTAACTAAAATGAGTATCGTTATAAGTAACAATATATATACCGGTAATTTATACGCCTATCTCTTTCAAACGATGTCGGTAGGTGCGATGTAATTTAGTTACAAAATTGTAGGTCGCCGCCACCGGCCACCCCCATCGTCTTTCATCACCAAAGTTCGCAACTTAGTACTGTAGATACAAGTACAGACCAGTAAATAGGCAACGAAGGATGAATAACAGACCGACCATTTTCAACCTTATCGACATTTAAAATTTAGTTTGCTTTTTCTCACATTCTCGCTAGCTAACATTGCTCCTTCATTAAAATCCGGTGTTTGCATAAATGTCAATAAGGACGAAAATCGCTTGAAGGTCGGAAAACATTTGCTAATCGATAGCAAGTCAAAAAAACAGGTGCAAGCGATTTTCGACCTTATCGACATTTAAAATTTAGTTTGCTTTTTCTCACATTCTCGTTAGCTAACATTGCTCCTTCATTAAAATCCGGTGTTTGCATAAATGTCAATAAGGTCGAAAATCGCTTGAAGGTCGGAAAACATTTGCTTAACGATAGCAAGTCAAAAAAACAGGTGCAAGCGATTTTCGACCTTATCGAAATTTAAAATTTAGTTTGTTTTTCTCACATTCTCGTTCGTTAACATTGCTCCTTCATTAAAATCCGGTGTTTTTTTTTTTAGCGTGGTAATATCATCAAATGAGTCCACCCCGGGCAGGGCGGGAGGGACTGTCAGACTTGTACTGACTAAAATCCACGGTGTCCTTCAATAGCCCTTTATGTTCCGGGGTCACGGTGAGGAAATAAAATCCCGCGGCCCCGGCAGGCTTTGGCCCTGTGAGAGCCCGCCCCGTCATTTTGCTGACGCTCTTTGAGGCGCGCGTGGAACACGACGCGCCGTCGACCCGGGCATGGTCCATGGTCGGACAGCGAGAGTCCGACGCCGCAGACGTCAAACACCGCTGTTGGGGCGGAGGGAGGACCCTGTCCTCTCTCTCTCGCGGCCCGCCTCCTCCTTCACGAGCATTACTGCTTCTCAGAACGAGGAGACAGCTTCCCACTCCGTCTCACCCCGCAGCATGGCCGCAACCAATGCCGGGCGCGAGAGGTCTCAGCCTATCGCCGCCGTGAGGACACGTCGGTGCTCTGCCCAAGCGGGGCAGTCTTGCATCGTATGCTCTACTGTGTCCTCCGGGCGATCTTCGCAGTGGTGACACCCGGGCCTTTCTTCCCTCTCTATGCATCATCCGATAGGTCAGGACGCCGTGACGTCTCTCCAGCCACTCTTCAAAGAGGGGTCTTACCAGCCAGAAAAATCCGGTGTTTGCATAAATGTCAATAAGGACGAAAATCGCTTAAAGGTCGGAAAACATTTGCTTAACGATAGCAAGTCAAAAAAAAAAACAATAAAAAACAGGTGCAAGCGATTTTCGACCTTATCGACATTTAAAATTTAGTTTGTTTTTCTCACATTCTCTTTAACTAACATTGCTCCTTCATTAAAATCCGGTGTTTGCATAAATGTCAATGAGGACGAAAATCGCTTGAAGGTCGGAAAACATATTTGCTAATCGATAGAAAGTCAAAAAAACAGGTGCAAGCGATTTTCGACCTAATCGAAATAATTTAGTTTGTTTTTCTCACATTCTCTTTAGCTAACATTGCTCCTTCATTAAAATCCGGTGTTTGCATAAATGTCAATAAGGACGAAAATCGCTTGAAGGTCGGAAAACATTTGCTAATCGATAGCAAGTCAAAAAAACAGGTGCAAGCGATTTTCGACCTTATCGACATTTAAAATTTAGTTTGTTTTTCTCACATTCTCTTTAGCTAACATTGCTCCTTCATTAAAATCCGGTGTTTGCATAAATGTCAATAAGGTCGAAAATCGCTTGAACTTTTTTTTGACTTGCTATCGTTGTTCCTTGACACCTCTAAGTTTTTATTCGTATTTTGATTTAAAATAAAATGAGTAACACTTTTTTACGAGAGTACATGCGACCCATGTGCGAAAAGCCGTACTCTTCACCCACAGCCCACGCACAATGGTCCACATGAAGAACTAAGTGCGGAAACCAAAACCCCTAACATAGAACATAGCCTTCTTGGTTACGATACACGAAAAGACGACATGGTACGAACGAAAAGAGGCGCGGCGTGTCATCGGTTTGGCAACGTCGCACCAATTGTTAGCTTTTAGTGAATTAACGTTATAAGTAACGATACTTAAATAGCGGTAAATCCTATAAATTAACGTTATGTTTAACGTTAATATTTAACGTAACATAACGTTTATGTTTTGGTAATTTTACCGGTATTTTTTCGGTAACGGTAACCGTCCCTGGACGTAGCATCGTTTCATTACAGAATTCCTATGGCCACCTTCCATCTCCATCAGATCAGCTCCATCATAATATTACATTGTCACGCGATATACATATACGTGCAAAGTTTCAGATCAATCGGAAACCGGGAAGTCACAAACAGACAACTGGACAAGTGAAACTCAACGCCCATAAACGCTGCAAGAGATCACATGCGAGTTGCATGTAAGTTTACAAATACCGCAGTATCGTCAAACTTTCAAGCAACTCACATTGAGTTGCTTCGTCTAAAATGAGGTTTGAATAAAATCTTCTTCAATTTTCGTACAGATTTTGAAGGTCGCATCTCACTCGATGGTTTGAATTCCAAATAACTAGCACTCCGCCCGCGACTTTGTTCGCGAGAACTTCATATTAATAACCAACTTCAAAAAAATGAGGAGGTTCTCAATTCGTCGGAATCTTTTTTTTTTTCCTCTTTGATTTCAATGACCCCAATTAGGTTAAAATTTCCAAATAAAATTCGTTGTCTACATTTGAATATTTAATTCATATTTTAACTCACTCAGGGGTAATTATCCTAAAATTCGTTCTTAGTTACACACTTTCGTCTTTTATGTAAGGTCTACCTAAGGGCGCTCCTCACCGCGAGCATTTACCTATAATGTAACGTTACAGATTCGAGCATTCGAAGACAATAGAGCATCAAATTGCGCACTTTTAAGTTACATTTTAGGTGTATGCTCACGGTGGGTGAGGGAGCGCCTTAAAAATATTGGTCTAGCCGTTTCGGAGGAATGCAAGCACAGACACCTTGACACGATATTTTTAATACATTACATTCTAACAATAACAACAAAGTTTACCTCAAAGTATGTATTTAAAAAAAAAACATCTCATAGCTAACTGGTTTATAAAGAAGTATTTTGCATTATTTATTTTGTATCATGCTAGCAGTAGTACTGAATAAATAACCATAAGATGAACACGTATCTCATATTTTGTGGTATCCTGATAGCTAGGATTCATGCCGAGGTGAGTACTGTATTGTTACAAGCAGGGACGGTTACCGTTACCAAAAAAATACCGGTAAAATTACCAAAACATAAACGTTATGTTACGTTAAATATTAACGTTAAACATAACGTTAATTTATAGGATTTACCGCTATTTAAGTATCGTTACTAATAACGTTAATTCACTAAAAGCTAACAATTTCTGGTGCGACGTTGCCAAACCGATGACACGCCGCGCCTCTTTTCGTTCGTACCACGTCGTCTTTTCGTGACATCGTAACCAGGAAGATTACGGCTTTTCGCACATGGGTGCGGTACACTCGTAAAAAAGTGTTATTCATTTTATTTTAAACCAAAATACGAATAAAAACTTGAGAGGTGTCAAGGAACAACAAGTAGCAAGTCAAGATAGCAAGTCAAAAAAAAGTTCAAGCGATTTTCAACCTTATTGATATTTATGCAAACACCAGATTTTAATGAAGGAGCAATGTTAGCTAAAGAGAATGAGAAAAACAAACTAAATTTTAAATGTCAATAAGGTCGAAAATCGCTTGCACCTGTTTTTTTGACTTGCTATCGATTAGCAAATGTTTTCCGACCTTGAAGCGATTTTCGTCCTTATTGACATTTATACAAACACCGGATTTTAATGAAGGAGCAATGTTAGCTAAAGAGAATGTGAGAAAAACAAACTAAATTTTAAATGTCGATAAGGTCGAAAATCGCTTGCACCTGTTTTTTTGACTTGCTAACGTTATGCAAATGTTTTCCGACCTTCAAGCGATTTTCGTCCTTATTGACATTTATGCAAACACCGGATTTTAATGAAGGAGCAATGTTAGCTAAAGAGAATGTGAGAAAAACAAACTAAATTTTAAATGTCGATAAGGTCGAAAATCGCTTGCACCTGTTTTTTTTGACTTGCTATCGTTAAGCAAATGTTTTCCGACCTTCAAGCGATTTTCGTCCTTATTGACATTTATGCAAACACCGGATTTTTCGGGCTCGCCGCAATCGCGACGGTAAGACCCCTCTTTGAAGAGTGGCTGGAGAGACGTCACGGCGTCCTGACCTATCGGATGACGCAGGTCCTCACCGGACACGGAAGTTTCGGGAGGTACCTAGAGGTGGCCATGCTGCGGGGTGAGACGGAGTGGGAAGCTGTCTCCTCCTTCTGCGAAGCAGTAATGCTCGTGAAGGAGGAGTCGGGCCGCGAGAGAGAGAGGACAGCGTCCTCCCTCCGCCCCAACCGCAGTGTTAGACGCCCGCGGTGTCGGACGTCGGCAGACGATCTCCGGCCACCGTAGGCGCGGGCATGCGGACAGCGAGTAAAAGGCAACTCGCTGTCCGACCATGGACCATGCCCGGGTCGACGGCGCGTCGTGTTCCACGCGCGCTTCAAAGACCGTCAGTGAAATGACGGGGCCCACTCTCAGAGGGCCAAAGCCTGCCGGGGTCGCGTGATTTTATTTCCTCACCGTGACCCCGGAACATAAAGGGCTATTGAAGGACACCCTGGATTTTAGTCAGTACAAGTCTGACAGTCCCTCCCGCCCTGCCTGGGGTGGGAGAACTCATTTGATGATTTTACCACGCTAAAAAAAAACACCGGATTTTAATGAAGGAGCAATGTTAACGAACGTGAATGTGAGAAAAACAAACTAAATTTTAAATTTTGATAAGGTTGAAAATCGCTTGCTCCTGTTTTTTTGACTTGCTATCGTTAAACAAATGTTTTCCGACCTTCAATTGATTTTCGACCTTATTGACATTTATGCAAACACAGGATTTTAATGAAGGAGCAATGTTAGGTAAAGAGAATGTGAGAAAAACAAACTAAATTTTAAATTTCGATAAGGTCGAAAATCGCTTGCACCTGTTTTTTTGACTTGCTATCGTTATGCAAATGTTTTCCGACCTTCAAGCGATTTTCAACCTTATTGACATTTATGCAAACACCGGATTTTAATGAAGAAGCAATGTTAGATAACGAGAATGTGAGAAAAAGCAAACTAAATTTTAAATGTCGATAAGGTCGAAAATGGTCGGTCTGTTATTCATCCTTCGTTGCGTATTTACTGGTCTGTACTTGTATCTACACTACTAAGTTGCGAACTTTGGTGATGAAAGACGATGGGGGTGGCCGATGGCGGCGACCTACAATTTTGTAACTAAATTACATCGCACCTACCGACATCGTTTGAAAGAGATAGGCATATAAATTACCGGTATATGTATTGTTACTTTTACCGATACTCATTTTAGTTATTAGGTAACGTTAACGGACTTACAAATACCGTTATTAATATCGTTACATTTTTATCGTTACCATAACGATAATTCGTAACGTTATAAGAAAAATAACGGTAATCCGGTCCCTGCTTAAAAGACAATATGTCAGCGTCAATAAATTGTAAATCTAATAATCCGTCAGGTACTTAGAGCTCTTTTTTAGCGGGAAGGACTTACAGACTTGTACTGACTAAAATCCATGGTGTCCTTCAATCAGGGATGGTTACCGTTACCGAAAAAATACCGGTAAAATTACCAAAACATAAACGTTATGTTACGTTAAATATTAACGTTAAACATAACGTTCATTTATAGGATTTACCGCTATTTAAGTATCGTTACTAAATACGTTAATTCACTAAAAGCTAACAATTTCTGGTGCGACGTTGCCAAACCGATGAAACGCCGCGCCTCTTTTCGTTCGTACCACGTCGTCTTTTCGTGTATCGTAACCAGGAAGATTACGGCTTTTCGCACATGGGTGCGGTACACTCGTAAAAAAGTGTTATTCATTTTATTTTAAACCAAAATACGAATAAAAACTTGAGAGGTGTCAAGGAACAACGATAGCAAGTCAAAAAAAAGTTCAAGCGATTATCGACCTTATTGACATTTCGACACCGGAAGTATCAATTAACGTAAGGGACAAAATACGACTTTTCAGGAGAGCCAAAAAACGATTTTTATTTTTTTATTTTGTCTATAACTTTTTACTGTCTGGTCCAATTTTTATGGTGTTCAGAGCAAAGTTTCTTAGAATTTCACCTTCTTTCTTGTTTTATACAAAAGATTTAGGAATACCCAGTAGTTTCAAAAATAGCATGTCCTTTACATTAAAAAAAAATGTTTAGATGACCGTGACGTTACTGAAATTTTATAGATAATCCGTCGAGCGTAGTGTAAGCAGCAAGAAAAATAGAAAATTATACGAAATTTTATTGTAAAGGACTTTATCAGTGTTGCAATTTAATGTAACAATTGATTATCTACTAAAATTTATACTATTTTAGCACTATGGAAATGAGATTAAAGAGTAAATGAGTTCAGTTTCAGGTTTTACTGCTAGCTATAGCAGATTTAAGTCTGATTTGAGTCGGACCGCGTCCTACTGCTCCGCGCTAGCTCGGTTACTAGGCTCAGAGTAGTTCTACATAGTTTTAGATGTTTATGAAGCAGGATTTACCTGTTCACTTTTTCGGAGAAAATTGCTAGATGTGCGATGTTCTTCGTGATCGCTGAATCAAAGGAATAGCCCAAATTCTTCTCCTTTTCACAGATTACTATCCTTTTGCTATAAAAGACTTATGTTTTTCCCGTCTTAACTCTTCGATTAACATGTCTCTGACAATTATATACTATTTAAAACAAATTCCGTTTTTTTTTTCTTTGTTGACTATAAAATATTTAACAGAATTAACCACTATCCGAGTACACTTTGTATGCAACTTACTCGTTTGAGCCCACTCGGTCCGAGCACACTCTGACCGTGTCAACGCGGCTTTAATTGGCTTTATAATTTGATTTGATTTTATTGCTACCTACCACTTTTTCTCCACCTGGCAAGAAGTGATGATGTGTAGGTAGCGGCTCTGAAGAGGATACCTATCTTTTTCAGAGCCGATGAATGAATGAATGTAATGGAAACGAAAGGTCGATGAATTAAGGCATAGGAATTGTGCGAAACATGATATTAGTATGATAAAGTAGAAGTGACGAGTAGAGAGGACGTAAGGGGAAAAGATAGAATAAAAGGTGCATGGGTTGTGTGAAAGATGAAGCAATAAATATCTGTTTGACGTATTTCATCTGCAGTAATTTCAGCTCATTTCGACTTAGAATGGAGATCGTGCGCTGTGGTGCTCCTTGGGTGAAGGAAGCCTATGTCCAAAAGTGGTCTTCAATATTTAGAAATGATAATGGTGATGATTTTCACCTGCAGATTGATTTGTGTTGTCTATAGTTTATGTATTTTTATGTCTAATAGCCGTAATTTTTCAAATCCCTTCATCCTTTTCTGCTGCATTTAAATTTTTTCGAGGTAATTTTTCGGATTTTTTATGTCGTAAGTGTCACGATTCCTAACATTTTATATAAACTTCGGATTTCGTCAAACAATTTTTTAAAGTAAGGGACATATTGTTTACAGTGAGACACATTTTATTTACAGTAAGGGACATGGTTTTTAAAGTTAGGGGCATTTTATTTAAAGTAAGGGAAGTTGTCATTTAAATCGACTTATTTTTGACTAAGGTAAGGGTGTAAATTATTTAGTACGGTGACTTACTTCAATTTTTTGAAAAGAAAAAATATTAATGACTGTTACATCACATTTTTTTTCAGAAATCGTTTTTCGCGGTCAAAATTTTTGTACTGTAAGGGACATTTTTTTAAAGATAGATTTTTTTTAATAATACCAATCGATAGAGCGCGAAATTCTGAATCCAATGATATATATAACTCATTTTCGCCAAAATGTCCCTTACGTTAATTGATACTTCCGGTGTCGATTTTATGCAAACACAGGATTTTAATGAAGGAGCAATGTTAGGTAAAGAGAATGTGAGAAAAACAAACTAAATTTTAAATTTCGATAAGGTCGAAAATCGCTTGCACCTGTTTTTTTGACTTGCTATCGTTAAGCAAATGTTTTCCGACCTTCAAGCGATTTTCGACCTTATTGACATTTATGCAAACACCGGCTTTTAATGAAGGAGCAATGTTAGCTAAAGAGAATGTGAGAAAAACAAACTAAATTTTAAATGTCGATAAGGTCGAAAATCGCTTGCTACTGTTTTTTTGACTTGCTATCGTTAAGCAAATGTTTTCCGACCTTCAAGCGATTTTCGACCATATTGACATTTATGCAAACACCGGATTTTAATGAAGGAGCAATGTTAGCTAACGAGAATGTGACAAAAAGCAAACTAAATTTTAAATGTCGATAAGGTCGAAAATGGTCGGTCTGTTCGGTCTGTTATTCATCCTTCGTTGCCTATTTACTGGTCTGTACTTGTATCAACAGTACTAAGTTGCGAACTTTGGTGATGAAAGACGATGGGGGTGGCCGATGGCTGCGACCTACAATTTTGTAACTAAATTACATCGCACCTACCGACATCGTTTGAAAGAGGGCATATAAATTACCGGTATATGTATTGTTACTTTTACCGATACTCATTTTAGTTATTAGGTAACGTTAATGGACTTACAGATATCGGTATAAATATTGTTACATTTTTATCATTAACATAACGGTAATTCGTAACGTTATAAGAAAAATAACGGTAATCCGGTCCCTGCCTTCAATAGCCCTTTTCGTCCCGCGACCCAAGCTGGACCTCTAAAGGAGGGTCCGTCATTATGCTGACACTCTTTGAGGCGCGCGTAGAACGCAACGCGTCGTCGACCCGGGATTGGTCCATGGTTGGACAACGAGTCGCCCATTACTCGTCGCCCGCATGCCCGCGCCTACGGTGGCCGGAGATCGCAGCGACGTCTGTCACCGTGGGCGTCTGCCACTGCGGCTGGGGTGAATGGAGGACGTCAGCTGGAGCTTTGAAAGATAATGGACATTTATTTTATCTTTTGTTAAATCTTGCTTTAGTATTTACGCATATTTACAAAGATATAACGTATCAATATTCGATATTAGCTCGTAACGTCAAGCAAGTAATTATTGTACTTGCTGTAACGTAGTGGCAATTTTAAAAGTCTCGTTTCTTCGTTAATTTACTTCGTTAATTTTTTAGATAATCTAACTAAAAAAATATATATGTTTATTGACATTAAAATACAATGATACAATGTGTGTTGTAACCCTGACTACTGAGCTAAGCGAAGCCTGTGTTCAGGAGTCAGTGTCTAAAACAAAAACAAATCAAGAGGGAAGAAAAATAAAAGAAAATATAAACATAGAAAACACAATAAAACATAGAGCTAATTATGATGAATCTGTGTATTTTGTATGTGTGTGTAAGAGTGTGTGTGAGGGTGTGTTTGTGTGTACCCTGTATGTGAGTGGGTGTGAGAGTGTGTGAGAGTGGTAGTACAGGATCCGTATATAGAACGACCTTCACCGATCGAGTAACCGGAAGAAGTGTGTTTTTTATGAATTAAAATATGTTGAAGAATGTGACGGTGATGGGTTGCCTCATAAAATCCTGTCAAGGATATTTTTAATTAATTTTATAAAAGGTTATTTTTTTTCAATACCTTCACCGATAGAGTAACCAAAGCAAATTAACACCAATTGAAAGTCCGAAGTCTACAGAATATGCTAACGTAGGGTTGCCTACCTTTTTCTTGTCAAGGGTATAGGGTTGCCTAATTTGAATAGGTGATAAAAAAATGCTACCTTCACCGATCGAGTAACCAAATAAATTATATATCATAATAAAGACATTTTTTTACGAATACGATGGTATACGGTTGCCTATGAAAAACTTGTCAGAAATTAGGGTTGCCAAGCGTTGAAGTTTGAAAATTTTAGACGGTCGGAAGCACATGAGTAGATAAACGGACTAAGCTTCTTAAGAACGAGCAAAACTGTTACCTATTTTGGTAGGGTTGTCACAATAGGGTAGACAAATTAAACAAAAAAATATTAAATAGCTTTATTATTCAGTATGATAGAATCGAATCAAATAATTTAATTCAACTAAGCCAATTACAGGCAATTTTGAATTGTCAAAAGACATTTTTAAAGGTGTTTGGTCACCAATATATTAGAGACCAAACACCTACCTTCAAGAGGGCGCGCGTTGTCAAATAGACCGCGCTTCTTACATTTTCGTTCATATTATCATTATTACTCATCACATCTATTTTTTTTTTATTTTTTTTTTTTATTAATGATAGGTTCGCGTTTGACCACTAACTCGCCTGATGGTAAGGTATTTCTCATTTATAGTAGCCTCTCGCTATGTCATTGGGAGTAAAATAAAGAATATTTCGTCACTCGGGATGCTCTCTCCACTACATAGATCGCACTTGTTTTAGCCCCGGCCCAGTCGTCCAAAAGACTACACGCGCCTGTCGTCAAAAAGGTTACGCGCGACGTTCAACGCGACATGCGCTCGTTACGCGGTCGTAGTGGTTCTTCTCAATCTTATCGAAATAGGCTTGTGTATTTGTTGTATTTTTCCCACGTTTTTAAACACTCACTTTTCTTGTTTGTTTATTTGTTTGTTTGTCGTTCCGGTTGAACTTTTGCAACTCAATTTTGAGGCACTTCCCGATAAGCTAGCAGGCTGAAATTTCGCACACGCTCTGAGTTCTGATGACAATACAAAGAATGACTAGCTAAAGAACGTCATAACAAATCCAATATGGCGGCCTCCCCAAGATGGCGGACGGCCTGTTTGAAATGGGTATCAAATGAAAGGGTCCAAATGGTGGACGTCCAAGATGGCGAACAGGCTATTTGAAATGCACACCCATGATATGGGTATCAAATGAAAGGGTGTCAGGAATATGAAAAAAAAAATGAAAAATAATAAAATAATTAATAGATTTTAAAAAACGTGGAAAAGATACGCCCTCTTTGCTAGTTACACCCACGATCTATACACGTCATGTGAATATATCCCATAAATAATCCCTTAAATAATATACGCCCCCACGTTTTGAGTGGCCCCTCTCTCAGCCCCGTAGGGTTATTTTCTTATTTTTAGGAAATTTAAAAACGTCAGGTATGACATCAAATAATGTTGTTTAAAAAGGAAAAAGTTTTGGATTACGTAACAAACCTATGTATTTATGGATAAGATAACACATGAAAAAATAAAAATCGGAAGAGCAATTTTTCACTGGAAGTTGGAGCGCGTTATGAAATTGATTTGGAGTGACACTGAAATCGAAAATTTGTTGGATGTTTATATTTACCTATTCTAACTAATACATTTAAACAAATACAAAAAGAATTTGAGGCTGAGGCATTTTTCACAGAGAGAGAGAGAGATAAGCAATTTTCATATTTTTGACATCTCGAAAAAAAAGTTGGATTATTGTGCATCTGTAATCTGTATCACTGTAGTGGACGGGACCGGGATATCCGACGGCGCGTCCGCTACTTTGCTTTGTTGTGCAGACGTGCCTTGCCTTGCTAGTGACGCATGCACCCACGCACCCCTGAATGCGTAACGTTTTTGGAAGAACGGAAATAGTACTGAGGCGGGGACCACGAGCAACGGAAATAAAAACCACCAACTGGAGAGTTCACTTTTGAAGGCTTCGGTCTTCTTGTTGAGATGTTTTCCCTTTGGTGGCTCGGCTGCGACTGACGCAGTGCCGGCGGTCGTACCGCTTTATATACCGCCCGTTCTTACCTTATAGAGGCACTTGCATTTTGAGCCCGTTTTTCCTTTTATTTTTGCTAAGACCGAGACTTTCGTAGCCTTTATTTTCTTATAAAATTTATCCTTACAGCTATGTATTATACCTTTCTAAATTTGTCCTTACGTTCTAGTTCTAGTTCTAGTTTTATATAAAACAAACATATTTTACATACAACAATAAATAAAAAAAATCCTACGACTAAAACTATTAAAGTTACACAAGAACAAAAGTTTGATTTCACAAAAATTGCATTATTTTGAAAACTACTGGACCGATCTTCATGAAACAACTTGTGAATCTATTTTTGTAATGAAACACAACCCTTTTAAATACTTTAATTGAAAATCACACATAAACAAAAAAGTGAGTTTTCAAGTTAAGTAATAATCTAAGTTTTAAACTTTTACAATTTTCTACTAAAAAACTTATCTAATTAGAAACTAATCAGAACGTACAAGATAATCTAATAAGAATCTAATAAATACACAACACAATCACTGGATTCTGATTAGAAAACACTTGTCTTAAAAATCACCTTATAAATCACACTGTTCAATGGCAAAGGCCCTCCCACTACTTGCACCCCTTGTCGTTGCGTGGGTCTCGTCGCCGACAATCACCTTCATCATATGCAAAACTCTTCCAACCGTCTAAAATTTTCAAACTTCAACGCTTGGCAACCCTAATTTCTGACAAGTTTTTCATAGGCAACCGTATACCATCGTATTCGTAAAAAAAATGTCTTTATTATGATTTATAATTTATTTGGTTACTCAATCGGTGAAGGTAGCATTTTTTTATCACCTATTCAAATTAGGCAACCCTATAACCTTGACAAGAAAAAGGTAGGCAACCCTACGTTAGCATATTCTATAGACTTCGGACTTTCAATTGGTGTTAATTTTCTTTGGTTACTCTATCGGTGAAGGTATTGAAAAAAAATAACATTTTATAAAATTAATTAAAAATATCCTTGACAGGATTTTATGAGGCAACCCATCACCGTCACATTCTTCAACATATTTTAATTCATAAAAAACACATTTCATCCGGTTACTCGATCGGTGAAGGTCGTTCTATATACGTATCTTAGACTATGGGTGTTTTATGTATGGGTGTGATGGTGTGTGGTATGGTGTGGCGTGTTATTTAATTATTTCTTCAGTGTCAATATACCTGACGGACTGTACCCTTAGCACGAATTTTCACTCTTTTACTTTACAGCGTCTTTCCAGTATTTACAGCGTTTTTGTATGAAAAAATGGAACACCGCCTCTGGTGTGCGAAGAAAGAACTGATTTTTCTCTTGAAAATTGTCAATTTGAAATTGTCAAAGTTCCAGTTTACTTTACGTCTCAAATACTGAAAATTCGTGCTAAGGGTACTGATCAGATTTTTTTCAGTATAATACCGTATTGTATTCTATTTTCCTTTTTCAGTTTGTTTCACCTTTTCCAAAACAATATGATCAGATCGTAGATGCTTGTCGCAATGAAACCGGTTACACAGACGAAGTGGTAGCTGAAGAACAAAAAACCTTTTATGCCGAAAATAAAGGTCTCAGGAAATTCAACTATTGCTTCCTAGAAAAAACCGGTTTCGTCACTAGTGATGGGAAGTTGAATATCGATGAGGCTGTGGCTGATGTCGACCCTAGTTTACTAAAAGACTCGGTGGACTTTTGTAAAAGTCTTGAAGAGATTTATCCAAAAAGTGTTTTCTCTACGTGTTTCCATTCCAACATTGTGACTTATAAGCGATTTTTTGAAATGTAAGTTCATTTTCCGGGTTTTCGTTTGCCGATCTCATTATCAGCCTATAAATGATCCCACTGCTGGGACACAGACCTTCTCTCTGTGAGAGTGAGTGGCCGGGCATAGTCCACCACGTGGGCTCAGTGGAGGTTGGTGGATGTCACATATCTTAGAATTTTTGGTTCTAGGACATGCCGGTTTCCTCAGGATGTTTTCCTTCACCGTTTTGACAGCCCCTGACTAAGTTCGAACCCACGACCCTCTCTGTGAGAGGGAGTGGGCATAGTCCACCACGCGGGTTCAGTGGAGGTTGGTGGATGTCACATTTATCTTCGAATTTTTGGTTCTAGGACATGCCGGTTTCCTCACGATGTTTTCCTTCACCGTTTTTAGAGCCCCTGACTAAGTTTGAACCCACGACCTGTAACTCGTAAGTTGGGCCGATACCACTGGGCCACCACTGCTCTCTGATCTCGATATATAATTAATTATTTCTCTCTTACAGTGACAAAGTCGTAAAACGTCAACGAAAAGACTTCAGGAAGATCTTAACAACATGTCGTAATGAAACAGAATACACGGACGAATTGATAATCACAGAGCTGCAAAGCCATTTAGAAGAAAGGGCAGGGAACAATAAATTTAACAACTGCTTCCTCGAAAAAACCGGTTTCGGAGCTAGTGATGAGCTGTTTTTTATCGATGATGCTATAACGAGGATACCCGCTGATAATGTTACGGAAATTTTCGAATACTGTACGGCAAACATTACTGATGACCAGTTTCCCGAAAGCATCCCTTTTATTTCCGGATGTGTGCACCTAGGAGTGTCGAATTATTTTCGTTCTACTCAATCGTAAGTACAGTATTTGCTAACTTTTCCATGTTCTATTAAGGCATTTCTAAAAATAAATGTGGTCCAAAGACTCTTCCCTGCTGAACACCATATTTTTTTTATAAGTCAATATGTTTCTTATCCTTTGTAGTTTTTTAAACACACTTTTTGATTTTACCTTCAGCCATTGATCAAAAGAATTTACAGCGAAAGCGTGTCCTTTAAAAGATGTATGTGTGCACTAGAAACGGATTTTATGTATGTGTGAAATGAAATTAAAATTCATCCAATATACGTAAAACTTTGAATATAATAGACTTATCAACCAAATTGATAAAACACGTTTCAAGATTTTGGAAATTTCATAAATCATAGATAGGGAATAACACTCGCAAAAAGTCGCAGTGTAAACATCATTTTTGCTTTGATCTTAGATAAATTATATTTTTTTAGGAAATTCTGTCCCGTTCAACCATTTTTTTTTTGCTCCTTTGTTGTTTTACGAGGTATATTTAATATTTTTTTATTCTCTCCTACAGAAACCTAGTCGTGCACTACGAAACCGATCAGATCGTTGATGCTATACATGACTGTCAAGAGAAAAACGGATACAGAGAAGTCCTCACAAACGGCTCTATTGAAGAAAATTTCACTGAAAAGGAAGGTCTCAAAGAATCCAACGACTGCTTCTTAAAAAAAACCGGTATCATCACTAGTGATGGGAAATTAAATATCGATACAGCTTTAGAAAAACTTCCACCTAGCTTTGTTAAGCCTATCGTTGAGCATTGCCAGGCAAATATAGCTTTAAAATATACGAGAGAAAGCGTCGATAATTTCTCGTCGTGTTATCATGATGGCATCCTGAACCATATTTTTGCGACAGAAGAAGAAGGAAATTTTCCATTCATTCAAACTTTGAAATTCTTTGTGCCAGGTACTTCTTTTGTAGATACAATTTTAATTTATTAAGTTCTGGTATCAAAGTCTATAGAACGTTACTAATAAAATCTACCCAGCGCCATCTTGAAATTTTGGACATAAACTGACAAACTGTTGATTTGTTTTAATAAAACGGTGACAAAAAAAAACATTTTGTTTTATTGTTACTTGCATTGATTAACTACAACTAAAGATTGGAAGTACCTACGTGTCTGTTCCCGAACGCATACAATCCGAATCTCTTCAAAATTACGAGTGACCAAGGTTCTTCTGGATAAGCTCGCTCCATTGTAAGCTCTGTGTCTGTCACCTTTGACCTGGACGAGAGTCAAGAGCAAGCCCATAGCAGATTATAAAAAAGTTGAAACTTGGACAGTGATGCAATATCAGAAGCAGAATAATAATTTTATACCGACTCTAACCAATAACATCACGCCAATTTTCCTTGTCGATACATAATAATAAAATGGAAACAGGCCTGTATAAATTCAAAAGGGACTTCCACAGGATTTTCGGGAATTAAACTTTCGTAGCAGTACGTAGTGAAAAGCATAATTTTATAAGTTAGCATGACATTCAAAAATTGAAGAAATAAGTAAAACGCCTGATAATGTTGTTATAGCTACAACTTATAACTAATTAAGATTACGCATAAATAACTTGAAGAAGATGAAGGCCAATGTATGTCAGTTTGTATGTTTCTACGTACATCCCGCAAAAACTACAGCATGGAATTGAATGCAGCATAACTTAAAATCTAGGTTCCAGGACAATATCTCATTCCAATAAAATACTTATTATCCGCGTACAAAGTCAGGCAAAAGCCAGTGAGATATTAAATCACTTAGCTAACCGGTTTTTTTTTAACATATACTTTAATGACGATTTCCTGTTTCATAGTAGTATTAAATCTATCTTTGTGAGATGAAGACGTTTCTTATATTGTGTGTTATCTTGGTACCTAAGATTCAAACCGAGGTGAGTGATAGCGAAAACTTCATTCACTATTTTCACAGTAATCAGCGAACCCCCTTCGTTCGGTGACATCCAGTACAGTTTATGGTACGAAAAGAGAGAAAAAAGCCTTAAAATAAATAAAATAATAAAGCTGTTGTGTTTGTTACATAACATTTTTTTAAACATACTTTTTAATGCCTGTATAAGAAAAGAGAACTACTGCCTTAAAACAGAATTTGTCAGAAGAATCCAAAGAGTCCAAAGAATTCCTTTTGCAACGTTCCAGCTCTATCATCAAATGAGCTCCATGTCATTTTTATATTGCATTGCAACGCGTTAAACATTCGCGAATGAATTTTACTACCTTTATCCTTTGGCCTGTTTTATTTGTTTGTTTTTTACCTTTGTCTATTCGAAATGTTCACTAAATTTCTCTTTTTCAGTTCATATCACCTTTTCCAAAACAATATGATCAGATCGTAGATGACTGTCGCAATAAAACCGGTTACACAGACGAAGTGGTAGCCGAAGAAGAGGAAACTTATTATCCCGAAAACATAGGTCTCAGGAAATTCAACTATTGTTTCCTAGAAAAAACCGGTTTCGTCACTAGTGATGGGAAGTTAAATATCGATGATAATTTAGATAAACTCGGCCCTAGTTTGTTTAAGGAAACAATAGAGCACTGCTATAGTCTTGAAAAGATTAATCCGAAGAGCATTTTTTCAACATGTTTTCACGCAGAAATGAAGTATCACATGCGGTTGCTCGTAATGTAAGTACAGTTTTTTTAGCAACATTCTTTGTCGTTCAAAAGCAATTTTTAGCGGTCTATATTTTAGGCAGATAATTAGGAGCTCCTGACGTGTCTTTAAAAAAAACTTTATACTAACCTTACTAATTTAGGTTTTCTATATTTACATATAATTATATCTCTTACAGTAGGTACGTCGCAAATGCAATTGCTGATTACTTCACTCAGATTGTAGAAGTATGTCGAAACGAAACCGGATACACAGACGAAGTAATAGCAGAAGAGGAGAAAAGCGAATTAAACAAAGACGCAGGGCTCAAAAAATTCAACGACTGCTTTCTTGAAAAAATCGGTTTCAGAAATTACGAGAAGTTTGAAATCGATAGAGCTTTAGCAAAGATTCCCGAAAGTAATGTTACGGAAATTGTGGAGCTTTGTAAGTCGAAAACTTCTGAAAAGATTATTCCAGATGGCATACCGTTTTTCTCCGCATGTATGCTGCTTGGAGTGTCGGACTATATTCGGACTACTGGTTTGTAAGTATTGTATCTTTGTTTACTCACTTACTTTACTGCTCACTTTTAGGTTTTGCAAAGGTACTCATTAATTTGAAAATAGATATGGACCGACGACGCTGCCCTGTAGAACACCGTTAAATTATGTGAAGAAAGTCAAACATTTTCAAGATTTTGAGGATTATATTGTTTTCGATAGTATCAGTACAATTTTATTTAACTACGGTCATTGCCAAGAATGCCATATGAAGTCTATTATGAAGTGTCTCATGATTAATATGGTCAAAGGCTTTCCACAGAACGGCATCCATTACGTATGTACAAGTTTTCGCGCCGAAATGTAGCAATGAGATGGCTGGATAGGTGGTAACTGATGATGCCGAGAAATATTGCAATATGGAAGAAAAGCACATGACGCGCCGATCTGAAATAAAGTGGGATAAGTTCAGAGGGTCTAATACGGTGACTTTAAGCGATATTCCTAATAATTCATTTCGTAACGTCAATGGCTATTTTCTTTTATTTATTCACGAAATAAATCATTAAGAATATTGCTAAGTGACTGTTTAAAACCCACAGGAAAGTGAAAATGATGATCTGATGTAATTTTTTCAAGGAAAGCCTATACTGTACCATCTCAAGTTGAATGATGTTACAAAGGTTCTGTTATAATTTTGGCGATTGAAAAAGAGTGCCCATGGTGTTTCTTGCCCGTTCTTCTCGATAGAGGTCTACGCTTTGGAATGGACTTTCACAGTTTTTATGTCTTGTGACTGGGACTGTAACACCGTAACTATTTTTAAACTATTTTATTTTACTTTTGTCTTTTGACAATTCAAAAGTGCCTGTAACTGGCCTACTTGAAATAAATTATTTGATTTGATATGACTTATAAGTGTTTTGCTCACCAATATTTATTTTCATTTTATTGTTAGACCTATCTTGACAGATATAATATATTTATATTTTCTCCCATAGTAAACTCGCTGTTCAGTCTGAAACCGACCAAGTCATTAACTCCGTCTATGATTGTCAAGAAGAAACCGGATTCACAGACGCAGTGCTTCAAAAGAGGTTTACTGAAGACAACTTCACTGACGAGGAAGACCTCAGAAAATTCAACGACTGCTTCTTAGAAAAAACCGGTTTCGTCACTAGTGATGGGAAATTAAATATCGATACAACTTTAGCAAAACTTCCACCTAGTTTTGTTAAACCCATCGTCGAGCATTGCCAGGCAAATATAGCTTTGAACTATACGACAGAGAGTGTCTATAATTTCTCTACGTGTTATCATGATGGAATCCTGAACCATATTTCGGAAGCAGAAAGAGTAGGATATTGGCCATTTACAATTTCTTGGAAAGTATTTGTGCCAGGTACGGCTTTCGTTGATAAAATTTTAACGTACTAAATGATCGTACCACAATTTTATTGATGGAACGTAACCAGCTGGAGCCATCTTGATTTATTTTACTTAAACCTGAAAGGGAGAAATGGGGGAAGAGCAAGCGAAGTGCTAGTTAATTATTCTAAATTAGCGCCATCAGAGTCTCATTGGCAATGTGTCATCGCGGTGATGTAGGTACGATTTTAGACAGTATGCAAGTTATCTTACAAAGATTAGAAATTTTTTATTTATTTTTAATTTAATAAAAATTGATACATTTTAATGTTTTTTTTTTACTTTTTCATGTTTCAAGCCGTGATCTCATGACAATTTCACAAAAATATAAAAAAAGAAATCTCATTGTTAGACTTTTTTTATTATTTCGGTGGTAATGTCAACAAATGACTCCTGCCCTGGGTGCAGCGGAAGGCACTCAGTCGCAACAAATAGCGAAGGGTGGGAAGAGTGGCCTTAGCAATGCGGTAGAACATCATAGACTTACAATAATACAGTCTGTACCCTTATCACGAGTTGTCACTATTTTACTTTACAGCATCTTTCCAGTATTTATAGCGTTTCTTGTATGGAAAAATGGAACTTTACGTCAGAATAACTAAAAACTTATGATAAGTCCATATTATTGTCATAATATGGACAAAAATTATGAAAAAAAGTCATTAATTTTTTACATCAATGTTTATTAGCCAAAACTCTAAAACAAAACACAATAATTTAGGTGGTAACCAGGTTGAAAAATTACTAGATGGTACTTTCTTTTTTATACATTGCCCCACACTAGGAATTTCTCCTGTGTCGTGGGTGCGTTTACAAACATATAAACTCACATACATAAACGCCCAGACCCGGAACAACTACTTGTAGATCATACAAATATTTGCTCCTTGCGGGAATCGAACCCGCGACACGCAGCACAGCAGTCCAATCGCTCAGCCACTGCGCTAACCGAGCCGTCGACCCTGAATTAGACCCTGTTTTAAACTAGTTGCTCGTGCATAAGGTCTTCTATGATGAGGAGCTTCCATGGTTCCATGGAGAAAGTTGTTCACTGATAGTTTTGTGATCAGTTGGCCTACCACGACGTCTTAAAGCATAAGTAGTTCAGCTGTGGAAACGAGATGGCGCTAGACGACTTGTGTAGCTCTGTCCCTTTCCTTCAGCTGAACTACTCAAGCATAAAGACGTCGTGGTAGGCCACTAGAACTTTCTGATTCATGCTCTTGACCTACAACTCAACGAATCCAGCCCGTTTAGCTAACCAGAAATCAAAGTTTTTATCATAAAATAAAGTTGTGAAACGAGTCTTATCAAAAGAAGTGCCAGGAACAAGCATTACCCAATAATTAGTAAACCCGTAAAAACTTAAAAAATGATTCTGTACTTCTTGGTGGAAACATGTAGAAAAATCATTGACGTTATCTTGTATGTACTTTAAAATAATATTTGCTTGGCAGTGTTCGACGAAAGGCTTAGCAAAACCTGGCGGGAGTTTTGCTAAAGACTCATCGATATTTAATGTCCCATCACTAGTGACGAAACCGGTTTTTTCTAAGTAGCAATCATTGAATTCCCTGAGGCCTTTTCGTTCGCTGAATTTCACTCCTTTCTCCTCGGGAGGCACTTGTCTTGAGATTCCAATTTCCTTGCTACAGATTTCAACGATCTCAGTGGTGTAGGCGGATTCACCATACGGAAAGGAGCGACTGAAATGTGAAATGTGTACATATTAGTACGAGTTGTCTCATCAAAATCGGTAAAAGTACACCATTGGACTACAAGACGTACGGCAATGCGCCATCGACATATATTGTGGACATTCCTCCGGTGCGTACAAAGCGTTTTGCCAATACCTTTATACGCACAACTAAGGATTCGATTTCCCTGCTGTCTGTATTTCCCGACAGCTATAACCTGGGGGTGTTCAAGTCAAGAGTGAACAAGTTACTTCTATTCTAGGCAAGCGTGCTTCACCGCCGACCACATCTTCGCTTACCATCAGGCGAGATAGTGGTCAAACACGATCACACCTTTAAATTAAAAAAAAAATATGTGAAACCACAAGCCATATTTAAAATATAACTCGCATCAGTTTGGGCTACGAAATGCCGGGAAAATATGGTCAGTTTAGGAAAGCTATTATCATCATCTGCCTGCCTTTTCCCAACTATACTGGGGGTCGGCTTCCAGTCGAACCAGATGCAGCTCAAATCAGTATTTTACATGGAGCGACTGCCTATCGGACCTCCACAACCCAGTGACAGGGTAATACGATACTCCATGGTATTAAGACTGGTTGTCAGACTTTAGAGCTTCTGACTAACAGTAACGACTGTCAAAGCTCTACAAATGACAGCCGGGACCAACGGCTTTACGTGCTTTCCGAGGCACGGAGGAAACTCGCTATGACAGATGGTCACCCATCCACAGACCAACCTCAGCAAGCGCGGCTTAACCCGGAAGATCGGCCTATGCGACTGTATTTACTTAGCCACGAGCTCCCCCACGAGGAATGTTATTAAAAGTTAGTAAAACAAATACTCACACTGCTTTGCTTGCAGACCGCAAATGCATCGACAACTCTTGAATAAGACACGCTGAGAAACTAGGCACGTTAGACAAAATGATATTTTCATCTATCTTCGATTTACAATTCTCGGTTATTGCCATAACAGTGCTTTGGGGGGTAAATTCTAAAACAACATCGATTCTAAATTGTTCATGGATTCCAAAACCGATTTTTTCTTGGAAACAAAAGTTGAAATTTTCTAGTCCTTCGTCTCTCGTTGAATTGCTCTTTTCCTCTTCGGCTATCACCTCATCTGTGTATCCAGTTTCGTTTCGACATACTTCTACATTCTGGGTGAAGTTTTCATTTAGAGATAGTATGACTTTACGTCTGTGAAAGGTTTAAATATATAAAGACAGGATAACACGTCGAGTTCAGACGGTCAACAAAGTATTATAAAAAAAATACTACGACTTGTAACAATTAACAGAGATCAAAATAAAATAAATCGACGAATTAAATTAGTTCTACGTCCCTAGAGACTATTTTACCAAAGACATTAAACTACATATTACGAGCAATAGACGGGATCACGAAGAAAGTTGTGATCCAAAACTTTTTACCACTAGGTAAAAAGTCGCCGAGTCTAGTAGTCGCGTTGCTATGCAACGCTAGATAGTGCTACTGACACACGGCATCAACAATTTTGTATGACAATTTTCCCAATGCCCACTCTATAGGTTTGACTGGCCTGTTGGTCTAGTGGTTAGTGACCCTGACTGCTATGCCGGAGGTCGTGGGTTCGATTCCCACCCAGGACAAATGTTTGTGTGATGAGCACGATCATTTGTTCTGTGTCTGGGTGTAATTTTTCTATAATATGTTTGTATTTAGAAATATATAAGTATGTTTATCAGTTGTCTAGTACCCATAACACAAGCTCTGCTTAGCTTGGGACTAGATTGCGTTGTGTGATAGTTGTGGAATATTATTATTATATAGGTTCTTTTAAATCTCTTTGTATTTTACCTTTTTCATACATTAATTAAAAAAAAAAAACCAAATATGAGGACCGGAGTACAAAAATGCAGCACTTAAAATTTAGGAATACTTACAATTCTAATAAACGCATATAAGTTGATATTCCGGAGTGAAAGCATACTGAAAAAACAGTCTTTGCATATATCTTTTCACGTCGATTGCAATTTTCGGCAATGTCCTTGAACAAATTAGTTCCAAGTTTAGCTAACGCCTCATCGATATTCAACTTCCCATCACTAGTGACGAAACCGGTTTTTTCTAGGAAGCAATAGTTGAATATCCGGAGACCTTTATTTTCGGCATAAAAGGTTTTTTCTTCTTCGGCTACCACTTCGTCTGTGTAACCGGTTTCATTGCGACAAGCATCTACGATCTGATCATATTGTTTTGGAAAAGGTGAAACAAACTGAAAGAGTAAAAGAGATAAATATAGTGTACTTATTGTGGTTTGAGTTGTTACGTTAGTAAAATCAATCATCTGCCTGACTTTTCCCAACTATATTGGGGTCGGCTTCTAGTCGAACCAAATGCAGCTGGATATCAGTATTTTACATGGAGCGACTGCCTGTCGGACCTCCACAACCCAATAACTAGGTAATACGATACCCCATGGTAAGACTGGTTGTCAGACTTTTAGAGCTTCTGACTAATAGTAACGACTGTCAAAGATCTACAAATGACAGCCGGGACCAACGTCTTTACGTGCTTTCCGAGGCACGGAGGAAACTCGCTACGTCAGATGGTCATCCATCAACAGAACTCGGCAAGCGAGGTTTAACCTTGAAGATCGCCCTATCCAGCGGTTATTATTTAACCGCGAGCAACAAATATTTTAGTTTAAAATACTCACCTCAGCATGAATCCCAGCTACCAGGAAAACACACAATATAAGAAACGTTTTCATCTTACAAAGATAGATTAAATACTAACAAGATATAGTAAAATACATACTTTTAAATACGTGTATGATAAACCAGTTATTTAAGATTTGTTATAAGTTATGAGGAAATAGTCGCACTATGTCATTATGTCTTTGTCATTGCATAATCTATATTTAGGTATATCAAAATCATTTTTTACACATTGCCATGCTCGCAGTGGTGACACCCAGGCGTTTCTTCCTTCCTCATCCGACACAGGTACCTCCCGAAACTTCCGTGTCCGGTGAGGACCTGCGTCATGCGGTAGGTCAGGACGCCGCCGTGACTAGGGATGAGCGTTGAATCAACGAACTAGTTGAATCAACCGTTGATCTCCTGTCAACGTATTAACGTTAACTGTTTATGAATCAACTAGTTGAATTCCTCAACGACGTTTATGAGTTTAACTCGTTCGTCTCGTTGAATTAACGAGAACGCAAACGCAACGAGCTGAGCAATTTACAAAACTTACGTTATTTTCAACGTTGAGTTTTTTGGTTCGTTATTTTTAACGTCATAGATTGCGAGCGGTTGAAAGAGTTGATTTACGAAATATTTATTTTAAGAATAGTATCTATCTACAGATATTGGTGGAGTTTGTTTACTTACGTTTACCACAGATACAGATACCTAATTCCAATGTATTATTTAAAATGTACTATTTTTTGAGAAGCAAAGGTATAATAGCGAACAGCCCTCTATGAAAGATAGAAGTAGTAGTTTTGATTTCACACACTTTTAGATGTTAATTTGTACATAAAACGTTTTCCAATGCATAAATTGAATCAAATTGCTTCTAAAATTCAACGCGCTATCATTGTATAAAACCGTTTAATGAATCAACGGTTTACGTTTCAAGTTGGCAGTTAAATTCGTCAACGAGATGAACACGTTAACTCGTTCAACTCGTTGACGAATTTAACTAGTTGACAAACGTGAATCAACGTTAACGTTTCGTTGACGGAAAAACCGTCAACGACCCATCGCTAGCCGTGACGCCTATCCAGTTACTCCTCAAAGAGCGGTCTAAGCGCCGCGATTGCGGAGTGTCCGTGATAATCCCCATATTTACGGTTTTTTGCCGATTTACCGGTTTTTTTTTCTTTTTCAATATTATGATTATCCATTGAAAAACTTTAACGTTTACTACTACTTATTTTTTCAACTAAAGTCATTTCAAATAGCTGTCTATTATGTACCTAAGTAATGCAAAAACAACAAGTTTGTATCACGTACTATTATTAAGAAAAACGTACTTACTTCAAGTTTTTTCTCCGTCACTGGATTTTCCCACGTTTTGTTTACAAGCAAAATTTTTTGCTGAAGGTGTCGGGAAATTCAATTGCCTTACGACGCAAATGTGTGTAGAGTAATAAACTTTATTTATAAACGCATACAGCACACGTACCACGACCAATGGGATAGATTACTGCATAGATAAATTGAAAATCTTTCTAGTACATATTGAAAAGTAATAAACACGTATTTTTTGTTTTATAAGATCAATGAATATTGACAGAGATAAAACGCTTCGAAATAACACAACATAGAAAGAAAAGAAAGACAAAACATTTATTTGGCTCAAAGGGACCATGATAGACACACACATCTTCTTCTATAATATAAAAATGGATCGCAAAATATGTTGCTAAGCTCATAACTCGAAAACGGCTGGACCGATTCGGCTACTTCTTTTTTTGTTGTGTTTGTAACCATCAGCGCCAGGTTTTAGACGACGAAAATCATCATGTCCACCCGTGCGAAGCCGGGACGGGCCGCTAGTTCAAAATAAAAATAATCACAGAAAAAAAAACCTAAGTATATCTAACACAAGAAAAAAATAAAAGAATAATTTTTGTGTGTCTCACGGCTGCGCCAGCAAAAAGGCCAAAGGGGGTGTATTACGTCTTAAAACCAGGCTTATTCCGGCGAGTGAAAGTGGCAGAGCTATACAAGTCGTCTAGCGCCATCTCGTTCACTCACTGGAACAAGCAAGGTTTTAAGACGTTGTAATACCCACCCCCCAGTTCAGCAAAATGTCGAGCAAGGCCCAGTTCAGCAAAATGTCGAGCATAACATAACACTTCCATACCACTGGGCCACAACTGCTCTGTAATCGCTGTTTTTCTGCAAGAAAGACGGCACGGTTAACGCAGTGCCTGAGCTATTGGACTGCTGTGGAGTCTGTCGCCGGTTTGTTTCACATACGTAACAAATATTTGTATGACCTACAAGTTGTTCTGGGTCTGAGTGTTTGTGTATGTGAGATTCTATGTTTGTCAACGCACCCACGACATAGGATAAATTCCTAGTGTGGGGCAAAGTTTTTAAAAAACAAAAAAAAAACACAGCGTGCTCCTTTTTTATATTTTTTTTATTAGGCTCGCTGTTTGGTCGCGGGACTTACGAATTACCGTGACCCCAGAACGTAAAGGGCTATTGAAGGACACCGTAGATTTAAGTCAGTACAAGTCTGACAGTCCCTCCTGCCCTGTCCTGGGTTCCCGAGGACTTATTTTGATGATTTTACCACGCTAAAAAATAAAGGCTCGCTGTTTCAAAGTACAGACGCCACAACATCAAGCTACCACAATCTGTCAGATTTCTTTAATAGAATTTCAACCTTATCACAAGAGAAGAAGGTTAATGTTTGATTGGTAAAATCTGACAGATTCGGGTAGGTTGAACTGCTGGCGTCTGTACCTCTCAAACTCAATTATAGTCCTTATCATGTGACACGCTTACTTTCACGCCTCAACTACTAAATCAGTGTCCATAAGAGCGATAAGGCAGTGTGAATAAATTCTAAATAGCCTCTTTATAATGGAAAAATAATGAAAAGAAATGAGGTAGTTAGTTTTATGACAAGTCAAGTTAACTAAACAAAGACCAGGGGGGGGTATAACAACGTTCTAAAACCAGGCTTGTTCCAGTGAGTGAACGAGATGGCGCTAGACGAATTGTATAGCTCTGTCAAATCACTCGCCGGAACAAACCTGGTTTTAAGACATTGTAATACATCCCCAGGTGGCCAGCTACCATGACGTCTTAAAGCCAGAGTAGTTCTAGTGTGGGAAAGAGACAGAGCTATACAAGTCGTATAGCGCCATCTCGTTCCCTCACTGGAACTACTCCGGTTTTAAGACTTCATGGAAAGCCACCAGGGTTTGATGAAGTAGAGATTCGGTGGCAGGGCTGGCTCTGTGGTCGAGCAATTCACTGTTCCGTTACGTGTCGCGGGTTCGATTTCTATGATCTATAATATTTCTATGATATATAATTATGAAGTTGTTCTATTTATTTGAGTTTAATTTTTTGAAAACGCACCCACGATACAGGAGAAATTCCTAGTGAGGGGGCAAGGATTATTAAAAAAATATCGACGTTTTCCATTCGAGAATCAATTTGGCAATATTTGAACTTGTATCGGACAACCGATTTTTTCGGTATCAAGGTTGGTCTCGTAGTAAAAGTTGTTAACGAAGAATACAATGACCGCTTTACGTGGCAAAATTATCAAATGAGTCCTCCCACCCAGGGCGGGACGGGAGGGACTGTAAGACTTGTACTGACTAAACTCCACGGCGTCCTTCAATAGCCCTTTACGTTCCGGGGCCAAGGTATCCTGATAAGACAGTACCGCGAGCCTGATACAATGACCCCTAAAGATGTCAAGTGTAAATAAATACTATGTTTATATTATTATTTTCATACCTGGCTTTCAATCCCAATACTCTTATCACTTGTGATTCTTATCATAATAACAAATACTTATCGCGCAAACCACTTACTACTCGTATAAACGTAAATGCATTACCCTAGATTTAATAATAGAAATCGATAAAGCAACTACTAATTCGCCGTACGTATAAATTGTATGCAAGTATTCTTGGCCGAAAGCAGTCACACATTTATTTATACCTAAACCACATTCGCAAGGAAAAATACCAAACATTAACTCCAATTTCAAAAACCGTAACCACTTTGAATCGTAAAAATCAATCACTGCACATCACTAGCACTTGCACATCGAAAATTTAAAATTCGAATTCTTATTTTGAAATACGTTCACTTCGTTTCGCGCGTTAAACGTGTATGACGGATGGCCGTATCGCGTTTAGAAAGTTATATTTAATAACAGAATAATTGACGTCATTATGTCTTTTTGACTCGCGTCTTTACGTGGATGACCATCTATTGCATTTTTTTTTCAGCGTCATAATTTGTCAAATAAGTCCTCCCAACTCGGCAAGTGAAGAGACGATGTCAGACTTGTACTGACCAAAATCCACAGTGTCCTGTAATAGCCCTTTACGTTCCGGAGTCACGGTAGCTCGTTAGTCCCGCGACCCTGGCAAGCTTTGGACCTCTAAGGGGCCTGTCACTGTGCTGACAGTTCTTTGAGGCGCGCGTAGAACACAACATGCCGTCGTCCCAGGACCTTCTATTGCATACCGTTTTTTAAAGGCTCAGACATCAAGCTACCATTCAGAACCATTGATCCAGCTTTCATTTGTTAGATCTGTGACAGACGTTCCAAAGTCGTTTGAAAGTCTAGACCAGCGGTTCTTAAGCAGGAAACACATTATTAACACCCGACGCCACCCGATGAAACGTGATGCGTGTTGGGTCAAATCAAATGTATTGTTTTCTATGACCAGAATCACACTATGAAAACCCGACGCGACGACACGCGCTCACTGCACATCGGGTGTCGACACGTTGCGTCGCGTGGCGTGTTAAATAATGTGTTTCCGGCTTTAACCTTTGTGGCTGGCAACCAAAATACACACATCAAAAGTGTCTAGGGATCAAGCATTTTTATGCGGATTTCTTGAGATTGAGATGTGGCTTTGTAATAAATTTATGATTTTATAAATTTATATGGATCCTTTTTGGTGCATTTCATAATTTGAATCAGGAACTGTAAATCAAATTCGAGTAAAAGATGAAAATCAGCTGTCAATATTTTCCCTATAAAAACATACAACGCATTGAAGACATTATTAGTGCTACTGTTTCCCTACTACTGATTAAAACCAACGTTATTATGGAGCGGCGACGTCATTTAAGCAGGGAAGAAATGCTCAGAGCCGTGGGAATGATAGAAGCTGGTTCCCGGCAACGTACTGTGGCTTTAGCTCTGAATACAAGTCAGAGTGTTATCAGTCGACTTTGGACACGTTACCGAAGCACTGGTACCGTGGCTGAGCGCCATGGAGGACGGTATCGCTGCACCACACGGAGACAAGACCGATACATTCAAATCTTAACTCGAAGATCTCCAACAATAACCGCCATGATGTTAGCCGTGAGGCTTCATCACTCTTCAGGGAACTTAATTAGCGACCAAACAGTCAGAAACCGCTTGCATGAAGTGAACCTTCATTCCCGAAGACCGCTACGGGTACCACCTATAGCAATGCACAATCGTAGGATTCGATATCAATGGGCTCTTGAACACAGAAATTGGGCAGAAGAACAATGGCGTTTCGTGTGCTTTTCTGATGAGTCTCGTTTTGGTATGAGACCGGATACAAGACGTATACGACACTGGAGAACCCCTGGACGCCAACAGCGATTAAAATCCTGCCAGGAAGTCCATCCTTATAGTGGTGGAACCATCATGGTATGGGCGGGTATTTGGATCGGCGGAAGAACTGAGTTGATTTGGATCAGAGGCAACCTCAACGCTCAAATTTATGCTGAGACGATTGTATCAGACGTCATCGTTCCTCTACAAGTGCAAATCGGTCCCTTATTTCAGTTAATGCATGATAATGCACGACCGCACACCGCAAGAGTTGTAAGACAGACTCTCGCCGCAGCTAACATCAATGTCCTGCCCTGGCCTGCTCAGTCGCCAGACTTGAACCCGATTGAGCATGCATGGGATATGCTACAGAGAAGAGCTCTGCCGAATATGGAGGGTATCCAGTCGCAAGAAGACCTTTTTTTGTTGTTGCAACGAACATGGGCGGCCATTCCACAGCGTGATTTGGATGAACTCATTTTGAGTATGCCAAACCGATGTTCTTGTGTTGTTAGTGTTCGCGGTAGAAACACGGATTATTAATTGTTTAAGTTACCCAATAAAATTTTAAAGAAAACTGTTATTTCAGTCTTTTTTTCGAACTTTAATGTTAGTGGTTCAAATGTCAAAAATCCCTTTATTAGGAAAATGGCAAATTTCTTTATGAATGCAAAGGTGACTTGGTTTATCGTTACTGTGACAAACGATAACACTTTATTTGATGAATCCTTAAAGAACATTTTAATTAATATCAATCAGGAGAAAAGTTATTGCAAAAATATATGTTGATCCCTAGACACTTTTGATGTGTGTATATTTCAATTTCGCGACACCTTCTTTGGTGTGAGAAATCATCAAATGTGTCTCACTTAGGGTACAGCAGACTGTCCAACTTGTACTATAACTTAAATCCATCCCGTCCCAGCTGAGGACGAGAACGCTTGGTTTGAGAGTGACAAGTAATGAGCAGCTCAAGGACCAAGCCGGGTCGATAGCGCTTAGTGTTCCATTCGCGACGCAAGTAGCTGTCAGCAAACTGTCTGAACACCCGTGGAAAACCTGCCAAGCGTTTGGCCCCCACAGAACCAAACTCCTCCCAAACTGGCTAAGCAGGTTACCATGATCCTGGCTCACAAAGGGGTACTGAAGGAACAAGGTGGATTTTCAGTCAGTAAGTCTAACAGACCCTCGCGGTCCACCCAGGGCAGGAGGTCATCATCATCATCATCAGCCTATAAATGTTCCCACTGCTGGGAGACAGGCCTCCTCTCTGTGAGAGGGAGTGGGCCATAATCCACCACGCGGGCCCAGTGCGGATTGGTGGAAGTCACATGTCTTCGAATTATTTGGTTCTAGGACATGCCGGTTTCCTCACGATGTTTTCCTTCACCGTTTTGAGAGCAGTGGTGATTAAATAAATTACACAAAGTAATGCGCCTGGCGGGGTTCGAACCCACGACCTACACTCGTAAGTCGGGACAGATACCAATGGGCCACCACTGCTCTAGGGCGGTCTCATTTGATTAAATTAAGGACCGTATTTATGGATTCTCTCATGGGAAAAAGACATATAAAGTTTATAATTATGTTATTCTTTTACAAACATAATTATGTGATAATGTGACATTTATCAAGGTTAAATTAGTACATCGTTTTGAGCACGCAACCTTTAATTTGTTAATGAAAAAATTAAAACAACAAATATTTAATTGCCTTATCTTGATGTTTTTATCTGTCAAGCGACTTTTATGAGCGTTCGCCTTGGTGACAGAAAGTATGGAAAAGGTATAAGATCACACCAGTAATCGATGCAGGGCTTCCTTCGATGTTGTTTTTAATGATCGAAGAGGGCTACTTACAAAAACTTATAAATAGGGTCTTAACTTGCAAGATTTGATGACAGACAACAGGACAAGTGAAGCTAGATAAAAGCTTGTAAAAAAGGTCGTGCCATCCTTGGCCGGTGCAGTTCCTATGAGACTCAGAAATGAGGAAATTCGAAGACGAACCAAACTTGCTGACGTAGCCCAATAAATTAGCAAGTTGAAATGGCAGCGGGTAAGGCTTATAGCACGCAGAACTGATGGCCGATGGCGCCGTAAGGTTCTCGAATGAAGACAACGCACCGGCAAGCGCAGCGTAGGACGTCCACCAACAAGGTGGACAGACGATCTTATGAAGACCACAGGATCACGCTGGATGCAAGCCACTTCCAACCGGTCCTATTGGATGTCTATAGGGGAGGCCTATGTTCAGTAGTGAACGTCTTACGGCTGAAATGATGACAGCCCCGGATCTAAGGGGGGGCAAACCGGGGCACTTGCCCCGGGCGGCAGTTTCATGGGGCCGCCAAATCCTTGAGACAAGGATATCTACGTTCAACAATGAGTCAGGAGCGTCTATCTGGCCTAGCGATCCTAGCCATTGAAAACAAAACTACCTATGCGCGGACTTTGAGGAGCTAATAGATTCTTTCGCAGAAAAGAAAACATGCCGTGTAAAGTTGTAGTCTTTCCTGGTTATATGTATATTTTTTCGGTGTTTCTGTTTTATGTCACAAATGAAAGTTATTAGCTAATTTAGATAATAAAAAAAATAAATTGATTATTGGATTATTATTTTATGTATATCACAAATGATCACAAAAAATGCTACTCATTTGTCAGTTTTAACAGTTTTTCTCAAACACTTTTGCATATTTAATTTAGGTATAGACAAGGTCATTGATGTCAAGTAGCGTTTACGAAGAAAGCTTCAATCCCAATCGATAGTGTCGCAGTGCATTGATATAGCTAGAATTGTGAATTATTTAATGCCATTGGCCGACTTTTCCTGGCTTCTAAAAATAGTAAATTAACCTACAACTTAATATACACCTACATAACAAAGTCACGTCTTTTTAACCAACGACCCTGAACTTCAAAACGGCTGTACCGATATTGACGGAACGATCAGCAGCAGATAGTTGATGTTTTCAGAAGTAAAATTAAGCTACTTTCACTATCGAAGTCCAGGTGGATCCACCATGGACCATTTATAAGCTACTTTAAGGTGATCTGACGAGCATTCGCGTGTAATGTAACGTATGCGGCCCGCCAAACGCATTTACCTACAAATGGAGCTCATTGATGTTACAAGTTGTATCATTGTATCATTACAAGGTGCGCATTGTAACGCTTGATTTTCCTCTATCACTGATGTTGACGGTCGAATCTGTAACGTTACATTACAAGCTCCTGTTGAAGAAGCACCTTTAAGATACGAGCACAACTTTAGAACCCGATTTAAACAAAAAAACGTCAAAAATATGTGTTTTTAGATCTCTCCTCTCCCACACTCACCCTTCAGAATTATGCTAATCTATCAAATATAAAGATATGCCACACAGGTACGTTGATCCCTACAATTTGATGACACAGCATTTGTTCAAAGTAGGGATGTGCCACATGTTCGCAGTTGCCGACTATTCGGCGATAAGTTGGCCGAAAGCGCGGAATACACCGGTGTGGTGAAGTGTGTACGCCGATCGACATTTTTCAAGATTTTTCTTTGACAAACTTTCAACTCAAATATCGAAATAGCTGAACCGGTTTTAAAAGACTAAAAAGTTGAGAACTTTCAAAAAATATTGTTACAGCTAAATTGAACTATTTAATTAAAATTAGCAACTTCTATAAAAAAGTTATTTTGAAAATGCACTCTGATACGTTTTTAGACCTTAGTAGGTGATTAGGTAGCTTGCTTATGTCTATGAAGTTTTATTGAAATAGCAGCTTTACAGTTTATTAAAACAAAATAAAAACTAAGACCGCACACAACCGTAGCGATGGAGCGCAGCATTTTATAACAAACCCAATGTAAGCGACTTAGAATTACAATAGACATAATCATTATAGCCCTTGAAATTGGCAGACGAGAAAGATCGTCTTGGCCGAATACTGAATAGTCGCCAAAAGTTACCATCAGGCATCAGCCCATCCCTAGTTCAAAGATTTTCCTACGCAAATAGCTGTATCGATTTTTTATACAAATATCTTAGAAGGGGTGAGATGGCAAAGGTTTTTTAATAAAAGTTTACCCTTTTTTAAAAATGGCAATAACTTAGCGGTATTCACATTCTTGCATATACAAGATATGGATAATTGGATATTATAAGGGTGAGGGTTTATGTGCAAAAGGGTTAATTGTCAGAATGGCAACCAAGTCGCAAAAGGACAAGTTTCATCAGAGCCTGTAGCCAAATGGCAAGCGACAATCGTGAACGTTCAGCAGTCGCTAATACATTTTCAACTTTATACCCCATTGCATAAAGTTGAAAATCTATCAAAGATTACAGATCGTTTTCGTTTGTTTCGTTCGCTATTGCTCAGCAGTCTTTACTAGATTTTCAACTTTATGCGATGGGGTATAAAGTTGAAAATGTATTAGCGACTGCTGAACGTTCACGATTGTCGCTTGCCGTTTGGCTACAGGCTCAGGTAAACTTGAACCTCGAACGTAAAGGGCTATTGAAGGTCCGCCGTGGATTTTAGTCAGTATAAGTCTGACGCCTCCCGTCACAGAGTATTCATTTGATGGTTTTACCACGTTAAAAAAAAAGTAAAAAAAAACAATTGCGCAGTAGGTAAGTATGCGACTGATGTGCAGCATGCCACGGGTTCGATCCCCGCACCGAACATAATAATATAAATATTTGTATGATCTGCAATTAATTGTTCCGGGTCTGGGTGTTTGTGTATGTGAGTTGCTATGTTTGTAAACGCACCCACGATCTATAAAGAAATTCCTAGTGTGAGGCAATGATTTAAAAAAATAGAAAATTCGTGCTAGTAATGCGAAAAACACTTGGCATGTTAAAAAAAAAAGTCCTTACCGTCCGCATCATCGCTTAAATCCAACTTTTTCACGTCCTCCTCCAATATGGTGGGCACAAAATGTTTCTCACTAAACTTAGGCATAATCACGAACTTTAATCACAAAAATATACTATTTTTTTCTGACGTTTGAATTGAACAACTGTTCACACAACACTTTTGTATGGATATTAATATTAGACTGACGTAAGATAACTCAGTGAGTTTCCAAAGCCCTGTATAGACGATGCAAGAAATTGCGTGCAAGTTGCGTTACAATGAGGACATTTGATGGACCGGCCGGGCCGCTAGAAACTATTCGTTACCATAATCAGCGCACCCCCATATTATCTTCATAGCACTTGACGGGGAAACATAAAGTCAGATATACAAGAAATAACCGTTTAAGCGCGATTGGTCCAATTACCTTATTCGCGATTGGTCCAATTCGCGATTGGCCCAATTCGCAATTAACCAGTCAGCGCCCGGCCTAGTCCACAATATATCCGTACCGGTTTACAACTAGTCACTTTTAGAATACGACGTGGATGACGGGCGTAAGTAAAAAAAGCATAGGGAAAGACGGGCCTTTTTTTTTTACGTGGCAAAATCATCAAATGAGTCCTCCAACCCCGGGCAGGGCGGGAGGGACTGTCAGACTTGTACTGACTAGAATCCACGGTGTCCTTCGGTAGCCCTTTGTGTGCCGGAGTCGCGGTATACGTATGTCCCGCAACCCCGGCAGGACTGTGGCCCTCTATAGGGGGGCCCCGTCACTATGCTGACGCTCCTTGAGGCGCGCGTGGGACACAACGCGCCGTCGACCCGGGCATGGTCCATGGTCGGGCAGCGAGTTGCCCTTTAGGCCCTTCGTACATTAGGCGACTCGGATATCCGATACTCCAGTCGAATACCCAAGTCGCGCGACTCTAGTAGCGCACGATCCGTACACAGCGGCGACTCGAGTCGTAAGACTCAAATCGTCTATTCGGCCACCATTCTATATTCAACCTTAATAATACATTGTACAAAACACAAAATGTACATCTCATAACATAATTAAAATGCTTCTATTTTAAAAATCAAGAGCGCATTCCTATTTCAAATTTTTGGAATTAAAAATTGGCGCGTATAGAGGAAAAAAATCAATCTAGAAAAAATATGGTTCATAATTTCGCCGCGCCAACCGGCTACAAGGTAGCTCGATTTGTTCAAGCTTTGACTTTCAAGGTGGTGACCATGGGTTCAATCCCCAGGTAAACATAGAATTTTTCTTTTTTCGTGTTTCAGTAGTTGTTTTTTAGAGGTTTATTAAATTTTTTTCTAGGTTTTTTTTTTATAGTTTTCTTTTATTTGCACCGGAACGCTGACGCCCTTACTGCTATGATGATGACCGTGGTTTCCAGATTTGAATAGGTTTTTTTTAATGTTTTTGTTTTCTTAATTACTTTATTTTTGTCGTATGTGCAAGTACATGACGAAGCTGGGTTAAAGTAGTAATGTTTGTAACGAAACCATAATAATTTATAAAAGTGCAAAAAGTTTGACACCATGCTCGATAGATGGCGCTGTCGTCGAGTTAGATCGCGCTATCGTTTTGTTAGGTTCTATTGAAGGACACCGTGGATTTTAGTTAGTACGAGTCTGACAGTCCCTCCCGCCCTGCCCGGGGTGGGAGGACTCATTTAATATGATGATTTTACCACTTAAAAAAAAAGCTTATTCCATGCTAATTATCTATTAGAATATTCTTTTGAATTTGACAAGCCTGTTGGTCTAGTCGTTAGTGACCCTGACTACTATGCCGGAGGACGTGGGATCGATTCCCACCCAGGACAAATGTTTGTTTGATGAGCAAGATCATTTGTTCTGTGTCTGGGTGTAATTTATCTATTATATTTATGTATTTAGAAATATATAAGTATGTTTATCAGTTGTTTAGTACCCATAACACAAGCTCTGCTTAGCTTGGGACGAGATGGCGTTGTGTGATAGTTGTGGAATATTATTATTATTAATTGTAATGATACAAACAAGGATATTTTTCTACCTCAGATACTTTAATAATAAATTTTAAAATAATAGATACAAATTTTTCGTCGGTTAAAAATCGCGAAGACTTGGGTATCGGCGATCTTGATAGATGAGTAGCGAGCGACTAGAGTCGGCGACGCATGTCGGCGACGCGACCTGTGTACGAGCCTCTATGGATTTGTATTGCGATAGTCGCCTGGAAACCAAAATCGTAAGGTATCGGAAACTTGCGTCGCCTCGTGTACGAACCTTCGTACACGAGGCGACGCAAGTTTCCGATACTAGAGTTTCGCCACTACTCATGACCTGCGGAAAATTCGAGGTATTAAATTTTTATAATGCAATTTGATGTAACGACATAGACACTAGCGCCGCGTCAAAAGGTCATGATGGGTGGTCAAGAATATGAATTCAAAAATGTCTGACACATGACTGTGACGATCAAAGTATATTTTTTAGGGTTCCGTTGGTTCAAAAAAAACCGGAATCTTTATAAGATCAGTCGTATGACAGTCCGCCCTTCACAGTTAATTTCCTGCGAACCTAACATTAATCCAAATCCAAATACTTTAAATTAATTTTTAAATTTTATTCAATAAAATAGAAAAAAAACCATCTCTCCCAACTTTTTAATAAAACTGCATACTAAATTAAGATTTGTTATGAGTATTGTAAATATTTTTATATCTTTTTAAAATAATTACTTTCCAAAAATGATTCAAGAATATGCTACGGAACCCTTTATTCTGTGAATAAAATTAAAAATGGTAAATAAATTGTCCCGCCATCTTGAAAGTCGCGGAAACACAAGTAGCGGCGATGTCAGCAGATAGGTAGCGCGCGATTGGCGTCGCGCGTCGCGTGCATGTGTACGAACGTATATGCATTTCTATTGCGAGAGTCGCCTGGATACCGAAGTCGTAAGGTATCGGAAACTTGAGTCGCCGAATGTACGAAGGGCCTTACTCGCCGCCCGCATGCCCGCGCCTACGGTGGCCGGAGATCGTCCCGCGACATCCGTCGCCGTGGGCGTCTACCACTGCGTCTCGGGCGGAGGGAGGACAGTATCCTCTCCCTCAATTGGCCCGCCTCCTCCTTCGCGAGCATGACTGCTTCGCAGAAGGAGGCGACCGCCTCCAACTCCGTCTCGCCCCGCAGCATGGCCGCAACCAATGCCGGGCGCGAGAGGTCTCCGCCTATCGCCGCAGTGAGGACACGGCGGTGCTCCGCCCAAGCTGGGCAGTCCTGCACCGTATGCTCCACCGTGTCTGGGAAGTCAGCCATTGGATCTTACCGCAAGGCAACCTAGGCCCGTCTTCCCGGGCCTAGGTTCTTGCGGTAAGATCCAATGACTGACTAAGTGACCGCGAAAAAAGTCACCAGTCAGCACCTGGCCTAGTCCACAATAATTATATCCGTACCGGTCGGTTTCCAACTAGTCACTTTAAAAATGCGTCGTGGAAGACGGGTCTAGGTTCTTGTGGTAAGATCCAATGACTAAGTGACCGCGAAAAAAGTCACCAGTCAGCGCCCAGCCTATTCCACAATAATTAAATCCGTACCGGTCGGTTTCCAACCAGTCACTTTTAAAATACGTCGTAGAAGACGGGTCTAGGTTCTTGCGGTAAGATCCAATGACTGACTAAGTGACCGCGAAAAAGTCACCAATCAGCGCCCGGCCTAGTCCACAATATATCCGTACCGGTTTCCAACCAGTCACTTTTAAAATGCGTCGTGGAAGATGGGCCTAGGTTCTTGCGGTAAGATCCAATGACTGACTAAGTGACCGCGAAAAAGTCACCAATCAGCGCCCGGCCTAGTCCACAATATATCCGTACCGGTTTCCAACCAGTCACTTTTAAAATGCGTCGTGGAAGATGGGCCTAGGTTCTTGCGGTAAGATCCAATGCCTGACTGACCGCAAAACCACAAACTAACTACAGCATGCGACTGATAAATATGACATATTAGGACATTGTCTCACCGGTAGCGTGTAGCGAGGAAGACGTTTGGCGCAGCGGCTGAGCGATTGAAATTAATCAAAATGAAGTCTTTTTTTTTTTTGTTTATTCAAAACAGGTTAATATCAGGACTTTTTGAATGTCCATTATCTACGTAAGCACACATGTTTCGCCATTTCCTTACATTTTAGCTGGGAGTGGCGGAACAAACTCCTCAGCAGCAACTGACCTGGGTTGCGTGTCGTGTGGATTCCCGCAGGAAACAAATATTTGTATTGTATGATCTAAAAGTTGGTCTGAATGTTTGTGTATGTAAGTTTAAATATTTGTAAATGGACCCACGATACGGGAGAAATTCCTAGTGTAGGTATCGTGACATGGTGGATATTATGTTTGTTTCGATGTATGATCTCCTGAAGTAATGACCCAAATCTACTCCGTTTTATTTTTTTGGAAAGAAATTATCTACATTATTTCGATGTACTTTAAACTAAAAATTGTATTTAAATCAAGCTTATACGTCGAGCTATCACATTTTTTGTCTGGCTAGTCAATAAAAATATAGAGTGCTACAAAATATACGCGGCAAAAAAATACACGGACGCGATCATGCGACGACCGGTGGGTCGGAGAACTCTCGAAAATTTCGAAATTCACGCCAACGAAGTCGCGATCAGAAGTTAGTGATAGTACGTCGCTCGCTTATAGCCGGCATTGGGACCAAAGCCTTATAACCTTGCTTGTCAACGCAGTAAATATTTAATAAGTCAACACTTAGATAAATTAAGAAATACATCATATTTTTGTCCTTATAAAAACTATCTTGACTGACAATCAACATACAGTGTTAGGCACAAATGTAATTTGAAGGATATGTTACTTTTTTTTCTTCGTAAAATTTATTTAATTATTTATTTATTTCATTATCACATACAATTGCTATTACAGGTAAAGCCAAGCTAACAAAAGTAGTCATAATTTAGTTGTCTGCCCAGGCCCAAGTAACGGGTCTGGGTAAGTAGACTAAGGCCCGACGCTGCGTTAAGCGGATGCCCGCGCGGTTCTATACAAAAGTGCTCCGTCGCGGGGACCCGCACCCACGCAACGGGGCCCGCGCGGAGCCACGCGCGGGTCTACGCGCGGTGCCTGCCAGCGGTAACACGCACGGGCTTGTTCAGTCAATAAGGGTGCTTATACACGGCGCATGTAACTGGAGCAAACAGAGAGCAATTTTTTTTTTGTACGAAGACTTTCGAAAAATTCCTCCGGTGCTTAAATTTGGAATATGGTGAGAGTAGGTGATACAGATTATAGATGCACAATAATCCAACATTTTTTTAGCCGAGAAGTTCTGTTTTTTTACCAAAACATGAAAATTGCTTATAACTCTCTGCGAAAAATTAATTAGCTGATATATAGTTTAATGTCTTTGTTAATTAGTCTCAAATTCTTTTTGTAGGTATTTGTTTAAATGAAATAAGTACCTATTAAGAAAAAAAAAGTATAAGTTAGAATAGGAAAGTATAAACATCCAACAAATGTTCGATTTCAGTGTCACTCCAAATCAACTTTTTACATATCGCGCTTTAACTTGAAATTGAAATGAAAATCTTCAAATTGAACTAGCGACACTGCGTAAATCGGTCTCCGCGACGGGGACCGTCGCATACCCACGGAAACCAGCCGCGTATCCACGCGCGTGCCCCCCCGGTACCACGCACGGGGCCACGCGCGGGGCCACGCACGGGGCCACGCGCGGGACCACGGACGTGGACCCGCGACGGCTGCCCGTCGCGGGCGCCCGTTTAACGCAGCGTCGGGCCTTACGCAGTGGTCAACTCACTAAGTGTCACCCTCTGGAATTCCGCCAAAGAGCAAGAAAATAAGTCTAAGCGCCGAGAGACCCTATTCAGTATTCCTACTGCGCGTACCATAGGTGCGAACCTTAATAAGTTTGTACGGGAAGATTAAATGATTGGGGGGAGGGACTGTCAGACTTGTACTAACTAAAATCTACGGTGATCCTTCAATAGCCCTTCCGTTCCACCCCACGTTCCAGGGTGACTCCTTTCGGTATTTTACGATATTCCGCATAGTTTCGAATACAGCCATCCACGTCATGTTGGAAAATTCACCCTGTATACTTCAAGAATATTATCGCAATTCTAATTTTTATTATTGCTTGGTATAATCATCAAATGACTCCTCCCACCCAGGGCAGGGTAGGAGGGACTGTCAGACTTGTACTGACTAAATTCCACGGTGTCCTTTAATAGCCCTTTACGTTTCAGGGTCCCGGTAATTCGTTAGTCTCGCAACCCCGGCAGGCTTTGGCCCTCTAAGGCGCCCCGTCATTGTGCAACGACAATTCGCAATTCATTTATTATGAAACAAAGTGGTCTTTTTAAAACCCTTGCTGCAGGCCTTTCCAAAACCTTAAGCAGCACCTTAAACAGAAGATTATGTTACAAAGAAAACACACACTCATAAATAAATAAATAAAGGTTACAAAGAAACAAAACACTCTCTATATACGCACATTGTAGACAAACTATGTACAATCGACAAAGTGGAATCATGACCCATTTTGACAATAAATCGTTTGAATCCGTCAAATTGACAAAGATCAAAGTCGTTACCATGGATATGTATGTTTACGCGAATGTGGACCTAATTGTATTTGAATGTCTGTAGGAAAATAAGCTTATGGTGGGTCATAATTCCACTTTGTCGATTGTACTTTCTATAATCCAGTCGTATCGCATATCAAAGTGCCTTCGTATAAAAACTATACAAAAGTACACAATAACGTGTATTTGCTTCTATTGTTTTCTTAGGCAGGGTTGTCAAACAAAAAAATCCAGGTTGTAAACGAATTAAAAAACTTTTTATTTTTATTTTTGTTCATCCTACAATTATCTGAAAGATACCGCTATTAGCGATAAGACCGCCGTTGTGCCCTTAGGCTTAACAATATTATAAAAACGGTGTTTATTAATTTTGGTGTGCAATAAAGTTATTATTCTATTCTAAAATCTAAGGTTAAGTCTAGATTGACCTTATAAATGTAAAAATAACTTACTAATTTGAATCTAGTCTTGATCAGGGGTGATAGAGACAAAGTCTACGATGGAGCGAGCCTACCCAAAAGAAGCAAGTTCACTCTTTGAAGAGATTCATTAGAATAGATACGCGATAGCAGCAATCGCCGATGATTTGCTGTTATTTATTGAAGATTTTCTTCGATTTCTCCAAGATCCCAAGTTCAGATCCTGACCTGATTACCATGAGACCATCTGTGTGAAGTACCCTTTCAAACAAAAGAAGAATTTTCCAAATCGGTCCACGCGTCTTCGAGAAATCGGTGAACATAATTATATTAAAAAATCCAATTGATTGAGGATACGCCTCCTTTTTCGAAGTCGGCTAAAAAGGTGTTCCTAATTTTACTAAGCTAATCAATGGCCTACCGTCAATGATATTATAAAGTCATAGATATGTTATACACGTACAAAGCAACGTAAAAAACTGTTCCGCGCCGAGCGACATGACTACTGCAGCTTTCCTGGCATGCCTTCAGCGTTTTATAGCTAGGAGAGGATTGCCATCCTTAATTTACTGCGACAATGCAAAAACGTTTAAAGGAGCTGAAAATAAATTAAAAGAATTGCATGAATTACACTCATCCAAATGTCATGTAGAGAATGTAGAGAAATTTTGCTCCACTAAACTTATTAGGTTCAAATACATACCTAGTTACTCTCCCGAATTTGGCGAGCTCTGGGAAGCCGGAGTGAAAAGTGCCAAACATCACATCCGGAGAGTAATTGGTAATGTATCTTTGACATTCGAAGAATTCAATACTGTACTCACACAAATAGAGTCAATTTTAAATTCAAGGCCACTTCTTCCCCTGAGTAGTGATGTTTCTGATTTAAATTACCTGACCCCAGGCCATTTCCTGGTAGGAACTGCACTTACAAGCTACCCAGAGTTGGATGTGACCAAGAAAAACATTAATAGATTGAAATTTTGGGAACTATGTACAAAATTAAAACAAGATTTTTGGAATCTCTGGTCCAGAGACTATTTAACTTCCCTACAAAATAGACCCAAATGGAAGTATAGTAGTGATAATTTAAAAGAGGGAGACTTGGTTATTGTCAAACAAAAGGACATCTCTCCTCTAAATTGGCCCATGGGGCGCATTGTTAAAACTATTCCTGGACCAGATGGTAGAGTCAGGGTAGCAGAAGTAAGAATGGGGCCTAAAAATAATGTTTACTTAAGGTCCTATACCAAATTATGTCCGGTGCCCATGAAAGAATTAGATTAAGTTAATTTACATATAAAATTAAGTTAGTTCATAATTAGAAATAAATTCGGATTAGAATAAGTTAATTTAGATATAAAAGTAAGTTAGTTCATAATTAGAAAGAAGTTCGGAAAAATTGTGTTACACCTTCTGTGTTGATAATAACTTAAATATCCATGTTTATAACAGTCATATCATATATTTTTCTCAAACACCTATCTATGTAAAATAATTCATAAGTTAAACTTAAACTTAGCAAACCCAGTTACCTATGATTAGTGCACTTTGCCCGCCCCAACTTATGTTTAATACAAAACATAAAATAGTAATAAATAGAAGAAATAAGACGATTGTAATAGCCACACTAGTTTTAGTTTTTTCTTGTTGACCACACCGGTGGATATTTTTTCCATTCACTCTTTTTCAACTGTGCTATGAGCAGTCATTTGGTTTCTATAAAACTAAAATAAATTAAGTATATAAAAATTCCTTAGCCTTTTACTTAACAGGCTAAAGTGGTCCGTCAGGTGGCGCTGACACGTAAACATCGAATTGTATTGTGCTCCCGTTTTTAATTAATTAAATAATAGTATTATTTGTCATTGGACCAAATAAAGTGAATAAAAGTGAACCTGGACACACATACTAACTGGGACAGTGTTATTTAAAAGTGTTTGACGTCTACTTCTAAACAAAACCGTGAACTATAAAACCATGGTAACAGTGTATATAATATGTGACTATAAATGAACATAACTAAAATAACAAGTGATCTATTTACGCATAGACCTTAATTAACTGTAAAAGTGCTAAAAGACCTGGATAAAGTTCCAATATTGGTGTCTTGAATGGACTTTCTAAATATTTCTCATCCCGATATCCGTTTTTTATTTGAATATCGACGATGTTGTTGTGATTGTAACACCATCTGGCGCTGAGTACGACAAACTAATCGTATCTAGTGTTGCCCTATATAAAACAGTGTTAACAGCGCAAAAACATAACTACTCATGCTAATTACTGCGTAAGCAGCGACATCTGTTCATTGTGGAGTACATTTAAAAACGTAACACCAACACGGTCAGAATTTTCACCGAAGTAATTAATGTACGTGTGGCGCAATGGTATTAATGCTCGCCTAAGTATCCACGAAGTCGTCGTGACCTGAGTTCGAATCCTACCTTGGAAGACCGAATTTTTTTGTGAATCTTAATTTGGAATTTAATAAAATCATTTCTACGAGTACCATGAATTTCTTGGAGAACATAACTTTCCGTAGTTCACGCACTCGATCAGAGCCAAACAATGATGATAGTGATATAATTTCGCAAACATTAGATTGTAGCACATCGAATAATATACCAGACATGTCCGAAGATGAAGATGATCAAATAACAATATTAAAAGCTGAAATTGGACAATTAAAGGCTCAATTAAATAGTGCACGCTCAGAAATAGAATTATTGTCGCAAGAAAATAAAAATTTGAAACGAATTAACGAAGATCTATTAAAGCAAAATGATATTCCAAACCATGATTTGAAGAAAACACAAACACCAGAGAAAAATGCCAATAATAATAATTGCACAAAACAGACACGAACTGTGCAAAGTATGAGGAAAGATTATAAGCATGCATCATCACCTACTACACACGATTTCAGAACAGAAAACAAAAGCGAAGATATTAACACGTGCCTCTCAAGTACGAATCAAGATGAAATATCGCAAACAAATCTAAATATCTCATCTCTGAAACACAAAATATGTTTAATAAGTAGTGAAACTTCCAACAGAATGTACAAAATAACTCAGAGAACTAAATTATGTAATTTTGAAATATGTCACTATCGTAAGCCTAACTGTAGTTTAAATTGTTTGTTAGATAATATTGACAAAAAAGTACGAAGCTTCACATACTTTGATTACTGTATTATCTACATAGGTGAAGTAATTTTTAGAAAAACGCATAATTATATTGAACTTGTCTCGTCTATTCGTGAAAAACTAATTACTTTGAATCATACAAACTTTATAATCTGTCTGCCAACCTTTAAATATATGGTTAATAGTAATATAATGTATAATAGCCGCATAGAAACTTTTAATAATCTACTTTGCATGGACGTGGAAACATTTAAATATGCATATATTTTAGACTCGAATTTTAATCTGCCTTACTCTTCCGACACTTATAGCCGTTATGGCACTTTGAACAATAAAGGATTAAATATAGTTGTATCAGACCTCCAAGATCTAGTCTTAGAAATAGGTGCCCTGAATGCAGCACAGTTAGAAATTCAAAATCAATATCAAAAGGAATATTCTACAGATCCGCAATTATTGAATCCCCAATTTTTTCGTTAATTATCTCAACATCTTACACCAAAACATAGCTGGTCTCATTAATAAATCTGATTCACTAACTGTAAAATTAGAAGAACTTTACAATAAAGGAACTATTATAGACGTTTTGTGTGTTACTGAGCATTTTGTAAAAACAGGTTATGAATATTTATTGCACATACCAAATTTTTGTCCAGCTGCTTTCTTTGCCAGGGATAAAAAAAGAGGAGGAACAGGTATTTTCGTGAGAATGGGATTGCAATTTAGAGAAATGTCAGAAGTAGCAAAACAGTCGATTTCAGGTATCTTTGAGTGCTGCGCTGTAGAAATAATAGCACATAAAATTATTATAATTTGTATTTATAGAATCCCAAAATACAATTACGAAGTATTTTATGATAAATTGAATTGTATTTTAAATAAGGTCTGTTTATCTTCGAATAAGAGAATCATTCTGTGTGGAGATTTTAATATAAATGTTTTGCAAAGAAACAAAACGACATTGGAACTTGAATACTTCCTAATGAATTATAATTTAAAACTAGCGCTGTATACTCCTACTAGGTTAAAAAATAACACTTGTATTGACAATTTTGCTCACAATTATCAGAAAGAATGCAAAGCTGAAGTTATAGATCTTGTCCTCTCCGATCATACAGCTCAGATACTTAAAGTACCAATAAATAAAAATTGCACGCTTAAATACTGGAAAACAAAAAAACAGGACATATGTATAGAAAACTTGATTATGTTTAAAAAACATCTTAAATCATTATCTTTTAAGACAGTATATGATGCCGGGGACGCGAACGAAGCTTTTGACACATTTATGGATGATTTCTCTCTTTTATACAGATTGTGTTTTCCAGAGAAAATTATTACCATTAAAACTGACAAGAAAACGAAATGGATATCTCATGGAATCAAAACTTGTAGTAATAAGCAAAGGCGATTACTATGGGAATATCGGTTAAACGCAGATTCAAAACATAAATTAATTTTGAAAAATTACACCAAACTTTACAGGAAAATTATTAACCTTACACAAAAAGCACAAAACAATCATTTCATAAATACGGCCCAAAATAAGTCAAAAGCAACTTGGCAAATAATAAATAAATCTAAATTTTGTATGCCACACGAACCAATAATGTGTGTGAATAGAAATAATTTGAAATTTACAGACCCTTTAGACATTGCAAATGAATTTAACGATTATTTTATTGAAACAGTTGAGGATAATGTTAAAGATGACATAACAAAGCAAAATACAAGTTTAAATAAACAAATGTCAAATTCACTATTCATGCAGCCTGTAACAACTGACGAAATAGAAAAAATAATTTGTAGTCTCAAAAACACTAGTACTGTTGGATATGATGGAATTTCCACTAAAGTATTAAAATTTACTAAAGAACTAGTAGCACCTCTATTAGCTCATATAATCAACTTATGTATAGCCGATGGAATATTCCCAAACAAACTCAAAACAACTATAATAAAACCACTCTTTAAAAAAGGTGACAAAACTAATATGGAAAATTACAGACCAATCGCAAAAATTCCGATAATTTCTAAGATATTTGAGAAAGTGATATATAACTGTTTATACGCATTTTTCGAAAAGAATAAATTATTTTGCATAGAACAAAAGGGTTTCCGAAAAAACACTACGATAAATATGGCAATATTTGACTTGTTGACTACCGTTATGTCATCTGTAGATAAAAGAAATCCAGTCTGCGCAATTTACACTGACATGACCAAGGCTTTTGACCATGTGGACCATACCATTCTGTTACACAAATTACATAGCTATGGTATAAGGGGGAACGTCTTAAAGTTAATTGAATCATACCTCAGTAATAGACAGCAATGCACAGAAATCCGTAAGATATGTCCAAAAACTAAACTAGAAAGAGTATATATGTCAAAGCCTAGACACGTAAAATATGGCGTCCCACAAGGTAGCGTACTGGGTCCGCCACTTTTTTTAATATTTATTAACGATCTCCCGGAAGCAACCACCAACAAAATGGTTCTCTTTGCAGATGACAGTACAGCCATTATAAAATGCACTGATCCAAATACTTATGAGAATGACATCAACACTTGTTTAACTGACATAATTAATTGGCTTAATAATAATAGTCTTGTTATAAACCTCAATAAAACAAAAGTCATGCATTTTTATCAACGGTGTGAAAATCCTCAAATTAATATTCTCTACAAGGGTTGTAATATTGAAGAGGTGGATAGGGCTAAGTTTTTGGGCATTACTATTGATCATCAACTTACATGGAAGCCTCACGTAGAAGAACTATGTAAAAAACTGAGCAAATCCGCTTACGCTCTCTATCAACTCTCAAAGAAAGTGAACAATCAAGCTCTTTTAGTTGCCTATCATGGACTAGTTGCCTCCGTGTTGCGATATGGAATTATTTTCTGGGGTCAGTCTACTGATAGAGAACTAGTATTTAGGTTGCAAAAGAGATGCATCAGGTCAATGTGCGGTCTGAAGATAACTGATAGCTGTGTTCCCCATTTCAAGTCCCTAAAAATTCTAACCTTACCTTCTTTATACATACTGGAAACGGCCTTGTTTGTGAAATGTAACCCTCAATTATTCCTAAAAATGTCAGAGGTCAGAATAAATCCAATAAGAACACAGTACATAAATAAATTATGCCAAGCTAAATGTAAAACTGCATTAATGCGAAAAAGTATTTTTGGTATTGCCCCTCGAATTTATAATAAAGTACCGAATGATATTAAAAATATGACTGTAGTACAATTTAAAAGGGCACTTAAGGAAATATTACTAACAAAATGCTACTACACGATTGACGATTTTCTAAATGATGATTCACTTACTGATGGACATACATAATATTACTTTGATTGAATTGATTATAGTATTAAGGTTTGACATGCTTGTAATATTCTAATTTATTTTTTTGACTTTTCTGTGATTCTTATGAGGCTGACATGTAATTTCCTAAATAAATTATTCCTAAGTAATTTTAATACAGCAATGAACATATTGTACACTTTGCATACCCATGTCGGTAAAATGTGGAGAACTTAATTATAAAGAAATAACACCTATGTACTAACCCATGTTTGCAAAGAAATAAATGATTTGATTTGATTTGATTTGATTTGATTTGAGCGGCAACACAGATACACACGTTTTTATTCACACATTGCATTTCACTACAAGTAAAAAGGATAGCTTGATACAACGCAATAAGAAAAAAAGTGACAGCTAGATAAACAAAAAACGCCACGCGTCATCAATCCCCCCGCACGTCAGCGTCTCCTCTCACTCGCACCCGTGCTCGCACTCTTTCTTTTACGACGCCATATTTATAGAGACGTAATGGAGGACTCATTTGATGATTTTACCACGCAAAAAAAAAGCTAATTCATGGCCTACCTAGAGTCCTATTTCCAACTACGGCCTGTGCCAAAAAGTCAGCCCTAATCCTACAAAGGTCATCGGCCCGACTTCGCGTTTTGTCATATCGTGCCAAAGTCTCGATAAGCGATGGCAGTAACTTTGTTGAATTGTTTATGGAGATCACTTTATCTGTCTGTTTATCTATATCATTGGAATAGTTGATAAATCTACGCCACGGTTACGATACGAAACGATAAGCGTACTGGATTTTTTGTTAACGTGGTAAAATCATCAAATGTTTACTCCCACCCAGGGCGCGACTGTCAGATTCGTATTTAAACAAAGAAAGAAAGAAAAAACGTTTATTTGAGAGCCCATACACACAACAAACAAACAAGTAAAGAAGAATAATAATAAAAAAAACTTTTTCAAAAAAAATGTAACCGCCTTCAAAAACAACCACAAAAAAAGGGTAAAATAACTAATAAAAATACTTAAATTATTTCATAAATTTTGCGAAAAACGATGTGGCCTATAAAATTTGAGGGTTGCCCTCGATTTCTCCAGGATCCAATCATCAGATCCTGACATGGTGACAATGGGACCACTCCTGAAGTATAATCTCCTTTCGAACACAAAAGAATTTTGAAAAGCGGTCCACAAGTGGCGGAGTTATCGCGTAACAAACACACCAAAAGAAAAAAAAACATACCGTCGAATTGATAACCTCCTTCTTTTTGAAGTCGGTTAAAAAGAACATGATAATAAAGGAATACATTGCAATTTAAAAACAACAACGAAAAATAAAAACTTTTTCAAAAAAAAATGTAACCGCCTTCAAAAACAACCACAAAAAATGGTAAAATAACCTACAAAACTTTTCTTTCGGAAGTCGGTGACTTTTTTTATTAGGTTCATTGTGTTTTTTGCCACCGACTTCCGAAAGAAAAGTTTTGTGGGTTATTTTACCATTTTTTGTGGTTGTTTTTGAAGGCGGTTACATTTTTTTTTGAAAAAGTTTTTATTTTACTCTTTTTAGTTTAAATATTTAACCACAATTCTTGTCAAATACATCATTTTCTTACTTAAGTAAGAAATCCGTAGCACCGGTAATAACATCGTTAACATCTCTTTCATTCCTTCCCTATCTCAAAAACTACTGAACCGATTTTGATGAAACTTGCAGTATTCCTTAAGTTGAACGATACCTAGTACAACATAAAAAGAATTACTTAAATCGGACTTGTAGTTCCGGAGATATGCGAACACAAACATAATTTACTAAATCAGTCGATGCCGACTCCTTACTAGAGGAGTTGTACCTTCCATCATCAGCTCATCCACCTGAGATGATGATTATCAGATGCAAATACTTGAACAGCTTTAGAAAATATATGAAAATGGTATAACCTGGTTCATTGAAGAAAGGATTCTTAAATGGCGGCGCTTATCGTGTTTTCTCGCTCGCACACTAGTGCCGTCTATACTCACTCCCGCGAGTAGAGTAAGCAGAAAAAAAATTAGTCTTGATGTCTTGACGCGCTCAGTGATCTTTTTTAAGAATATTTACTTTAGTTTTCTGTTATTTTTCCGTTGTTACCTGATGACAACGACGATATAATACTAGACTCGTAATAACAGGCGACCGATGTCTGCCAACACATTAGGCAAAAAAGTCTTATAACCGTCTCATTTCGACCAATCCTGTGAGCCGTAAACATACGTTGAGACAGAACAGACCTTGAGTTAGCCAATCACAACGCAGTACCCCGCCCCCCTCGCTTACGTATTACCTCAGCGAGTTGGCAGAATAGTTTTGTTCGTTAGATCGTGCAATGAGTAGTCTAGTATTATATTCATTCATACGCGTCGCGAGCGATCGACGACGGACGTGTCGTACATTCCTTTACCTATCAATTAAAGTAAAAATATAAGACAGTGTAATTTGTGCCTTAACGGAGCAATCATAGGACCCATAATCGAGTGTTCGGTGTGCTTCGATTTATCAATCAACCGCTCAGTTTAACGAAGAGTCAACTACGACAGTGCAATCATGGTTGGCCCGCAAAACGCATCCCACTCAAATCCAGACCTTACTACATGTGGTGATTCACGAGAACCCTCAGTTACGTTGCGCAAAAGAAAACTGCCTGATTGTGACTGTACGACGGCAGCCCGGGAGCTTACCAATGCTCTCAAGGAACTGCGCTTGGATCTGGATACTAAGCTGTCGAAACTCCATGAGAACATTGTTGACACAATCAAGGCAGATCTAGATGTTCTCAGAGACACCTCGCTCAAGATTAAAAGTGATATCAGTGCATTGCGCCATGAACATTCTACCTTCAAACAACAAATCTCCAAATTGGAAGAATCTCTACAATATCATTCTGACCAGCAAGACGATTTGAAGATACAAGTAGACAGGATCGACATGCGTACCTCGTCGATGAGTTCGGTGGGTGATAAGCTTTCCAGTCTCGAACAAAAAATGGAATCGTTGGAACAGCAGGCAAGGCTTAACAACGTTGAAATTTGTAATCTACCTGAAAAACGGGACGAGGACCTGCTTACAGTCATCGAATCTATTGGTGCTGCTCTGAAATGTCATATTTCTCGTCAGGACATCTTATCCATTCATCGCGTGCCTCATGCTCGCAACGAGGAAGGTAGCCGCCCGAAGAATATTATCGCAAAATTTTCATCACGTACACAACGCAATAATATTATAAGTGCTTATCGTCTAGCTAAAACTTTAAAATCCAACGACATCGGCTTGTCAGGTACCTCTCAAAGTATTTATATTAACGAACATTTAACATTGTACAATAAAAAACTATTTCGCGAATGCCGTGATTTGGCCAAAAAACATAATGTTAAATATGTGTGGATCAAAAATGCCACTGTGCTGGCTAAAGAAACGGATAGCTCGAAAACTTTTGCTATACGTTGTAACGACGACCTTATTAGAATCGCCCAGTGTAAACAGAACCAAAATACATAGAATATATTATATGATTTTAGTATATGCGTTTTTCCCGGCAAATAATGACTGCCTACTTAAATGTGTCACTTCCTTTTCTTATTCTAAGCTTTGTTATATCGACGTAAGTAAACAACCTAATATGTTAAAAAACAATCACTCTAGTTTGTGGTTCCTATGATTATCCTAATGTTATCAGTGGTATTGTGCTACATTATTTTATAGTGTTTATAAATCTCAAACGATTTTGTCTAAGCGAAACTTATAATATAATTTTGACGGTTAATATGAATCATGTTTACAACTTAATTGTGTATCACAGATTGCAGCGCAGCGTACTGGCTCCAATTTTTTCTAGGAATACCCGCTTCTTTTTTTTTTTCTATCTTGTTGACATATTTTGTAGTTTAGTTAATAATTATAATGAACAATAACAGTATATCGATATACTATCAGAATTGCAGAGGAATTCGAACCAAATTACACACATTGTACATGAATATTTTGTCGCATTCTTTTGACGTAGTCATACTATCCGAAACCTGGCTTACACCTCACATAGCTGATAGCGAGTTTATTGATGACCGTTATTTAGTTTTTAGAGATGATCGTAATCGTGTTGCAACAAACAAGCGTGAGGGTGGGGGGGTTCTTATAGCAGTGCTCCGTGAGCTCCGACCGACGAGAATAATGACGCATCCTGCTCACGCGACCATCGAACATGTTGTGATCCAGCTGCCTGGGTCACGGCCCAATACACGCCACATTATAAGTGCTGCGTACATACCACCGCGGTCTCCTGACGATGTTTATGGTTGCCACTTAGATATGTTGCAGGACATTCTTATTGACACCAGCACCGAATCGTTTTATGTAGCTGGCGATTATAACTTACCAGATATTGAGTGGCTAAGCAGCGATGTTTCAACACTTGCCCGGCCATCGAATACCGCAAGCCATCATTTATTTAATTTTATTTCCACTACCAATGCTACACAATATAACACGTTTAAAAATAACCGAGGAAGAACACTTGATTTATTTATTTCTAACGTAGACTGTCAATTACAATCGGATGTGGAATTACTACAGCAGGATGATCACCATCCTCCATTTTCTGTTTTGAGTTCTCTTCAATCTCAATTTACACCAATGAAGCGTCATACCACCGCGAAATATAACTATTATAAGGCCAACTATGAAAGTATTAATTGCGAGCTCTCAAAACTAAACTGGGATGAATTACTTTCTCACTTGACGGCTGAACAGGCGGTCTCTAAGTTTTATGATTATATATATGGGTTAATACGTAATAATGTTCCTCACATACGTGCAAAATCTTCTCGTTTTCCCTCTTGGTTTAGCCCATCGCTTATTAATCTCTTTAAGAAAAAGGAGCGTGCTTGGATAAGATGGAAAAAAAATGGTAACTTGTCAGATTACGAAACCTTTTCAAATAATCGTAAACGTTTCAAATCGCATTGCGAAGAGTGTTATAAACGGTACATAAACTCGATCGAAGATAGTATACCTCTCAATGTCAAGCACTTCTGGTCATATATATCCAACCGGAAAGGAAGGACGGGTATTCCCGCTACTATGCACTTCAATAATGTTTCTTCCAACAATCCTGCCGAAATATGTAGTCTTTTTTCAACTTTTTTTAAATCGGTTTATGAGCCGTCAGATTTTGTCCCCGAACACTGGCAACCACCAAAAAACTTTGCTGATAAATCTGTAGTCCTCCCTAGTATTTATCTAAGCAAAGACGACATCCAAAAAGCGCTTAAAGCTTTAGACCAAACCAAAGGACCTGGTCCAGATGGTCTGCCACCCATTTTCTTTAAAAATACTGCCAAAACCATCTACTTACCACTACATATAATTTATAATAAATGCTTAACCGATGGCTTTTTCCCTAGTGTATGGAAGAGAGCCTTCATCACACCGGTATATAAGAGTGGCGATAAGACCGACGTTAAAAACTATCGTCCTATTTCGATACTGTCCACTTTGTCTAAGCTTTTTGAGGGTCTCGTGCATAGCTCGCTATATCCTTATCTGCGTACTCTTATCATTCCAGAACAGCACGGTTTTGTAAAGTGTCGATCAACCACCACTAATCTTATGATTTTTACAAATTATTTATTTGAGAAGATGGACAACCGCATCCAAGTTGATGCTGTGTACACGGATTTTAAGAAGGCTTTTGACAAAGTTGACCATAAATTGCTTTTGGATAAAATTGCCTTCAACGGCATCAGAGGTAGTTTGCTTAGGTGGTTTGCGTCTTATATAGTTAATAGAACTCAAAAAGTTGTAATAAACGGTTATGAATCGGACTATGTTGTTGTGGAATCTGGTGTGCCCCAGGGATCTGTGTTAGGCCCACTCCTCTTTATTCTATTCATTAATGATATTAAATCTTGTTTTAGTAACTCGGCCTTCCTAATGTATGCCGATGATATAAAAATTTATAAATCTTGTTTGAATATTCACGACTGCCTTCTGCTTCAAGAGGATCTCTGTAGACTTTCTCAATATTGTATAGATAACAAGTTACAACTCAGCTTACCCAAATGTAATTTTATAACATTTACCAAAAATAAAAATACAATTAATTTCACATATGACCTGCATGGAATTGCTTTGAAAAAAGTTGAGTCCACACGAGACCTTGGATTATTGCTCGATTCCAAATTACACTTCGATATTCATATTGATAATGTTATTAGCAAGGCCTTTCGGATGTATGGCTTCGTCATGAGATCTTCCAAGGACTTTAATAAAAAATCAACTTTCTTATTTTTATACAAGACCCTGATTCGCTCTCAGTTGGAATATGCTGTTCCTATTTGGAGTCCTTTCTACAGCAAATATTCGAACAGACTTGAAATGGTTCAAAAAAAATTCCTTCGTAATATACAGTATAAATTTTACCACTCGAGAATTCCTTATTCAGAACTACTCAAACAGTACAATCTCTTAAGTTTGGAGTCCAGGCGTACGCTCCTCATAGTCATGATGCTGTATGGTATTTGTAATAATAGGTTTGATTGTAATGAACTTACCAATAAGTTATGTTACGTAGTACCTAGAAGTATTGTACGGCGAGAGGTGCGCGTTCCTCGTCTGTTTCACACTGAGAAGTGCAAAACAAACGCCGGAGAGCGGGCACCTCTCCGCCGCCTTGTTGTAACCTATAACACACACTTTACGGATACCGATATTTTTGCGTTTTCTCAAGCAAGATTTAAAAAAATAGCCATTGCTTTACTTACCAACAACCTCTCATAACTTACTTTTTTTTTTTTTTAAGAATTACGACCGTCCGTCCTCTGTCTCTTTAACTATTTTATTTTTTTTTATCCGTGGACAATAGTGTGGGTTATACGTTTGTTAAATGTACCTATTAGCTCCGACACAAAAATTGTAACGTGTAACTGTTTTTTGTCCATAAATAAATAAATAAAATAAATAAAATATCGTCGTTGCCTGATGATTATTGTTGTTTAATTTTGTTTTATTGTTAGGTTAAGTTTCAGAAATTATTGTGACCCAGTCTTGTTTTTATTATTTTTAATTTGAAAAAATCTTTAATTTGAAATCTTATATGCTGACTGTAGTATCTGTCAACGCAAGTACAAGCCGCCATTTTAGAATCCTTTCTTCAATGCTTCGGCTTATACTATGTGCCTATAAAATTTGAAGGTTGCCCTCGATTTCCCTGGGATCCTATCATCAGATCCTAACCTGATGATCATGGGACCAATTGGAAAGTATACCCTTTCAAACAAAAGAAAAATTTTCCAAATCGGTCCAGGCGTCTTCGAGAAATCGGGGGACATACTTAAAAAAAAAAAAAAAAGATTCCGACGAATTGAGAACCTCCTCCTTTTTTTGAAGTCGGTTAAAAATCAAAGATAACATTGTGTGTCCCACGGCTACATCAAATAGGTCCAGTTCGGCAAACTGTCATTTATATTATTGACAAAAATCATGGTTTCCTTTTATAGCCCTTTACCTTCCGGGGTTACGGTTACCGGCACGCTTTGGCCTTCTAGGGGGCCCCCGTCATATTGCTGACACTCTTTGAGGCGCGCGTGGAAGACAACGCGTCTGTCGACCCGGGCACGGTCCATGATCGAATGGCGAGTCAGCCCTCGCCGCCCGCATGCCTACACTTACTGCCTGTGTTGTGGGTTCGAATCCCACACGGAACAAATATTTGTACAATCTAAAGTATGTTGATGTTTCGGGTCTGAGTTTTTGTGTATGTGAGTTTTATTGTTTGTACCCCACGATACACGAGAAAATCGTAATGTCGGGCAATGATCTACTATACAGGGTGAAATTTTCATGGTTGTTCTCCCGCGGCAGGACGATTACCCATCAGTAGTACTATCGAAACACAAAGTTAAACTTTAAAAAAAAAAGTTCTTTTTTTTTCAAATCTTTAAAAAAGTATTCATAAACTCGAAAGAGCGAGAATCGATAGTAGTCAGTATGACGTAGGTAGGTACCTTCACGAAACTCACGACGCGGCAAACTACAAAAGAAGAGTGAATAATAAAATAAATGTTCAGAGCAAAATAAGCTCTCTCGAGCCTGCACGAACGCGGCGGTGAGGGGGGGCCGCGGCCTCCCTCACCCGCGCCCGCGCCTCTGCGTTTACGTTTAGTTTAGTCCTTCCGCGAACGTCATAAGTGTAATACGTTATCGACATCTTTTCAAAACTGAATCGTCATTACAATTTTTGTGACTTTTGACCTTTATTTGTGGTCTGAGCTCAAACGCCTGGTGTATTGTGAGGTATAAATCAAACTCGTGACGTGTTGTTATGTGCGATAGTGGACGCTTTCAATATCGTGAGACGTGATAGAGACACTCTTATCAAACTGAAAGACAACCAGTTAAAACGTGCTCGTTTGTGCATTGAAAATAGTGGTTTGCATTTCGAACAATAACTCCGCTACCGGGAAATGTAAGTACCTACTCACTCGTACCTCGTAAATAAACATTTAAAAGTAGGTTAGGTAATCAAAATCATTGTAAATATTAAGTTGATTCCATTTTTTTAATACGCCTCAAATACTTAATTATCTAAATCAAACTTTTTTAAAGATAATTATTTATGACGGTCCTAAATCCGTAAAAGTATGAAAGGAAAATTGGAATAACTTATTGGGTTTTGTGTTTGATTAAGTCAGGACTCAGGCGTATGATCAGCTGATTTAAAAGTGCAACGACCGGGCCAACCACGCGCCCGCTCGCGTTCCGCGTATCATATCGCGCGATGCCCTACTGTTGGTTCAAGTCACTTTCGAGTTTTGTTTATCACAATTGTAAATCTGCCATTTATTGAGTCTAATTTTTTTTATAAATATGAATCGATTGTATTACCGATACAAACTCATTTCGCTTCGGTAGAACAACCATTAGAATTTCACGCTGTATAAAAATAAATCGGGTTTTCCTTCCTGACGCTATAACTCCAGAAAGCACGAACCGATTTCCACGGTTTTGCATTCGTTGGAAAGGTCTCGGGCTCCGTGAGGTTTATAGCAAAGAAACTTCAGGAAAAATTTGAACAGAAAAGCGGGAAAATCTTTTTTCACATAGGTACAGAAATGTTACATAAAACGAAGCCATCTGGTGGCGAATCGGAGTTCGCCGGGTTTGCTAGTTTATAAATAAAAAACCCACAACACGAATGCCTATAAGAAACGAATGCTTACCTATCCATAGACCGATCGTAACAAACGCAGCTAGACCTCCATAAATCGTCTCCGAGTTTTACTAGGCCCGAGCCCGAGCGTGCAAAACCCCGAGCGAAAAACAGGCACATAGCCAAAAAACCCTAACAAGAAGCAAACATGGTTTACGTAATCCCTCAAAGAGATATACGCCTTATACAAAGTAAATAGAACCCAGATTTATCTGTAAACATGGAGATTTGATGCATTTGGGATCAACAACTTTTTTAGCTTTTTATAGACCCGTCTTTGTTTTTTTTTTTTACGTGGTAAAATCATCAAATGAGTCCTCCCACCCAGGGCAGGGCGGGAGGGACTGTCAGACTTGTACTGACTAAAACCCACGATGACTTCAATAGTCTTTTACATTCCGGGGTAACGGTTACCCGATAGTCCCGCCACCCCGGCAGGCTTTGGCCCTCTAAGGGGGGTCCCATCATTGTACCCTGGATTAACACATAGATTACATATTTTTATCCTGAAACATTTCAAAGTTTCCACGGGAATAACAATAATAATAAATAACTGTACTTTTTTTTTAAATGCAGGCGGACGTAGCCGCGGACTGCAGCGAATCCTAAAAGTTCTTAACAATATTTTAATCCCGGTTTTTTTTCTTTATTGGCCAACCAACAATTATTTACACATAGATCGGAATAGGTAGATTGATTTTTGATACTTGTAACATAAACGCACACAGAAAGAATAACATGGATAAGCCATTTTTGAGGAAATTAATTACGATATTTCCGGATTCAATTAAAATATTATTAATATTGGTAGTGCCAATTAAAAATTGAAAGGAAGGTATCAAAACGAAATTAATTCATTATTTATCTGTTGAATATCAAAAACAATTGAATATTAATAGCTTTAATATTTAACGTCTTTGCATTCCAGGGCCATGGGCCCGTGGTAACTCTTTCGAACAAATTCCGCAACCCTGGCATTATACAATTCCTACCTAAGTTCCGGTTTTTTTATAAAATCAAATCAATTCCGGTGGAATGTCCTTATTAATGTATACGTTTCGGATCAATGACCCGGGTCCATTCAATCTACCTATTCCGATCACTGCTTATAACTATACATAATTACTAATACTATGTATAATTCTTATTTATTTATATGTACCCCCTTACACCCACATCCACACGCACCCTCATACACACACACACACAGACACACACACACACACACACACACACACACACACACACACCACATACATACACACATTTACTTCATTTTGTGTTTAGTTTTTATAAATATTGAAAAAAAAACCTATCATAAATACATAAATACTATGCTACAGCTTTGATACCTAAAATAAATTGTCATCTCTGTCTTTGAGGTGCACAGTTTTTAACTAATGTGGCTATTACCGAACACAATTAATTTTTAAAGTATGTTTTTGTTCAAATAAAGAATTATTATTATTATACAATTATGTTGACTTACATTGTAGCTAGGAAATTTTAAGTAGTAATGATAATTTAAAATAAGACTACACAACACACAAGTTATTCTGCGCTAATTAGAAGTCAAACTCAAAATAAATTCCGGAGGCATGTCCATATTAATCAATACGTTCCAGGTTATTGACCCTAAATCAATCCACCTACTACGGGCTATGATAATGACATGATAAATATAACACCATTTATCTTTATACAATATTGTTTTTCTAATGTGCTTTATTTATCTGACAGATTTCAAATGACAGCCGAAGATAAAAATATAACTCACGTTCACGATAGATCACGAAACAAAAATATTATTGTTTTTACTTCGATTATCGGTCAATTCCCATATCTAGGGATTATTAGACTTGATATCTTTAGCGCGACTGCTGAGCGTGGGGTCCTGAGAACCTCCTCCTTTTTTTTTAAAGTCGGTTAAAAAGAAAATAAAGAGCGAATTTTAAGTCTCATTCGCTTTAGTGACGCTTAAGCTTAAACCAACACAAAATGTACAAGAAAATAAAGCCAAAAATATCTCATACGTTGTATCTGAATATGTAAAAGACTCTTCTTAGTAAAAATAGCATATTCAGTAGAATATTTTTACTAAGAGAAACATGCTGCGTTCAATATTATGCAGATAATGTTTTAGAAAAACAAAGCGTATTGTGCTAAACTTGCTTACAGCGAACGAAAAATCTTTTCAAGAAATTGTGTGCTGAAAATATTCACAAACAAGTTTTTATTTCACTTATTTTAAGCATTTATTTTAGGTTATTAAGTCAAGAGTGAACAGAGCCTGTAGCCAAACGGCAAGCGACAATAGTTAGTAGTAATAGTTAAAGATAGGTTCGCGTTTGACCACTACCACGTCTGATGGTAAGCAAAGAGGTGGTCGACGATGAAGCACGCTTGCCTAGAAGTAACCTGTTCACTCTTGACTTGAAGACCCCAAGGTTATAGCTGTCGGGATATTTTCCGACAGCTAAAACCTTTTACTATAACGCTTTTTTACCCTGTGTGCGCCTATCGTAAGAAAAAAAACTTGAGAGGTGTCAAGGGACACCCGGATGGAACGAATCAACAAAAATAATCGTCGCGACTCCACTCCACTCCACTCCGATCCGATCCGATCCGATCCGATCCGATCCGATCCGATCCACTCCACTCCACTCCACTCCACTCCACTCCACTCCACTCCATTCCATTCCATTCCATGGTAATAAACACATTACCCTCCTTTTGCGTCGCGCAGTCGGAAAAAGTGTCGTGACAACTTTTAAGAATTTTTTCCGTCCAGCCCCCTTTCACAACGCGCGATAAGGAACTTCGTTCCAATAACTGTAATATCACGTTTATCGAAAACTGTAGCAAGCTGAAGTGGTAGTGAGGTCATGTCTGCCGCAGAACCAACGAAAGGTGGATTTGGAAGGTTTTCAAATGGAGAACGCGTGTAGGTAAGCGTAGAGTGGGACGGCCCCCGGCAAGATGGACCGATGACCTGAAGAAGGTGGCTGGCAGTGGCTGGATGAAAAAAGAGGAAGATCGTGCACTGTGGCGCTCCCTGGGAGAGGCCTATGTCCAGCAGTGGACTGCAATTGGCTGAAATTATGAAGATGATCACGTTTGATCTCTTTAGTTTTCCCTAAAATTATGCAACACTGTCTTACATCACGGGCATGCGGGCGGCGAGTAATGGGCGACTCACTGTCCGACCATGGACCATGCCCGGGTCGACGGCGCGTTGTGTTCTACGCGCGCCTCAAAGAGTATTATCAGCATAATGACGGGGCCCCCCTCTAGAGGCCTAAAGCCTGCCTGGGTCGCGGGACTTAGCGAATTACCGTGACCCCGGAACGTAAAGGGATATTGAAGGACACCGTGAATGTCAGTACAAGTGTGACAGTGGGTGGGAGGACTCATTTGATGATTTTACAACGAAAACAAAAAAAAAACACCGTCTTACTAGAACAACTTCAAGAAAGACCGCCGACAACTTCAAAAACACCGATGAGTAACATCAAAAAACACCGCCGAACAAAGAGCAGCATTCAAAAGCGGCAAGCCTTACAAAATTCAAATGTTTACGAAAATGAAAACAAGTTTTCTTCCATTGTTTTTATATTATGACAAACTTTCACATTTTCCCGACCTTTTAAAGTTCTTGGTTTTCATACAAACTTTCAAGATGATTTTGTAAATTCACAGATTAATAAAATAATATTCTTTGGCCGTGACGTTCACTTGATTGCAAATGTCTCATTTTGTTTTGTTGGGTTTATAAAACCTTTTTAAAAAAAATCAAACCGACGAAACATCGAACTGAAAAGCAAAAAATAAATTTTGAGGTGGCGCCAAACGAACAAACATATAAATTAACTATTTGAAGAGCAGAATAGCTCGTTGTATAGCTTGTCGTGGTTGAATAGCTCGTCGTAGCTATTCGTCGATTGTTTCTTTGGCGCCGCCTCAAAATTTATTTTTTGCTTTTCAGTTCGATGTTTCGTCGTTAGATTTTTTTTTAAGGTTTTATTTTTTACTTTTGAGTTTCCTATCTCGTGTCAATTTCTGTAACTTAAAAAAATTCTTAGGTAACAATTTTCATTAAATATTTTTTTTTGTTAACTATTGACGAACTCCTATACTTACCTGCTTTTTGTCTTCATTCTCAAACTCTCAACGACTGTCATACCCCAGCTACGTCTAAACTTCTCATCATGATGAGTGAAATGAGCCCAAATACGATATAGTTAGGTACTGTTAAGGATCTCTTGCTACTTCCCTCTGTCACCATCCTCAGACCCTCGATGACTGTTATACCCCAGCTAGGTATAAAGTTTTCATCAAGACTAGTGAAATGAGCCCAAACACGATAAAGGTGCTATTAACTGTTGAGGACCTCTTACCCCTGCTATCCGTCACCATCCTCAGACCCTCAATGGCAATGGTACCTCAGCTAGGTCTAAAGTTTTCATCAAGCTGAGTGAAATGAACCCAAACACGATATAGCTGTTGTTAACTGTTAAGGAACTCTTGGGACTGACTTCACAAAATAACAGGGATCTGGAGTTGATCTGATGATGGTGACGCCATCATGTTATGTTCTCCACATCTTTGCTACCTATATAATAATGTCCTCAGAACTACAACTGTTAACTTTATTTCAACAGAATCGGTTCATAATTGAAAATTCTGTAGGAAGATTGACAATTAATTCCTTTTTTTTCTACCCAGAGGCCGATTTTAGTTTTGAAATTTAAATGGGACCATCTTTGAGATATACTCTTTCCAACAAAAAAAAGAATTATTGAAATCGGACCACGTTAGGAAAAGTTATGCGTGGTCATACATAAAAAAAAAATATACATGTCGAATTGAGAACCTCCTCCTTTTTTTTCGTCGGTTAAAAATACAAATACATTCTTATAATGTTCACGTAGCCAGCACGGCCAGATATTTCACGAAATAGGTTTGAGATGAAAAGGGAAGCATTTGCCTTAAAGCCGGACGGCATTAAAAGAACGCTGTTTTTTGCTATTGCTCTGTCCTGTTCCCAATTTTATTAGTTCCTAGTCGACCCAGAACAGCTTTCAAATAGTAGTCACCTTTCTCTCAAACTACCTCCGGGGTCAATTTAACAGAAGACTGCAAACGCATACTACGGCATTTTTTATAACGATCATTGTCATTGAAATCTCAACTTTATTAACAAATTCCTCAAGTTATCTTCTTTTTCATCACCTAAAAACCTCTTGCCATGCCGTGCCAACGAGCCTTACAACCGCCAAAAAAAACTGTCAAGATTATTGAAAATGAGTTCAGTAGATTAGCCGCAAAGTACTATCCAATAATGCTATGAAACTTTATGGAAGGGAAATCTGGTGTAGCATTGGGCTAAATGCCAAGGGCCATCGCATCGGTAAGCGATCAATCAAATCAATGTATCGAAGTTTTGTGCTGGATATGATTTCTCTAACTCATACTAATAAGAGTTTGTTTGGCGCTAATCTCAGGAAATACTGGTTCGAAATGAAAAATTATGTTGGTGTTGGATAGTCCATCTAACAAGGAAGGCTATAGGCTAAAAGGCTTTTTTTATCGTGGTAAAATGAGTGAGCGGCAGGGACTGTCAGACTCGTACTGACTAAAATCCACGGTATCCTTCAATAGCCCTTTAAGTTCTTACGGTAATTCGATAAGTCCCGCGACCCCGGCAGGCTTCAGAGGGGGCCCCGTCATTGTGCTGACACTCTTTGCGGCGCGCGTGGAAAACAACGCGCCGTCGACCCGGGCATGGTCAATGGGCAGACAGCGAGATCGCCTATTTACTCGCCGCCCGCATCTACGGTGGCCGGAGATCATCTGGCGACGTCCGTCGCCGTGGGCGTCTACCACTGCGGCTGGGGTGAAGGGAGGACGCTGTCCTCTCCCTCTCGCGGCCCGCCTCCTCCTTCGCGAGCATGACTGCTTCGCAGAAGGAGACGACACCCATTGGTCGTGTAGCTTATAGCCTTCCTCGATAAATGGACTACCCCAACACAATTATATTTTTTCAATTCGAACCGTGTTTTTCTAAGATTACACCATTGAAACACAAACTCTTCAGCATTATAATATTAGTATAGAAAACTGGGTATATGACCGTTGCATTCAAGTTTCAACCCCTGGGGGGTCGCTAGGGGGGGTGCGTGCGTCATCGACCTGTGTTGACGCTCTGTCTGGTTAGTCTACGTAGTTCAAAACTACGTTGTTATATTAGCTTTAAATAGTATTTTTTCAGGAAAATAGAAATAATAGCAGACTTATTGGAAAACACCGCCAATCATGAGACTCTGAGTTTAACAATTTGGATATTTTCGTATATATAAATATGATTCCGAACTCCACTGCCACACAAAATGTATGAAATCACAGCCGGGACCAACGACTTAACGTGCGTTCTGAAACTCAGAGGCATTCCGGTACAGATAGTCATCCATCTTCACTCCAGCTTGGCCAACCGTTACTTATCCCCAAAGATCAACCCCCTTTTTTGCTTTAACATCAGCAAATGAGTACCCCATTATACAGTTACATAAAAAAATCTACTACATAATTATGCATATATGAGAAAGTGGTAGAGACTGTCTGACTCTTTCCGACCAAAAATAGGTTCTCTCGGCTGCTCTTTACGTTATAGGGACACATTATTTTTCAGTTTTAGTCCCGCGACGCCGGTAGGCGTTTTAGCCCTATAGTTCCGTCGATGCGGATGCCGCCGACCGAAGCCTGGCCCTTGATCGGACAGCAAGCAAGACCGCACATGCATTGGCCGGAAATCGCCCGGCAAGATGATAACACTGGTTATTTCATAACAAGTATAACAAGTCACAAGCCAACACAACACAAACACACATATAATTTTAATCAAAACCGCCTTCATCACAAGAACGTCCGCATTGCACTCACGGTCACGGGTGCATTAAATTGATTGGTCGATACGGTCAGCACCGCGCGCGGCCGACCACTACTTGCGACTACGTGGACGCAGTGCACATAAATTAATATTCTGATGGATTGATGTTACGTATTTTTTGGTGGTGGGGGATATTATTTTAGGTGGTGACATATAGGTACTAAGACTATGTTGGTCAAGAGTTTGAAGTTTTTGAGTTTGGTGTCACAGTCGAATCAGTAGCAGACAAAATCTTCAGCAAAAACTATACTAGCGCCATCTATGCAGCGACGAAGGAACTAAGTTTTCTACATCGCGCAATCGAAGTTATCCGCGAATCCGAAGACATAGAAACTGCTCCCGGGCGTGCTGTCAGACTCCTGTTGACTAAAACCACGGTGATCCTTCAAAAGGCCCTTACGTTGCAGAGTCGAGGTGACAGTCCCGCGTTCCCGGCAGGCTTTGGCTTCGCTTTGGAGAGGCCTTGTCAAATTTCTAACAGCTCATTGGGATACGTGGAACACGACACGACGTCGACCCGGGCATGGTCCTTGATCGGACGGCAAGTCCATTAATTGCCATCAACATGCCCGACACAAAAAGCCCAAAGTGTGGTTTGGCAACATTCGTATATTTAAATCTTAACTTAATTCCCGCCAACATATGACAGAAAAATCCATACTTCAAAGTATTATTAAGTCCAGTGCTATATGCACACCGGACGTTTGCCTTGACCCGCCATCAATAACCAGTAATGTACACAACTGTGGGAATTATCACGTGCGTCCTACATCGATGGAGAATTGTGGTTATTAAATATTGAGTATTCTTTAAATCTTTAGACATAAACTAGTAACTACGGGAGCTTGCTGACAACGCGATGCGACGCAATCCTGACCGATGTCAACTACAAGTGAAAATCATCCTTATACCACTACGACATATGGCACAAAACGTGCGGTTATCTATGGGTAGATGAAAAACAAAACAAGCTCGCCACGACGACGTAAGTCAGTCGAATTGCATCATTATATCGTAGTAGCAAGGACGATTTTCACTTTTCGTTGGTAGAAATTGCAAATCACACGAATCGCGTCATGAAAGCTCCCTTACTCTCATAAAGGTCAGCTCACTGTGAGCGTCGAATAGCGAGTGGCGGCGAGCGGTTAGATATGTATAGAAATGTTTGAAACACACCACGAACTGCCGCTAGTGCGGAATTCGCGTACTTACGTTATTATAACGACGATGATAAAAATAAATCGAAAATACTTGATGTACACTTTTATTTGGGCAGACTTTTCCCTTACAATTATCATTATAAACTGAACAACCAAAATCATCGCTCCTCGCTTTTATAACTCGCTGGCTGGCGGCTACTAAAGTTCGGCGGGGATGGCTCACGTGGTGGGGAAGTGACGTAGCGGCTTGGCATGGCGGGCTTGGCTAGCTTGGCATAGCTTGGCTTGGCCTGGCATGGCCTGGCTAGGCTTGGCTGGGCCCGGCTGAGCTTCGCCTGGCTCGGCATGGCTTGCTGGCGACATCTGGCGTTACATTATAATTAATATCTTTTTCGCATTACCCGTCGCACCGCTCATATTTTAGACCAAAGTACACGTTTAAAGCCCGGCAAACACCACCTAAAGTCCTATGCAGAACTTCAGGTGGTGCGATATGCGTCAAGTGACATGCACGTGACGCAAGTCTAACATGATTACTTTGCTTCTGAGCTGTCAAGTCAGCGATGGTGTCATGATGACTCCATACCACATACCAGGTGAATTTTCCAAATGGATGTGGAGTGTGTGGATGGCCAAATCCGAAACTATCAGGAATAGCGAATAATACTGTAAAGTCTCGAGGCTGATTTTGCAGGAAGGTAGAAACCACAGAATGGCATCTGTTACGTTCCTTGTATCTCCTTTCACCTCAACCAGGTTCATACATCTGGTCATAGAAGTAAGCTGGTTGCGAGTACTACACACTCGACCTTTCTGAAGAACCTCACCAATAAGGTCAGTGTAGGTCTTTCTTGGGCGTCTCCTGGCGATTCAAAAGGAATTTGTTTTTGACCACAGTCACTTTGGCAGCAACGTTAAGCGTATCCAATCGACAAGAACATCCATTTTCATTTATTGGAAGCTATGAGATCAAAACGGTGTCATATTTTAAGGCTTTCCTCCTATAATTAGAAGATAGGTGGGAACATTACTTTGAACAAACGGACACACAAACATCTCTCACCCTAAACGCGTATAACCTGCTCCGTTCCGTCGTGGGTAAAAAGCCAAGAGTCGTCTCTACACGACACCCAAAACTAATCTTTACAGTAATGAAGCAAGAGCTAAAATCGAACTAACACTAAAATTCAACGCGTGATGCTTAAGCCAGTGGACAGCATACAGACTATTATCAAAAAACCCATTTTATGTAGTGTTTGCATACAAACATAGCTTGGAAATTCGTCATTGACGTTGTTAAAATCTCCATTTCGACGTAAGATTATAAACAGAGCGAATAAAATAGATGTGAAATTTGACTGGGGGTCTATTAGACTCTTATGCTCTTCCCAAGGTCAAACTATGGCCACCAGGCGCGAGCCGAACGAGGGTACCGAGCGGTGCCGTGGCAGTAGCTGGTAAGTGCCATATCCAAGTCTGTCTTATCTAATCGTATTTTCAAGCCACCATCTTCATGACTTGCTGCCTATTTGTATTTCAGAAAGCTTTAGCTTGGCTTAGACAGTTGTTTTTTTAAAATACTATCCTTTACTAATTAGTCCAGTCACGTAATTAAAAAAACAGGAGTAAAGTTCAGAATGAGAGATAAGCTAAAACATTAAACACCTCAATTTTGGTGATCTAAAGATTGTATCAAAGGAAAAATTTATTGAAACAAACGTTGCTTCTTGTTCCAAAATTTTAGCATTGACGTTAACAATTTCATTTTTAATTATGCTTCACACTGGGAATTTTTCTTTTCACACAGCTTCATAACCCAGATAATTTCGAAAAAAACTTTTTTTGAGACGTTTGACCTTGAAAGACGTTGACAGGAGATTTTATGAGACTTTTGAGACAATCTTTAGAACTCCAAAATGAAAGCATAATGCGAATTTTCTGCTTATTAAGCCCCATTCTCAGATAAAACCCCATAATTTGACTGGACTAAATTTTCTAGCAGCTCCAAAAAGTGCGTGTGACCTAGCATAAGCAGTTACATCCTAGTGGAAATCAACTCCAACGTGCTGAAGATCTAAACCTCATTTAAAAATGCGGACTGACCTGGATCTCCAATCGAACTCTGAGCCTCGAGTTTGGCAGTAGCGCTTGGTACCACTAGAACAATGAGATGGTTACTTCTTTTTTGATAACCCTTTTTGGCAGAAACCTCTTCAAGATACTGGATTTTAATTTCTACGGCCTTCACAATACAGTAGATATTACCCAAAGACATTAAACTATATAAGAGCAATAGACGGGACATCACGAAGAAATTAGTGATCCAAAAGTTTTTACCAATACGTAAAAAGTCGCTCAGTCTAGTTCGAGACGTTCCGCCTGACAGTTCGTGTGACCGTGCGACAAAATGTAAACTTTGATAGACGATTAGAAGAAAATTTGCCTAGTTTCGCTTTGCCAAACTGCAAATCTAGGTACGGGAAAACAAGTGGACTTGAAATCAATTTATTTTCGTAAATATTTTTTATTTTTAACTAGTATTTAAGATGTTTTTCAATATTTTCTGATATTATTCTAGAACATTTGCATTTTTGAAATAAACGCCACCTGTTGCTCAGTAGCTCTACGTATTTTGCTAAGGAATTAGAGTTGTCTGTTTATCGATATGAACTATCGATATTTATTAAGTCGAAGACTCTTGTCGAAGAGTAATTAAAAATTTCTTATACTTGTTTATGATTTAATGGACTGTCTCGTTGGTTGTCAGTTCATGTAAGGCTCATTATATGGGGAAAAATAAAATCAAGACGGTGGAAGTAGGTAAAACAGAAGACTTTTTCATAAATTAATAATATAAGATCGTATTAATAACTTATAATATAATTATATTTCCGTTCTGCCCTTACATACTTTTTTAACTCATGAAAATATTTAAATCCTAGTTAACTTTATCGATGTATTATATCGATAATTTATGTCATTCTTTAATGTTGCACCCCTATCATAAGGTGCTCGGCAGTGCCATCTATTGCGCAATAGCTGAAATGTATTCTGATGAATTATTTTAATACGTGGTTTTGCTATACACCGCTAGATAGCGCTACTAACGCACGGCATCAACAATTTTGTATGACAATATTCCCAATGCCCGCTCTATAGTTCTTTTAAATCTCTTTGATATTACCTAACCATGAAATAGAATTTAATGTCACATTTTGGAATGGTTTTCTTTCCAGAAATTACTTTTTACTGGAGATAATATTAAGGGAGGTAAGCTTATAGGTCTGTAGAATAATTCTGCCCACAGCTGAGTTGAAATAATCTTCTCTATGCTGCGAGACGAGACGGAATGGGAAGCAGTCGCCTCCTTCTGCGAAGCAGTCGCCTCCTTCTGCAAAGCAGTCATGCTAGCGAAGCAGGAGGTAGGCGCCGCCGCCGTGAGGGAAAGGACAGCCCCCACCGCACAATCCCGCGGGAGACGCCAATAGCATCGGACATCGCGAGCGATTTCTGGCCATCGTAGACGCGGGCATGTGGACGATGAGTAATGGGTGTCTGGCCGTCCGATCATGGACCATGGCTGGGTCGACGGCACGTCGTGTTCCACGCACGCCTCATAGAACTTTCAGCAATTTAACAGGGACCTCCATTAGACAGTCAAAACCTGATCGAGGTCGCGGGACTATCCATCAGGTAACCGTGACCATGGTACGTAAAGGGCTATGGAAGGATCAATATGGATTTTAGTCAGTACAAGCCTAAAGGTTCTCCCGTCCCGCTTTGGGTGGGAGGACTCATTTGATGAGTTTATTACGATAAAAAATATGAAATTCTAAAGTAGCTAACTCTCATAGGGTCCCCGGTCGACGACCCTTTCCACTTCCAACAGTGATAACAGTATAGGCTTCTTCTATTATGGAGACGAAATGATCATAGATCACCAGATCTCCACAAAACGGGTTGGCGATTTAAGAATTATTTCAATGCAATCGCACCCGTAACAAGACAAATTCGTATCCAATTTACCTTTCCATGAACAGAGAAGCTACACAATCCTACTGTTAGTTTTATTAACAACAATATAGCAACACCACAAATTAGTGCGAACTACTTACGATGAGTTTGTGAATTTCCACATGCGTTTCCACAATTATTTGCAACAGATATTTAGTGCGTTGAAAATGAGACCCTTATCACATGAGGTGTTAAATAGCGTGAGTTTTTGATTGACTACAGTCGGAGTTGCTACAAATAAACGGCATTGTCGGTTCGACAGTTAAGTACAAGCAATTTGATAGCATCAATAATATGCCGATATTTTTTTTTTATAATGGTATTCCGCAACCATCACACAACGCCATCTAGTCCCAAGCTAAGCAGAGCTTGTGTTATGGGTTTTAGACAACTGATAAACATACAACTTATATGTATATTTCTAAATACATACATATTATAGATAAATTACACCCAGACACAGAATGAATGATCGTGCTCATCACACAAACATTTGTCCCGGGTGGGAATCGAACCCACGACCTCCGGGCACAGCAGTCAGGGTCACTAACCTCTAAACCAACAGGCCTGTCAGATTTATTCCGTCAGCTAGAGTTTTGAAAAATAATGAATACATATTAACTTAGATTACCTACCAGATATTCTAATTTTAAGATAGCCTGGCAAATCGGCGTCCACGTTCAAGACTCTGGAGCCTTGACTCGACCAGTGAATCTTTGCCGATAAGCCTCCCGTTTGACCATATTTAAGTTTAATTTTGACTGCGAAACCAGTTGGGACATCGATCCCGCCTGGCGAAGGAGGCATCAGGGAGGCAACCACTGTGGCGCCTAAGGCCGTTCGAAATGTAGAGGTAGAGGTTTCAAAGACTTGCGTCGCCTTGCGTACGAAGCGACTAATGCGCCGAAATCCCGTCTGCATAATGTTTCAGGCAGGCGGACCTTTGAGATCGCGGGCATTCAGAGTGGGGATTCTGACCTCTCACTTAGTGATCTCAGAGAAGACGGTAGCACTGTGATCAAGTGCTGCGGTACACAACGAGGATTAGGGGACACATCTTCTGTCTTTCCGTGGATGTGCCTTAACAGGCATTACACAGGATTTTTTTTGGGATAAAGCCATCAACAACAAACAATAGTTATGTTGTTGATGAAACCGAAACCACTGCGACTCCTGAAAGCCAGAATCAACAGTGGCAACCACTAGAAAAGCGCCGAGACAATGAAGCTCGACGTGTCCCGGAGAATGAATTTACCTGTCTTAGATCCTGCCACGAAATTAATGAGAGGTGTTAGAGGGTCGACGAGTTGGTCTTTACAAATCCCACACTCCCAAGTCTTATCCCCAAAGACTGGGCACCTTTTGAATGTTTGTCCACGACAAAAAATAATACGGCCATGGCTGCGGCAAAGGTGAGACAATGGTTAGTAAAGGTCATATACGAAGTACTTAGTGAATGACTTTTATGACATTACATAGATACGGATCTAATTGTAATTGGTAATGTCCTTGGAAGGGTCAGATGCGTGCGTAGAACTTGAGCGTACGTGTTGGACAAAATGTCGGAACGTGGGCGAAGATAAAGGGGTATCCTAACTCCGAACAAATGTTATATATGAGAAAGAAAGTTGTTTGTTACCTTTTCACGCCTAAACGACTGAACTGAGGATCCTGAAATTTCGCATATACGTTGTCAGGTAATCAGAAGTGGACTTAGACAAAATTACAGCCATGTTCTGCATCAACCGCGATTTAAAAGAAGTGTACGTAAATATTCGAGTCTCAGCCGAGAGGGAACGTCCTAGGAAGACCTACACTAACCTTGGTGAAGTGCTTAAGAGGTCGGGTGCGTAGTACTAGCAATCGGCGTGCGTGTATGACTAGATGTATGAATGTGAATGAGGAAGAAGGAGTATGTAAGAATCGTAGCAAATCGCGCTCTATAGTTTCTGGCTACCCCCACGGGAAGAAGGTATATACTTAAATAGTTTTTTTTTTATTTGCCCCAGCCGGACACTGCTCAAAATATATAGTTTTGGACGTAGACAAGGGAAGGCCTTTACCCAGAACTGAAACACACTATAAGCTGACAAAAATAAATTGATCTAAAACAGGGCTTCTCAAAGTGGGGTACGCGAACCCCTAGGGGTTCGCCATTCGACGACAGGGGGTTCGCGACAAGATTTACGTAATGGTGGCTTGAGAACTGGCAGGCAATGCAGGCAACATATGTGGTAGTGGGTTTTCACATGATAAGAACTAAATACAGAAATCGACTTGTGTTCAGTCTGAATTAAGGTTAAAATTGACCAAAATTATTCTTAAAATTGAATCCATTTTTGCGACTAGAAAAAGCACACTCAACACATTAATGTTAAAAAGATATTTCTTTTAGCACTTTATTTGTTAAGTACCTTTTATTCAAATTAAAACCTTATTCTCTTCAACAGTCAATTTATTATTTTCTTCGGGGGGGGGGGAGGGGCTATAATTAGTTAGGGGTTCGCTGTCACCTGGAAATTTTAACAGGGGTTCGTGAAGCCGAAAGTTTGAGAAACCCTGATCTAAAAGGAAGAATAGAGTACTTTAACCTTTCGCTGTCTCAACTTTAGGGTGCGATTAAGATTGATATCTCAAATATCAAAGCGTCCTTTAAATATCGGAAAACTGATAAAAGTATCGCAAATCAGATATTGGGTATAAAAATACTGATATTTTTATATAGGCCAAGGATTCCCGCTAAAACAGAATATTGAGTTGAAAGCACTTGCCCCCAATTGACAACCCCAGCAGGATTATTAAGGACGGTACGTAGGTAGGTTCTAAATAATCCTGCCGGGGTCGCGGGACTATCTAACAGGTAACCGTGACCCTGAAACGTAAAGGGCTATTGAAGGAACACCGTGGATTTTAGTCTCTCCCGTCAAAATGTGTTGCTAAGCTCATAACTAGAAAACGGCTGGACCGATTCGGCTACTTCTTTTTTTGTTGTGTTTGTAACCATCAGCGCCAGGTTTTAGAGGACGAAAATCATCAAATCCACCCGTGCGTAGCCGGGACGGGAAAAATGGGTGTCAGTTTGGGTATGCCACATAAAGTACTCAAACCTGATAATATTACTGGCCGTCATATCGTCGGACTCGTGTATGATTATCCGTAACGTCGTGAAACAAAAACATTCATGATAATAAATAAATAAACCAGTAATTTATCGTGGAAATACTGTCACCTGTCGTGTCTACGTGTAATCGAGCCAACAATATCGTGTTACTATCAATATAACTGGAAGGGCATTTGTTGTTACAAACATATAGGGTAGATAATTATGTTTGTATAAGTATTGTTGTTTTGTTCTTTCTCTTGCTTGACATGGAGGAAAGTAGAAGTAGAAACACATATATTTTCTACTCCTTCACAATTCTTTTCTAATTTATTTCGTTGTAGGACACAGGACCAGTGTCGGGGCTACGCTCGTACGGAGCGCTCGCGTTTGTTTACCGTACCGTGTTCTTGCGATCTCTCGGCGCGCATACCTCGATTACCACGTGGCCCGCGCGGCCGTGTCGCGCGCCTGCGCATTAATGATAAGAGACAACGAATGATTCACTTTTTATTCGATGTCTGATAGTGAGGAGGAACGCGTTTCCAATGCAAATGACTGCGACCAGGATTTAGTGGACGTAATGGAGCTAGAAACGACACAACAATATTATATAGAACCACAATCAAAAGATTCCCAATCAAATTTAGACCCAAACAAGAAACGTATGAGAGAGGAAGATGACACCGAATGGTCAATGGTGCGACCGACTGGAAAAAAATATAGGAACGAAAATGATAAAACACTGATTTACGTATCATGTTCAGAAAAGCTTCCCAAACAATTTGCCTTAGCACAATTATTGAAAGAAAATGGTCTCAACGATAATATAAAAACAAAATACATTAATCCCTATAGGCTCAGAATTGAATTCAGCAATGCACTAGTAGCAGAGAAATTTATCACATGCGAAAAATTTAAATCGATGGGGTGGAGGATGTATAAACCTATGGAAGTTAGTTTCTCTTATGGCTTAATTAAAAATGTCGATATTGACCTTAGTGAAGAACGAATATCAGAACTTGTTTTGTGTCCACCACCTGCCGAGCTAGTTTCTGCTAAACGTCTCAATCGACGTGACGACAAGGGTGAATGGGTACCAAGTGAGACGGTTCGATTGTGCTTTGAGGGAGCATTCTTACCAGCACACGTTATTGTGGAAAGCCTCCAAATTAAAGTTGAGAAATATGTATTTCCGGTTACACAGTGCACCCGGTGCTGGCGTCTGGGTCATACAGTTAAAAAATGTACACGCGCCAAAGTAGTCTGCTTAAAATGCAGTGGCGAGCACTCCACATGTGAAACAGACAAATTAAAATGTCCTAATTGCTCGGGAGAACATACAGCACTATCTAAAGACTGTGAGATCTATCAAAAAGAAAAGAAACTACGTCTTATTATGGCGGACTTCAATTGTACCTATAATAAAGCGTTGAAAATGTATCCGACATCAGATTCTCCCCGCAATTCCCCACCCGCTGCCCCACCTATACGATCACAACCGCAGTCGTCGTTCTTCGATACAAACAAACTCATTCATACGCCACAAACATCAAAGGCTACTCCTGACTATGCAAGCGCTGTGAGGGGAACGCCACTCCAAGAACAACAAGTAAACAACACTAAGAAGGCTATCTCCAGAGGAAAACCGATCCGAAAAATCAAGAAACATAGATTAAAAAATTGGGGACTTTTAGAATCTGACGGAGAGTCCATAGCTTCTGAGACCAATGTAGAATCCGAGACTAGACCGCCGCCACAACAATCAAACCTTGATGAAGTTACAATAGAAGAACTCGTAAATAAGATAAAACAAGTAATTTATTCTAAGAAAGATCCTTTTTTAATGAAGTTACAAAAATGTTTTAAACTATGTACAGACTGGTTAATTCTATTTGTTGTTGAATATATGTCACAGTGGCCAATACTTAAGGGAATATCTGAGTATATCATTGGTTATAATGGGTAAGCAATCTCGAATTTATAATTTCAATATCATACAGTGGAACTGTCAAAGTCTTAGACCGAAACTCATAAATTTTGAACACCTACTGACACATGAAAAAATCCACATTGCTGTCCTTTCTGAGACATGGTTAGATCCTGAGAGCGAGCTCAAAATTAAAGGGTACAATATTTATCGCAATGACCGATCAGACGGCTATGGGGGTGTAGCATTAATCGTTCATAATTCCTTAAAATCTTGTAGTACCCCTGTAGTATGTCAAAACACAAGAATTCAGGCACTCAAAATTCAATTATTTAACTGTTCGGACGTTCAATATATTATCACAGCTTATTGTCCACCATCAGTGTCAACCTCTATTAGTGACTGGGATTTTCTGTTGACTCAAAATAATATTAAATCATTAGTGCTCGGGGACTTCAACGGACATCACAGTGTATGGTCCTATAAAACGGATTTACGTGGCCTTCAAATATTTGACTCGCTTTCAGACAATAATTTTGTTATATTAAATGATGGTAGCCCGACGCGTATTAAACTTGTAAATAACTTTATTCAAAAATCTGCGCCTGACTTATCTGTAGCATCATCAGACATCGCGGTGACAGCAGAATGGCACGTATTAAATGAATCGCTAGGCAGCGACCACCTAATTATTAAAATTAAATTTAACTCAAATTACGACTTTAGACAGCCCCACCTAACTCGCCGTAATTTTAAAGCGGCTAACTGGGACTCATACACTCAGGACTTACAGACTCAGTTTAATAATTTTATACCGTCAGAAGATTTGCAGAGTATGTACGACTTATTCGAAAAATATTTAAACACATCTGCTGACAAAAATATTCCATATTATAGATCATATACGGGACCGGCTTCAAACTTCAAACCTAAACCTTACTGGAACCAAAATTTATCCAAGTCAGTAGCAGAGCGCCGACTCGCTTTGGTGAACTTCCGTCGTAATCCGAACCCTGATAATTATGATATTTTGAAAGCTAAAATAAGTCAGTCAAAGAAACTTATAGCTGAAGCTAGACGTTCTTCATATCGTAACTATTGTTCCTCAGTAGATCAACAAACAACCTCAGCTGAGATGTGGCATAAATTGCGATGGTTAAAAGGCTGTAACACGTCTCGATACACTTTGGACAAAACAAACGTCGAAAATCTTCTGACATCTCTTACTCCTGACTCAGTAGACTCTCCTCCCCAAACATTTAATTCTCATGACCAAAAACTAGATACACCTTTTTCTAAATGTGAACTATTGAAATCTATAAAAACTAAAAATAGCACTCCCGGTAATGACAAAATTTCATACAGTATGATACAACACCTTCCAAACAATGCGATTGATACGTTACTGTTATTATATAATAAGTTCTTTCGCTCTGGATTTGTCCCCAAACAATGGCGTCAAATAAGGATCGTACCTATTCCTAAACATACCACAAATTCTTCAGAATCTATCAAGCTTCGCCCAATCTCAATGATGTCTTGTTTGTGTAAAACTTTCCATTACATATTACTCAACAGAATAGAATGGTACGTAGAAAATAACAATTTTTTTTCTGAAAATACGGTAGGATTCCGAAAATGTCGGTCTAGTCTAGATAGCCTTTCCAATTTAGTATCTAATATTCAGACAGGATTCACAGATAACCATTATACTATAGGATGTTTTATTGACATTGAAAATGCCTATAATAATATTGAAATTGTCCCTTTACTCCAATACATGAATAATAAGTTACTTATCAGCTCAAAAATTTGTAATTACCTGTGGAATTTTCTTAAAGAAAGACATCTTAATATCTGTATAGATGAAATATCAATTAGCAGAAAAACTGGACGTGGTCTGGCCCAGGGCGACCCACTATCCCCCTTATTATTTAATATCGCTACTGTACCTATTTGTAAATCCATAAATGACGTACAGGTAGCTCAATACGCTGATGACTTCGTTTTGTACACTGTATGTCATAATTGCTACGCAGGGTCCCTGAGGTTGCAAACGGCATTAGACAAATTTAACAATATAATTGCGGGCCTGGGTCTTGATATTTCCCCCTCTAAAAGCAAAGTATGCATTTTCAAAAGAGGATATAAAAGAGAAACTGTACATTTACACGTAAATGAGTCTCCGTTAGAAGTTGTTGATAATTATAAATACCTAGGGCTTTGGCTTGATTTTAGACTCAATTGGCGTAAACATATTAATGAAATATCCGGAAAAATATCAAAATTTGTAAATATATTTAAAATACTAGCAGGTTCAGGGTGGGGAGTACACCCCATACATCTGAGACGTCTTTACATGGCTACCGTTAGAAGTCGATTAGATTATGGAAGCTTTCTGTACGGTAGTGGCAGTCAAAGCAATCTGTTGAAGTTGGAACGGCTTCAAAATATTTGTCTTCGGATCATAGGCGGCTTTATCAAAAGTACACCAATACACATAATGGAAAACGAATTATGTATCGCGCCTCTTCACGTCCGCCGGCAATATTTAGGTAGTAAGTTTTGGTTAAAATGTAAATCTTTTAAAAATAATAGTACTATTGCCATTCTAGAAAATCTTTCAGCGCAATGTCAATATCAATATTGGAGACTGAAGCAGAAACCAACACTAGTCAAAATTAATGAATCTCTCAACAATGAAGAAATTTATTCCAGCGAAGGTTTAGAAATGTTTAGCCTATCTACTTGGGTCGGCAATGTGGATTTGGAAAAGAATGTCAAAACTGATATACTCGTAGATGGAATTAACCAGGTGCAGGCTAAGAAAGACTATGAACCCTGTTATTTAAAATATATTTGTGATAAGTATTTAAATACGCAGTACGGCGATTATCATATTATTTACACTGATGCATCAATCACAAGTGAGGGCACTGGTGCCGCTTTTTTTGACTCGGTCACTAATGAATCTATGAAATTCAAAATTATGTCTAAGATTTCAATTATGCATGCTGAACTTATAGCAATTTTAGAGGCTTTATCATATATAAATTCCATAGCTTATTCAAAATTCCTGATTGTTACTGATTCCCGTAGTGCTTTGCAGTTGATAAAACGTTGTACTACACCTAAGCGAGGAATACCTATAGCATACGATGTTATAAAAAGTATTAATGCACACAAAGCAAATAACAAAAATGTAATACTACAATGGGTGCCCTCCCATGTAGGCATTGTAGGTAATGAAGTTGTGGACCAGTTAGCCAAGGATGCTTCGAGTGGGGGAGAAACTTATGCGTGTGAGCCATATTATTCAGAACATTACTTTAATATTAAATTAAAATGTTCAGACATTTGGAAAGAGTACTTTGATGAACGTAGTCGGAACAAAGGCATATGGTACGCCACAATACAGCCGACTATCCTCAAGCGTCCGTGGATAGACAACGCCAACATGGGAAGACAAACCACCATAACTGCTTTTCGACTTCGATCTGGACACATTCCTTTAAATAAATTTGCTTTTTTAATGGGTAAAGTGGAATCACCGAACTGCACTGAGTGTAACACTGTTGAGGACGTGTACCATTTAATTATGGAATGTGTCCGGAACGAAGCTGAACGCAGAGACCTAGCGAATTTATTTCATAAATTTTATGAGATCGGAGAATGTAATAGTGTCCTTGCATATCCCCTTTCGGATGCTGCCAGGATGCTGTACAAGCTCGCTAATTTGGGAATCAGGCGTAGGGATAAGTAGTTTGTAGATAACTAAAGTTAATTAGTGATAACTTTAATGTTAAACTTAATTTGTGATTAATTTTAGATTGTGGCTATGATGAGGGTGGTATAATTTGTAAAAATTAAACCCTCTATAAATAAATTAAAAAAAAAAAAAAAAAAAAAAAGGACACAGGACAGGTATTTAAAAAAAAAAACGTTGCAATGTTCATTCTCCGAGACGTCATATCGAGCTTTATTGTCTCGACGTTTTTCTGGTGGTTGCCACTGTTGAATTATTGATTCTGGCTTTCAAGAGTTGCAGTGGTTTGGGAATGGGTAGTGCGGTAGGCTTGTCCCAAAAAAATAGTGTTGCTCTAACTAGACCCGCCTTGGCATCGCATACTCAAGAATAATGTAACTTTAAACTTGCGAAAGAATTTCCAAAATCTGTTCACTAATTCCAGAGATTACTTCTTACAAACAAACTCGCAAATACTGACTGCCAGACCTGGGAAACGAACCTAGGCCCTCATATTCAGCAGTCTTAAATGCGACCACTAGGACTGCAGGTAATAAGACAAGTGCTTTCCAAAATGTAACCTTTGCATGTGAACAGACAATTTCGGGTAGTAATTTATTTGTTGTCATCCATTGAATCTGAGGCTATGAATATTTGAATAATAAAGGTTTTATTAACCGGCGTTATTCTCTACAGACTCAGCGCCGTGGCAGCACTGAAACTACGGTTTGTTTTTAGTAGATTTCAACATTATCCTTCACAGCATACAATTGAAGACTCTAAAAGACGATTCATAGTATAATGTCACACGGCATTTTACTACGGGGACGAGCTGCAGATACCAAGCCTATGTTTATTCTGCAGAAAAGAGTAAAATACATAAATCATCGATTTGTTAATAAAGAATTGCATAGCAGGTTGGACAAAAGTTACTCTATATCTCGCCTGATGGAAAGCGAAGATGTGGTCGATGATGAAGCACGCTTGCCTAGAAGTAACCTGTTCACTCTTGACTTGAAGATCCCAAGGTTATAGCTGTCGGGAAATACAGATGGCGGCAGGGAATTCCACTCCTTAGCTGTGCCTACAATAAAGGTATTGGCAACTTCTATCTGGCGAACCCAAATGAAAAAAAATACAAAAAAACACAGCCTTCCTCTCTGTGAGAGGGAACGGGCTGCAATCTGTTTCTAAGAATTTTTGAGAGCAATCATATAGCTATCAACCGGACAAAAATGCAGACTCTGCTACTGAAAGAATTCTAACGAAAATACCCAGTTTGGCGGACCCGGGAATAGAACTCAGAAGCTCGTGTTTAGCTGTCGCGTTTAAGAGCCTGTGCACACCACGTTTTTTAAACGCGCCGGTGCAGCGCATTTGACTGACGCGATAGGTACGCACGCAAGTCAGACGCAGCCTAAAACAAACTGCTCTGATGAAAACGCGCCGTCGACGCGCGTTTCTAAAACGCGCTGCACCAACCGGTGCGTTTAAAAAACGTGGTGTGCATAGCTTCTAAGACCACCAGACTAACGAAGTAGTGTACTGTATGTCAATAATCTGATTTTGTGTTATCTGCAGATAAAAACAATATCGATACATGTTTGTAAACCATTGCAAACACGATAAGAAGAAAAATATAAAGACTTCAAATAATCACGAATTAGGTCGATGCCCTCAATAAAATCAGTTGCCTCTCACTGCGAATATCTCTGCAGGATTTGTGGGTAGGTTTACAAACATATATGCGAACGGCGAGTAATGGGCGACTTGCTGTCCGACCATGGACCATGCCCGGGTCGACGGCGCGTTGTATTCCGCGCGCGCCTCAAAGAGCGTCAGCATGATGACGGCAAGTAATTTGTAACTCGCCGTCCGATCAAGGACCCGGCCCGGACCGAGCGCGCACTTCAAGGAGCTGTCAGCAAATTGATGTGGCCGCCATAGAGCCAAACGGCTGCTGAAGATTGACGAATGTTTGCTGATCTATCACGCAAAAACGACTGATCAGATTTCGATGAAATTTTGTATCACGATAGCTTATAAACTGGGTTAACACTTTTTTTTTTTAGTTTGGTAAAATCATCAAATGAGTCCTCCCACCCCTCTACTGTCAGACTTCTACTGACTAAAATCCACGGTGTCCTTCAGTAGCCTGTTATGTTCCGGGGTCACGGTAAGGAAATAATCCCGACCCCGGCAGGCTTTGGCCCTCTGAGAGGGGGACCCGTCATTATGCTGACGCTCTTTGAGGCGCGCGTGGGACACAACGCGCCGTCGACCCGGGCATGGTCCATGGTCGGACAGCGAGTTGCCCTTTACTCGCTGCCCGCATGCCCGCGCGAAACTGGGTTAACACTTAGGATAATTTTTATCCCAACATGGTGGGATAATTACCGAACTTCACGTGGACAACGCCGCGGGTTTAGTCTATCATTTTATAATTCGTCACAACCATTCTACTAAGTACGATCAGGGACGCGAGGCAGATTATAGATTATTTTGTAAGGCGATACTTGATACTTATGTAAGGTTACAATCGTTCTATTGAGTGGGTAGTGTGTACATGACCCATTTTGGTATGATTTATAAAATAGAGCTGCAAGAATAAGTTCTTATTATGCGAAAGGCAGCCGGCAGAGACTGGATGATTAAAAAAAGCTTAAGACCGGGCTCAGTGGGCGTGGGGTACTTTGGGAAAGGCCTATGTCTGGCAGAGGACGAATGCAGGCCTACCATTGATTGATGATGACTATGAGGCCACACGTAAATTAACTTGATTTTGCCACATTTCACTCTAAGGGCGTAGAGCCTGCGCCCTTGCCTTGAGGTCTACGCCGTAGACCGTATTATACTTAAGACGAAAAAATAATATAAAATCTGAAGTCGCAAGCTATCAGCTCGTCAGAATTATAGTTTATCAGCGAACCACCGCTCTTCTAAGAGGGCCGCAGCCTCTCTTTGCCCATACCTCACTACGCCCATGATAACTGAGTTATGGAAGTCAAATAATAGCAGCAGCTCGATGTGAAACACTGATATTCACCTGGAAGCCAACCCCAACATAATTGGGAAGAACGTTACGACTTTGTATGGATTCTTCGCCACTGCGCATTTGCGAACCACCGGAATCGTTACAGGAGCATTGTGTCGAAACGACGTAGATTTACGACCGCAAAAACGGGCTAATACTTTCCGAAAATAGGTCCAAGGGAAACAGCCCGAGTTTATATTGCGTTACGTAATACTGTTAGTACAACGATTCTTATTCATTTGGAAGATTCGAGGAGTACAACATTAATTGTTCTATCTTGTTGGGCATGCGGGCGGCGAGTAATGGGCGACTTATGTTCCAGACGCGCCTCAAGGAGTGTCAGCATAATGACGGGGCCCTTTAGAGGGCCAAAGCCTGCCGGGGTCGCGGGATTCACAAATTACCGTGACCCCGGAACGTAAAGGGCTATTGACGGACACCTTGGTTTTGGTTTTTAGTAAGTACGAGTCTGACAGTACCTCCCGGTCTGCCCTGGGTGGTAGGACTCGTTTGATGATGTTACCACGCAAAAAATAAAAAAACTTGTTGGTTCAATTGTCACATCTAGGTTACTTTTGGACATGCGGTGCTGAGATCGCATTTTGGACGAAGTAAGGAAGGACCCTTAGTCACAAACCTAGAGTTGTGCTTTTCTACCTGGTTGAGAGTTAGGTTAGGTTAGGCTATTCTATTGGGCTATTATCTATGATGATGCGATCCGACCGATTTCGGCCAGGGAATCGCCCTGGCCGAAATACGCTTTAGCTCCGTTGTAGCTGCCGTCCGAGTGCTCGCATGTGGCATCTCCACAATTCTGAAGTGACGTTTTAGCACATCTTTATATTTGAGGAGTTGTCCGCCATGCTTGCGCTTCCTTCTTCAAGTTCGCTATAAAAGATGCGCTTCGCCACTCGCTGCTCCGCCATCCGTGACATATTATCTACGTGACATAATATGTCCACAATTGGGGGAGTAATCGCGTAACAAACACATAAAAAAAAACATTCCGTTGAATTGATAACCTCCTCCTTTTTTTGAAGTGGGTTAAAAAAGAAGACTTGACTCTTGGTTAGCATACTGTGCGTTTGGGAGCGCCTTGTGCATACCTGGTCTTCAGATACCACATTTCAAAACAACAGAGAGTCGCCGGATATGCAAACAATCAGCGAAACATAGGTATTCAAGATTTGATCGCAGCCAACTTTGATTTGCATTGTAAATATAAATATATCTACATAATATTGATCGGCACGGTTCTGTTGAAGTTCGGTTTGATAAAGCTGATATTTTTATTTGAATTGAATTTAGACTTTCTGTCGGGAAAAATTTCGAACTATACAGGGAGGCTTTGCCACATGGAGGTACCTTGAATATATTGTAGATGGAACATTTTACTGAATGAAGTCATTTTGCCTAACCTTTTCCCAACTATATTGGGGTCAGCTTCCAGTCGAACCAGATGCAGCTGAATATCAGTATTTTACATAGAGCGACTGACAATCAGACCTCCACAGACCAGTAACTAGGTAATACGATACCCCATGGTGAGACTGGTTGTCAGACTTTAGAGCTTCTGTGACTAATAGTAACGACTGTCGAAGGTGTACAAATGACAGCCGGGACCACGTACCGGCTTGACGGCTTGATGGCTAGACGACTTAGTATAGCTCTGTCGCTTTCCCTCAGCGAAACTACTCACTCTTTATGACGTCATGAGTGGAAAAATAGTTAAATTGGAATAGGTTCTGAGATCAATGGATTTGGGATGTCATAATCATGTGGTGTATTGGGGAAGTAAATAGAATTATTTCTGTATGGATAACTTTTCCCGAAACGGCACAATTTTCGAGCAAATTAAGAAAAACTAAAAACTGAAAAACTCATAAACCAACCCAAACCAATGGTGCGAGGTTCATTTACGGACTAACATAATGGGCATAAAATGCGCCATCAATGCTCCTAAAGCATGCTCTACACTACTCGCGAAGTTGCCTCGACGAAGTACTCGTCGAAGTTGATCGAAGTCCCGAGTGTGAGTATGTGACTACACTACTCGCGAAGTTGCCTGTGTCATCATTGTGCCCTTTGACTCGGTCCCAAAAACCGACAACAAATGGAAGTCGCCCGAAGCGAGCCGAAGGTGCACGAAGCGAAGCGAAGTGCTCTTCTACACTATCGTATTCGGTCAACTTCGACCAACTTCGCGAGTAGTGTAGAGCAGGCTTTACATCATTATTTCGTATCACGCTTAGTTTAAGCGTAATTAATTTTTATCATAATATACGGATGGAAAAATTACGTTTTATCATAAACTAGACTTTTATCATAAACTAGACTTGGTAGCTAAATGAGGATTACAAGATCTTGCATCTAAATGATCATTTCTATCAAGTTTTGCAATAAAAATGGGATGTCCGAAAATCGGGCTTTATAAAACACTGTGCAACCTACTAAGTATTATCATTAGGTACAATAATAGTAGTAATCATGTTTACAAATCTCCAACTCAAATGGAGGTGTTTCTGATTACCATAATGCGATGTCGCGCGAATTATACGACGACGAGGAATAAAAATATTCTTTTACCTTTATTTTTTCAGAGGGTATCCCCTCGAGTAAGTACCGTATTAAATGGATTGTATAATAAAAACATTGAGATTATTTCTCATGAAAAGTAATTGAAATAAGTACCTAACTTGTTCTAAGTACTTTTTCGTCTCTTAGTGGGTAGATCATTTTCCAGCTAAAGCGGGAAATTCTCTAGACGGATTCTCCGCTACATAATATGTATAAGAGCTTCTGCCTACGACTTCTTCAACTTAGCCGCGCTTTCCGCGCTTTCCGCGAGCTGTGGTGGCCCAGTGGTATCGGTCCCGATTTACGAGTTGTAGGTCGTGGGTTCGAACCCCGCCAGGCGCATTACTTTGTGTAATTTATTTCATCACCACTGCTCTCAAAACGGTGAAGGAAAACATCGTGAGGAAACCGGCATGTCCTAGAACCAAAAATTCGAAGACATGTGACATCTACCAACCCGCACCGGGCACGCGTGCAGGATTATGCCCCACTCCCTCTCACAGAAAGGAGGCCTGTGTCCCAGCAGTGGGAACATTATAGGCTGATGATGATGATGCACTTTCTTTCAGACTTGCTAGACGAATATTAAATTAATAACTCGGCTAATTTGCATGATATAATTTATAGCTTAAAACATTCAGGCAGAGATTATTTACTCCATAGGTACATGCAAATTAATTATAAATATACGTTTATAATACTTATTATTTTCTTATCACGATTGCCCAACGAGCTAATGGAGAGGGCTAAGGAATTTCTCGACTAGGCAGGCCGGGCCTCCCATTAGGTGGACCGACGACATCGTGGAGTCGCGGGCAACCGATGGATGCAAGTAGCGAATTGTCGTTCGGCGTGGCGGTCTAAGGGGGAGGCCTATGTTCAGCAGTGGACGTCTTCCGGCTAATGATGATGAAGGAATCTCTCTCCGTGATCGAATCAGAAATGAGGAGGTTCGTGGACGAACCAAAGTTGCGTTGCCTCCATAGCCCAGCGAATTAGCAAGTAGAAGTGGTAGTGGGCAGGCCATATAGCACGCAGAACTGATGGCCGATAGGGCCGTAAGGTTCTCGAATGGAGACTATCTACGCACCGGCAAACTTAGGGCAGAAGCGCGCGTAGCGTACATCCACCTACAAGAGTTCTCCATGGAAACGACCAACCCGAACCGAGCACCTTTTGTCGACGTTTTATAAGTGCCCTCATGAGCCTATGTGAAATAAAAACATTTGATTTTGATTTTAGAAGGACAGACGATCAGATCGCGGTCGCAGCCTGAAATTTTGGGGGGGTCACTCACTACACTAATAAAAAATAGGTATCTGGAATAAAATAAACATAATTGCACAAGACCTATTGCATACTGCACAAGATGTCAGCAAACTATAAATTTATCTCCGTTAGGGGATAGAAATTTCCTTATAATATTTGTCAAATTTTTGAGATTTTTCAATGTGACCTGAGATTTTAGGAGTGGTCATGTCCCCTGTGATCCCCCCCCCCCCCCCCTTCGGACCGCGCCTGCACACGATCTGATAAAGACCACAAGATCGCGCTGAATGCAAGCTATAGACCAAACAGTCCTATTGGAAATCTATGGGGGAAGCCTATGTTTAGCAGTGGATGTCTTGCGACTGATTATGATGATGATGATGTTCTGAAAACAGGGTCAACGACAAAGGAGCACAGCAGTAACCTATCTACGAGGCTTTATTGTCATTGATCTACCCCCTCCCCCCGTCATCACTTTTCCTTGACCTAGATTTAAGAGGGCTTTCACACGTTTCGTTGTTTTTGTGTGACTTTTGGAACCTGATTCTGGGCATGTCATTGCCACAAATAAAAAAAAGATATATACTCGAGAAAGTTTGATTATTTCTGTGTGGAGTGCTTTAAACAAATTTTTAGATTTGTTTACATACATGAGTAAAAACCTTGTCTCTGCAAAGGATGTTTCATAAAATTCTACTTTTTGTCATACTTTGGTACCGAATTACATAGAAGGTATAATAGTAAAATAATATTTGAAAATGTCCATGATACATCTGAAAGATTATATTTGGACTGCATTAATCACTTTTTTATTTTCCATTCAGAAATACACCAAAAATATTTTTTCAAAACGGGAAGTATTTGACATTTTTTCGTCCGAAATTATATTTTTTATCTATCAATATTTACTGAATATTCAATCAAAAAGTATTGAATAACTAAGGTTACTATCTTAGCTTGCATTAAAAAAATAATTAGCTCATTTAAAAGTAAAATAATAGTATTAAACAATTATAATATGCAATGGCAAAATTCAACATAAAACCAAGAACGGTTTGTTCTTTGATTTAGACGGCGCGGGGCGCCTTTTGAGGGAGGACGTATCGCTTGCAACCATTTTGACATTAGTCACGTAATTATTAAAATTTAAAATACACGCCACCATTCATGACCTTTATACGCGGCGCTAGTGTCTTTGTCATGACATCAAATTCCATGTGAAAAATGTAGTACCTCGAATTTTCCGCAGGTCATGAGTCGTGGCCAGTAATTTTCCCAATCGCCAAGAATACAGCATAACCTACCTTTCTTGATACAAGCTAATATTTTGAATTAATTTAATTTTGATCTGTTTGCAATGTAAATATATAAATGTGTTGATTGTATTTTCCCACTATATTCGAATGTGGATATAATTGTAGATAATAAAATAATGTAAATAATTTTGATAGCTTTTTTTCTGAATTGGTAATTAAATGTAATTTCAGACTTGCTAACTTCCCAAACATTCCAGTTCATCATCTCAGCCGTAGGACGTCCACTGCTGAACATAGGCCTCCCATTTTGATTTCCACTTATACCGGTTGGAAGCGACCTGCATCCAGCGTCTTCCGGCGACCTTTATAAGGTCGTCTGTCCACCTTGCTGGTGGACGTCCTACGCTGCGCTTGCTAGTCCGGGGTCTCCACTCTAGTACTTTTCGACCCCATCGGCCATCTGCTCTGCGAGCAATATGGCCTGCCCATTGCCACTTCAGCTTGCTAATCCGGTGGGCTATATCGGTGACTTTAGTTCGTCTACGGATCTCCTCATTTCGGATTCGATTACGTAGAGAAACACCTAGCATAGCCCTCTCCATAGCTCGTTGAGCGACTTTGAGCTTTGAGATGAGGCCAATAGTGAAAGACCACGTTTCGGTGCCGTAACTCATCACTGGTAACACACATTGGTTGAAGACTTTCGTCTTGAGGAACTGAGGTATGTCGGACGAAAAGACATTGCGCAGTTTCCCGAACGCTGCCCAACCGAGTTGGATTCGGCGGTTGACCTCTTTCTCAAAGTTGGACCTACCTAACTGGACTAAGTAGTCCAGTTAGGTAACTCGAAGTTGTTGACTCATATATCTACTTAGGACAAGTGTCCTAAGTAGATATATGAGTCAACAACTTCGAGTACCGAGTTTCCAACAGAGACTGGGGTGGGCACAACATTGGCATTTGACATAATTTTCGTCTTGTCCATGTTCATTTTCAAGCCCACCCGTTGTGAAACTCGGTCGAGGCCATCGAGCATCATGCTGAGTTCCTCCATCGACTTTGCCATGACTACGATGTCGTCGGCAAACCGAAGGTGAGTGATGTATTCGCCATCGATGTTGATGCCAAGTCCTTGCCATTCCAGGAGCTTGAAGGCGGCTTCCATTGCGGCAGTAAACAGTTTCGGAGAGATAACGTCCCCCTGTCTTACGCCTCTTCTCAATGGAATCGCTTGCGTGCTCTGCTCCTGTACTCGGACCAACATGGTGGCGTTATTATACAAGCACTTCAACACCTCGATGTACCGATAGTCAATACGGCATCGCTGGAGTGACTCAAGTACCGCCCATGTTTCCACTGAATCAAAGGCTTTCTCATAGTCCACAAACGCTAAGCATAATGGCAAGTTATACTCTTCGGTCTTCTGTATAACTTGCTGCAGCGTATGGATGCGGTCTATGGTACTATAGCCTCTTCGGAAACCGGCTTGTTCGGAAGGCTGGAAGTCATCAAGTCTGTGTTCGAGACGGTTCGTGATAACCCTTGAAAACAGCTTATAAACATGACTTAGCTAAGCGTGATGGGTCGTATAATGTGGGGACAGCTTGGCTCTTGGATCTCCTACCAAGCGGTCAACGGGCTTTGCAACCGAAGTGTATAACTGTCCATAGAACCTCTCGATCTTGCCTAAAACCTCTGCTTTGGTCGACGCTATGCTGCCATCCTCCCGTTTCAGCTTTGTCATCTGGCTCTGCCCAATAGACTTGTCCTTTGCGAACACTTTAGAGCCTTGGTTTCGCTGTATGGTCTCTTTAACACGATTCGTATTAAAGAGACGCAGATCATGTCGCAAGGACTTAGATATCCGTCTATTGAACTGCCTTCATGACTTCGCGTCATCGGAAGACTGCAACTGTAGCAAACGTCGTTCAGCCATGAGGTTTAAGGTTTGCTCGGTCAATTTCTGGAGTATCTTTAGGACAGGGTCTAAAAAACTTAGACCCTACCGTGCGGACAGTTTCCACTAGCCCGTCGTTGATCTCGTCCACTGACACTAAGTTCTCAAGGCAAGCAAAGCGATTAGAGAGCTCGAGTTGGAAGCGGGACTCAGCCAGGTCCATTTCCTGTGAGGCGGCTTCTAGAAAAAAGAGTTCATCATAAAGAGTTCCTCTTTCTCCAGAAAGTTGGCCAGCCTCTGTCCCCTAGGGTTCCGTTGCCCATACCCAAATTGCCCCACTCTCAACTCATCACTGCTTTTCTTAACTTTACGTTAAAGTTATGGGAACAACAGTGAAGTGGGTTTTGGAGCTATGTATGGCCCTACTTACGTCCTCATACATAGTCTCCACTTCATCATCGGAGTGTGACGAGGTCGGTGCGTATACCTGAATGACCTTCAGCAAATATCTTTTGGATATTCTGAGTATTAGGTATACCACCCTGCTCGACACACTGTCGATGGTTATTATGTTGTTTACGAGGGACTTGTAAACGAGAAACCCGACACCACCTTGGGACTGTTGGTCGCCCTCCCGGTAGTAGAGCAAGTTACCAGACTTCAGGCTTACGGTGTCCTCCCCCTCTAGAGATTATAATTTAAAGCTCACCAAAACATTCTGTTTCAAGAGAGAAATGATCTGAAACCTGTTGAACTCTGATAGATCTGTCTTTATTTTAAAAAAATCCAGCTGTAACCCAGTATAAGAAGCACTGAAGCCCAGTCAAAACAGTTCAATAAATTTTCTCCTTTGCAAATGTTTAACGATTTGCACCATCCGCTCACAGTTAACTGCAGGCGAACCAAGAATCTTCTTGAATATTTTTAATCTTCATGGTGTTGATTCGAAATTGTCTTGTCAATTATAGGGGAGCTTGTGGCTGGTCGCAATGGAGTTTGTATGATCCGCGCAGTAGATTATCGCTCTCTTTGCGCGGTTTAACGAACTTGATGGTCTTCTTGGGCCTTACTCACTTTCTTCCTGGATCACGGCGTTTGGTGATATTACCCGTCTCTTTTGACACTAGTTTCAAATATTTTGTACCACTGCCACTGGTTGGAAATATTCGAGCATTAAACCGACCACTTCTGGCTATATCTCCTTATCTATGTCACCGTAATCACCCCAAGTGGCTGGTTTTGCGGCCATTATGTCTCTGAATAGATGGCCTAAATGACTGTTTGATGTATAAGTCAAAGAAAAAGTTTGAAAAATTTTAAACACCAAATCGTAAATTCTAAATAATTTCAAAAATCTAATTAAATAAGTTATGAATTCAAATTAGCCACTAGAAACAAAATTAACACTTGAAAGATATCATAACAAGATAATTTACTCGTATTATAGAATGGAATTGAATAATCTTTTTAATGCACACTTTGTAAATTACAAATAATATATCCAATTCGCAGATTGACACAATGTGCGGTTTAAAGTGTAACATAATGAGTGGCCCTTATTTTTAATTTTGATAGGTATACATTTATCATATTATTTATTCGTTTATGAATATAAGCAGTGTCTAGAAGCCCGGCTTTTACTTTGTTTATTCGAAAGAAAAGTGGCAAAAGCTCATGTTGTTTTCTTCCTGGTATACGAGGCATAGCTGTTTCGTTAGTGTTTTGTTTTTATGCGGGGGGCATCACGATGTCAAATTGACAGAAACTGTGTTCTTTCAGTATGTAATAGCGCTCTTAACCAGTCCCAGTGGTACTGAAAGAAACTACAAAGTAGTGTGACTGCCCATGTTCAAATCAATAACCACCTTACCACCATAGGAAGCCAATAAGAACCCTTGATCATCATAAAAATTCTGTCTAGAAATTTGAAGCCCTATTTCTTTTTTTAATTGGCCAAATGAGTCTTGACCACGGCCATAAAGGCTGGCTGAACGACAAAACTAGACCTTATAATTCCCTAGAGTTGTCAGAACAATGACGGTGTCCCCTTAGAGGGTTAAAGCCTGCTGGGTTTGCTGGACTAACAAGCTACCGTGACCCCGGAACGTAAAGGACATGGTGGATTTTAGTCAGTACAAATCTGACAGCAACGACGATATAATACTAGACTCGTAATAACAGGCGACCGATGTCTGCCAACACATTAGGCAAAAAAGTCTTATATCCGTCTCATTTCGACCAATCCTGTGAGCCGTAAACATACGTTGAGACAGAACAGACCTTGAGTTAGCCAATCACAACGCAGTACCCCGTCCCCCTCGCTTACGTAGTACCTCAGCGAGTTGACAGAATAGTTTTGTTCGTTAGATCGTGCAATGCATAGTCTAGTAATATATAGTCGTTGTCTGACAGTATGGGTAGGAAAGATTAAAAAAAAGACCCTAAACATCCTTTACAAGATCTAGTACTTAGAATGAGCAAACACGGATGAGGCCTCTCTCGATTTGAAGGCAGGATTTGAAGGCAGACTGGTTTTAGGCAATGGTGAGATGCTTGCACACTAGATGCTGGCTTATGCGGACGAGAATGATAGTTACTAATACTACTATAATTTACTGTGTGTATGTGATTTGCACGCAATAATAAAATATAATATAGGTATGTAAATGAAATATACTGAGATGACTATTCTGTTTAATAATCTACTTGGGCTTAAAAGGCTATGTTTATTGAAATAAGAAGAAATGGTTAAGTTATTATCTTAAATAGTCAAATTAGATAGATGTGTCTTATCAAAATAGGTATTTTTTTATTACCTAAATATAATTGTTTATTTAAAGAAACTTTTCCAGTTTTTTGTAAAATAAAAACATTTTCTCATTTAGTTAATAAGTACTTATTGCAATATGAAAAAAACACATTTAATTTTTTTTTATTGTAGCCCTCTGGAAAAAAAAAACCAAGCTAGCAGCATAATGTAAGGGAAAGTAAATTCCTAACAATTTAATGTATTGTTATTGAAATCAATTTATTGGAAAATCTATGAATCAAAAGCCAATGAATAATGCAAATCTATTTGGCTGAATTGCATATGAAATATTTTTGAGTGTTAGATAGTAGGTAATTAATGCATCTATAATTATTGCAGATGGATAAAACATGACCTGTGAATTGATTTAAAAATTCAAACTGCTATTTGTCGTTAAAACTCTTTGCACAATCAGGCTGAATAAAAATGTCTTGGCACATTCACAAAAAAAAACTTACCTTTGTGTTTGTTTACAAACATTGTTTGTGTAGCAATTATTTATGTAATTTCTACAAGATTTGTGCATCAGATTTGCCTGGAATATAATTCTGAGTGATCCACTTACCAGTATATGATGTAGAGCTGTAGGAATCAGCCGAAGAAGCTGACAAAGATCTGCTTCTGTATCGCGCTGATTTTTTCAAAGCGCCTGATTTCCCGCGCTGGCCTTCGAATTTTCCAGCAGCTGCACCAGCCTCCGCGTTCCCGCCACGCACCTGTCCCGGGTCGGTCACAGGACTGTCACTCGGCACATTAGCAGCCGCAACACTCTCTTTCCTATTCGAATTCAGCTGATTCGGCTCTCCATGACCGTCAGACATATTTGAATTTTATTTTTTTTATTGTATATTTTTAAAATTTTTCAATTAGAATTTACGGTTTTTGACATCAAAACCTCTTTGCTGTAATACACTTTATTTTTAACGATTTTTTTCCAATATTCACACTCGAGAACGGTGAAATAAAAATATCAATAATAAAAACAGCAGTACAAACAACCGCAGTGGCGATTAAAATAAATTTGAAGATTAGGGGAACACTTCGCGTTAAAAAAATAAATTCATTTGGTAGTATGATGTTCTTTTGTTATCGGTAAAGTCATGAAAAAGTAAAAAATTAAATAGAACAGATGGAAAATAGAATTTCTTTAGTTATCCGCCCGAGCAAATACGCACACCCCTCTTCCATGCTTCACCCCCGAAACTGAAATGTCATTTTTCGATCGGCATTCGGCATTCAGCCAGTGTTTGCAATAGCAGTTGGACTATAAACCGTAACTTAAAATAACGGTTCCGATTGCAGTCTAAAGCTGCGAACAAATTATCGGAGCGTCCGTCAGCCGCGGCTGAGGGACGCGGCTTATTGAAATCTAGCCAGTACATTGAATACTACACTGTGCAAACTATCGGTCGTAAGACGCGGACGTGACCTTGAGCGCTCGGACGTCCGAACAGAATCTGGCCGGCTGGATGTTTTGTGCATCCGCGGACGGCAGCGGACAGTGTGAACGGGGCACGGGACGCGTCCGCGGACGTTTTGAGAAATATGTGTTCTGTGGTTTCGAGTGTCACAAGCAAAACCGCGCTCGCGCATTGACACCAAGTGAAAAGACAACATAGGGCAGCTGCCGCCAACTCCATAAATTCGTCCTCGCTATCGCTGCTCGTCAACAACAAGGAATGATCGAAGTGTCTACGTAGTCTATGGATCGAGTAAAGACGTCCGAAGACGTCGTCCGAACTACCGTGCACACTGCTAAGCCGCGTCCCTAAGCCGCGGCTGACGGACGCGTCCGATAATATGTTCGCAGCTTAATAAAATAATTTTATTCGACACACTTTTACAGATCTAAAATGTATTAATGAATTAAATTAATTGTTACACAATCACTTTCCTGCTGAAATCATTGGTGTTATCCTCCTCCACGATTAATGTTTTTGAAAATGCTAAACTGTCAATTAATATTGCCTTCATTTGTGCAAATACTTACTACATTCTCTCAATTCATTTCACTCTGCCCCACTGTTTCTTTGGATTTTATACCTTTTCATTTTTTGTTATTACTTTGAACGATAAACCGGTTACCGGTTTTTAGTCTATGAAAGTTTTGATTAGAAACTCCTTCGCCCATCACTATACTCGCCAATATGGAAGTGAAACGTATGTCAACTACTGCGCGACCAAACAACTAGGAAATAAATAACTCAAAAATACTTTCTATTATTTATCCTGGTGAGTAAACATTTACTAAATTAATAATTTGACTGTTATCTCACAAATTTTACTGAAAATCATCAATTTTTCTGTGCTGTTCTCAAATGGAAATGTACCCGATAATCGTCATCAGAGCATTCGCCGGCGAACAAAGATATTTTTAAAAGATACATAGCCTATAAATATTTAAATTTTATTCGAAAGCGTTGTAAACAAAACCTTTTCAACGTATCCTTTGAGTTTTCATTGATGGTTTTCCTGTATAATTTTGAAAACATACATGTGTGACATTAAAAGTTGTCATCGTGTTTACATGTCAAGCATTTTATTATTTTACGTATTTATTGTAGAGAAAAGGTGTTGGAGCGTGTCTATTTATCTTTATAAGCGTCATGTTGTGTAAAGTTAAGTGATAATGTTGTGTAAATAGTTATTTTCATGATATTCCGCCAAGGTTGAGAATCTCGATAATTTATTGAACACACGCTTTGACATGTGCAGCTTCGCGTTTTTTTTTAAATTATTTTCCTCATGTCGTTGAAGATTTGTCATTCAGCCTAAAAATATTTCGACTTTAAACTTTTTGTATGGTTTTCTTTAGATTTCTTTGATTTACTTTATGAGGGGTCAACACACAGTGCTTTTAAACTATTCCACAACACATTTCCTTAAATCTTTGAATGAAAAAGTAACAGAAATGCACCAATTACTTATTCATATAGGATTTTATACAAGTGGGCCCTATCATCTTAGGTGCCCAGCAAGAAGTTTGTTATTTTTATAACAACAAAACCTAATGAGACACTATGGTCATTTTTCATCAAAATGTTTATAATATTAGATTTTCTGGTATTATGACAGCTGAATAGCAAAAAGGTCAAATGTTATCTTCCAAGAATTAAACATAATTTACACTATTGGTTGTGCCAACAAGTGTTCGCCATAATTGTACATAACAAACATCTCACCCAAAACGCATAAACCTGCTCTGTTCCATCGTGGGTAAAAAGAAAAAGAAGGATAGAAAAAAAAATCTGTTTTAATACATTTGCTAGAATTGTTATTTAAAGCAAACTCAACTAAGACCCAATATACTATCTCAATCCAATCCTGATCAGCTGATTCTGATTGGAATTACAAACTTCTAAAAAAAAAACACACAATATTGAATGATGCTAATTCTGTCAGCTTTAACTTCAGTCCTAGATTGCTATGGATTTTTAAAAGGTAGCAATATTTTGCTTTTACCATCACCAGTTTCTCAAGTTATCTGAATTTATTAATTCAACAATTGTCAATGGTCACTGTACATATCAGGTTTGCGAATAGATCGCCAGGACTGTCTCATCAGGTCACCGTGACCCTCAAACGTAAAGAGCTATTGAGGGATTACCGTGGCTTTTAGTCTGACAGTCCTGCCCTGGGCGGAAGGACTCATTTGATAATTTTATCACAATAAAAATGGGGTTGCGATTAGCAAATAAGTGAGACAACAAATCAAGAAAACAAATGGTTGGGTGACCATCTATATCTAAGCGAGTTTCCTCTGTACCTCGGAAAGCATGTAAAAGCTGGTCCGGGTTGTCATTTGTAGATCTTTTACGGAAGTTACTATTAGTCAGAAGCTCTAAAGTCTGACAACCAGTTTTACCATGGGGTATTGTATTACCCAGTTACAGGGATGTGGAAGTCAGTTAGGCAGTCGCTCCATGTAAAATACTGATATTCAGCTGCATACCTACCGTTCAACTGGAAGCAGACCCCGACATAGTTGGGAAAAGGCAGGCAGATTATGACTGTTTTTTTGCATATTGTGAAAGTATCAGGTTCCAAATGAGTGTTATCAATTGAAACTTGTCAATATTATTATTTTTACATTTACATGATAAAAGATGTTATCGGACGCAAAAATATTATTACGTTACTATTATATCATTTAGCACTGATAAAAAAATATTAAACACTTATGATTGCCCTCAATAATATATTATATTATATATATAATTGAGAGTTATTATGGACGGATGTTGAAAATTCTTTTTTTTCTGACCTGTTGATTATGAGACCACCAGTGGAAAAATATACCCTTTCAGACCAAAAAGAATTTTCCAAGTCGGTAAAGGCGTCTTCCACGACGAGATCTGGCGGGCCAAAGAATTGGCCCGCGAGGAGATGCTGGGGACTCTGGACGGGGACCCATGGGGCCTACAAGTGGGCGAGAGAAAAGCTCCGCCCCTGGGCTCCCCCGTTGACGCAGTCTCCTGCCTCAGTTCGTGGAGGACGTGGTGAGCGCCCTGTTCCCATCGCGTCGGGCAAACGATATCCGGCCACCGTAGGCGCGGGCATGCGGGTGACGAATAATGGGCGACTCGCTGCCCGAACACGGACCATGCCCGGGTCGGCGACGCGTTGTGTTCCAGGCGCGCCTCAAATTTAGGGCCCTTATAGGGCCAAAGCCTGCCGGGGTCGAGGGACTTTTCCAATTACCGTGGCCCTGAATCGTAAAGGGCTATTGAAGGACCCCGTGGATTTTATGACAGTCCCTCCCGCGATTCTCTCCCGAGGACTCAATTGATGATATTACCAAGTAATAAAAAAAGTCGGTTAGAGGCGTCTTTGACGGATTAGGGCAACATACTACTAGTACTTTTTATATGGGTGACTGATTAACCAACTGGACATTTTTATATGTTTGCCAGTAAAGTTCACAATCATACCCGGTTATTATTTTATTACACTACTAGCTGTTGCCAGCGGTTTCACCCGCTGCAACTCGAAAATTATCCCACGGGAACATAAAATCGGGATAAAAACTATCCTATGTGTTAATCCAGGTTATAAACTATCTGTATACCAAAGGAGATTGCCCAACTGCGGTCCAACTGTTGCCCAGGAATGGGAGTACGTGCGTTGTGTTGCCGGCACTAATGTATGTCTGTAAACGAAATATTTTTAAAATCTATCCTGGGGTTCCTGATTTATTTACATTTTTATGTTGATGACTTCCTACATTTTGTCTCCATTTTTTTAACGTTTTTCACACCTGTCTAAATGCTGCCCAGTAATGGGACTACGTGCGTTGTGTTGCTGGCACTAATGTTTGTCTATATACGAAATATTATAAGAATCTATCCTAGGGTTCCTGATTAATTTACATTTTTATGTTGATGACTTCATTTTTGTCACCATGTTTTTTGTCGTACTTTACACCTGTTCAAACGCTGCCCAGGGATGGGTTTTTTTGGAGACAAAAAATAGGAAGTCATCAACATAAAAATGTAAATAAATCAGCAACCCAAGAGTACATTCATAAAATATTTCGTATGTGGACAGACATTAGTGCCAGGAATACAGCGCTTACACTCCCATTCCTGGGTAACATTTGGACAGGTGTAAAATACAATAAAATAAAAAAAACATGGAGACAAAAATAAAGTCATCGACATAACATGAAAATAAATCAGGAACCCCTGGGCAGATTCTTATAAATATTTCGTATATAGACAGACATTAGTGCCAGGAATACAGCGCTTGTAATCCTATTCCTGGGCAACATTTAGACAGGTGTAAAATACAATAAAATAAAAAACATGGAGACAAAAATAGAGTCATCGATATAAACATGAAAATAAATCAGGAACCCCTGGGCAGATTCTTAAAATATTTCGTATATAGACAGACATTAGTGCCAGGAATACAGCGCACGTACTCCTAGTCCTGGGCAGCATTTGGACAGGTGTAAAATACATTAAATTAAAAACATGGAGACAAAAATAGAGTCATCGACATAAACATGTAAATAAATCAGGAACCCCAGGGCAGTTGTTTTAAATACTTCGTATACAGACAGACATTAGTGCCAGGAACACAGCGCACGTACTCCCATTCCTGGGCAGCATTTGGACCAAGTCCCATACAAGAATGGGCAATGTCCTTTTAGCCAAATCCGTTCAGTGGTTTTTGCGTGAAAGAGTAACAAACATCCATACATCCATACATACAAACTTTCGCCTTTATAATATTAGTAGGATATTATTGATAACTTACATACATACAGATACATCTCCTTTCTGACTGAGCTGGGTTTTGTTTTCTCAAAGCGTATATATCCTTTACTGCAATCCTATTGATAAATATTTCTCCGTTTCTCCACTCCGCAGCTTAGCTCCGCTTCTGTGGAGAGGAATCCTAAGTCTTGCCAAGTACTCTGCCCGTAACAAAGTAATTAACAGCGTGATTATACGCAGTGAATGCCCCATTAAACTTGATTTATTCTCAAGGTTACGTCAATACAACAATAGTTTAAGATGCTCTAAGTCTAAACAGTAAACACTCATTGATAAATAACTGTAATAAGTATATGATAATTCATTTCAAAAAAAAAAAATCTATTGGGCACTGACGTAACGCTTGTATGTCGTTGAAAGAATTCATGGAATTATTTATCTTTCTGGAGCTTGTGGTTAAATCATTTATGTATTTAAACTTCATGTACAAACAGTACACTAAATGCAGTATTTTGCATGGAGCGACTGCCCATCTGACCTCCACAATACAGTTAAGAGTAACACGATACCCCTTGGTCAGGTTGTCAGACTTTCCGAGCTTCTGACTGATTAACGATTGTCAAAGATCTACAAATGGCAACCGAGACCAACGGCTTTACGTGCTTCCGAGGCACGGAGGTTCCTCGCTATCGCCCATCCGTAGATCAACCTCGGCAATGCGGCTTTACCAGTGCTTCTGGAATTATATAGCCACGAGATTATCCTAAATAGTTCTTCACAGTTGTGATTTGCAAACGTGTGCATAACAAACATGTGCGACTGTTTTCTTAAGGCGCTGTACCCACGCTCTATGTAGCAAAGGTAGTAGCGGAGGTGAAGCAGCTGCGCGCGGGGGCAAATTGTAAGATTTTTTTTAGAAATTTTGCAGTTTTAACTTAATAACTTACAAATATCTTATTCCAATCGATAAATAAAACAACAGTTCCCTTTATTATTATATATTACATCACTGTTATTAATATTATTAAGATTTGTTTATAAATAATACAGTTACAATTGCTACAATTTCAATTTATATGGTTATTTTACGGTTTTTTTATCGAGAAAATTTACCGAAAACGTGTTTTGAACACAATGGTCCACCCATAAATATGATCAAGATTTATTTATTTATTTATTTATATTAGGGATAACAACAGCTTCCAACACTTAATTAAGTACTTAATAGATTAACATATATTTTTTTAGCTGCTCTAAAATGTATACATTTGGCTAAAATGTATATATTTGGTTTTTTTTTTTATGTTGTGTGTACTTATGGTATGTGTCAATAAACGTTTTTCTTTCTTTCTTTTCTTAAAAAACTGTTTTGTGAAGCCTATTTTGACTAGGTACAGCGCCTTAAACGAATGTTCGTTTTATGTGTCATGGCCGACCATGATGCAGTAGCTTAGAACATGTGGTGTGTTTCAACTCCATATGACGATATGAAAACATACTGTATACTTTGACTAGTCGTTCACCGCGGTTCAACCCGCGCTGCTTGGTTTCTATTGGTAGTAGAGTGTTATAATCGGAAACGCTCGATACTCCCCAATAGATTTTCAACTTTATAGCCCAGAGCCTAAAGTTGAAAATCTATTAAAGATTTCTAAGCGTCAGCGACTGGAATGAACGAAAACGCTATGCAATCTTCACTAGATCTATAACTTTAAACCCAAGCACATAAAGTTGAAAATCTATTAAAGCTTTGTTACATGGTTACAGGCCCTGAGATTAGCGCGAACAACCAAACTCTTGAGCTTGATAATATATAATCATCATCATATCAGCCGTAACCGTAAGACGTCCACTGCTAAACATAGGCCTCCCCTTTAGACTTCCAGTAAGACCGGTTGTAAGCGGCCTGCGTCCAGCGTGATCCTGTGGCCTTCATAAGATCGTCTGCCCACCTAGTGGGTGGACGTCCTACGCTGCGCTTGTCGGTGCGTGGTCTCCATTCGAGAACCTTACGGCCCCATCTGCCATCAGTTCTGCGTGCTATATGGCCTGCCCACTGCCATTTCAACTTGCTAATTCCTTGGGCTATGTCGGTAACTTTGTTTCGTCTACGAATCTCCTCATTTATGAGTCGATCGCGGAGAGATAATAATAATAGGTACCTATAGAAGTTGAATGAATCTTACTAATTGAATTTTTCTTTCAATTCCAGCTAGTTATAATGTCGAGTGTTGGCCGCGGCCGAGGGTACACCGGTCGGCATCACATGCGGGAGCAGAGACCCGGTGACGACCGAGACAGCGAGTCGGACGCCGCGCGGACACTGGCGGAACTTAGTCCCAGAACTACTGGTTAGTGTGTTGTTAGTCATCACTTGCGGGAGCAGAGGCAGAAGTGATGACCGAGACAGCGAGTCGTACGCCGCGCGGACACTGGTAGAACTTAGTCCCAGATCTACTGGTTAGCGTGTTGTTAGTCATCACTTGCGGGAGCAGAGACCCGGTGACGACCGAGACAGCGAGTCGGACGCCGCGCGGACACTGGCGGAACTTAGTCCCAGATCTACTGGTTAGTGTGTTGTTAGTCATCACTTGCGGGAGCAGAGACCCGGTGACGACCGAGACAGCGAGTCGGACGCCGTGCGGACACTGGCGGAACTTAGTCCCAGATCTACTGGTTAGTGTGTTGTTAGTCATCACTTGTGAGCAGAGACCCGGTGACGACCGAGACAGCGAGTCGGACGCCGCGCGGACACTGGCGGAACTTAGTCCCAGATCTACTGGTTAGTGTGTTGTTAGTCATCACTTGTGAGCAGAGACCCGGTGACGACCGAGACAGCGAGTCGGACGCCGCGCGGACACTGGCGGAACTTAGTCCCAGATCTACTGGTTAGTGTGTTGTTAGTCATCACTTGCGGGAGCAGAGACCCGGTGACGACCGAGACAGCGAGTCGTACGCCGCGCGGACACTGGCGGAACTTAGTCCCAGATCTACTGGTTAGTGTGTTGTTAGTCATCACTTGTGAGCAGAGACCCGGTGACGACCGAGACAGCGAGTCGGACGCCGCACGGACACTGGCGGAACTTAGTCCCAGATTTACTGGTTAGTGTGTTGTTAGTCATCACATGCGGGAGCAGAGGCAGAGGTGACGACCGAGACAGCGAGTCGGACGCCGCGCGGACACTGGCGGAACTTAGTCCCAGATCTACTGGTTAGTGTGTTGTTAGTCATCACTTGCGGGAGCAGAGACCCGGTGACGACCGAGACAGCGAGTCGGACGCCGCGCGGACACTGGCGGAACTTAGTCCCAGATCTACTGGTTAGTGTGTTGTTAGTCATCACTTGTGAGCAGAGACCCGGTGACGACCGAGACAGCGAGTCGGACGCCGCACGGACACTGGCGGAACTTAGTCCCAGATTTACTGGTTAGTGTGTTGTTAGTCATCACATGCGGGAGCAGAGGCAGAGGTGACGACCGAGACAGCGAGTCGGACGCCGCGCGGACACTGGCGGAACTTAGTCCCAGATCTACTGGTTAGTGTGTTGTTAGTCATCACTTGTGAGCAGAGACCCGGTGACGACCGAGACAGCGAGTCGGACGCCGCACGGACACTGGCGGAACTTAGTCCCAGATTTACTGGTTAGTGTGTTGTTAGTCATCACATGCGGGAGCAGAGGCAGAGGTGACGACCGAGACAGCGAGTCGGACGCCGCGCGGACACTGGCGGAACTTAGTCCCAGATCTACTGTTAACTGTCTTCTTAATTATTTATTTTTCGTATTCTTACTCATCACTTGCTGGAGTAGAGGCCTTTAGTCAGATAAAAAGTTTGAGAGGTGTCGCGACTCCACTCCACTCCACTCCGCTCCGCTCCACTCCACTCCGCTCCACTCTTTGAGCTCTAGCACCCTTTCGCAACGCGCGATAAGGAACTTCGTTCCAAAAAGTGTCGTGACAACTTTTCGTAAGATTTTTTTCCGTCTAGCCCCCTTTCACATCGCGCGATATGGAACTTCGTTCCAAAAATGGCTGGCTTTTATCTAAGCGTTGCCATCCAACGTGGCAACAAACACTATTATTGAAGAGTTTTGTGATGCAATTTTACGCTGAAAATTAATAATTTATCTCGGTTGCTATCTTTAATTTGAAACTTTTCTGTAATCAATCAACCACAGATTTTGCGAATCGGAGTCTTTCATGTCAAATTACTAACATCCTACAAAAACAAAGGAACTGAATTTGGATATTAATTTCGAGCGTTATGTAATAGTTTCAAAGTGAAAAATAATTATTTTGTAAGTTGTTTATAAAAAAAACTTAAACGTCGCAGCCCGTATTTAAAGCCAGATTAGGCGGGTGTTTCCTACCTGACTACTCTGAGAAGAAACAACCGAATCAAACTCAGAGGTCACAGTCTCTTTTAAGACCAGACATTATATTGATCAGGTCATATGAGAGGAGATAGTCTTTTGAGGAAAGAACCACACAGATGAATGGAGCTGTCCAGTCAGTGCAAGCATTTGTCCCTTTTGGCCAATTTATAAGAAAGACCCTGTATAACCAGTAGGCGTAGCATGGCGCCGTAGAAAGGGGTTTTGTCGACGGAAGAATAGACAAAATGACAGAACGTAGACATATTTTTAGGCTTTTAGGCATGGTAATGTGAAAAATATGGAAAATAAAAGTTCTTTTCTTTAATAGTGTACAAATGGTGTCATATTTGTGCAATAAAATAGTCGATTTGTGTAGAAATAACGATGAAATAACTTTGTCTTTTCTTGGTAGAATAGAGATAAAATCGCCATGCTACGCGTGCTGGTATTGTTTCAGAAGGGCAGTTATTTTTAATAATGCCACTTTTGACAAAGAGTTACCTTTTCAAAAACATATTCATCGAAGCTATTGCAGGTTCAAGTGACTTTCTACCTCAAAACAAACAAAAAAAGACAAATATACCTGCAGAAAACAAAAATAATAAAGAAAAAAAATTCACTCTCCTAATCCATTCTACAATGAAATCACAAGCTGTGTTAGGTCTCTGCGTCGAATTTAGCGGGGCGGCGGGAGGCGCGGGAAACGGGAAAACTGCATCTAAATTGAACGCAATAATTTAAAAATAAGAGATGCTTGAATTTAAATATCGTTGAAAGATCTAGGTATACAGGTAAAGTGACCCTGAAACGTAAAGGACAACTGAAGGAACAGTAGAGTTTTGTAAATCTTGCAGACCCCGGGCATGCAGACGGCGAATAACGGGCGACTCGCTATCCGATCATGGACCATACCCGGGTCGACGGCGCGTCGTGTTCCACGCGCGCCTCAAAGAGTGTCAGCATTATGACGGGGTCCCCCTTTAGAGAGCCAAAGCCTGCCGGGGTCGCGGGACTTACCGAATTACCGTGTAAAGGGCTATTGAAGGACACCGTGGATTTTACTCAGTATGAATCTGACAGTCCCTCCCGCTCTGCGCTGGGCGGCATTTGATGATTTTACCACGGTAAAAAAATAACTTGCAGACCCAGGGCAAGGAGGACTCTTTTGATGACCTTACCACTAAAAAAAAATACAGTCGAATTGATAACCTCCTCCTTTTTTTGAAGTCGGTTAAAAAAAAGTGGTTAGAAGCAGGATGCAAGACCACCATATCGCCCTCGTAACCCAAAAAAAAAAACTGAGTGTGTAACATTACAAGTGATTTTTTTTACCTTGACGAATTTAGGTTGCCACTTTATACACCTTGCTACCTGAACCAACAATGGTTCAATTTTTTTTTAAACACCTTGCCCCACTGTATGAATTTCTCCTGTACCATAGGTGCGTTTACAAACACAAAACTCACATACACAAACACTCAGATCCGAAAAAAACTAAATGTAGATCTTACGGACTTTATAGTCGAGGGATCGTTCTACCTGTATTGGGAATATTATTTATATAGAGAAGCTTTAAACTTTAATAATATAAAATAATTAAATTGACCGTCGATTGCGGGCATACGATCGAAATTAATATTCTATATCAATCAAAACCCCGTTCATAGAAAAGTGGCATTAGATACAGCTTGGCCAGAACGTCTTGAAACGGAACTAATCTTTTTGTTTGCTGACAAAGTTTTAAAATCTTTGATATTTGATGTAAACGAAGAACGCAGGTTTGTTAGATTTATTATTGTGCCATAAACTAATGTAATAAGTAAAAAAAAAAATCATTCAAAGTGCTGGTGACGAGAGCACAGTGGCGACTTCCGGTTTTCTACTCTAATTTGCCAAGCTGTAACAAACGATACACTTAAACGCTCAGTAGATTTTAAATAGATTTTCAACTTTATACTGTAGGGTATTAGTTTGAGAATCTTTTAAAGATTACAAAGCGTTTTGGTTCCCGCAACGCTTAGTGCCTGGCAACCGGGAAATCTATCTACCGGGTTAAGGTATTAATTTCTAGAGTCCATAAACATTAGTATAGATTGAAAACACGTAACCTAATATTACCTGAATTACATAAATGGAAAATGGATGGATTGTAAATGGAGGATTTGTAAATGGTTGTGCCATTTAGAAATTCTCTTAATCCACTTACAATGAAATCATTAAAACCTCTTCAAAATAAAAGAGGAAACAATTAAGTTCAATTACTAATTTACCTGTTCTTATCTTTATTGGGAACATTATCTAATGGCACTTCTCATTACTCAAAGTTCTATTAAAGAAAGAGTTAGCGTTATACGATAGTAAGAGACAAAATATCAGGTAGTAATTACCATTCCTATATTCCTTAGAAATAGTTTTCATATCAATTTTGGCATTCGCATTTGTGCCTTCGTCGTAAGCAGTAGTGTTTTCCTGTCTTTTATTTATGTATTTTTTTTCCTTAATTTTTTTGTCTTTAAATAATAGTAGGTATGTAGTTTTAGCCTTGCCTTCGGTAGAAGAAGTCGTGTTTTTCAAGTGTTTTTATTTCAAGTTAGAGTGTGATTTATTTAAAATCAGTGTCCTCAGTGTTTTCATAATGGTTCGGTATAATAAACTCAGTTGGATCGAAATGATGGACGGTAGGTTTTTGAACTATTCCTATTCATTAATTCTTCGAAACACAGCCATAAAAGCCATAAAGAATGAAAGCGTGAATTTTTCTTCTTCTTCTTTTAAAAAATATACAATACCAAACAAGAAAATTATTAAAAATAAATTATGACGTCATTATTCACTAGCTTCCTTCCTTAATTGATGGTTACTCTAGCCAGATTCTGCGGCTTCTTTATACCATGTAGTTCACAAAAGACTCTTTTTATCAAAAAATTGTTAATGGAAACTATCAATATTTTTTAAAGACCTATTTAATGATACCCCACACTAAGGGGTACCTACGCGAGAAAAAAAAAACATCCCCACTTTACGTGTACAGGAGGTACCCTAAAAAAATATTTTATGAGATTTTATTTTACCACTTTTTCGGCACCACAAATCCGTATATTTACACCAAATTACAGCTTTCTAGTACTGGGCGTCTCTGAGCTAAGCTGCGGACAGACGGACGGACGGACATGGCGAAACTATAAGGGTTCCTTGTTGACTACGGAACCCTAAAAATGACAAATCTCAGTTCAAACTGTACGCTTGTATGTATGTTTGTCCGCGATTATCTTGCGTTTGGTTGAATCGATTTTGGTGCGGTTTTCAGAAAAGTGTATTTTTTTTGTAGTGTAATTTTGTAAGTACTGTCAGACTGTTACAGATTAAAAACCACCTTATTCCTTCACATGCCCTTTGCATTCCCGGGCCGCGAGTTGTCCTTACTTGTGTTGTGACTTGTAACTTATCAAAACCTCTCTTTTCAGACCCAACAAGAATGGAAGTGAAACGTGAGAGTGACAGAGAGAGGGATTTGGAGCCCGAGAAGGAGATGGTGGCAGACAAGCCGGAGAAGCAGTCCCCGGTGGAAGAGGACACCACGCTGAAGGAGATGCTGCGAGTAGATGAGCAGTATGTCCCGCTATTGACACTGGTGAGACATGTTTATAAAATACTAGCTGTTGCCAGAGCGGCTTCACCCGCTGCAACTCGAAAATTATCCCACGGGAACATAAAATCGGGATAAAAACTATCCTATGTGTTAATCAACTATCTGCATACCAAATTTTAGCCAAATCCGTTCAGTGGTTTTTGCGTGAAAGAGTAACAAACATACCTACATACACATACATACATCCTCACAAACTTTCGCATTCATAATCAGGGCCCCCGCTACCATATGTGCAATGTGTGCAATGCACACGGGCGCCATCCTTTAGGGGCGCCAAAGCCATCCTTTAGGGGCGCCAAAGCCAAGGGCCCAGAAAAAAAAAAACAAAAATATTTTTTAAATAAAAGTTGAGAACTTAATTAAATAGGATTAGGTTTAAATACCTACTAAAGACTTCAAATATTTGATCTCACTTTTAGATTAAAACTTGAAGTCTGGAAACGTTAAACTTTTAGAGCTCACTGCGTTCTTCTATGAACAATTGCCTTGTTCTATTCCAAAAGGCTAAAAAATTTCGCGCTCGCTTCGCTCGCGCTTTAACTTACATTGACATTTGCTTTTCTTGCCCTCGCTTTTGAAATTCATTCTCATTTTTCAATAGCAAATGCTTCTTATGTTAGTTACATAATCTTGGATTGGTATACAAAAATTTAAATTTGGCTTCTCTTAGATGGTATGGAAATCTGGGTGTGAAGTTTGAGTAGCACTTGATGGTTTTTTTTCTGTGTTTAAGTTCCGAAGCGGCAAGCTTTACATCCCCAGGGCGCTGAATTTGAAAATACGCCACTGACCGACCTACCATAAAAAAAAAGATAATTCCAAATGCCATAAGGGGCGCCAAAACCCTTTTTTGCACACGGGCGCCAGTAGACCTTACGGGGGCCCTGTTCATAATATTAGTAGGATAAGATTTTCCTTTAGTAACCGACTTCTAAAAAAATGATGAGGAGGTTCTGAAGAAAAAATGTGTCGCTAATTGTACATTTTTGTCAGCTTTGACCGCTTACATTTTGTGTTTGTATTGATGTGATCTATCGATTTATCAATGTTTCATTCTTGTACGCCGTTTTGAAAAAAAAAAAAAAAAAAGGTTGCACTCCAGGAGTGCCGGTAGAAGTGAAAACTTTTTTGTTACTATGTTTTATTTTAAAACTGGAGTAGTACAGATATGAAATTAACTAATTTGAATGACGTCTTACTCATTTTCGATCAGGGTCACGTGACCCTGACGCGAGTTTTAAATTTTTTACCCATTACAGAAAAAGTGTACAACGCCGCTAAAGAAGTTTTCACTTCAAAAAAGGTTGCACTCCAGGAGTGCCGGTAGAAGTGAAAACTTTTTTGTTACTATGTTTTATTTTAAAACTGGAGTAGTACAGATATGAAATTAACTAATTTGAATGACGTCTTACTCATTTTCGATCAGGGTCACGTGACCCTGACGCGAGTTTTAAATTTTTTACCCATTACAGAAAAAGTGTACAACGCCGCTAAAGAAGTTTTCACTTCAAAAACAAAAGGGCGGATAAGGAACTGGTACAAAAGGCACAAAGCCTTTTATTTATTAGCTTTATTAAAACAAAATATCAGCTTATCCTAGGAATCCCATTTTTTCTTCATGTCTTCACAAACTTTCGTAATTATAATATTAGTAAATGTCTGTCCTCAGTTGGAACAGTTCTCTCCGGGTGAAGACGGTATTCAGTTCAACAGAAAACTGCGGCACTTCGAGACCACAGTGTCTTCCATGTGCCCCGATGAGACGCGGCTGCAGTAAGTACCTGAAGAAATAAATATTATTAATACTTAGTTTATTTAACAACTCGGAGAAGATATAAATCCCTACATACATAGTTTAAAACTAAGTCGCTTCCCGCTGTCTGTCCCTCTATGTATGCTTAGATCTTTAAAGGAGCGCAACGGATTTTGATGCGTTTTTTTAATAGAGTATAAATTAATTAATGTTTATATGAATATAACATGCATAATTATAATAGTGATTGCACACGTGCGGAGCCAGGGCAGACCGCTAGTTATAAATAAAAAGAAAAGAATATTTAAAAGTACTTTGTGACTATGTGTGGTCTTTCACTATTGGCCTCATCTCAAAGCTCAAAGTCGCTCAACGAGCTATGGAGAGGGCTATGCTTGGTGTTTCTCTACGTGATCGTCGTGATCGAATCCGAAATGAGGAGATCCGTAGACGAACTAAAGTCACCGATATAATCCACCCGATTAGCAAGCTGAAGTGGCAATGGGCAGGCCATATATCTCGCAGAGCAGATGGCCGATGGGGTCGAAAAGTATTGGGAGTCCACGGACTAGCAAGCGCAGCGTAGGACGTCCACCAGCAAGGTGGACAGACGACCTTATAAAGGTCGCCGGAAGACGCTGGATGCAGGTTGCTTCCAACCGGTATATGTGATGGAGATCTAAAGGAAAGGCCTATGTTCAGCAGTGGACGTCCTATGGCTGAGATGATGATGATGATGAATAAATTACTATTTTAATTCCGGACACGTATTTTTGCTGGGAACACCCAAATACTCCGAAATATTTTATTCCGAATTTCGATATTCCGATTTTCAAAACTCCGAATATCATAGTATCTAAAAATTACAATAAGTATTATTAAGAATCTCGAAATTTATTTGACCGAAAGTCGTATGTCCGATTTCTTCGTTTTCCGATTTTCACATATTCGAAAAATGTAATGCTCGATGAGTTCTCATTCCGAAAAACGAAATTCCGATTTTCAATATTCCGAATAAACTGTTTTTTTCGGAATATTGATAATCGGAATTCCGTTTCTCATTCTACAAAGTCAGTGACAGAAACGAATTGGTGCAAAACCGGCTCCACGTAGTTTTGTCTACCGTACTCCCAGAGTGTTATTTAAGCCTGTGTAGGCACGGAGTGGCGAGGCGTATCCTCTTAACTTTCACTGTTTGCCTTCAGGATTTTTATTGTTATTAGGAGAACTTAGGATCCAAGAGCGAGCGAAGCGAGCACGGGACTTGGGGCACCCCCACTCGGACAGGTTAGGTTCGAAGGGGATGGCGGGGTCTGAAAGACCCCGCCATCCCCTTCGTGTTAGGTTAATTTAAACCTTGCTTACAGAAATAGGAGCCCCGCGAACCACCTTAGTGGTGCTATAACTCAGGATGCAATAGCGAGCAAAATGTGTCTTTGGGCACCCCGCCTCGGACTTTTCGACCTGACGGACCCGAATCGGAATTTTAATATTCGGTATTCGTGTTTTTGATGTTTCGGAAAATATATTAAGTCGGAATTTTTGATATTCGGTCTATTGAAATTCGGTATTTTGAAAATAGTAATTAAGAATTTTGAAATATCGGAATTATTAAAATAGGAATAAAATGATCCATCGGAGTTTTTATATTAGGAATTTTGAACCATTCGGAATTATGATAATCGGTATTTTGAAATTCGTATTTATGAATTTCGGAATAAAGTTTTTCGTATTATCGTAGTGTACCCATTTTTGCTGCACTACCTACTACACGTATTTTTACTAACTAATTTTCTTGTATTTCTCCAGCCAAGCTTTCGCCACATTCCGTGCGGCAGCGCTGCTGAGTCCGGTCACAGCCCGCAAGCTGGCGGCCGTGGGCGCGTCCTTCACTCGCCAACAGAGGCAGCAGCTGCTGCGGGGAGCCCTGCTCAACGTCGTCATGCAGGGCACCTTCTCTAGTGAGTTACCTTAACGTTTTTTTAAAGATGGATTTGCTCATAACTCTAGTCTAGGTCAAAAGTAACTGCCACGACCTTTCCGCTGTGTGTGGTGACTTAGTGGTAAACTCAAATGTTTGAAACACGACACGAAACGCCGCCAGTAGAGAATTCGATGCCCGTCGCACCGCTCACGGCTAAGACCAGTCGTGAACGGTCTGTGTCAGTGATAAAGTCTACGATTGAGTGAGATTACCAGAAGTCGGAGTAGGTCGATTGATTTTATGTACTTGCGTCAAGATATTATAATATGGACAATTGGACATGCCATTTTATCCATAATGTGCGGGAAGTACCGGAAAACGTTCCGGAATTGGAATTGAAATTATGGAATAAAAAACATACAGATAGGCCAACAAAATCGTTTATTATATGAATGATTGATTGAATTCAATGAACAATTATTTCTTTCACCATTAGCTAACACTGGCAGCGTAGATTGATATTATTAAAACGTTTTTCACCTTAAACACAAAATCGTGCTAATTTCAAAATTCCGGAACAAATATCACAATAAATATGAAGTTCCGGTATTTTAGAGGCATATCCATATTATCCTCTACGTTTGACGTCAACGACCTTAAATCAATGTACAATCGACAAAGTAGAATCATGACCCACCATAAGCTTATTTTCTAACAGACATTCAAATACAATTAGGTTCACATTCGCGTAAACATACATATCCATGGTAACGACTTTGATCTTTGTCAATTTGACGGATTCAAACGATTTTTTGTCAAAATGGGTCACGATTCAACTTTGTCGACTGTACCTACTCCGGCCTCTGGAGATTACCCACAAGAAGCGTGTTCACTCTGAGCGAGCTTCTAACTAAAAATGAAAATCGTCCTTGTTACTACGATATAATGATGCAATTCGACTGACTATTACGTCGTCGTGGCGAGCGTGTTTTGTTTTTCATCTACTCAAAGATAACCGCACGTTTTATGTCATATGTCGTAGTGGTAAGGATGATTTTCACTTGTATTGATGATCTAGTTGACAGACGCATCAGATTTTTTTATTTATTTATAACTTCATGCAACACAGAGTTCCGTAGGCGGACTTAATGCCTGAGGCATTGTCTACCAGTCAACCAAGGGCAGTAGAGAAATAACATGGCAGGTGCATAAAAAGAATGAGATAAATTTAAATTTAAGGATAAATATAAATTAAATAAACAACCATATATATTTACTATGACAAATACAAAATGAGAAATTGATCGGGCCCATCGCATCAGTATGAAAAACCATTTTATTTTATATTTTTTTTTCAAAAGTCTTAGAACAAAAATTGTTCAGTAACATGGGCTGAGTCACCCCACGAGAAGTTTTGCGCATTTACCGTTACACGTTGTGTAGATATAAATAAAAGAAAGGAGTCATTTATCCTATTCCCGCAATGAGCCGTGTCTTGTAAAGGTAAAGGTGTCGGTAAATTATTAATATGTCATTGTATTTGTCCTCAGAATTGGATGTATTGGAGCGGTCAAACCCGTTGTTTTTAATAAACGCTGCTAACCTCATGGGAGACTATTTTGCAGGTAAATATAAATATTTTCTTTCTAACTAACGCTGGAAATTAATCTATGTCGCTTACTATCTTTGTATGTAACAAATCAATGACTGAATTTGCTATCACAAAATACTTCATTCGTCTACCTTTTTGGTCCAGCTGTCGCAAGAGCAGTGGTGGCCCAGTGGTATCGGTCCCGACTTACGAGTTGTAGGTCGTGAGTTCGAACCCCGCCAGGCGCATTACTTTGTGTAATTTGTTTCATCACCACTGCTCTCAAAACGGTGAAGGAAAACATCGTGAGGAAACCGGCATGTCCTAGAACCTAAAATTCGAAGACATGTGACATCTGCCAACCCGCACTGGGCCCGCGTGGTGGATTACGGCCCACTCCCTCTCACAAGAGAGGAGGCCTGTGTCCCAGCAGTGGGAACATTATAGGCTGATGATGATGATGATGATGATGTCGTAAGAGTGACTTATACACGTGAGATCCCGGTTTCGATTCCCGGGTCGGGAAGTTTTGAACTGATTGCCCTTTTTAACCGACTTCAAAAAAAAAGTAGGTTCTCAGTTCGACCTGTATGTATGTATGTATGTATGTTTGTCCGCGATTATCTCGCGTTTGGCTGAACGGATTTTGATGCAGTTTTCAGGAAAGTGTTCATTACATTCTGGAGAAGGTTTTAGTATATAACACTAATAGATATCCCGTGACGTTGCCCGCGTGGATCCGTTTTCCTTACTTGGATCGTAGATTTTCAGGGACGATTACATGTTAGTCCGCGATTATCTCGCGTTTGGCTGAACCGATTTTGATGCAGTTTTCAGAAACGTGTTCATTACATTCTGGAGAAGGTTTTGGTGTATAACACTAATAGATATCCCGTGACGTTGCCCGCGTGGATCCGTTTTCCTTACTTGGATCGTAGAATTTCAGGGACGATTGCATGTTTGTCCGCGATTATCTCGCGTTTGGCTGAACCGATTTTGATGCAGTTTTCAGAAAAGTGTTTGTTACATTCGGGGAAGGTTTTAGTATATAACAATAATGGATATCTCGTGAAGTTGCTCGCATAGATCCGTTTTTGTTGCTTAATAGGATTGTAGATTTTCAAAGAAGCCGATTTTATGAAGATTTTTTTTGTGGAATATCTCAACTAAAAAGGGAAAAATAAAAAACTTTTTTTAAAAAAGGGAACCGACTTCAAAACCAAACACAAAAAACTATAAAATAACTTTTCTTTCGGAAGTCGGTGGCCATATCTCAATGAAATAAAAAAAAACAAAGCCACAAGCGCAAGTTTTATTGGATTATGAAGTCTTGGGATCAATTTTGGAGCTATATTCAGTCAAAATCTGAATCTGAGCCAAAAAAACAATATGGAAATCACTTTAAAATAATACTAACTCAAGATATTTGTATTTCAGAAGCACGCTTATGTAACGGCAACAAAGTACATATATTAGCCAGTCCATTGCTACAATACATGCGCGCGTTACTCGGCAGTGACGATATTAGGGCGCATCGCAGTCTCGCAACACAGGTACGTACCTAATTCCGATCATTACCTCCCCCTACCCTTATTCCAATCTTACTAATATTATAAATGCGAAAGTTTGTGAGGATAAAAATCATCCCGTGAGAACATAAAATCGTGATTAAAACTATCCTATGTATTAATGCAGGTTATAAACTATCTGTGTACCGAATTTCAACCAAATCCGTTCAGTGATTTTTGCGTGAAGAAGGAACAAACATCCATCCACCCAAACTTTCACGCAAAGAGATTTAAAAGAACCTATAGAGCGGGCATTGGGAAAATTGTCATACAAAATTGTTGATGCCGTAAGTCAGTAGCACTATCTAGCGTTGCATAGCAAAGCGACTACTAGACTGAGTGACTTTTTACCTATTGGTAAAAAGTTTTGGATCACAACTTTCTTCGTAATGTCCCGTCTATTGAGAGCAGTGGTGGCCCAGTGGTATCAGCCCCGACTTACGAGTCGTAGGTCGTGGGTTCGAACCCCGCCAGGCGCATTACTTTGTGTAATTTACTTCATCACCACTGCTTTCAAAACGGTGAAGGAAAACATCGTGAGGAAACCGGCATGTCCTAGAACAAAAACTTCGAAGACATGTGACATCTACCAACCCGCACTGGGCCCGCGTGGTGGATTATGGCCCACTCCCTCTCACAGAGAGGAGGCCTGTGTCCCAGCAGTGGGAACATTATAGGCTGATGATGATGATAGTTTAATGTCGTTGCGTCGTTTACGTTTATAATATTAGAAAGAAGTAGGATATTGACAATTTTAAACCCTATAAATTAACAAATAAAATATCTTTTACAGCTCATGCAAAACGGTCGCGAGCTCCTCTCAGTGCTCGCTCAAGAACTAGACGAGCTATCGATCTCCATCCGCCTCCGCTTGCTCTCTCCTCCACCAATCAGCACAATATGGCTCCTACTCTCAGCTGACCTCTGCCTCAACAAGTTCCTCCCTCTACCAAACACGCTACAACAATTCTACGCCGCCCATCTTGAATTAACAACCGAGGAAAACTTCAGCGAAGTCAGTTACGGCTCTTGGAAAAAGAGCCCTGAAAAGGAAGACTACAGATCGGATAGCAACGATATTTCTGATAAAGTTAGCCAGAATCTATCGCAAATAAGTCTCAATAATAATGAAGATACAAAGCCTAAACTAAGGCCGATTTTAGGCGCTGGAGCCGGATTATTAAGACAAGAGCAAGCGTTATCCGTTAGCCAGGACACATTCGAAACTTGGACAGCCAAAAACAACTTGAACAAGAGATATGATTTGAACTCCTGGCGGCAACAACAAGAGGAAGAGAAAAAAGAAGAGGCAGAATACAACCAAACTGTCCTACCGCCAAATGTTCAACCATTTCCAGTACCTGACTACCCTCCACCTAGATTTAATTACTCTGACAACTTTGTCAACTATCTACAACAAGGAGACGGCGCATATATACAGAGCCAATACACAAATGTAGCTTTCAACCAACAAGGGGGTGATACTTTCCAGAACTTCCCCGATAGAACCCCTGCTCCACCACCCAACACAGAACGCCCACCCCCTGTGGTAGAACGCGTCGCCCCCTCACAACCCCAGCAAATTCCTGAACGTGTGAACAATGAAGTTCAGAAAAACAGTAACAGACGTCCCGTTGAAAACTGGAGAAAAGAGAAAAATGAAGGGAAAGAAGACCCCAACAGGAATAGACAACGAAATTGGACCCGTCAGAGATCTAAAGACAATGTCAGCGAAGATGAAGATAAAGAGAAATATAAAGACCGGTCTACATCAAGGAATAGAGATGGTAGACCAGCTCGGATGACCCGCAGAAGTAGTGGAGAGGAAGAAGGGGGTCAAGCGAAGACCCCCCCAAGAAGACACGTGACAGAGGTCCCGAGGAACACTAAGTACTGGGACCATGACGATCGCTGTGATAAAGATTATAATAGTTAGTAGGAAGTGTAGGTACAGGCTTTCCAGCCATTTTTGGGGCGTTGTGTTGAAAATTGGGGTCTTTGGGAACAACCCTATGGGGGTTTGTGACCCTTTAAGATAGTGAATAAAATTTTTATGTGATATTTTGTTACTATTTCTTTTTGAAGAATATTTCTTGAATGAAATATAGCATACAATACAATATTGTCAAGAAAATTTACCCCTAAATAAGGCGAAAAGAAGCATTTTTCATGAAACTACTGCCATAATGAACTATATCCATATTTTTTATTCACTATAACGCGGTTAATCTTTTCTGGCATAAGCAGAAAGCGCACAACGCCATCTACGGTGAAATTAAGTAAATAAAAATGGACTTTTCTTACAAATTTTGGGACTTATAGTGAAATTAAAAGGTGAAAAGTGACACTGGCTAGTGAAGTGACAGAATTGAATGTCAGATGACAAATTTTAGTGTTAATTTATAAGTACCAATTATGTACGAAACTGTTGTACCTAAAACGGTACCGGACGGATCGTAGACCGATCTGTCGGCGTCCGATTTTGTATCGGACAGCTTAATATGAAATTGGATTGGAACTACATTGTGTAGATCGGCAATTAAATAGGTAAATTAATTGGTAACCAACTTTTAGTCGGTTGCCTAAATTGGCCATATATGTCGGATCGGATGCCTTTAAATTATAAAGTGAGTGGTTAGCCAGATTTTAGAAGATTGTCAAAATTGTACGAAAAGATGGTTGCTTGTAAATCGGTGACCAACTTTTAATCGGTTGCCGTTATACGGCTATAAGTCGGTTGCCTGAGATCTCTCGACCACAAGAAGACTACTTTTATAGTTGGTTGCATGAATAACACGAAAAAAATAAAATGTGTTCATAAAATCTTTTATCGTGATTGCATAATTTAATCTAAGTATTAAATAATATTGATTAACGATTTACTTAATTGTAAATTTCGGGACTGACCGATTAATTTCGGAGTCGGTTCGGCACAGCCGATAATGTTCCCACTGCTGGGAAACAGGCCTTTGGACCTATGTATTCGATTCCCGAAAAAAGCCGAACGGTCCCGAAATTTTAACGCGTGGAATCGTGATCATTTATAAATGTCTCGATAAAATTGTAATAAATTTATTGTACGCATGTGTTATTACTATTAGAACAATGAATGCTCGAAAATTGTGAAGATTTTTCCTAAAAGTTTGTCTTTTTATATGTATATTGGCTATAGGCTCGCCCTAACAGATGGGACTTTAATATGAGAGATAGTACACCCATTTGTTAATCAATAAAAAGATACTGAACATTTTTCGCGTGTTCGATTTGTCTGAGCCGAACGGTAATTTCCGTTCGGCATCTGTCATTGAATAGGGTAGCGGACACAGATCAATTGACATGCTTTTATGAGCTGTCAAAATACGATTACTTCGTAGATTTTATAGTGCAATAGACGGCTATAACGTCACTGATCAATTCACTCTCAGAACTACTTATTGATTTTAATGCAAATAATAAACTTATTTTACAGTTAATTCAAAATATTTGAGGGTTTACAGGATTAAAGAAAAGTGTTTATTTGAAGGATTATTGTTCAATGGTGCCTTCTACACTATTTCTTCAATAATTTGTGCCGATCGGCAAGAACCGTCCGGCATTTACCGGGAAGGTATTAGCTTCGGTTTGGCAAGTTTTTAATAATGCCGAATGGCTTTTTCCGACCGTTAACGTACATTCGATATTGCCGATTGACCACATAGCCGTAAATCCGACCCGAATATTTTTGTAAAACGAAATGGGTGTGCTACGCTTCTGTGCCCAAACCTTATGACTTTTTGGTGATCTTCACATTATGTATAGGTAAATAACAAATATATAATGTAACTAGGAAATATTATGTTGCTATTTTTTTTTAAATAAGTAATTTTGCAACTGAAGTTATATTTTTTTTTAATAAAAAAATATGTCGTGTGCTAACAAAAATTACAAATGGAAGGTTTTCCCTTGGCGGGGATATTAAAATAGAATATATTTAATTAATTTAATTTAGTATGATAGTCTTAAAAAATAAATTTAAATAAACATTTTTTTTCTCATTTGAAATAGTATTAGAGTATTTATTTTTTATTACTGATGGAACCGGATTCCAAAAATAATCTTTTTACAAATTTGCGATTTTTTTGTCGCAGTTGCGATTTTATCGCCATTTTCAAATTTATGTTAAGTTCAACGTCGTATTCATACTTTACTACAAAACGCAACTGCGACTAAAAAGTCGCATGTTTCTAACGCGTCCTAAGTCACGAAGGCAACTGCTCACGACCCTTGTCTTATTATTTTTAACAAGCTGTTGCCAGCGCCTCAGCTCGCTACAACTCGAAAATTATCCCACGGGAACAACGAATTAGGATAAAAACTATCCTATGTGTTAATCCAGGTTATAGTCTATCTGTGTACTGAATTTCATCCCAATCCGTTCAGAATTTTTTACAAACACACATACTAACAAACTTTCTTAGTAATATTTGTAAGGAAGTCATCATCATCAGCCTATAATGTTCCCACTGCTGGGACACAGGCCTCATCTCTGTGAGACGGAGTGGGCCATAATCCACCACGCGGGCCCAGTGCGGGTTAGTAGATGTCACACGTCTTCGAATTTTTGGTTCTAGTACACGCCGGTTTCCTCATGATGATGTTTCCTTCACCGTTTTGAGAGCAGTGGTGATGAAAGAAATTATAAAAAGTAATGCGCTTTAGCTGGGTTTGAACCCACGACCTACGACTCAAGTCTGCTCAGGTTCGAAACATTCTTTTAACGTGTTAAAAAAATCATCAAATGAGTCCTCCCCCCCCCCCCCCCCCCCGCAGGCAGGAGGGACTGTCAGACTTGTACAAAGATCCACGGTGTCCTTCAATAGCCCTTTACGTTCCGGGGCCCCGTCGTTTTGCTTTTCTTTGAGATGCGCGTGGAACACGACGCGCCGTCGACCCGGGCATGGTCCATATTCGGACAGCGGTACGCCCTATACTCGCCGTCCGCATGCCCACACCTACGGTGGCCGGAAATTGTCTGGCCACCGTAGGTGAGGTTCACTCTCCTGAAATATGTGGGAGAGTTTTCGTAAAATGGAACGGATATGTAATGTGTTTGCTCTTGACTTTAGTCGAGGTCAGGAGTGACTAAGACAAGGTCGACGATGGAGCGAGCTTACCCAGAAGAAGCCTGTTCACTATAACTTTGAAGAGATTAGGGTTGTATGCGTTCGGAAACACAGACGCAGACAGAGAGAGTTTCACTCCTTCGCTGTCCGCATCATAAAAGACGTTTGGAAACGATTAGTGCGAATTGGTGGTAAAGCAAAAAGGTAAGGATGGTTGCCTTGCGTTTAGATGTGCGATGATAGAAGAGGGCTGGTGGAATGTGGTCGTGGAGTTCTTGGGCACACTCACCGAAGTACAATCTGCTCTGCCCAAGTGGGCCCCAGAACTGCACCGTATGTTCCACCGTGACCTCAAAGCGATCCTCGCAGTAGTGACACCCAGGCGCGTTTCTTCCTTCCCAATCAGACACAGGAACCTCCCGAAACTTCCATGTCCAGTGAGGACCTGTGTCAAGAGGGTGAGGACGCGTGACGCCTCCAGCCAATCCTCAGATTGCGCTATTGCGGCGTGCCCGAAAATTAAGGGGTAAGATGTCAGATGTTCACATCATGTGTAGCTCCTGTAAGGCTTGATAGTTTTTATTATTGCTGCACTATATTGCAACTGCTCGGCAAAGAACTCTCTCCATTGCTACCAATGGTCACCCCAATAAGTGTCGTCAGATTCACAGCCATTCTTCATAAGCTTGAATTCTCACCTTTCGAGCGAAGATGGCAGAGTATTCAGCCGCCTCACGAAACCCAGTCCACCTAACGCCATATTAACCCTGTCTTTTGTTTCCATAGCTTGAAATAGTACAACTCCAGCCGGGGATATGTCCTTTGATGTGCTCGCATAGTTCATAACGCACAGGGATAACCGCCAGCTGGAGCCTCATTTCTTTTTAAATGCGTAATGGGCCTCTGCAAGATGGCTTCGGCTCCTGGCATGCCTTTAAAAAGTCCGGGATCCCTTGATTCCGAGATCTTAAAGATAGGTATAGGTATAAATAATAATAATGTTAAGAGTTGGGCAATCATTGTGCCGATTTTCGATACTGCCAATGGCTTGATGGCAAAGAGCCTCGACGAACATCTTTCGAGGCTCTCCTTAGGGGGTTGGATCAAGGGCCAGATTCAGAAGGCAGTGCTCCTCGATACGGCTCGCAGTCGCATTGTGAGGAGGTTCCTGTCTCTGGAGCCCTAACCACCGGTAGCTTGGCGGACCTCTATTTTTATATTTTTAAATGTTTTTTATTACGGTTTTATTATTTAAAATATTTAAAAACGTAATTATGTGTAAGTTAAATGAATAAACGGAATAATGATATTAGATTTCTTATTTTTTCATATTCTAATCATAGTTTATTATTAAAATATATAAATAGTACTAAGACTACATAACTTGTATTATATTACACACATCAAAAGTGTCTAGGGATCAAGCATTTTTATGCGGATTTCTTGAGATTGAGATGTGGCTTTGTAATAAATTTATGATTTTATAAATTTATATGGATCCTTTTTGGTGCATTTCATAATTTGAATCAGGAACTGTAAATCAAATTCGAGTAAAAGATGAAAATCAGCTGTCAATATTTTCCCTATAAAAACATACAACGCATTGAAGACATTATTAGTGCTACTGTTTCCCTACTACTGATTAAAACCAACGTTATTATGGAGCGGCGACGTCATTTAAGCAGGGAAGAAATGCTCAGAGCCGTGGGAATGATAGAAGCTGGTTCCCGGCAACGTACTGTGGCTTTAGCTCTGAATACAAGTCAGAGTGTTATCAGTCGACTTTGGACACGTTACCGAAGCACTGGTACCGTGGCTGAGCGCCATGGAGGACGGTATCGCTGCACCACACGGAGACAAGACCGATACATTCAAATCTTAACTCGAAGAGCTCCAACAATAACCGCCATGATGTTAGCCGTGAGGCTTCATCACTCTTCAGGGAACTTAATTAGCGACCAAACAGTCAGAAACCGCTTGCATGAAGTGAACCTTCATTCCCGAAGACCGCTACGGGTACCACCTATAGCAATGCACAATCGTAGGATTCGATATCAATGGGCTCTTGAACACAGAAATTGGGCAGAAGAACAATGGCGTTTCGTGTGCTTTTCTGATGAGTCTCGTTTTGGTATGAGACCGGATACAAGACGTATACGACACTGGAGAACCCCTGGACGCCAACAGCGATTAAAATCCTGCCAGGAAGTCCATCCTTATAGTGGTGGAACCATCATGGTATGGGCGGGTATTTGGATCGGCGGAAGAACTGAGTTGATTTGGATCAGAGGCAACCTCAACGCTCAAATTTATGCTGAGACGATTGTATCAGACGTCATCGTTCCTCTACAAGTGCAAATCGGTCCCTTATTTCAGTTAATGCATGATAATGCACGACCGCACACCGCAAGAGTTGTAAGACAGACTCTCGCCGCAGCTAACATCAATGTCCTGCCCTGGCCTGCTCAGTCGCCAGACTTGAACCCGATTGAGCATGCATGGGATATGCTACAGAGAAGAGCTCTGCCGAATATGGAGGGTATCCAGTCGCAAGAAGACCTTTTTTTGTTGTTGCAACGAACATGGGCGGCCATTCCACAGCGTGATTTGGATGAACTCATTTTGAGTATGCCAAACCGATGTTCTTGTGTTGTTAGTGTTCGCGGTAGAAACACGGATTATTAATTGTTTAAGTTACCCAATAAAATTTTAAAGAAAACTGTTATTTCAGTCTTTTTTTCGAACTTTAATGTTAGTGGTTCAAATGTCAAAAATCCCTTTATTAGGAAAATGGCAAATTTCTTTATGAATGCAAAGGTGACTTGGTTTATCGTTACTGTGACAAACGATAACACTTTATTTGATGAATCCTTAAAGAACATTTTAATTAATATCAATCAGGAGAAAAGTTATTGCAAAAATATATGTTGATCCCTAGACACTTTTGATGTGTGTATTTGGAACATGATTAGTAAAATTGCAATGTTTTGAAATACATAAACTAAGTACTTAAATATTTTTTTATTATATAGCATAGCATTTCTCATCAAGTTGAGATTGGCTTTTCAATTCAATATTTTCAGCGTCTTTATCGTCAGTAAGAGCGTCTAATATACAGCTATTTATTTTCTAAAAAGGTGCGTGCATGGATCATGTTATATAATCTGTATTTTATAACACGTCCACACTATGTAACCTTGTTATTCAACATTGCAACATAAAACAATACTGTACAGTGGCAACATATTAGAATAACAATGTTATAATGTATCACCATTGACGCTTGTCGTTCTTTAGTGCTACACGTGACAAAGTTACATAACATTGTTATACATAGTAATAACATGTTATTGTAACATGTTTTATAACATTATCTCTCCACATTCTCTAAAATATGTTATATGGCATAGCAATGTTTTATAACATGTTATGTTATTATAGTCTGTACGCACCTTAAGAAATCACATCGCTGGAACGACATGCTCTTCGATAAGACGCTTTAAGATCGTCCGATCGCGTCCAATCAACGAGCCATAAATGACCCGAAAAAATCCTCCGGCATTGAAATTAATATAATTATGACAGGTGTGATAGTGGTCAAACGCTGATTTAAGATACTACATTACTTATTATCCTTATGGATAGATAAAAAAAACTTGTAAGTACATTGAGATCCATGGGGTATCGTATGGCCAGTTGCTGGGTTGTGGAAGTCCGATAGACAGTCGCTCCATGTAAAATACTGATATCCAGCTGCATTTGGTTCGACTGGAAGCCGACCACAATTTAGTTGGGAAAAGGCTAGGCAGAGGATGATATTGAGTTCCCATAATTCAGGTATTAATTACTGAACTACCTTACTCACCTAATCAGATTTGGTTAGAAATAGATCTTCCAACACCTGGCTTGTGGCCACTCAGGAATCATGTGTACGATAAGCTACTCGATACCTGTCCATGTAAAAATGCAGAAAACCATAAATTAATAAAAATAATGAAATCAACAAAACCCGCTTTCACCATGCAATTACCTATTATTTATGATGAAAGAAGTTGATACAGATTACAGATGCACAATAATCAAACTGTTTTTTTTTTTTCGAGAATGCCTATATAAAAATTGCTTATATTATAACTCTCTGCGAAAAATTCCTCTGCCTCAATGTAAGTGATCCAAAGTAAGTTAATTAGGTACCGTAGGAATGAAACCGCAAAACTTATACCTATTAGAAAAAAATCAGAAAAAGATCAGTGTGAAACTTTTCTGATTTGTTCTATGTTTAGTTAAAAAGATTCAAGAGAAGTATTTTTAAATAAATAGGTACCTATAAAAAACAAATGCCCTTTTACTGTAGACATCCTTTTAGAATGAATGTGTTACACAAACGTGTGAAAAAAAAAACTTTGTGAAAAAAGAAATTAAATTCCATTATCTATAGAATATTCCCGGGAACAAAATGGGAAAGAATCGGGAAAATTCCCGAGCAAAAACCTAGTGATGGGTTTTTGAACCGGTTTTCGACCAGCTTTAAAAGACAGCTACGGACTCCCCGTTATCACGACCACGAATTTGTGATCGTGCCAACTGGGAGACCATAGCTAACCGTTAGGGAACGTCGAAGATTCAACGTTCTAAAACACGTGAAAACTTTATAGAGCGGGAGCCCGTAACAGATGTCCGTGACCAATTTCCTCTCAAGCGATAATTAGTAGACTACATAAGGGAGTCATATCATAAAGATTCGTGGAAGTCAGCTGCGATTCCGTTGGTGGGATAAGCAGCAATCGCCGTTCAAACACGTAGAAAAAATATTTTTTTTTAGTCATTCCCTCCCAACTGAAACCTGGTTTAAATTGAAGATTACCTTGTATCACGAAGAATAAAACCAATCAGCCGACGGTACAATGGTGGAATACACGTCAGCTGGTCACTCGAACATGTAATTTTTTATTTTATTTTCAGTGATTTCCTCTCAACCCAAATTTAACCTGATGAAAGTTTACATGTAGTTAAGGCTAAAAACAGACGTCAGCTGGCTGTGTCTCGGTGGAAAGACCGTCAGCTGATACTTTGAAAATTACAAACAGGACTAAGGCCCTCAGCCTAAATATGCATTTAGTTCAAAGTTTTCAATTCCGCCCTACAGAAAAGAAGTTTATATTGACGCTTACTCAATATCACGATGAAAAAATACGTTCAGCTAATGTTTACAGACAGTTATGGATCAAAATACAGAGTTATTCTTATTAAGCTGGGCATCAGGAACATATGTGATTTCGTAAGAGATACGAAAAAACTTATTTAGGTAACTTTAGCTCTTTTTTCAGTATAACAATTTTAGCATTTTATTTTTTTGGTCAAGTGTGAATTGTTCACTAAAATGAATTCGCTAGGAACAATATTTGGATTAGGTATACAAAATGTGCAATACCTTAAAAACTACTTAACCGATTTTCGTGAAACAAACTGTACAATAGTTTTTACAACAAGACCAACACATTAAAATAAAGTCCATTGCAATAACCCCATAAACAAAAAATTACATTTTCAAGTTACGTAATTATGATCAACATAATTATCAAACTTTAGTAAAATTTTCTAGTTAGTTTCGTTTACATTTATTATGTATTTTAATTAGCACTAATAAGCAAAATACAGTATTATAATAAGAATTTAGCACAAACAAATAACATGAAAAAAATCTGATTAGAAAATATCTTAAGAAAGTCTCCTTACAAACAATATTTACCTACATCTTGTAGCACTTCCTTCTTTCTTCCTTCACGTGCACCTCTCGTCATAGCGGTGGTCTCATAGCCGACTTTTAATACTTTGGAAAAGCCCAAAAAATGTATGGAGCGTGATGAATGTTAAATGATGTCCTTTGACCAATTTCCGCCATCCTGATTTTTGTTTTCTGATAAAACGAAATGATCTTTACATGAAATAGAGTCGAAAGGCATTAAAAATAAATCTGATATCAGATAATTATGTTGATCATAATTACGTAACTTGAAAATGTAATTTTTTGTTTATGGGGTTATTGCAATGGACTTTATTTTAATGTGTTGGTCTAGTTGTAAAAACTATTGTACAGTTTGTTTCACGAAAATCGGTTAAGTAGTTTTTAAGGTATTTCACATTTTGTATAATCCAAATATTGTTCGTAGCAAATTCATTTTAGTGAAAAATTCACACTTGACCAAAAAAATAAAATGCTAAAATTGTTATACTGAAAAAAGAGCTAAAGTTACCTAAATAAGTTTTTTCGTATCTCTTACGAAATCACATATGTTCCTGATGCCCAGCTTAATAAGAATAACTCTGTATTTTGATCCATAACTGTCTGTAAACATTAGCTGAACGTATTTTTTCATCGTGATATTGAGTAAGCGTCAATATAAACTTGTTTTCTGTAGGGAGGAATTGAAAACTTTGAACTAAATGCATATTTAGGCTGAGAGCCTTAGTCCTTTTTGTAATTTTCAAAGTATCAGCTGACGGTCTTTCCACCGAGACACAGCCAGCTGACGTCTGTTTTTAGCCTTAACTACATGTAAACTTTCATCAGGTTAAATTTGGGTTGAGAGGAAATCACTGAAAATAAAATAAAAAATTACATGTTCGAGTGACCAGCTGACGTGTATTCCACCATTGTACCGTCGGCTGATTGGTTTTATTCTTCGTGATACAAGGTAATCTTCAATTTAAACCAGGTTTCAGTTGGGAGGGAATGACTAAAAAAAAATATTTTTTCTACTTGTTTGAACGGCGATTGCTGCTTATCCCACCAACGGAATCGCAGCTGACTTCCACGAATCTTTATGATATGACTCCCTTATGTAGTCTACTAATTATGGCTTGGGAAGAAATCACTAACGATATTTTGGCCTGGCTCCCGCTCTATTACTTGCGAGATGTAGGATTTTCACTTCTTTTATTTTTTTTCTCATAAACAACTACGTTTTCCATAGTTGTTTCAAGTAGGTAATATGTTTCAAATACAGTGAAGTTTATTTCAGTATTTATTGTTTCGGGATGATAGTTGTATTTTTTTATTTTAGCGAAGGATTTCATTTTGCCGGCTTTTCTTATGGGAATCTTGTACGAGTAAAGAGGATAGAGTATCTCGCTCTGGCAGATCACGTGTTTAGAATTGGAAGGATGCGTCTCAGCTCATCTTGTGCCCTTTTGGCTCTACCGTCTCTACTTAATGACGTCATGCCTTGGGTTTTAAGCCAGTGAGTATGATACACTAGGGGACAAATGTGCCACAACACGACAGTCGACATGTATCGGCGACAAAGCGAAGCCGACTGTTTTCGCCTGCATGGCGACAACGCGCGACTTCTGTCCGCGGCGACGTCAGACGAAGTCGTGCGACTTCGCGAAACTTCGCCGGACATATCTGGCGACATCCCGCGACTTATATCCGTAGCGACGTCAGGCGAATGTCGTGCGACTTTTCGAAACTTCGCCTGACATATCTGGCGACGTTTCGCGACTTATATCCGTAGCGACGTCAGGCGAAGTCGTGCGACTTCGCGAAACTTCGCCGGACATATTATCTGCCCGAGGAAACATGGGGGTTTCTTCAGAAACAGTGTACCTACTGGTTAGACAGTCCTGAGACTTCTGTAGAACTTAAATATTGGTACTGAAGAGGATCTGGAGTAAGTGACAAAGGTGTTTAAACACTGTGACCTTCTTATTAGATTTTTAACATTATACTCTTTAAAGCACTAGCTGTTGGTTGGCTGCATGGGAACATAGAACATAAACTCAGGAGTCTAAAAACCCACTTTTTTAAATTTCCTAAAAATAACAAAATAACCCTACGGGGCTGAGAGAGGGGCCACTCAAAACGTGGGGGCGTATATTATTTAGGAATATATTTACATGACGTGTATACAGTGTGTCCGGGCACGAGTTAGCGATATTTGAAGGGGATATTCTAGGCTCAATTTCATCGACAAAAATGCTTTAAAAAAAATTCTTACTCCGATACTTCGCGAATGGCAGCCATTTTAATTTTATACCCGTCGAACTGGGGTGTGTACAATAAAATGCAAATATCTTGGAATCCAAGAGACCTACATTCATGAAAATGACTTTATTGCAAAGTTAAACGTTGAGGCTTATTAAAAACTTACGAAAATTTTCTAAATAATATGTATAAATAACCAAAAAACATGGGCAAACACGAAATTGTACACAAAAATTACTGAATAATTTCACATTTTTAACTCTAGCTCGATAAGTACCCCTGAATTTTGATAAGATTTTTACATTACATTAAAAGTGTTTGAGTCAGGCTATAAAATGATATCAAAATGACCACTCTACGTTAAGTATCTTAGGAGTTATTCTCACTTGAACATCACCCTTCCTTAGCGCACGTACCCCAATATTACAGGTGTCGCATTCTTTGGGCGAGCTAAATCGTTCCAACGAATATTTATCAGCTGGCATTATTGACCACCATAATCCATAAACTGAAATGGTACATTTTTTTTATTTTATGAAACCACTTCTTGGAATTATTGCTGCGGGGCGAGACGGATGGGTGATGTTCAAGTGAGAATAACTCCTAAGATACTTAACGTAGAGTGATAATTTTGATATCATTTTATAGCCTATCTCAAACACTTTTAATTTAATGCAAAAACCCTAACAAAATTCAGGGGTACTTGTCGAGCTAGAGTTAAAAATGTGAAATTATTCAGTATTTTTTGTGTACAATTTCGTGTTTGCCCATGTTTTTTGGTTATTTTTACATATTATTTAGAAAATTTTCGTAATTTTTTGATAAGCCTCAACGTTTAACTTTGCAATAAAGTCATTTGCATGAATGTAGATCCCTTGGATTTAAAGATATTTGAATTTTATTGTACACACCCCAGTTCGACAGATCAAAAAATTAAAATGGCTGCCATTCGCGAAGTTACGGAGTAAGAATTTTTTTTAAAGCATTTTTGTCGATGAAAAAGAGCCTAGAATATCCCCTTCAAATATCGCTAACCCGTGCCCGGACACACTGTAGATCGTGGGTGTAAATTGCAAAGCCCCGTAGGGTTATTTTCTTATCTTTTAAATTAAAAACGTGGGTTTTTAGATTTTTTAAATCTATTATTTATTTTATTATAATTTTTTCGTATAGCCAATCCGCCATCTTGGATGTCCGCCATGTTGGATTTAAGACACGTGACAATTATTTCATATTCCTGACAGCAAACCCTTTCATTTGATACCCACATCATGGGGGTGTAGGTATTTCAAATAGCCTGTCCGCCATCTTGGGGAGACCGCCATATTGGATTAGTTATGACGTATCTTAGCTAGTGATTTCATCATATCATCATCAGCCTATAATGTTCCCACTGCTGTGACACAGGCCTCCTCTCTGTGAGAGGGAGTGGGCCATAATCCACCACGCGGGCCCAGTGCGGGTTCGTAGATGTCACATGTCTTCGAATGTTTAGTTCTAAGACATGCCGTTTCCTAACGATGTTTTCCTTCACAGTTTTGAGAGCAGTCGTGATCATGATGAAATAAATTACACAAAGTAATGCGCCTGGCGGGTTTCGAACCCACGACCTACAGCTCGTAAGGGGACCGATACCACTGGGCCACCACTGCTCTCCATGTCTCCGTCTGCCATAATATGTTGTTAGGTATACATTATTACTAAAACTATGTCTGTAGTACCTAGGTACCTCTACAGGCTAAATTTATTTACAGGTAAGTCTGCGGTTCGTTCAAGTGTTACCAGGAGACGTTACGTGCAAAGTGTATAAATTGCCTGATTATAAGAATTATTGTTGTGCTTATGACCACAAAGTAGAAAACATAAAGGCGACGTTAATAATAAAATTATACGATTTTTTTTTGTTTTATACCTATCATCATAATTATCAACCGTAAGAGGACATCTTACGATTTCCTTTAATTTTTTCTGTAACAGGCGCCACTTTCAAACTTCCCCTTATAAACTCATTCTTTACTTTATCCATTCTTGTCACTCCACACATCCATCTCAACATGCAATCGTTTCTCATCCATCTTTTTCACAGCCCAGAGTTCATGGTAGGCCACCAGGGTTTCCGATCCATACAACACGACAGGTCTAATCACGGAATTGTATATTTTCCCCTTTAACTTGAGGGGCATCCGTGGGTCGCAAGTTGTTCCGGTGACCTGTCGCCATTTCATCCATCCCTAGTTGATCCGGTGTGTTATGTCCCGATCTACATCGCATCTCCTTGGACAAGACGTCGACCGACATTTAAGGCCGAATTTATTTGAAATTGTGGGTTTATGCCCACTGCTCCTCTCCTGTTGATCAAAGCGTGATGTTATATAGCATAAAGGCTTATTATATAGCGTTCCTCGATAAAATATGGACTATCCAACACAAAAGGATTTATTCAATTCGAATCAGCGTAGTTTCTGAGAATTAGCGCGTTCAACAAAACTCTTCTGCTTCATCATATTAGTTTGAAATAATGCCCTTAACTAAAAATAACCAAAGAAAATGAAACACTTCTTTAAAACAATTTGAACTGTCGTAAACAAAAGATTGTTTTTTTTTTATATCTTGGACTACAATATACTCTGTGGGACTACTTTAAATGTGTCCAAGCGACGGACGCGGGACGCCCGCCGCGTGCAGCAATATGCTATCAGTACTTATGTGTACTTACACGAGTATAATATATTGATAAACTTGGTGAGTCAGAGAGCCATAAATAAACAAGTATTGGAACGGAGCGTTGCTAAAGTGATTTTGTGATGCATTTTAAGTTTTAAAATAACAAAATTGAATGGAAGTTTTAAAAATAGTTACTAATATCTACATAAGTTCAAATCTCCATCATTATAAAGTCAATTGATTAAAAATGTCTTTAGCAATAAGTTTTAATTCTGTGTTTAAAGTTATTGTGAATGCGTTTTGTGGTTACCTATCACCTTTTTTTGATTATTTAACAAACAAGGTAAGTCATTGAATATTTTTATTTTTGTTTATCAAAACTAATGCGAGCCTCTGTTTTGCTCGTTTTCAAGACTAAATAAAAAACTTGGATTATTATGTTTATTACAAATATAGGTATATAAATATTACCTATGATCATGTTTGGACCTGTTTGCCTTGTAGATAAGTAGGCATCTAGAATATATTACAATATTAAATTAGGTCATTGACATAGGTAGGATGAATGAAAAGGCATTTGCATGTAGCTTTTTTTTTTTTTTAGCGTGGTAAAATCATCAAATGAGTCCTTCCCACCCCGGGCAGGGCGGGAGGGACTGTCAGACTTCTACTGACTAAAATCCACGGTGTCCTTCAGTAGCCCTTTATGTTCCGGGGTCACGGTAAGGAAATAATCCCGCGACCCCGGCAGGCTTTGGCCCTCTGAGAGGGGGGCCCCGTCATTATGCTGACGCTCTTTGAGGCGCGCGTGGGACACAACGCGCCGTCGACCCGGGCATGGTCCATGGTCGGGCAGCGAGTTGCCCTTTACTCGCTGCCCGCATGCCCGCGCCTACGGTGTGGCCGGAGATCGTCTAGCGAGGTCCGTCGACGTGGGCGTCCACCACCGATTTGCATGTAGCTAAGATAAAATAAAAATACTAAGGGGATCGTTGTAACGCAATATCTATTAGGTATCTCCATTTAATGTTTTAAAGCTAAATAGTTTGTTTCTTTGAACACGCTAATCTCAGGAACAACTAGTTCGAATTGCAAAATTCTTTTTGGAGGAAGGCTATAGGCTTTATAACATCGCATTACGACTGAAGCTGAGCGCCGAGACTGAAACCACGGGGTACTCAATAGATAAAATAAGAATAGATCAGTATGTACATAAGAGGAAGACAAGAACATGTAGGGGACCAGTGTATAGGTAATACGGGGACGAAATCACACACTTAAGGCAAACTCAACACAATACTAACGTAGCGCAAGCGCCGACTGGACGTCAGTAGTTAATGGCCGCTTGCAAATGAGCGCTTGCGCTACGTTAGTGTTGTGTTAAGTATAGGTACCTTATGTGTCTATATTATGTCCCCATTATACCTGACGTTCCCGTCACACTGTTCCTCTATTTATTGTTATTTTTTTGTCATGGTATGGACACCGATGATGTGGAGAAGTGAGGACAATAAGGTGAAGAAAGTACTGTTTAAGGCGACAATAAACGCAGTGACTTTGAACAAGTTCCGGGAGCTTAAGCCGTAACTCGTCCCGGGGGGATCGCGGGACCACGAGTCTATCTTAGGCCTGAAACTGCGTTAAGCGGGCGACCGCGACGGGCAGCCGTCGCGTGTGCACGCGCGTGGTCACGCGCGGGGCCCCGCGCGTGGTCCCGCGCGTGGCCACGCGGCTGCGTTCCGTGGGTATGCGACGGTCCCCGTCGCGGAGACCGATTTACGCAGTGTCGCTAGTTCAATTTGAAGATTTTTATTTGGGTTCCGTAGTCAACAAGGAACCCTTATTGACTGAAAAAGCCCGCGCGTGACACCGCGCGTCGCACGGATGCGGGCACCGTTGCGTGGGTGCGGGGCGCACCCACGCGCGGGTCCCCGTGCGGGTCCCCGGACGGAGCACTTTTGTATAGAACCGCGCGGGCATCCGCTTAACGCAGTTTCGGCCCTAAATCTTTTTATTATGGTTAAACCGGACAGGAGGACCTGACAACAAAAAGATGGTTTGGTCTTGTTGATAGGCTGACTGAAAGGCAACTAACATAATATAGCAACAAGGCAGATCTAAGTGGCAGACACTGCCGCACCAGGGCGACGCTCTACAAGAATATGACCTTGCACTTATTGGAGTAGTTCTCGAAAAAGGCTTCCAGAAAAGTCACGTGTACCTACATAGTTATAACAGATGAGCTTGTATGAAGTAGAACGTCATGAAGGGACTATGTTAGGATCGCAGCAGATGGTCGACTGTAGCACAATACATAGGTAATAGTACTGTAGTACCTACACATCCCCTTAAGAATAAAGTGTGAGTTTATGTATGTATTTTAGTACCTACACATCCCCTTAAGAATAAAGTGTGAGTTTATGTATGTATTTAGTACCTACACATCCCCTTAAGAATAAAGTGTGAGTTTATGTATGTATTTTAGTACCTACACATCCCCTTAAGAATAAAGTGTGAGTTTATGTATGTATTTTAGTACTTACACATCCCCTTAAGAATAAAGTGTGAGTTTATGTATGTATTTTAGTACCTACACATCCCCTTAAGAATAAAGTGTGAGTTTATGTATGTATTTTAGTACCTACACATCCCCTTAAGAATAAAGTGTGAGTTTATGTATGTATTTAGTACCTACACATCCCCTTAAGAATAACGTGTGAGTTGTATGTATTTCCACCAGTTCCCCATAAAATATAATTTAAATCTTTATTTACAGACGCCGGAAAAAAGAAAAAGAATGTTATTAAGAACTTTAAGAAAACTGCAACAATCCATCGGAACAGGAGATATAAAGAATGTCAAGAAAATAATTGATCACTTCCATCAGAACTTGGCGGAAAACAAACAAATTATGTCAAAAATATACACAAGCGACCAGTTTATCACTCAGACTGACTTAATCCTTGCAGCATGTCAGAGCAAACAAGAGGATGTCCTCTACTACTTAATACATGGAACGGACATCCTGGTCCACCTTCCTGATGATAGTTTCGATGACACAGAGGTCAACAATCAGAGAACTGAAGCTATCAGACACGCGCTGCGACTAAACGATTTTAACATGGTCGAAATGCTTTACGACTTTTGGTGTGGGAACTTACACTGGAGTGGACATAAGATAAAAAATATAGAGATAGTTGGAAGTATACTTCAAAATGCACGTGACGCTTGCCCAAACGACGAGAACCAATTAAAAGCAAATGTTCACTGTCTTATAACGTTCAACGCTTTTCAATGTGAAGTTTACAACAACATTTGTAAACTAAACAAAAACAACGTGGATGCTGAAGAAACTGCGAATATGATATTAGTGGTTTTGCAAATTTATGATAAATATTCCCAAATAGAAATGATAAGGAGACAAAACACTAAACAAGAAATAGAACAGGCAATAAAAGCGAACATTGCTGACAATAGTAGCACGTTGTATAAAAATCTGGAATACATTTATTACGAAGTTTACTTTCGTAAGATAGACTTCAATGTTGCTTTGCTTATACTGGAAAATGTATTTGTTATTAGAGACAAATTGAAGAGGCGTGTCAATAAAACTGATGCATATTTCAATAATAACCCGGCTGTACGTGACCTTTACGTAGATGCGGTAAAGACGTACGAAGAGTTAGAATCAGAGATCTATCATTTCATCTATTGCACTAGTGAAAACTGGCGACTTTACTTACCTGAAAATAGACGGATAAATATAGAACAGCACACTTTTCATGAAAATGGAAGAAAACGCAATGAAAAACTAACATATGATAAGGAGAGGATACGTAATGGACCAGTCATATATTTAGAACGAGACTGTTTCAAAGGTAATATTGAAAAGTTAAAAGAAATTCTAGAAGAATATGTTATACGTGACCTTCCAGAAGTACACACACAAAACGAAAAAAAAATTTTATGCGACAACTGGTTACAAACAGTAAGCTACTTGAGAGATCACTATTCACTTATGAAGATAGTTTATTACATAGAAGCTATTGAGAAAACAACCAACGTTAACGTTGTAATGATTGAAAGAGTCCTCCATGTGGTCGGAGAAATGTTAAAAAGCACGGACGACTCTCATCATCTCTCGCGATCTACACAAGCGTTGCTACAGACAGCAATATCTGTGGAGACAGTCAGACATCTCCATAAAATAAGAGACTTCTTGTCACACATGCGTGGTGGCGAACTGAGTGCAAGGATTAAAATAGCAACCACACACGCCCAAACGTTTGAAGAAATCAAGAGAGAGCTGATAATGATCAAAGAGAATATGAAAACTATTTTAGATATATTTAAATCTATTGTTGATAAATCTTTACTGGAAAAAGGATTTGGTCTCTTGCAACAACGAATCGAGGACTTACCCAATGAGGCAAAACAACGTGTTGATGACATTTATGACCGTTTTAAAAAGGATGGGGAAGATGTAGTCGAGGAATCAGGAAAGTATTATAAAGATGAATGGAAACATAGTGGCTTAAGTCTTCAGTTACTGCAAGAAATTCCTTGTACATTGCAAAATAAAGAAGCTATACATGAAAAAGTGCAGTTAGCTAAACAACTTATTAGTGACAAAGTTGTTAGCATGTTACCATCAATCATACCAAATGTTAGACAAATGCTAGAACGTATAATACAGAATTATAATAATAATGTGAAAACGTTTAACCAAGAGATGTCCAAACATAATATCAGTGTCCAAATACCTGAGTGTCCCGATGACGATGAAATAAAGAAAATTAAAAAACAAGTGAAAAATGTAATGAAAAGAAACAGAAATCTACAGATAGATCTAGGACTTTTAGATAATGTAGAGAATTACAAAGATCATTGGGAGTCTGTCAAGGGAATGCTTTTATTTTGTGTTACAGAATGTGAAGTGTTTGCCCCGATTAAAGGCAATCTGACTGATACGACAACAACTACAGAAGCATATGATATTTTAACAAAGTTGGAAGATATACGTGTTAAGCACATTTCAACTCTTGCCTGGTGGTTGAGAATATACATAAAATTTAAAACATGTTGGAGGAGTATAAAATCCAATCGAAAACAGTTTTTAGGCATAGAAACATTACACAATCTTATAAAAACAATAAAAGCAGATGATGACCCGAGACAAGCGCGGGAGGAATTAATATCAAATTTAATCAGTAGACTGGATCTATTGAAAGAGACATTGTTGTATCCGCAGGACATACCACTCAGTCAACTCGTGCAAAGATTTGATCACGATGTGGAGTTCCGTATTACAACAGAAATAGCTCTGGCCGATGTAGACAATGTTTTGGCTGAGTCGAAAATAAAATTAATGAACAAGCCTTGCAACTTACTACGAGGCATTAACTTAGGTAACGTGTTAGACCACGGCAACCCATTTCTCGAAGTTATAGGAGATATCTTTAATTCTCATGACCTAGCCGCTGAATTGCTGGATAAAGCGATGATGTTTGCTAAAGATGCAGAATCAATTGAAGCTCTTTATGAACTATTCAAAGGCAAAATGGACTATCGAACTATTTTGGCGGGTGACCTGAGTCAAATGAATGACCAACAAAAGCAACAGTATACACAGTTTAGAAAGTCTTCGAACTGGAAATATTATGCACTTCTTGCTCGTTACCCAATCCCCAAAGAACAAAGACAAAACATACAACCTTAATTTAAAATTTTACCAGAAAACTGTTCATTTAATATTTATTCATCATATGAATTTCTTTTAACTTGGATTTAACGAAAAAATAATCACCTGTTGTCTACATTTCGACAAATCAGTGACAAACAGCACATAAGATAGTGTATAAGAGAGGCAATGCTCCACGAAGTCAAAACTATTGTCTTCCAAGACACACATTATGTGAAAGCTTATTCAGTCAGTATTTCGTGACACTTGGCGAGCGGTTTATCTCTGGTGGTGACTGGAATACTCAATCAATACGTCAGCGAACCAACAAGAACTGCTGCGGCACGGCTTCTGGCCCCCACTATGTGTGCTGCTAAGCCGAATACTCCGGTGTATATCTCACGCCAACACTACACCACTAAGGCTGAGGACATCGTGGAGTACGTGCGTCAAAAGATCAAGTACACGCCGAGGGTTCAGTTGCTGGAATCGCGCCGCAACGTCAATTTCAAGGCGTTCGTTGTGCGTGTACCAACATGTTTCCTGCAGCTCGTCATGGAGAAGAACTTTTGGCCGCAGGACGTGGTGTTCCGTCGCTTCCGCGGACAAGTGCCACTGGAGTGTACTATAAAATAGTGCTAAGTGAAGTGTTTACTAACATAGGCCTAAGTTTCTGTATACTAACACAAACTGTACTATAATAATAATATATTTTAGTCTATATTAAGGTATATAACTATGGGCCCAAGTAGCTTGAAATAAATTAGATATTATTATTATTTAACACGTCCACTAAGGATCAAGACTCATAACCACTAGAGGAAGAGAACATAAGAAGTACCTTAATAACTTTGACTTCTTTATTCTGAAGGGAATAGCGCGGCTATACCATTCCATAGTCTCATACCTTGATGGCTCGTCAGACCAAACTCACCTTACTCCCGTCATCCATAGCATAATTTTTTCAATCCTTACATATAAAAAAAACGCCCAATTTTATTGTATAATATTAAAAAGATAGACTGGGAAATGTTCAGAGAAATGGTGGATAACAATTTAAATCTACAAATTACGCTGAATACGAATGAGGAAGTAGAAAGTGCTGCCAAGAAGGTGAGAGTAGATCCTTAGAGTATGCCAGATTATCAGGACTTCCATAGAAAAGAATGAGTACTGCTCGGCACTTTTCTTAGACGTTCAGCAGGCCTTTGATAGGGTATGGCATAAAGGGTTACTCTACAAAATTAGATAAATTACGTTCGTTCTCCACAAATTCTATCAGATATTGAAGTCTTACTTGTCGGGACAACTGTTTCAAGTAAGAGAAGATGAAAATACATTAAGCTTCCATGACATAGTTGCTGGAGTACCTCATGGGTCTGTTCTAGGCCCAGTACTTTTTAGAACAACAATCCTCAAAGAAATAGCAAATTAATTGATATCAATTTGTTTGAGTCGAATCCTCTATTTTTGTCTCAAATTCTGAATTAGTGTTAAGCCTTTCTGCAATGTTCTAAAGGCACAGCTTAAAGACTCACGCTTTAAGAGCGCATTTTCTGAAAGCTGGCAACGTCGCAAATGGCTGTCAAATAATTACAAGTTTTAATTAATTTTACAAAATCACTGTATGAAAATAGGAAATATGGCTCTGTAGTGCACTATAAAATTGATTAAGGAATACAATAATTAATATCGTAACACCGAATATATAGTTTTAGACGTAAAAAAAGCATTTGGAAACATCTGAAACGCGTACAACAGCACATTCAGTGTTTTAATTGCATTCCTATATCAATTTTCTAGTGCACTACAGAGCCATATTTCTTATTTCCATACAGTAAGATTGCCAAATTAATTAAAACTTGTAAATATTTGACAGTTATTAGCGACGTTGCCAACTTTCTGTTTATGGTAAGCCAGCTGTGCAGCCAATTATTTAGTCAATAGCTCCTAAAAATAATGTACGGTACGTAAAAAGCGTTTTTTACCAATATTTTTATTAAAGAAGTGGAATTCCATGACGCGTCTGTTTTTCCCGACAACTATAACCTTGTGGCCTTCAAGTCAAGGTTAATAGGTTACTTCTAGGCAAGGGTTCTTCACTGTCGACGCCACGTCTTCGCTTACCTACTATCCGGCGAGATAGTGGTCAAACGCGAACCTATCCTTAAATAAAAATAAGTGCCGTAAAGTCGGTAAATAGTAATTAAGTGGCAACATTAGTTCAAACACTAGCAAGTGCTCTATGGTTGGGGAGTCCCACCCATGAAGGTATAGATAAAACCTGGAGACAAAACTCGGTACAAACGGTTGAGTCAAATACCTACAAAACTTCTGCGCTTTTTGTGGTCTCGGTATCTCTTTCCTACTAGTGTGGGTCATCCTACTTTGAAAGAGATATACACAGAAAGCGAGATAGCGATACATTATTTTAGCTTCAAGTAGGTATTCGGAGTTTGGTCTCAAGCTTTATCTATACCTTCATGGGGAGTCCCCTAGTGGGTCGTTTTATACAAGATTGTCTGTCCTTTCACACAATCAATAATAGCAAAATTAATCATAATCAGAATCCTCTGCCCCGTAGTCAGGCGTGGATGGGGCAAATTGCTACCTATAGGGTTTTTAAAAGATTTAAAAAAAAAAAGGCGTGATCAGTTCGACCTGTATGATTGCATTATACGTGTTTGTCCGCGATTATGTCGCGTTTGGCTGTACCGGTTTTAATGCGGTTTTCATAAAAGTGTTCGTTACATTCTGGAGAAGGTAATAATACAATAACGCTAATGACATCCCGTGACATTGCCCGCATGTATTCGTTTTTGCTTATTTGGATTGTAGATTTTCAAAGACGAAGATTACTGTTGAATATCTCAACTGGAAAGTTTAAATAAAAAACTTATTGTAAAAAAAGGAACTGACTTCAAAAACAAACACAAAAAAAGCGTTTATTTCGTAAATCAGTGGCCAAAGTCGATAAAATGAAAAAAAAAGAAACCGGCTTCCGAAAGTAAAGTTTTTGAAATCGGTTCATTTTTTTACAAAACGATTTTTTTTTATACTCAGTAAATGATGTTATAGGCTCGCCCTCTATATTATCTCTGGTTGACGTAAAAAAACTCGCACTAAGCACACAGTTCGCCACTGCGCCACCCGCCTACCGCCAAATTCAATTTAACGGATCGTAGACTTAATCTAGGGGGACGAAGACGCATGAGCCAAGCAAATAAAAGGTCAGGCCGAAAGAGAAAACGTTTTCCTACCCCTAAATGTTATCCTATCTCAATGATTTTTTAGAATGCTTCTTACACAGTAAAACACTAGGTTTATAGGTTTTCTTTTTTTCAAAATTTATAATAGTTTGAAAGTTACAGGCATAAACCTAGTTTTTTACTGTGTAGGAAGCATTCTAAAAAATAATTGAGATAGGATAACATTTAGGGGTAGGAAAACGTTTTCTCTTTTAGTATGGACGAGCGCTCGGTAGACGATCCTCGAAAGTCTCCAGTCTCCTGTCCGTGTCTCACTCGCGAACTGCCGCTCATACATTGCCTAATGTTAAGTGCTGTCGCGGTCTTCTGTCGTGGTCTGCGGTCGCTGTCTCCTGTCGCGTTCTCCGGCGCAAACCGGCACCTTTAGGCCTCTTGTACACAGTACGTTTTTCGGCCGTGAAAATCTACGGTTAATACGCCGTGTATAGGCACGGTCGCGTCTACAAGCTCCCATTATGTTCCATACAACACTGACGACCGTGCCTACACACGGCGAATTAACCGTAGATTTTCACGGCTGAAAAACGTACTGTGTACAAGAGGCCTTAGGCGTGATGTATCACTTGACATAGAATCTGTGCATAGAATATAAAAACGTGGGAATAAAAATACTGCAGGCCGATTTAAGAAGCTTTATTTGTCATTCGATTTTCGAAACCCATCGTTGCCAGACAGAAATAAAACGTAACCAAGTCATCTTGCAACGAGGGGGCGTCGAGCAACTAGTAGAGGCATTAGACTAAACGTTATCGGATTACGCAGGTGATATCAGCTTTGCAAATCCTCGTTGTCTCTTTTTGGTCCCAGTTGGCGGGGGCTCTTGCGAGTAGTCTATACACTAGATCAAATGTCATCATCACCGACATCAGAGGCCTTACCACGAGCTCTTAACGCGATCCAGTTTAGGCTGTGAGAAAGAGATGGCGCTAGACGACCTGTATAGCTGTCTCTTTCCCACAGCCTAAACTGGTTTGCGTTAAGAGCTCGTGGTAAGGCCTCAGCTCAGCTATGCCTTTTGGCTCTTTCAGTTCCCACTCATAGTTATACAAAATATAATACCTCAAGTAGAAAGGTCATGTTATGGCTCCATAGTACTTCAATATAATCTTACTCGCTCGCACTTGCACGTACCACGCACTATTGCTTGCTCTTTCTTTTAGCTGTCTACACACAAATCTATTTATTTTACGGCGAAAAAAAAGAAAATTCAAAAAAATAAATAACATAAGACCTGCTTTATAGTTAGTTCAGTTAGTATAAAAATTTTCATGATCTAATTTTAAGTATTTTATGATTGCCAGCGGTTTATTGTTCAATTTAGAGGTAACTTTGGGATTTTTTTCTATCGAGAAAATTTTATGGAATCATGTTTTCGCCAAACATAATACCTAACATCAATCCTCAACTTTACCATATTATTATTATTTTTATTTCAAAATTAATGCTGCAGTATTTTCGACGTATCACAGGATTCTGCTAAGCCATTTGAGGTAGTATGGGCTCTTAAACTTTGAAATTCTTTTCTTAGTAGAAGTTCTACTGCTTTACTGACCATGAACAAACTTGCGATCGATGATGTTACCGACATTTGTGTGTTGGCTTTTAGCTTCTTCTGCGCACAACGCCCCTTGACGTTCGAGGCGGTCGCGGCCGCAAGGCTGTGTGACAGCGCGACCACAGCACTGACGACACTTTGGCACTGAAGTTTTGCTCTAAATAAACTACGGCAACGCTACTCACAGCAACACTAGCGCTCACCGCTCAGATTGTACCCTCGGTCGATCTCAAGGACGCCTCGTCGAAGAGCACATCGTAGAGACCAGCGATAAGATTTCTTATAGAGAATACCATAGATGGGCTACACCATTCAGTTGACCCCATAGTAAAAGAGGTTTACAGAAATGAAATCATCATCTGCCTAGCCTTTTCACAACTATATTGGGGTCGGCTTCCAGTCGAACCAGATATAGCTGAATATCAGTATTTTAAATGGAACAACTGCTTCACGGACCTCAGATTTATGAGCTTCTGACTAACAATAACGACTGTCAAAGATCTAAAAATGACAGCCGGGACCAACAGCTTTATTACGTGCTTTCCGAGGCAAGGAGGAAACTCGCTAGACCAACCTCGGAAAGCAAGGCTTAACCCAGAAGATCGGCCTTTGCGGCTGTAATTATTGAGCTGAAGAAAAAAGAAATGAACATAATTAAAAAAAATGGTAAACTAAGGTTGTATATTTTGTCTTTGGCATTTGGGGATTGGGTAACGAGCAAGAAGTGCATAAGATTCCCAGTTTGAAGACTTCTTAAACTGTGTATATTGTTGCTTTTGTTGGTCATTCATTTGAAGCAGGTCACCCCCCAAAATAGTTCGATAGTCCATTTTACCTTTGAACAGATGGTAGAGAGCTTCTATTGATTCTGCATCTTTAGCAAACATCATCGCTTTATCCAGCAATTCAGCGGCTAGGTCACGCGAATTAAAGATATCTCCTATAACCTCCAGAAATGGATTACCGTGGTCTAGCACGTTACCCAAGTCAATATCTCTTAGTAATTTGGATGACTTGTACATTAATTTGATTTTACCCTCAGACAAAACATTTGCTATATCGGCCAGTAACATTTCTATTATAATACGGAACTGCACGTCGTGGTCAAATCTTCGCACGAGTTCACTGAGTGGTATCTTCTGCGGATACAATAATGTCTGTTTCAACAGATCCAGTCTACTGATTAAACATGATATTAATTCCTCTCGCGCTTGTCTCGCATCATCTAGTTTCTTAATGGAGTTGATTTGGTCATTGTACAGTCTCTCTATATCTATAAAATGTGTTTTATTTAATGTTATACAGTTAGGTACATAATATAACATTTCTTTTGCACATATATCTTCCAACTTTGTTAAAATATCGTATGCTTCTGTAGGTGTTGTCGTATCTTGCAGACTACCATTCATCGGGGCAAACAGTTCACATTCTGTAAGACAAAATGATAGTATTCCTTTGACGGATTCCCAATGATCTTTATAATTCTTAATATTATCTAAAAGTCCTAGATCTATCTGGTCAATTTTCTTTTTCTTCATAATTTTTTTTACTTGCTTTTTAAAATCACCTATTTCTTTGGTATCAGGGAAATCAGGCAGTTGTGCATAGATTTCATTATTAGCTAGGACTTCGTTGAACGACTTGACACACTTATTATTCTCGAAGATAAGATTGAGCATTTGCTTTGAATCTTGTATAAAGAATGATATAACTTTAACAACGTTAATATTATGGTGAATTTTAGCTTTCAGTATTTTTGAATCAATTTGAGCTTTATTTTCCAAAATCAAAGCGATTTCGTACAAAATTAAATAAGACAAACCGGTTTTCTGCCATTTTGAAACAAAAAACGCGAAGCCCTGCAGTGAATACACTCCAAAACGGCAAAATTTGAGTCTACGAATTTCTTCAAAGTAGGGTTTAGCGTTAGGTATAGCTTCAAGTCGTTGTTCCAATAGACGAAAACCTTTTTCAAGTAACGATTTATCAAGAATGGACTTATTTATTTGAAGAATGGGATTTATAATCCTTTTGATAATTATTAGTTCTTTCTTGATTTTTTCAAACCTCTGGGCCTGCGTATTTGCCATATGGATCCTTGCACTCAGTTCGCCACCACGCGTGTGTGACAAGAAGTTTCTTATGTTTTGGAGATGTCTGACTGTCTCCACAGATATTGCTGTCTGTAGCAACGCTTGTGTAGATCGCGAGAGATGATGAGAGTCGTCCGTGCTTTTTAACATTTCTCCGACCACATGGAGGACTCTTTCAATCATTACAACATTAACGTTGGCAGTATTCTCAATAGCTTCTATGTAGTAAACTATCTTTAGAAGTGAATAATGATCTCTCATGTAGTTTACTGTTTGTAAGTAGTTCTCGTTTAGCAAATTTTTTACTTTTGTTTTGTTATTTTGCATCCAAACTTCTCCTGGGTCGTCGCGTATAATATGTTCCTTTAGTATTGTTTTTAGGTCATCGAGACATTTATTGAAATGCTTTCGTTCGAAATATATGACTGATCCATTTTCTACCAAATGCATTTTAAGTGTCCAAGATTCCCTAAGTTTTATTTGTTTTTTCTGAGTATTGTACAAACGCCAATCCTCGCTAGTGCGGTAGATGAAATGATAGATCTCTGCTTCTATTTCTTTGTACGTCTTTACTGCATTTTCATACAGTTCAAGTTCAGCCGGGTTATCTTCGAAATATTTTTCAGTTTTATTAAAACGAGTCTTTAAATGTTTTCTTATAACGTACAAATTCTCCATTATGAGCCAAGAAACATAAAAATCTAATTTACGAAAGTATTTTTCGAAGAGAATGATTTCATGTCGAATCCTATCGAAATTGCTAACCTCATCATTAACGCAGTTCTTTCTATCTGCATTCAGTTCTCCAGGTTTCACCTTTTCCTTATGTGAATATTCATCATAAGTATACAAGATATCCAATATCATATTTACCGTTTCTTTGGGTTGTAATAAGCAATTTTTTAGCTTAGCCAGCTTGGGATAAATTTCACATTGAAATTCGTTGAACGTTACAAGAGACAAAAATTCAGTTGCCAGTTGCAAACCAACATAACGCAATGTTCCACCAGCTAGTGCTAATGTAAACACAAAACCAACCATTTCTATGTTTTTCACACCGTTTCCGCTCCAGTGTAAGTTTCCGCACCAGAAGTCATAAAGCATTTCGACCATGTCAAAATCTTTTAAACGCATCACGTGTCTCATTGTTTCTATTCTCTGCTTGTAGAGGATTTTAATATTGAAACTGTCCTCAGGAAGGTGGACCAAAATGTCAGTCTCTTTTAATAAGTAGTAGAGGACATCCGGTCGTTTGTTCTGACATGCTGCAAGGATTAAGTCGGTCTGAGTTATTCTGCGTGCGTATATTTTTGACAAAAGTTCTTTGTTACGTGCCAAGTTCTGATGAAAGCGTTCAATTATTTTCTTGATGTTTTCTAAATCTCCGTTTCCGATGGAATGTCGAAGTTCTTGTAAAGTTCTTATTAAGTTTCTTCTTTCCGGCAACTGTGAATAAAATAAAAATGTTATTCTCTGTTTTTGTCAATTGTATTCTATTCGGGAACAGATAATGATGATTTAGTGTGCATGTTTGTACAGCTTGGCAAGAAAGAGTTACGAAACGTTTGTTGTGAAAACACTATTTAAAAAGCCAACTACGAGTAGCCTCTGTGTCAAAAAATAATTTCATCGTGTTATTTCACTATTTTCCACATTATTTCGCAATTTACAGTGCTTAGGTACTTGTTTATTCATATTGCATGACAACTACATAATAACGACCTCAATTTTTCCAGAATCTTTTTTGACAAGCTGTATTTACATAATAACACTGAAACTAATCAAAAGGAGACTAGGTGTGTGGGGTCATGAGGCTGCGCGAGCACTCATGACTGCGAAAAATTTGTGGTACTACATTTGTATAATGCAATTTGAAGTAGACACCCAAAGTCTTGCTAACCAGGCCCTCAAACTCATTCAATTCATAAAGGATGGTTTGGAAATTGGAATGGTAAGTGACCATTCCAATTTCCACATGTTTTGTCCGTACCGTGTTCATGAATTTGTCAGCTGCCTACGACCGATACTTTTAACCTTAAAAGGGTCATAAGGAAAGTAGAGTTCATGATTAACGATCAGAATTTTGTTGGATAATCCGGCTTTCGGGATCTTTTCTAAAATCTACAATTCCAGGTCAATGTCCATTCGGATAGAAGAGATTGGAGAGCTCAAAAAATGGTCTACCCCAAGGCACCGCTCCTTTTTAGATTTAAAAGTCAATTGTTCAATATAAAAAATTAAGGTTGAATTATCAGCAATAATATTTGAAGATCAGTTTTTATTAAGTACTAGTGACCGACCGAAATTTCGGTTTCGGTTTCGGCCGGTTTCGGCCAAAAAATTTAGTTTCGGCCTTAGTTTCGGTTTCGGCCAAAATATAGCCGAAACTTTCGGCTCTGCCGAAACTCAAGTGTTCGTGCATTTTCGTGCCTCGTTCGGTTAAATTCGTAGCTAACACGTGCTTGCTCGCCGGTGGGGCCCCGGCTCAGTTCGCCTCCGTCCATTTAATCTTGAATTGAGGTTATGTTTTTGAGTTTACTGCCAAGAGTAAGGGCCGATTTTACCAGTTGCCCATTAAACGGAGTTCAATAAAACTAAGTTCAAATCGATCGCGTTTACATAAAGCGTTCGATCTTGGTTCAAGCACGAATTGATTTTACCGGTCACATTCTGATCTCGTTTACGAAAACTAAGTTTACTTTCAACACAGAACGTAAAATCGCAAACAATTGCAATAACCATAGATAAAACTTGAAGTGATAGTTGGCAAATAAACCGTCTCGCGAAAAAATAGTTTGACAATTACAATTTGTTAAAAGATTACAAAATTGTTTCTCAACAAAATGGTGTGTTATAATAATTTTCAATTGAATTAAATTAATTTGAAGTTTAAAATAATGAAATCATGGTTTGTTCCGGAAATTTTATTCTTAACTGGCAATACTAACCTCGCTTTTCGGGAATTTTTGAGTTCTGTCATTATGACCTACCACCATATTTTTATTACCGACTGGTGATACGTGCTTTGAATGTAATTCGGATTTTGAAGATTTTTTTGGACTTTTGCGCTACTGGTGACCACTACTGTAACTGTGTTCTGTGTTGCGACTGTGTAATGAAATCAACGGAAACGAGACGGGGTCTTTCGCCGCGAGTGAAAAACATATATACCTATTAGTAGAGTTGGTGGAAAATGTTCATCAAATGCCAGCGATAGAGCCCTTTTCATGCTTTTATTTTATTAATAAAAGCCGATTTCTTCGAAAATACGAAATCAACAACACGATGACAGATGACATAATCATTTGATCTGCGTTTAACCACGTTAACCGTAAAAAATTGGGCGTTCAGAAATTAAACAAGTTCAAGCTCTAACTGAGTTCAGTTTGTGTTGGTAAAATCCAATTTGGGCCTTTGAACTCAGTTAAATGCCTAAACTGAGATTAGCCTAAAGTGATCGCGGTCAATTGAAATGGTAAAATCGGCCCTTAGTCTTGTATATTCATGTCAGAATCAAATTTGTTACGAGTGAGTACGTTAATGAATAAAGAACTTATCAATCGTCAAGGTAATGACTGTATTCGAAATACAAGTTTACTGTTTCTTCATTGAAATAATGCTATTTATTTATTTTTTATTTCAACTCGAGTAATTTCGTATTGCTGAGTATAGTGCGATTGTTGAGACTTCAAATCCAGTGAAACATTGAAAACAATGAATTTTTATAATTTAGAATAGATTATGTATGGCTCAGTAAAAGTTAACCCATCAAAAACATAAATGTGAAATGAGAGCCAAAGCCAAGCATAATAGTTTGGTATTATGCCTTGGTTGTTGACTTCAACAAAAAAAGAAGTGAAATCTAAATGGGTGCCAAGTTCAATGGTCAGTTCTGAAATTTATTTAAAACAACATAAAATACATTTCTTTTTATAACTAAGGATCATACATTGTAGCCTAATTTCTGACTTGGCTATTTCTCATAAAATACGAATTATATTGTAGCCTTCATAATTTCTAAACCTGTAACTTCTCAGTTTTATTTTATTTTTCCGAAAATTTGGCTTACTGGTAGTACTAACCATCGAACAATTCGTATATGAGAACTAGCCAAGCAAGAAATTAGGCTACAATGTATGATCCTTAGTTATAAAAAGAAATCTATTTTATGTTGTTTTAAATAAATTTCAGAACTGACCATTGAACTTGGCACCCATTTAGATTTCACTTCTTTTTTTGTTGAAGTCAACAACCAAGGCATAATACCAAACTATTATGCTTGGCTTTGGCTCTCATTTCACATTTATGTTTTTGATGGGATATCATTACTTTTTGTACATAAATAATGATCTTACACTGTTGATCGCTAAATATTGAAACAATAAATAATAATAAATCTCAGTTAATAACTGTACTCTGTAGGGGATCAAGGGGAAGTTAGACACGGGACACCGTTCGTTGCCGGCAAGAAGGGAAGTTCGATTTTTACGGACAAGGATTTACATTTAATACCAATATTTATATTTGTTCATTCATTGGTCTGTTTATAATAAAATTATTTAAAAAAATTCATGTTCACAAAACCTTATACTAATCGCCTGCCCATCTTAACACCGCGATTCAGGATCGTGACGTAATTGCACAACGCCATCTAATGGGTTACGTGTAATAAATACGAAAATCAACTTTTCTTAATAATAAGTACAAAGACGGGATAACATGGATTTTAAAAAATTAGGGTGGTGTTTAACTCGTTATATATTCACGTAAAGATCATAAAATCCACATTTCACAAATAGAGTTTAGGCACTAATTAAGCAATGCCATCTAGCAAAGTAGCAATGCAATCCTTCATTGATTTAGTGCGTGGTGCAGTGAGTTTCTGAAAATGATAAAAGGTGGCGCTAGTGTTTGTAGAATACGGTTAGTTACGCTTAATAAATACGAAAATCAACTATATTCTTAATTATTAGTACAAAATTGGAAATATTTGAATTAAAAAAATTAGGGTGCTGTTTAACTCGTTATTATATTCACGTAAAGATCATAAAAATCTACATTACACAAATAATGTTTCGGCGCTAATTGAGTAACGCCATCTATGTTCTGTTGAATAAATCAATCCTTCATTGATTTCGTGCATGGTGCAGGAGTTCCTGAATATGATAATAGATGGCGATACTGGTTGTTGAATACGGTTAGTTACGCGTAATAAATACCAAACCTACTATAATTCTTATATTTAAGTACAAAAGCGGGAATATTTGCATTAAAAAAATTAAGGGTGGTATTCAACTCGATAAATATTCACGTAAAGATCTTAAAATCCACATGTAGAGATTTACAGGCACTAATTATAAGTTAAGTGAAAATTATAGTAAAATGATAAAAAATTGCCAGTTTCTGATTTTTTCCTTTGTATACACGTAATTAACTATCTGCATGCCAAATTTGAACTTTCTAGGTCATCTGGAACTGGGATATAGTTTTGATCTATAGGTCAGTCATAAAAATGACGATTTTTGGTCGTTAATAACTAAATAACCGTTTGAGATATGTTTATAAAATTTGGAACACATATCTATCTCGCCAGTCTCAATATATGTGCCAAATTTGACAAGTCTAGGTTAAATAGTTTTTGAGTTATGAGGGGCTGAAAAGTGCCTCCAAATGGTTCGTGTAATATTACACACTGTGAGCGCGCCTGTGCTTTGCTTTGGCTGGCCACGCTCAGTCGCGTGTCTAGATAGTATAGAAAAAAAAAGCAATTTCATAAAAATCTGCTATTTCCATTAGTTTGCCGTTTACCATTACTTTCTTTTCGCTTTTCCAAAATTTCGATAAAAATTCAGCAGTTTCGATTCCCGGTCCGGATTATTGATTTTTCTAAAATCCAATGATGCACTTTTAGTTATCGTTAAAATCGGTCTCCAGACTCATTCAACGTTTTTCGATATTCCTCATAGTTAAGGAAATTCACCCTGTATATATGATAATTTTTTTCATGTGTTATAAATGTAAAAAAGAAAAATTAAATTTCAGAAAATAATCGAAATTTTTAATCTATATATATAAAAATCAAAACTGACTGACTGATCTGACAACGCACAGCCCAAACCGCTGGGCCTAGAAACTTGAAATTTGGCATAAGCGCTCCTTATACCACGTAGGTGAGCACTAAGAACGGATTTTGCGAAATTCGGCCCCTAAGGGGTTGTTTTTGGGGTTGATAGTTTGTATGAAACTTCGTTACAACAAGTGCTAGGAATTTTAAATTTTGAATACGGGTTCTTTTGAGGACGTAAGAGTTACCTATGACGCGATTTTGCGAAATTCGACCCCTAAGGGGTTTGTTTTTGGGGTTGATAGTTTATATGGAACTTTGTTACTTCAAGTGCTAGAAGTCTCTAATTTTGCACGGGGGTTCTTTCTAAGACGTAAAGGCTCACCACGGTGGTATTTTGCGAAATTCGACCCCTGAGGGGTTGTTTTTGGGGTTGATAGTTTGGAGACTCCAATTTTGCATAGAGGTTATTTTTTGGACGTAAATGCTACACGATACGAGAATTTGGTGAAATTCGACCCCTAAAGGGTTGTTTTTGGGGTTGATCGTTTTTGTGAAACTTTGTTATTACAATTGCTAGGAATTTCAAATTTTGCATGGGGTTTCTTTTTAGGACGTAGATGCTCACTGAGACGAGTTTTTGCGCAATTCGACCCCTAACGGGTTGTCTTTGATGGTGATAGTTAGATGTCTTAAATTTTGCAGGAGAGTTCTATTTAGTTCTATTTAGGACATAGGTTTTCACTAAGAGAGGATGTTGTAAAATTCAACCCGTAAGGGGTTGTTTTGGGGTTGATACACGAGTTCCAAATTTTGCAATGGGGTTATTTTTAGAACGTAGGTGCTACATATAACGGGATATTGCGGATTGATTGAATTTCTGTTGTATATTGAAGCGATTTTCTTATCCCAAAAAGAGGGTGTCCGGTAGTAGAAATTCACAAAGGCAAAGTTCTAAAATCACGCGGACGAAGTCGCGGGCGGAGTGCTAGTGTGTTATAAAGTTTCGGTTTCGGTTTCGGTTTCGGCCGAAACTGAGAGCAAGGCCGGATGTTCGGTTTCGGTTTCGGCTGAAAAATCAGTTTCGGTCGGACACTATTAAGTACATAATTATGATGATACTAGCTTCTGCCCGCGACTTCGTACGCGGATCCTGTTGCTTATGCCAAGCGACGACGGGGTCGTTAAAATCGAAGATCTGAAACGTCGAATTCTAAGAGCCTGGGGACGGGAAAACAACGGGATGCGCGAGACGATTTCAGACGTTCCAGATCTTTCATTTTTGTAAGTCAACAGGAAATGCCCATCAGACTAAACAACTCTTGCTAAGACGTCATTTCTATCTATACATAATCTATACATATAATAAATTTGTAGAAAAGTGGTGTCTGTACAATGGAAATATACAAAAAAAAAGTAGCAGGGGTTGTTATTTTATCGATGCCGAACCCGAAACTGTAATTAATTTTTTTTTTTGTTTGTCGGTTTGTCTGTTTGTCTGTGTGTTTGTGCACGCTAATCTTCGGAACTACTGGACGGATTTGAATGATTTTTTTTGTTGTATAGGTATTAAGTTCCATTAACATATAGGATATAATTTATCTTGGAAACTTGAACACCTGATGCAGAACTGCAACAGACCTGCTAAACTATAAGAGATACAAAAATGATGCCATAGCAAAAATTGTTCCACGTGATGAGCATTTTCTGTTGAGAGAATAAAATTGAAGATCCTGGACACCTGATGTGGAACTTCAAGAGCCCAGCTACACTATAACATATACAGGAATGACGTCTTAGCAAGAGTTGTTCAGCCTGATGAGCACCTTCTGTTGATGTATAAAAATTGAAGATCTGGAATACCTGATGTGGAACTTCAAGAGCCTATACTATAACATATACAGGAATGACGTCTTAGCAAGAGTTGTTCAACCTGATGAGCACCTTCTATTGATGTATAAAAATTGAAGATCTGGAACACCTGATGTGGTACTCCAAGAGCCCAGCTACACTATAACATATAAGGGAATGACGTCTTAGCAAGAGTTATGCAGCCTGATGAGTACTCTCTGTCATCGTATTAAAAATTGAAGATCTGGAACACCTGATGCGGAACTCTAAGAGCCCAGCTACACTATAATATATACAAGAATGACGTCTTAGCAAGAGTTGTTTAGTCTGATGGGCATTTCCTGTTGTCTTACAAAAATGAAAGATCTGGAACGTCTGGAATCGTCTCGCGCATCCTGTTGTTTTCCCGTCCCAAGGCTCCTAGAATTCGACATCAGACGTTTCAGATCTTCGATTTTGACGACCCCGACTGCTGGCATAAGCAACAGGATCCACGTACGAAGTCGCGGGCAGAAGCTATAGTTACTTATAATTTTGTAGAAAAGTGGTGTCTGTACATTGGAAATATATGTCGGAGCCACCGGTATTGTTCCGTCAGATTCAAACATCACGTGGGCAGAGTTTGGGTCTCGTGCAATGAAAATACACTGGGTGCGGTTCACTTGGTTATTTTAATTTTAAATCACAAGTTAAATCAAACACAATTTAATTTAATCACTCACTACACTTATACTGGGCACAACGAATCGAGTACAGTTTCGGGATGTCTTCACACTGCTGCGGTCAGGCACTGAATCCGCTCCTCGCCGCCCCGATGAAACATCACGACTCTGTATAAGCGCGCGCAGACCACGTGATACTCAAAATGGCGCGCTTACGATTCGTTTGCTGTCCGTACTATTGACCGGATCCGACACGGCCATCCTGCGATTCACACGTCCTCGTGTGATCTTCTTCTTCTTCAGTCTCTTTCTACCATCTTGATGTAGGCCTCCTTCAACTCTTTTCACTCGTCCTCGTGTAATAATCACTCTGAAACACAAAATAGTCCACGACAGAATACTGTTCCACTCGGTCATTCCTGACCAAACTCTATATTCAGTTCTTTGTTGAAAATAAGGATATTTCAGAACTCTACTGTACCATTAAAACCAATACTCTTTAACAAAATCAAACATTGGGAATAGCCAATTGAAAATACATCAATCACTACCCTAGGCCACTAACAAATACTCTAGGCCACCAACAACTACCCTGGGCCACCAACAACTACCCTGGGCCACCAACAACTACCCTGGGCCACCAACAACTACCCTGGGCCACCAACAACTACCCTGGGCCACCAACAACTACCCTGGGCCACCAACAACTACCCTGGGCCACCAACAACTACCTTGGGCCACCAACAACTACCCTGGGCCATGTACCACAGTCGTTCGAATTTACTTTCACAACTCTATTGCAAGAAAACTACCGATTTTCCAGTGACCTTCGACTTTCGAGTAAAACTTCTAACGCCACGGCTCTCTAGCCGACCAGCAATCACATTGCCTTCACACATCCAACGCATGGATCAGAACTTCTGTGCGCATCCACCACGTGGATCGCCCGTGTGCATCACCCGCTGACTACACACTATGGTCTCTCAAGACCCCGACCTCCGCCAGAGCCACCCGCGCAACGCGCATCCATGGACACCAGGATGTCAATAAGATACGGACTACGGCTACGAAACAGCTACTGGTACGGTCGAAAACAATACGGCCGATAGACCGTTTTACTCGACCTCTCGCCACAACTTAATCAGAATCTACGGCAACTTCGACTGGTATATGACCTGTTGGCATGTTTGTAGGTACACTTAGAGTTCAAGGGTTTCAATGTGTAACGGTCACCATCCCAAAATCTTCATCACTCTAATAAACAGACCCTTGAACTTTGGATCTAACTAAGATTGATCGGAAATCCCAGAGCATTCAAGTACCTTTGCAATTGTATTATCACAATGCAGCAATATTATAATCAAAACAGTACCCAACTAGCAAAATAATCCTGGCATGCGATTATAGAATGCTACCTGGACTTATATAGCTCCTATGAAGGTTTTGGTAGTTGCTACTACGCTTTTAACAGCATAAATACGTGCTGTTTTTACTCAAGTACGTTGTATCCTATAATTTGTACTTATATCCGTATATAAAACCATATTTCCTGACATATTTAAGATCAGGACTCCTATAAAAGCATGAAATAAGAGTAGTTACACTCAAGAGTAATTACTCCGGTAAATTAGACTTATATGCGCCTATAAGATAACGTCTGCGGGCTATTTAAATCCTCATACTCTTGCAGAAGCATGTACCAGGAAGATATGATCTGAGGAGCAATTGCTCTTGTTATTTTTGCTTTTAGCCTCATATAAGCTAATATTTTGTGGCCAATATAAGTAAATTAAAGTTAAATCACTATAAGTCATTTATGTATCTGGTATGGTTCAACATAAGCTTAGAAGTAACTGTTAAATGAATTTCATATCCACGTTTTATGAATAATAAAACACCAAGATTATAACAGCACTCGGTATGACAAAATATTTTTTGTATATATATTTTTTTAGTTTTATCTTATGCCGTTTTAAACCTAGACATATTTATATTGGCATTCCACAGTAGTGTTATAGTCTAAGTAAGCTCAAACAATCCTGGTTAAAACTCTTATGAAGCCACTTTTGCTTGTAACGACCAGTACAGGCGAAAACACGCTTTATATAGTTTTGAGAAATTCTATTGTAGGACTTGACATCAGCCATTTTGATTACAACAGTGTGACGACCGTTTTACGAATTTTAGCGAGGGTTCCGGACATGGCACATTTAGAAGAAGTTCGAACTACGAAAGTACCAAGTCTATGAGCGATATTGAAAGTGAGGAAGGACTTTCGGATTATAACAAAAATTTAGAACTGTGTCATTCTATTAAAAACTGGGCTTTAGACTTCAATATTTCTCATTCTGCATTAAACTCTTTACTTAAAATTTTAAATATGAGATTAAACAATGTTTTGCCTAAAGATGCACGAACATTACTGGATACCAAGAAAGAAAATCCAAACATTAGTGTTTCAGCCCCAGTGCACTATTGGCACAACGGTTTGGTCAAATGTTTGAAAAAAAAATGTGACAATGTTTCTTCTTTACCAAATGAAATTTTTTTAAACATAAATGTTGATTACCAGTTTTCAACATTTCGAGATACCAGTTTTGGCTTTGACAACCGGGACATAATTATCTCAGATAACAAGAAATGTGTAACATTCCAAGGCCATTTTTAACCGACGAAAAAAAAAGGAGGAGGTTCTCAATTCGACATGTATTTTTTTTTTTTTTTATGTATGACCACGCATAACTTTTCCACACGTGGTCCGATTTCAAAAATTAAAGAAAGAGTATATCTCAAAGTTGGTCCCACTTAAATTTCAAAACTAAAATCGGCCTCCAAGGGTAGAAAAGAAGGAATTAATTGTCAATCTTCCTACAGAATTTTCAATTATGAATCGATTCTGTTGAAATAAAGTTAACAATTGTAGTTCTGAGGACATTATTATATAGCAGAGATGTGGAGAACATAACATGATGGCGTCACCATCATCAGATCAACTCCAGATCCCTGTTATTTTGTGAAGGCAGTCCCAAGAGTTCCTTAACAGTTAACAACAGCTATATCGTGTTTGGGCTCATTTCACTCAGCTTGATGAGAACTTTAGACCTAGCTGAGGTCTCATTGCCATTCAGGGTCTGAGGATGGTGACGGATAGCAGGGGCAAGAGGTCCTCAACTGATCGTGTTTGGGCTCATTTCACTAGTCTTGATGAAAACTTTATACCTAGCTGGGGTATAATTGTCATCGAGGGTCTGAGGATGGTGACAGAGGGCAGTAGCAAGAGATCCTTAAAAGTTATCAGCAACGATATCGTATTTGGGCTCATTTCACTCATATTGATGAGAACTTTAGACGTAGCTGGGGTATGACAGTCGTTGAGAGTTTAGAATGAAGACAGAACAGGTGTAGGAGGTCGTCAATAGTTAACAAAAAAAATATAGGTATTAAAAAAAAGAAATTTTTTTTAGTTACAGAAATTGACACGAGATAGGAAACTCAAAAGTAAAACCTTTTTAAAAAAAATCAAACCGACGAAACATCGAACTGAAAATAAAAAAATAAATTTTGAGGCGGCGCCAAAGAAACAGACAACGAATAGCTACGGCGAGTTATTCAACCACGACAAGATAATAATATACAACGAGCTATTCTGCTCTTCAAATAGTTAATTTATATGTTTGTTTGTTTGGCGCCGCCTCAAAATTTATTTTTTTATTTTCAGTTCGATGTTTCGTCGGTTTGATTTTTTTTTAAAAGGTTTTTAAGTTCTTTAAAGATCTGAAATCTTCTTTATACAGGAACATCGGCATAGTCTTGTTTAAATCGTCAGCAACCTATTATATAATTAAGTTAAACAATGTTTAACCTAGCACGTAGAACAAACCTTATAATATGTTTTTAACTTATCAATATAATATCAATCGATTTCATCTGGGCATTGCGGAACCCTAATCGGTAACAATGGCGAATATGCTTCGGTTTTGAGATATCCCAATATAGAACCAACATACTTATATTGGTCCTATATTACACTTGGACATGCTAAAAATACTTATTTTAGCACTATGTTACACTTGGAAATGCTTACTAAGAAAATGTCGGCTGCCTTCATAATATTAATTTAATATTAATTAATACTAAAATATAAATAAGCAAATTTCAAGAGGCGCTTTAAAATTGTAACCCAAACCACCACAGATTTCACAGAAAATTCATATTCCCCTATGAATAAGCTACTATAAGACTAACAATACTTTTTCTATTGTGGTTGACATTAATAAATTCTGATTCATTTATATACTTAAACACAAGAAGTTAAAAATATTTTTCACAGAGCACAACAAATTCCGATACTCTCTTCGACTGTTCTCAATATGAGCTTACAGCAGCATTTCTAGGAGCGTATTAATCCAAATTTTGACTATAACTTACTTATATTGAGATTAACAGGAGTAATTGTATTGACGTAATTCTATATAAGGAGCAATTTAGGCGTATATGGCATTTCAGCGGACTAATATAAATACGTTATAAGTAAAAGTAGACTTATAAAGTGGGCCCTTTTCGCGACTTATATGTGGATATAAGTCTCATATAGTCCTCGATAAATGTGGTTCTAGGATAGAATTAAAACCACTTTTTGTTAGTTGGGTAGGAATCAAATTCGTGGCCTGTGGCTAACACTAGCCCCACTAACAAACCTCTGTTTGTTTCACACCGTTCACCATGAACGCACAATACGCGACCTCCGCCAGTGCCATCCGCACACCGCGCTTCCATGGACACCGGGATGTCAATAAGATACGGATTACGGCTACGAAATAGCTACTGGTACAGTCCGACCAGCCGACCTAAGATTCCACACTATCATCCAACTCAACATCTCTACTTCAAAATGGTACTTGAACCTCAGGCATTCCCCCCAAATCCACAGCACTTAACCAGCACTATATGCTTCACTACTTACGCAGTAGTGTAAATCACTGAAGTACTTAACCAGTTCTTAACATTGTAGCGCTTAACCAGCGTTACAAATCCTATCACTTAGACAGTTATAATAAAAAAAGCTTAACCAGCGATATTAACTCACTAACGCTTAACCAGCGATAGTCAACATAAAGAACACAAGGCACCAGAGGCGTAAGTAAAAATGAAACGATTCACCTGTGTTGTAACGTGTCTGATGGTGGTTGCACGATGCAGACATCAACGCGTCGCGCCGCGCCTTGGACTGGTCCGATGCCACTGCCGCCACTACTGCTCGTACAGCGCACGGCTATGTGACATGGCTTGCCACATTTGAAGCACACCAAGGTCTTCGATGCCGGCTGCTGCGTCACTCGACTTGATGCTGTAGGTCTTCCCTTCGTATCCATCGCCTTACTTCTGCACTCAATACGCTTATGGGCGTTTTAGCACAGTTATAACACTTAATTGACGTTATTTTTCCTCGCTTGGTGTCACTTGTTTTCGATGATTCACAGATAGTGTTCATTTTTCGCATCAGATATGAAACGACTGGCGAACGTGGGTAATGTTTCTTTATCACTTGGTTTTTCACCACTCTGTTTTTGTTTAATGAGGGTACCCGCCTTTGCGAAATAAATCTTGTAAAAAGTACCTTAAATTCCTTTGTAGGCTATTTGAGATAGCCAGGTTGATTCTTCACCTTTAGCGCCTTGCTCAGCGTCAAAATAAGCTGGCATCCCTCCACTGCACATCCGTTAAAACACAAGTCGGTGGTGGCGCACCACGACCGCGCATCGGAATCCGGTTTGTCGGGGTCGAATTCCGGCAATAAAAACTTCTTATCCACTGGCTGAGTTTTCAAAGTTTACATTTGCACTGAATGTTATTGTCACTGTTACCGCGTGTAATTTCATTAGCACGATTTGATCCCAATTCTGATGTCGGAGCCACCGGTATTGTTCCGTCAGATTCAAACATCACGTGGGCAGAGTTTGGGTCTCGTGCAATGAAAATACACTGGGTGCGGTTCACTTGGTTATTTTAATTTTAAATCACAAGTTAAATCAAACACAATTTAATTTAATCACTCACTACACTTATACTGGGCACAACGAATCGAGTACAGTTTCGGGATGTCTTCACACTGCTGCGGTCAGGCACTGAATCCGCTCCTCGCCGCCCCGATGAAACATCACGACTCTGTATAAGCGCGCGCAGACCACGTGATACTCAAAATGGCGCGCTTACGATTCGTTTGCTGTCCGTACTATTGACCGGATCCGACATATATAAAAAAATAGTAGCAGGGGTTGTTATTATATCGATGCCGAACCCGAAAATGTAGTTATTTTTTTTGTCTGTTTGTAAATTCCCGGATGGTTTTTGCCACTCCAATATAACTCTGTTACATAAAAAGGGTGATAAATCAGACCTCAACAATTATCGACCAATCAGTCTTATATCCCATTTGTACAAGGCTTTTATTAAAGTAATAGACAACCGTATCTCACCCCAACTGGAAAAACACCAACCTCCTCAACAAGCTCGATTTAGACCAGGCCTCTCCACCACCGATCATCTACATGCCATAAATCAATTAATTGAAAAATATAATGAGTTTAACATGCCGATATATCTTGCCTTCATTGATTATTCAAAAGCTTTCGACAGTTTGTCACACAAAGCCATATTTGATGCTCTGGTTAACCAGGAAATTGAACCCACCTACATCAACCTACTCCGTAAAATCTATCTAAACAGCACAGCTGCAATCAAACTGCAAAATCCCGGACCATCGTTTTCCATAGAAAAAGGTGTAAAGCAAGGAGACCCGCTTTCACCCAAGCTTTTCAATAGTGCCCTTGTAGAGATCTTCAGAAAGCTAACGGCTTGTTGGGAGAGAAGCGGCACTGAAATCGGTGGGGTCCGGTTAACAAACCTTCGCTTCGCAGACGACATTGTCGTATTCTCTTCTACAGCTACAGAACTAGAGCTAATGTTGAACCAACTCAGCAATGCAAGCCTTGAGGTTGGACTGGCGATGAATATGTCGAAGACCAAACTGATGTCAAACACCACTAAGCATAGGATCAGAGTAAATGGTGAAGAATTGCAATATGTCCAGGAATGCATCTACTTGGGCCAGATAGTCTCTTTCCAGTCCAGACAAGATGCGGAAGTCGCAAGAGGAACCGAAAATGCCTGGAAGAGCTTCTGGTCCATGAAGGAGCTTATGAAAGGAAGTCTCCATTTGACACTCAAGCGGAAAATTCTGGACATGTGCATTCTTCCCATTTTGACCTATGGATCCCAGACTTGGTCTTTGACAAAAATTCAAAAGTCCAAACTCAAGGTTTGCCAACGTGCAATGGAGCGTAGCATTCTAGGCGTTAAACTTTCAGACCGCGTACGTACGCAACACCACACTACGCTCCAAAACACAAATTGCTGACGTTGGTCAAAAGGCCGATGCACTCAAATGGGCTTGGGCCGGCCACGTCTGCCGCATGCCCACTGAGCTGTGGGCCAAAATAACCACTTCGTGGAGCCCTGACACAGCCAGAAGGCGTCGCGGCAGACCTCGGAGACGATGGCGGGACGAGCTTGATAAAACCGATGACCAGTGGTCCACTTTGGCCCTGGATCATGAAAATTGGAAATCATGGGAGAGGCCTTTGCCCAGCAGTGGGATGATGTAGGCTATCAGTATCAGTATATGTTTGTCTGTTTGTTTGTGCACGCTAATCTTCGGAACTACTGGACGGATTTGAATGTTTTTTTTTTGTTGTATAGGTAGGTATTAAGTCCGGTTAACATATAGGCTATAATTTATCTTGGAAACTTGAACACCTGATGCAGAACCGCAACAGACCTGCTTAACTATAAGAGATACAGAAATGGTGCCATAGCAAAAATTGTTCCACGTGATGAGCATTTTCTGCTGAGAGAATAAATTTGAAGATCCTGGACACCTGATGTGGAACACCAAGAGCCCAGCTACACTATGGCATAATATACAAGAACGACGTTTTAGCAAGAGTTGTTCAGCCTGATAAGTAGGTACTCTCTGTTGCTGTTATGCTGTATAAAAATTTGAAGATCTGGAACACCTGATGTGGAACTCCAAGAGCCCAGCTACACTATAACATATAGGTAATTGAATGACGTCTTAGCAAGAGTTATTCAGCCTGATGAGTATACTCTCTGTCAACGTATAAAAAATTGAAGATATGGAACACTTGATGTGGAACTCCAAGAGCCCGGGCCAGCTACACTACCGCGAAATTCAAATTTTCTTAAGTTCCCCCCCCCCCTGTTTTTGATCAAAATCGTATAAGAATTGAATCGTTCGTTATTTCAATCAGCGTTAGATTTATTCATTGTAGCTGTTTATGTATTTTGTCTTTTATTTATTACGAAAATAATTAGGTATGTGAAATGATATTCAGGTATTTTAAACGTCAGATAAGAAACCGTACGAATCGAAAATAGAATAACTTTAGTTTTTTTGTATTTTAACCGGTAAGTGATAGGCTTACCTACCTACTAGAGGAAAGTTAGCATATTTGGAATACTGCAAGTAATTTGGAATACCACGATATCTCAATTAGTATTAAACACCATCTACGTGGTTTTGTTTTGAACATAATGTCACATTATATAGGATGTGAGTGAGCACTTAAAACAGAGGGCTACACTAACATTTCTGCTGACAGCCCTACGAGATTGAAACGTCTTATTTGAAAACTTTTTTGGTACGAATTCAATCCTTAATAATCATTTACTATGATATGCAAATCGTCAAAGAAATTTTTAAACTGTCAAGTGACCTTATTTCGCTGACTGAATACAATAGTGGCACAAGTCGAAATTGTGGCAATTTGAGTTAGTAATGAATTCTTGTTCTAAATTAGGTACTTTATTTTATGCAATAAAGATCCAACTCGTTAGTTCATAAACTACCCGTATAGAGGTGTAAGTGTCGTTAGTGCATAAACAATATCGTTGCATTTCTTTCATGCAATATATACCGGCTCATTATTAGTTGTGCCAGTTTTGCACAAACATCGCGAAGTTTTTTTAGTTGTGCCGGTTTAAAGAAGAAGGGCCATCTGTGACCCAGCCCCGGCGCAGTTGAAATGTATCTCAGTTTTTTCGTTATTTTATGTACATTACATAACAGTAGATAACCTTTTTTTCAATTTCAGTGGCTAACTTAATTAAATTGCTTAAATAAGCATAAGGAAAAATGTTAAAGTTACTAGCTGTTCTCCGCGGTTTTGTAAAAATTTACACCCTATTATAAGGGTGAGGATCGTGTTGGAGCACCATAAAATATTAGTTCCTGATTTCCCCATAACGTATGTGTGTCGCTTCAGTATTTACATAGGTTCTTTATCAGAAAAAATCACTAATGACCAATTTTATTTTTTTTGATGGATTTTGCAATCCTTGGTCTGGCTTCTTTATATAGAGTTGCTTTTAATAAAATCATGAAATAATAACATAAAAATCTCACGGGTAAAATGGAACGCTTATGTCAAAATGAATGTCATGTAGTCTATGAAGTAAATCTATGGTCACTGAACTGTCAACAATAAAAAGTTAAACCACGTTTTACGACAAGTCTGTTATTTATTTTAAAATATCACGAAAATCCAGCACGATATTTTAAAAGGTTATGGGCCCAGCCATGCTTACGGCCTAATAATCGTGCTGGATTAGTTTTTTATCAAGAAGGCTGCGGTCAAGCGGCAATAAATACGTCGGCCAGCTCAGGGCTCCGGTGGCGGTCGGCGGTTTGGTCGGTGAAGGCCAATATATCAATAACGCACGTGAGACGTGTGATTGCGGTAAAGCAACAATAATACGGCGATGGATTCCGTCGGAAATATGGCTACTGGACAAAGCTATCAGCAGCTTCAAGGTGTTGAAAACTGGACAGCGTGGTGTTTCAAAATACGAGTCCTCCTAAGAGCTATGGACCTCTTAGACGTCGTTGAAGGCACACTCCAGGCCAACGAAGATCAGACCAAATGGATGCAGAAAGATGCGAAAGCTCAAGGTATGTTGGTAACAAGCATATCTGAAAAGGTTATACCACAAATAGTAAGCTGCAAAACGTCAAAACAGATTTGGGATAAGCTACATACAATATTTGAACAGCGCGGCGAGCTGTCTGTGCACATACTTCAGCAGAAGTTCTTTTCAATGAAATTTGAAGAAAGGGAAACCGTATCAGAGTTTCTAGGACGGTTCGAGTCTCTCCTGAGTAAATTGAAGAATCTTAACGCTGAAGTGAGTCAAACTATGGCCATCACAAAGATAACTTCATCTCTCCCATCACAATTCCAGCACTTTGTGTCAGCATGGGAATCGGTGCCAGCAGAAAAAAGGACCATGGACGAGCTAGCGGCGAGATTACTGATAGAGGAGCAACGTGCTTCCACCAAAAACAAAGAAGATGAGTCGTCTGCGTTCATTCACAAGTCTACAAGAAAATGCTATCGGTGTGGCAAAGTAGGACATCTGAAAAAGGACTGCAAAACAAAAAGTAAAGGTACAATAATTAATGATACTAAGTGTAATATTTGTAAGAAAAATAATCATAAAAGTTCAGATTGTTGGTTTAAAAATAAAAATGAGAAAAGTCAAAATGTAAACAAAAGAAATCAAAGCAATGCATTCTCTGTGTTCGAGCTATCATCATTGTTTTACAGTCAATTAGAAAGTGATAATTGTTGGGTAATGGATAGTGGAGCTTCAGAGCACATGTGTCATGATTTTAATATGTTTTTAGACTACAAAAAACTAGAATGTCCTAGGTCCATAGTAATTGGAGACGGCAAAATCATACAAGCCATTGGTATTGGAGTTATTTCTTTAGAAGCATTTACAGGTAAACAATGGATAAATACAACATTAAATAACGTTCTACATGTTCCTAGCATCAAGATGAATCTATTTTCAGCAAGTTCAACTACAGATAGAGGTTATGTTTTGACAATTACTAGTAAAATGTGTTATTTCAGGAAAAATAACAATAACAGTGTTTGTGCACTAGCATATAGGAAAAATAACTTATTTCTAATGAAGTTTAGGTCTCATAAAGTTCAAAATGCTTGTGTTGGTAAATCAAGTGACAGCTTATCTGAATGGCATGCTAGAATGTGCCACCAGGATATTGAACAGGTAAAAAACATGTTAAATAAATGTGATATAGATTTCAGTGCTGGTAAACAAGAGGAAATAACATGTGAGCCATGTCTTTTGGGTAAGCTACATAAGAAACCGTTTCCTATAAGTTTAAATAGGGCAGATAAGCCCGGTCAATGTTTACATATGGATTTATGCGGACCTATGGAGACTGTCTCATTAGGTGGATCCAGGTATTATCTACTCATAAAGGATGACTTTTCAAAGTATAGAACGGTTTATTTTCTGAAAAATAAGTTTGAAACAGTTGATAAAATTAAAACCTTTTTAAATTTTGTTACTAAAAATTTAGAATATAAAATTGAAGTAATAAGATCAGATTGTGGTTCTGAATTTATGAACAAAGAGGTGAAGTCTCTCCTAGATCATTTAGGTATTGTACATCAAAATAGTGCTCCGTACACACCCCAGCAAAACGGTTGCATAGAACGTGAAATGCGTACAATAACCGAAGCAGCCAGAACAATATTATTATCAAGTAATTTAGATAAGTCTCTTTGGGCTGAAGCTGTCAATACAGCTGTATACGTTATAAACAGAACTGGTAAAAGTAGGATTAAAAATGTAACTCCATATGAGCTCTGGTATAAAAAGGGATTATATGATATAAACAATTTAAATGTGTTTGGTTCAAAAGTAGGTGTACACATTCCAGATCATTATCGCAAGAAATGGGATAGCAAAGCTGAAATAGGATACTTTGTAGGTTATAGTGAAACAACAAAAGGTTTTAGAATTTATTTTCCCCATAAAAATGATGTTTTGATTAAAAGAGAGGTAACATTTCTGAAAGGCAATTCTAGTAGTCAAAAGTTAGGCAATACTTTTCAAGATCATAATATTATAACCCCACTATTATTAAAAGAAGAAATAAATAATAAAGAGGATGAAATAAGAGAAGAATATCACAGTTTTAATGAGGAAGGTGAAGAAGATGTAACACAGTTATCAGATCTTGATGAAAATACAGAAGTACAAACAGAGGAAATTCTAAATTCAGAAGAAACATCCGAGTCAGAAGAAGAGGCAGAAGAAACACCTCAAGTACTAACACACTCACGGAGAGGCAGAGCAATAAAGAAACCATCAAGGCTAGATGACTACGATACAAACCTTCTGTCCATCGGTACAGAGCCAGCTACTCTAGAGGAAGCGCTTGACTCTGAAGAAAAAGAAGAGTGGAAGATTGCTATGAAGACTGAGCTAGATACCCTGATAGAAAATAACACATGGACAGAAGTAAATAGCGTACCAGAGGGGAATAAAGTAATTTCTAGTAAATGGGTTTTTAAAGTTAAACAAGTAGGTACTAATAAAGTATATAAAGCTAGGTTGGTAGCAAGAGGCTTTGAACAGTCTGATTGTGATTTAGAAGTATATTCTCCTGTAGCTAAATTGCCTACTTTTAGAGTTTTTATAGCAGTTGCAAATAAACTTCAACTTCCAGTTCATCAGATGGATGTTGTAGGCGCCTTTCTACATGGTGACATTGATGAGATTGTATACATCAAGTTACCAAGCGGTGAAACATGCAAGTTAAATAAATCATTGTATGGTTTGAAAAAGTCTCCTAAATATTGGAATAATAAGTTTGATGACTTCATGAGTAAAGAAAATTTCAGTAAATCTAAAAATGATCATTGCTTATATTTCAGAAAGGTAAATGAATGTATGCTATACGTTTTGCTATTTGTTGATGATATTCTTATGTTTTGCACTGAAAACAAGGTTTTGGAAGATTTTAAAAGCGAGCTAAGCAGTAACTTTAATATGAAGGACTTAGGTTTAGCCAAATGTTATTTGGGTATCGATATTGATCAAAAGAAAGGTACAACGGTAATAAGTCAGAAAACATATCTTACTAAAGTTTTAGAGCATTATAATATGTCAGATTGCAAACCAGTTTCTACTCCAATGGACCAAAACTTTAAGTTTGAAATACTAAAAAGGGAAAAATCTGAAAGTCCAGAAATAGAGAAAAAGTGTAGACAACTCATAGGCAGTTTAATGTATGCAGTTTGTGGTACAAGACCAGATCTATGTGTATCAGTTTGTTTCCTCAGTAGGTACCAACACTGTGCTAGTATTATGTTGTACAAGGCATTGAAACGTATTCTAAGGTATATAAAAGGTACATTAAATTACTCTTTGGTATATAATAGCACATCCACAGAATTGCAAGGCTTTGTTGATGCAGATTGGGCCGGTGACACACAAGATAGAAAATCTACCACTGGTTATTTGTTTAAATTATTTGATTGTACTGTAGTATGGTGTTGTAAAAAACAACTTAGTGTGTCATTATCCTCCACTGAGTCTGAATATATTGCATTAAGTATGGCTATTTCAGAAGCATGTTGGCTGAAGAACTTGTTATGTGACTTTGATATTGTCGGTAATGAAGTGATCTTGTATGAAGACAATCAGTCAGCAATAAAACTTGTTTATAAAAATGAAAATAATAAAAGATTAAAGCACTTGGATATTAGGTATCACTTCATTATGGACAAAATAAAGGATAGGTGTATTTCAGTAAAGTATATTAAAACACAAGATAATTTAGCTGATTTATTAACTAAGCCATTGGGAAAAACTGTTTTTGAGAAGTTTGTTAAGTTAATTTTTTAAGAATATAGGCTATGCACATAATCTATGTAATGTTGGTCATGCATTTTTAGAGTTTCATTCCGTTAAAAATAAAGGGGCAAGTTAAGTATTTGAATGTGCCAATATAAAATGCATTACTAACAATTTAGTTAGGATTAAATAGCTTAATATTTATGTTTTAAACAGGGAAAACAGGAAAATATTATGTTGAGGGGTGGTGTAAAAATTTACACCCTATTATAAGGGTGAGGATCGTGTTGGAGCACCATAAAATATTAGTTCCTGATTTCCCCATAACGTATGTGTGTCGCTTCAGTATTTACATAGGTTCTTTATCAGAAAAAATCACTAATGACCAATTTTATTTTTTTTGATGGATTTTGCAATCCTTGGTCTGGCTTCTTTATATAGAGTTGCTTTTAATAAAATCATGAAATAATAACATAAAAATCTCACGGGTAAAATGGAACGCTTATGTCAAAATGAATGTCATGTAGTCTATGAAGTAAATCTATGGTCACTGAACTGTCAACAATAAAAAGTTAAACCACGTTTTACGACAAGTCTGTTATTTATTTTAAAATATCACGAAAATCCAGCACGATATTTTAAAAGGTTTCACCCGCTGCTAGGCATCTATTGGTCGGAGTGTGATGTTATATAGCTGACAGTCTTCGTCAAGAAAAGTAACTACTAAAGTGACTATCCAAAACAAAAAGATTTTTCGAATTCGAACCAGTAGTACCTGAGAAAAGCGCCTTCAACCAAACAAACAAGCTCTTCAGCATTTTCAACTGGGCGTGGATGGCTATAATATCGAAAACTATGAAGAATATCGAAAAACGTTGAAAGGAGTCTCGAGGCCGATTTTGACGAAAACTTAAACGACATCATTGGATCTTAGAAAATTCTATTATTTTGGCCAGGAATCAAACCCGCTGGTTTAGAAAAAAATCACATCCTGTATTATTAATTTATTACACTATTCGATAGTGTTGGCAACAAGATTCAAATTCTGGGAAGTAATCATATACGGCAACCTTAAGGAAATAGAAGATTTTTATGAAATTGCTATTTTTTCTTGTTACTTGTGCTTTGAAGATTGATCACTTCTTTTTTACTATACGTTTTTCTACCTTTAGATATAGATAAAATTATGAATTACCGTACAATGTATGAGCAAGACGCACCAAACGATCCTAATAACATTATCTGTAGTCCTGGTAGTCCTTAGATTTTGCTACCAACGTCTGAATTCAGAACTGAACCCATAGAAGACGATTTGACTGATTGTGAATCTAGATAGATACAGGGGCATTTGCTGTTTATTAGGAATGGAGATCCATTAAAAAGCCCTTCGCGATAATTATGACATTCTACTTGATTTACCCACCATTGTGTCTCCAGAGCACCATTACTCTGAAGTCAATTTATGTAACACAACTTCTGCGATTCTAACAGATGTGTCTTTAAGTTCGGAGTCAGAAATTGACGACTCTGATGCCGACCCTGATGAAATTCTTGATAGGATCGAATCCAGAATTTCTGAGTCTGATGAAAGTTTACCAAATCTATCTGAAAGTGTGCAGGAAGGAAACATTAAACCTAAAACTCGCAAAAGAAAAGCAAATCCAATCCTATAATTTCCTACTGGAATCATAAGTGTGACTGGTGATTTATGTTGGTTAATTTTTGTTATATTTCTAAATTAGATTTTATTTTTTAAGTGTAGAGCTTTTTGTAAGTGCAAACATAGAGTACAGTAAATAAATTACCTTTTCACCTCACGCGCTCGGAAAGATTCTATTTCTCATTCAAAATCTGAGCACAAAACTCCATTTTGTGCTCTAGAAACAAAATCAAAATTCGAACACGCTTTATTCAATTGTTTTCTACACTGGCAGGCGAGCCGCCCTCATTGCATTTCCTCGCTTAGTGAGGTGAAAAGTTGTGTGTTGCACTCGGCAGCAAAGTTTTTCTGCGTCTCGTACCATTGAAAACTTCGCATCGCTCAGGATTCTATATTTGAACCGCTCGTTTCTCTCGCGGTTCAATCTTAGAATCCTTCGCTAGCTCAGTTTTCAATTCAAGTACTCGCGCCAAAAATCAACTTTGCAGCCTTGCATAACAAATAACTATTTCACCTCACCCGCTCGGAAAGATTCTATTTCTCATTCAAAATCTGAGCGCAAAACTCCATTTTGTGCTCTAGAGCACAAAGTGTTGTTTAAAATTCGAACACGTCTGGTATTCAATTGTTTTCTACTTTTCTACTCTGGCAGGCGAGCCGCCCCCACTGCATTTCCTCGCTTAGTGAGGTGAAAAGTTGTGTGTTGCACTCGGCAGCAAAGTTTTTCTGCGTCTCGTACCTTTGAAAACTTCGCATCGCTCAGGATTCTATATTTGAACCGCTCGTTTCTCTCGCGGTTCAATCTTAGAATCCTTCGCTCGCTCAGTTTTCAATTCAAGTACTCGCGCCAAAAATCAACTTTGCAGCCTTGCATAACAAATAACTATTGTTGATTTGTTTAAAACTGATTCTAAATACATAGGGCAGTCAGACTGAAAAGTATGCTAATGAATATTAAGTTACTAAACATTTATGGTACTTTTATTTACGTTTTAACAATTCCATTGATGAGCACTTCTAGTCTTATATTCTACTTAGCAAGTTTTTCGTGAAAACGCATTCTTATTTACTTTACTTTTATAACATAATTTCTAGCATTACTCAAAAAAGTGAAAACAAAACAATGCAATACTGGCATAACTCGGAGTCACCATCTTCTGAACCTCATATTAATAAAAATAACAAAAGATATTTCAAAACGATTACTCCTGACAATGGGGAAGGCAAGTGTCAAAGTGAAAATGACAGTTTGGTCCCCAAAGAACTGTAAAATCAAAGGAATTTTCAGAAAAAAAAAACATTTATTGATGTAAAATGACTAGATGTTGTGTAATAAGCTGTAAAAATGATGGAATACACTTTTCAAAATAATATCTACTTTTCTTTTGGAGGTTATGTACCAGTATTGCATCGCTCGAAAATCGAAGAATTATCACCTGGAACGAGTTTTGTAATAGTTGTGGTGTTAAGAAATTAAATATATTGTGATATTTCTCGAATCTAAATAGAAAAAAAGGTTAAAATTACTGACTTAAAACATTATGATATTTTATCAAAATAGAAAGTCAAAAGCAGCATTATATTCTTGATAAAGGAGAGGACAGGTAAAACATACCTACACTCAAAAATTGAAACCTCAACTACAAGTAATTGTGGATTTATTACGGTAAAATCAAATGTATAACCACTCAATTAAATCACTTTTTTTCTCTTGTAGATGCGCCGCGGCGTCTTAATTCTTCTTTTAGTATATAGTACTTGCATGGACGAATAATTTTCCATATTTGTTTTGTATTTATACTCAATTTTTATAACAAATAATCTTGTTTGTTTTTTTGTACAAGGTAGACGTGGGGACCAACTATCGCAGCGCCATCTACGATTAGCTTTGAGTTGCCATCCCCATTGAAGCTTTAACGTAGATGTTTATAAACCAAACATGGACTATATATTCCATAAAATACAGTCAGTAAGAGCTTTTTTGTGCTCGCGCACTAGTCCTCGAATATTTTATTGTACGTTTTCTCAAATTGTTGAATTTTGTCTTGTGCCATTATTGAATTCAGTCAGCGATTTGTTTGTGAATTTGTTTTCATTTTATAATTATTTCTAAAACTAAATAAGAGAAATGGAGTTATAGTTTAGGATGTCCTGTTGTTAACTTGGAATACTAATGCTAATGGGATCATGGGGCTTGTGGTGCTGAAGAAACTTCTAGAAATCAATAAAGGACCTTCTGTCTTTACTGTAAGGATAATTGTAAGTCCAAACTAAGCACGGATCTATCATATTGTGGTTGATTACAAAGTAATTATTTTTGTGGGCGATTTTGTTACAGAAATATTTAAATTACAGATTACACACATATTGATTACCTACAAAAAGAAAAAATACTGTAAAATTAGCTACAAAATCTAAATTAATTAAGAAAACAGTAAGCATTTGATTAAGAAAAAAGGTTTATATAATTTTGAATACTGTATTTCAAATTACCTGCACCCTAAGTCAAATCACGATTTCGGAGTTTTTTAGGTTAGGTAATTCAAATTTTGAGAAGGTTCCTCATTTTTCGTTTGGTTTGACAGCTTGTAGGTATTATTTAAGCTAAATAATTTTCAAATAATTTAAAGTATATTTCATTGGAATAACCCATTTATTTTTCAACTTATTTTCAAAATACAAACTGGTATTCTAAATAATGCTGCTTCCTCTATTATGCATCCCTTTCACTCGTAGCACATTCTGATTGATACAAGACAGGTCTTAACATGATCTGTTTAATCTAACATGTTAATTTAACAGATCCATCAGTTATAAACATAGGTCGGAATTAGGTACCTACTTATTTCGGTACTTGCATCGAAATGTTGATATTTTAATAGGTATTATAGAAATTCCCGGGATTTTTCTGCTCTTTAAGTCATTCCGGAATTTTGGGCATGTCCACTTTATTCTTTCGCTGTCTAATTTCATGAAGAATAACTCTACGGACTCTACCTAAATTCCAACCTATGTTGTAGTTATAAAACAGTTATTCTAAATGTTGTTATTATTGCATTATTTACGATAAACAAAAATGTGTTTTAATATTCGTTGACTTACCTCTTTTGTGTAAAAATAAAAAATTGACGATAGGTATCCAGAAAACGTATTTGTAATTACGTTAAACACGGAATATACCTAGACTCAATTTTAGAGGCATTTTCTACTAACTGTAGGTAATGATAAGTACGTTTTTTTTGATTCTGCAAGCGTTCTCCGACAGTCGTTTCTCCTTTGGACTGATCACCGACAGGACGTTCCGTTTAAGAGAGATTCGTCGATATAACGTTTCACCTATGGATGTTTCGCCGACAGAATGGTTCACATTTGTTTGTTTCGTCGACAGGACAATTCAACTATGGAATATTCACCGTCAGACCGTTTTGTCTACGATTGTTTCGACATGCTATTCTAGCTTGCTACAAAGGAAATAGAAACTGTTTTAATGTAACACCGTCTGAAAAAACTTTTGTGTAGGTACTATAGATGTGGTAAAATTGGTTTAAACAATGTATACTCAGTTGTAGTTAGCTCATTTTATAACATGAATAAATAAAAACACTTCTATAATCTTTTGTTTTTATATTTCCCCTTTATTTGTTGGTAATAGATAAATACTATTAATTAAAAGTATCTACCTACAGACGGTGTTACATTAGGGTAAGTAATATATGATATAACTACAAAATCTCTAAAATTTACAAGAGATAACGACTGAATATATAATTTTATTTGATATAACGATCTGTTAATATAGTAAACGATTGACATAATTTTATTATGACTAATTTCTTTAAGCATAAAGCCCGGTTTCCACTGCAAGCGGAGCGGGCACATTAATGACCCAGCGGGTGAAAAGAGTAAAAATGAGCTCGCTCTGGGAACGCAAAAACGAGTTGTTGGTGGAAATACAAGTATGCAGTTTGCGCTTGCGAGTTTAAAGGAGTCATTAATGTGTCCGTTCCGCTCGCGGTGGAAACCGGGCTTAACAATCAATGAATATAAATTCGTTTTGTATACCACTCAAAAGACATAAAACTTATTTGCTCTAATTTTTTTTCTTCCTGGAAAGTAATTTAACACTGATGTGCCTAGTAATAGTACCACCTGCCATGAATGTTGGACGGAGCCCCGCTTCGCGGGGCTCCTATTTCTGCGTACAGGGTTTAAAGTAACCGTGTCGGGGTGCCTCAACTCCCGAGCTCGCTTCGCTCGCTCTTGCATCCTAGGTCAAATAACTGATTACTACCTGTCATGCTGGCTCGACGGCTCCTATTTCTGGGTGCAAGGTGTAAAGTAACCTAACACGAAGGGGATGGCAGGGTCTTTCAGACCCCGCCATCCCCTTCGAACCTAACCTGTCCGTGTCGGGGTGTCCCAAGTCTCGAGCTCGCTTCGCTCGCTCTTGGATACTTTTTTCTAATAACAATAGCAATCGTGAAGACAAACAATCAAAGTCCAAGGGATAAGCCAAAGTCATCAAATAAAATGTTTAAACGTTAAATTATATGTTTCAAACGTTATATGTAATGATCTTCGCTTAAATAAACGTTATAATATATCAAATAAAATTATATGAAATGAGTTTTAGAGTAACACAAACACTATGTGTAAAGAAATTATATCAACCGTTGGTATATCTCACGTTGATTATATCATGTGAACGTTATTGAAATGAAAATATATCAAATAAGTTTATAAGAAATGAGACGCACCCGTTACATTAAAACATTTTCTATCTCCATGTCTTTGTGGCAAGCTAGAATAGCAGGTCGAAACAATCGTAGACAAAACGGTCTGACGGTGAATATTCCATAGTTGAATTGTCCTGTCGACGAAACAAACAAATGTGAACCATTCTGTCGGCGAAACATCCATAGGTGAAACGTTATATCGACGAATCTCTCTTAAACGGAACGTCCTGTCGGTGATCAGTCCAAAGGAGAAACGACTGTCGGAGAACGCTTGCAGAATCGTTTTTTTTAAACTTCTTTACATAAAGTTAATAGTTAATTGTTATTTCAAAAAACACAAATTAACGCATTGTGAACTCACTATCACAACATTTAATTTCTTTGTGTCCACTGAATCATCATGTTTTATCAAAGTACTGATAACGAAACTCTTACCCGAGGCGATACTTCGATAACTTGTAGGTACATAATAATATATATTATGATACAAAAACGGGGAAGGTGATGTCAGGAAGGGTTATTGTGACGTCATGCACACTGTTAGGGACTTTACTCATGGGGCGATGCGATATCGAATTGCATCGATTGACGATATCGGTCAGATATCACACAAGCGTCCGGCCGAAGAAAAAGTATGGACAATCGCTAGTGTTTGCTAATGGAGTCGCACGGATTGACGATATCGCTCACAGATCTGCTCGATATCGAATTGCATGTACGTCCAATGCATATAATAATAATTCTGTGTTCGAAATTCGATTGCGCAACTACTCGTCACTGCATGGCGACATCTTTTGTCTTTGGTTTGCTGCGCCTTTATGTCGTAGTAGTAGTAAGGAGGATTTTTAAAGTGCACGGTCGAATTGAATTGCATCACTCCATTAGTGCGACAAAATTTATAATAGTTTGAAAGTTACAGGCGCCTAAGAGTTACTTTTGAAAAAAAGAAAACCTATAAACCTAGTGTTTTACTGTGTCAGAAGCATTCTAAAAAATCATTGAGATAGGATAACATTTAGGGGTAGGAAAACGTTTTCTCTTTTAGTATGGACGAGCGCTCGGTAGACGATCCTCTTAAATCGGTAATCGACTCGATATCGCACGAATCGCGTCGCGTCGCATCGCGCCTTGAGTAAAGTCCCATAATTGTATATTGTGTCTAGTGATGGGTTTTTATCCGGATAAATACTCAAAATGGATAAATACTCAATAAATATCCATTTTTACTCGAGTTTTTATCCAAAACAGTGGATAAATACTACTTATAGTGTAAGTTACATTGTTCATCGTAAATTTTGTTGTTTTACAAGAAAAATGATTGAAATACATGAAAATCTGTAAACATAGATTTGTAACGTACTTTTTTAATCACTTTAATAATTACAATTACTTTATGCGTTGAAAAAAGGAGGAAATATTCACGTTTTTTCATAATTCGTTGTTTTCTTTTTTTCAATTTTTCAATGATAACTTAAATAAAACATAATTTTCAGTTTCTAATTAATTATGAAGTAGGACTGACGCGGACAAGCCACCGCACATTTGTCAAATCTAACCGAGTCTAACTGAGTGTAACCGTCAGACTGACTCCGATTCTGATGGAGTCTGACTCCGAGTCTGAGTCTGACCGAACCTAATACAGAGTATGACTGAGTCTTACGGAGTCTTAACGAGCATGACTTCGAGTTCGAACAAGTTTGACCGAGTCTTATAAAGTCTTACCGAATCTTACGGAGTCTTAGCGAGTATGATTTCGAGTCCGACCGAGTGTGACTGAGTCCGACTGATTCTTACTGAGTTTTAGCGAGTATGATTTCGAGTCTGAACGAGTCGAGATGACTGACTCTGACCGTCTTACTGAGTCTGACCCAGTCTTACGGAGTCTTAACGAGCATGACTCCGAGTTCGAACAAGTCTGACCGAGTCTTACCGAGTCTTACGGAGTCGTAGCGAGTATGATTTCGAGTCTGAACGAGTCTGACTGACTCTGACCGATTCTTACTGAGTCTGACCGAGTCTTACGGAGTCTTAACGAGTATGATTCCGAGTCTGACCGAGTTTTACCAAGTCTGACTCCGATCCTGACTAAGTCTGACCGATTCTTACTGAGTCTTACCGAGTCTGACCGAGTCTTACCAAGTCCGATCGTGTCTTATCGAGTCTTACGGAGTCTTAGTGAGTATGATTCCGAGTCTGACTGAGTCCTACCACGGCTGACCGAATCTGATTCTGAATCTGACTGAGTCTAACCGAGTCTTACCGAATCTTAACGAGTCTTACTAAGTCTGACCGAGTCTTACCGAGTCTTCCGGAGTATGACTGAGTCTAAACAAGTCTTACTGAGTCTAACCGTATTCGACACCGGGTCTTACTCCGAGATTTGATCTATTTTTTCATATTAAACGGTTTTTTTTTTTTTTTTGAAGTGAAAACTTCTTTAGCGGCGTTGTACACTTTTTCTGTAATGGGTAAAAAATTTAAAACTCGCGTCAGGGTCACGTGACCGTCAGGGTCACGTGACCGTCAGGGTCACGTGACCGTCAGGGTCACGTGACCCTGATCGAAAATGAGTAAGACGTCATTCAAATTAAAAATAAAACATAGTAACAAAAAAGTTTTCACTTCTACCGGCACTCCTGGAGTGCAACCTTTTTTTTGAAGTGAAAACTTCTTTAGCGGCGTTGTACACTTTTTCTGTAATGGGTAAAAAATTTAAAACTCGCGTCAGGGTCACGTGACCGTCAGGGTCACGTGACCGTCAGGGTCACGTGACCCTGATCGAAAATGAGTAAGACGTCATTCAAATTAAAAATAAAACATAGTAACAAAAAAGTTTTCACTTCTACCGGCACTCCTGGAGTGCAACCTTTTTTTTGAAGTGAAAACTTCTTTAGCGGCGTTGTACACTTTTTCTGTAATGGGTAAAAAATTTAAAACTCGCGTCAGGGTCACGTGACCGTCAGGGTCACGTGACCGTCAGGGTCACGTGACCCTGATCGAAAATGAGTAAGACGTCATTCAAATTAAAAAAAGGTTGCACTCCAGGAGTGCCGGTAGAAGTGAAAACTTTTTTGTTACTATGTTTTATTTTTAATTTGAATGACGTCTTACTCATTTTCGATCAGGGTCACGTGACCCTGACGGTCACGTGACCCTGACGGTCACGTGACCCTGACGCGAGTTTTAAATTTTTTACCCATTACAGAAAAAGTGTACAACGCCGCTAAAGAAGTTTTCACTTCAAAAAAAAAAAGGTTGCACTCCAGGAGTGCCGGTAGAAGTGAAAACTTTTTTGTTACTATGTTTTATTTTTAATTTGAATGACGTCTTACTCATTTTCGATCAGGGTCACGTGACCCTGACGGTCACGTGACCCTGACGCGAGTTTTAAATTTTTTACCCATTACAGAAAAAGTGTACAACGCCGCTAAAGAAGTTTTCACTTCAATAAAACATAGTAACAAAAAAGTTTTCACTTCTACCGGCACTCCTGGAGTGCAACCTTTTTTTTTTTTGAAGTGAAAACTTCTTTAGCGGCGTTGTACACTTTTTCTGTAATGGGTAAAAAATTTAAAACTCGCGTCAGGGTCACGTGACCGTCAGGGTCACGTGACCGTCAGGGTCACGTGACCCTGATCGAAAATGAGTAAGACGTCATTCAAATTAAAAATAAAACATAGTAACAAAAAAGTTTTCACTTCTACCGGCACTCCTGGAGTGCAACCTTTTTTGAAGTGAAAACTTCTTTAGCGGCGTTGTACACTTTTTCTGTAATGGGTAAAAAATTTAAAACTCGCGTCAGGGTCACGTGACCGTCAGGGTCACGTGACCGTCAGGGTCACGTGACCCTGATCGAAAATGAGTAAGACGTCATTCAAATTAAAAATAAAACATAGTAACAAAAAAGTTTTCACTTCTACCGGCACTCCTGGAGTGCAACCTTTTTTTTTTTGAAGTGAAAACTTCTTTAGCGGCGTTGTACACTTTTTCTGTAATGGGTAAAAAATTTAAAACTCGCGTCAGGGTCACGTGACCGTCAGGGTCACGTGACCGTCAGGGTCACGTGACCCTGATCGAAAATGAGTAAGACGTCATTCAAATTAAAAATAAAACATAGTAACAAAAAAGTTTTCACTTCTACCGGCACTCCTGGAGTGCAACCTTTTTTTTTTTTATAGCCTGTTCTGTCCCACTCCTGGGCAAAGGCCTCCCTCCACTCCTTCCACTTCTCGCGAGCTCGTGCGTCCTCCTTCCAATTTGGACAGAACCTGTCCAGTTCGTCCCGCCATCTCCTTCGCGGCCTGCCGCGACCCCGTCTTACTGTATCAGGGCTCCAGTTTTGAGCTATTTTGGCCCACAGTTTGTCCGGCATGCGACAGACATGTCCTGCCCAGTCCCACTTGAGTTGAGCAGCCTTTTGAGCCACGTCTGCTATATTTGTTTTGGAATTTATTAAACGGTTTACCTTATTTAAAAACATGTCAACTAAACTTGTTTTCAACCCTACCTAACATAGGGCTTTGGCCTTGTTGACGTCATCTCAAGGCCCAATTGCCGTGTCTGTGGCAGGACCTATTCAACCCTTGCCCTGCAGGCAGTTATCAGTAGTGACTAGTCACGGTACGTCCTCCCCACTTCGTTAAGAGGAAAGAAAATATATTTATTTTACAGTCAAACATGTCATCGGCGTAGCAGACAACGTCGATACCATGGAGGATTGTACCACGTAGTGCTCGGTCAAGCAGAAACAGTGTGCCAGGTACCAAATGCGACGGTGCACCGTAGATGGTTTGAATTCGAAACTTCATAATAGCGGAGCGCTTCCTTAATTTAACTCTAGGGCAAAGTCTGGAAGACGTTCGTCATGACGAGAGACAAGATGTCTTCACCCCGAGCGATTGCTTCCGCAGCCAAAGCCCATTTTTTTTAACGAAGATAAACTGTCAAATGAGTCGTCCAGACTTGTACTGACTAAAATTCACGGTGTTTCTGCAATAGCCATTTACGTTTCAAGGTCACTGTTACCTGTTTAGACAGTCTCGCGACCCCGCCAGGCGTTTGGCCCACCATGGGGGCCTCGTCAGTCAGTCAAATCACTCACATGCACGTTTGGCAGAAGCCAAACAGGATATCTACAGATCCAAGATACGCAAACAAGATAAACTGCATATAAAATGAGGCAGAGTGAGGCTGCAGTGAGAAACAAATTGCTTCTCCTTGACTGGAGAGACTTCTGAGACCTAATAATACAATAATATCATTTTTGGAGAGCCCAAGTAACAATACTTGTCATTGAATTTGTAAAAATAACCATTTTATTCGCAAAAAATATAAATATCCATCATTTTGAGTAAATATCCGATAAAAACGATAAAAAAAGAGTATTTATCCGTTTCGGATAAATACTCGAGTATTTATCTTCTGAGTATTTATCCTCCGCCCATCACTAATTGTGTCAGATACAAGCTACCAATGAATATTTGGTTTCTGTAGAACCAGTAGATATGAGATTATCTACTCCCTGCGTAAACGTGTTTACGTTTTTTGGGTCCAGTTTATTAGGGGGTTTGTGTTCAAAATAAAACAGTTGAAAAACATTTTCAAATTGTTTTTTGATAAAATAATATCCTTGACAATTTACGATAACTTAAAAATAGTAAACATGATAGGAACAACAAGGATTGTTATATTTACAAATAACTTAGTACCTACATACCTACAAGAACAGTGGTGGCCCAGTGGTATCGACCCCGACTTACGAGTTGTGAGTCGTGGGTTCGAACCCAACCAGATGCATCAATTTATTCATCACCACTGCTCTCAAAACGGTGAAGGAAAACATCTTGAGGAGACAGGCATGTCCTAGAACCAAAAATTCGAAGACATGTGACATCTACCAACCCGCACTGGGCCCGCGTGGTGGATTATGGCCTACTCCCTCTCACAGAGAGGAGGCCTGTCTCCCAGCAGTGGAAACATTAATTATTATAGGCTGATAATGAAGTACCTACATAATATAAGTACGGCTAAACTCATCGAGAAACAAAGTTACACAAGTTTCATTAACAAGAAAACAGACATTTGACACGTATTGTTATTTATTACGTAAATCAAAATTGACGACAATACGACACTTAAAAATTGGCAAAACGTCACAAACAAGTACAGTTTTTACTTGCTTCTGACATAACGAGCCCCTACTCTCAAATTCTGAAGCATTTTATCTTTGTAAATATCCTTTTTTTTCGAAAAAAATGTGTCGCGTTATTTTTCAATATCTCGCTGGCGAATTAATTAAATTTGCAATTTATTGATGCTTCCAAATTGCCTATTAATAGCTTTTTTATGGCGTGTTAAAATCATCAAACGAGTCCTCCCACCCCCGGGCAGGGTGGAAGGGACTGTCAGACTCGTACTGACTAAAATCCACGGTGTCCTTCAATAGCCCTTTACGTTTCAGTCGGTTAACTGTTAATAGAGATGATTTAGTTTCACTTGACCCGTTTTCTGTCTGTGATCAAATCTTGCAAGTTAAATTTAACACACTTCCTGGTTTCCGATTGATCTGAAACTTTTCACGTATATGTATATCGCATGACAATGCAATATTATGATGACTTGGAGCTGATCTGATGATGGAGCTGGAAGGTGGCCATAGGAATTCTGTGACGAAATGACGCAATCCCATCGAGTTTGGGCTCGTTTGATTCGTCTTGGCGAGTACTTTGTCTTTACATAGTAGTTTTTTTCATTATAAAGCAAACAAACGCTTTTTTATTTTTCATAGAACTTCAGTTTTTGTCAGAAAATAAGTCTTTAACTGAGCTAGCCTTTACTAAAATCAATGATTTAGACTCCTTAAGCAATCGTCAGCTTTCTGAAACAAAAAAAAAATATTGTTATATTTTTATACGCAATAACGCCTGCGTCGCGTCTTCGCAAAGATATTTTTAAAAAACGAAAAAATTCAGATTGCGAGCAGGGTGCGAACCTGCGTCTTCTGGATAGGTACTCCAGACGTATACGTGTAAACAGCGTTCAAAAAACAACGGGACGAGAAGTTTCAGTATTGTGAGTAGTGGCGTCTGGAGTACCTATCCAGAATACGCAGGTTCGAGCCCTGCTCGCAATCTGAAATTTTTCGATTCTTTAAAATATCTTTGAAAAAATTTATTGTTTATTTTTTAAAACATTGCCCTACCTCTAGGGATATCTCCTGTATCGTGAGTGGATTTACAAACATAGAAACTTCACATACACAAACGCCTAGACCCGTATCAACTACTTGCATATTCAAATATTTACTCCGAGCGGGAATCGAACCCTGGACACGCAGCACAACAGTCCAATCGCTCAGCCACTGCGCTAATCGTGTCGTCATGAAAAACAAGATATTTGCAAAATATCTAGTTATCAATAATTGGCGGATCCTGATCGGACGGCGAGCAGTTGAGGTGGCCCAGTGGTATCGGTCCCGACTTACGAATTGTAGGTCGTGGGTTCGAACGCCGCCAGGCGCATTACTTTGTGTAATTTATCTCATCACCACTGCTCTCAAAACGGTGAAGGAAAACATCGTGAGGAAACCGGCATGTTCTAGAACCAAAAATTCGAAGACATGTGATATCTACCAACCCGCACTGGGCCCGCGTGGTGGATTATGGCCCACTCCCTCTCACAGAGAGGAGGCCTGTGTCCCAGCAGTGGGAACATTATAGGCTGATGATGATGATGATGATCGGACGGCGAGCAACCCATTACTCGCCGGTCATATAACCGCTGTTGTAACTCACCCTCAACACGTAGTAGCGCCGTGTTCCTCCTCAATATGTGTCCGGAACACTGACCGCGATCCGGATTCAAACCCGCACGCGCCGCACACCAACACGTCGGCCGCCTCCACTTCTTCGGTGTTTAAATGTACTGTATCTGTTGACAAGTAAATTAACATTAAGATGAATGCTCCAACCAGCCCGCGAAATTCAAATTTTCTTACGTTTTTTGCAATTTGCAGGCCAGTGACATGTTGTAACTTTATCAAAATATGAATTGCGGTAATAACAAGTATAATTTTAAAATATCTGGCAGACCGAGCTTCGCTCGGTTTTTAAAATGTCTATATCTTGGGAACCGAGCTTTTCTCGAACCTTGATAAATCAATTCCTTGAGCCGAAAAACCCCTAATCTGTAACTTTCATGAAAATAATTGGAGCCGTTTCCGAGATCCTGATTATATATAAATATATATACAAGAATTGCTCGTTTAAAGATATTAGATAGATATAAAAATGATCAAAAAATGTTTTGATCATTTTTATATCTAACATTCGCTCCATCAGCTCTCACATAGAAAGGTGTAAATTGTTAAAATCTCCGAAATCTAACTTAGATGCACCTTTTCTATGTGAGAGCTGATGGAGCGAATGTTTTGATCATTTTTTTATTTAAAATTATACTTGTTATTGCCGCGAATCATATTTTGCTAAAGTTACAACATGTCACTGGCCTGCAAATTGCAAAAAACGTAAGAAAATTTGAATTCCTCGGGCTGGTTGGCTAAGTCATGACTAAGCTCCTTAAGGCGGCGCTAGTCGCGAGCTCGAACTCACTGGCAGGCATGGTCAAAAACCATGATATTTCACCGGAAATCGAGCCATATTGTTCATGTGTGCGCGAGCGTCATCCAACCGTGGAGAAAACAGGGGAAAACATTATTCAGTGAGATGCACGATCATTCACAGTAAAAGGCGCGCGTAAAAAAATACGAAAAAGCCTTTGGAAGAAGGGGTTTTATGAAAAATCCACTGCACCAATTAATTTCAAATAAAATTTATTAAATTCTTCGATAAATTTGCTGTGTCGGTACGGACTTCGTTTTGGAAGTTTGATGCTTCTTTAGCTTCTAATTTACATCTAAAATTGTGTTAAAATTAGCAAAAAAAACCGGCCAAGTGCGTGTCGGGCCACGCACAGTGTAGGGTTCCGTAGTTGCCCATCAAAATACTTATGCGAACTAACTAAACTGATTCGCTGAATTTAATTTTAATTAAAAAGAAGAATTTTCAAAATCGGTCCAGGAGTCTAAGAAATCGGGGAAAATACATAAAAAATAAAGATTACGACGAATTTAGAACCTCCTCCTTTTTTTGAAGTTAGTTAAAAATAGTTGACGATAAAAACCCACCTATCCCCAAAAAACATACCGTAAAAACATACCTATTAAAGCTGTAAAAATAAAGTTGACAAACTTACATTTGCAGTTGAAGAACGTGTACATTTTGTTTAAGAAAATATGTTATCCAAGTACATTTTATAAGTTGGTCGACTATTACTCGTAAAATTGTAAAGCCTACTTAGTCGTGATAATTTTCTTTTAAACTTCGTTATATATACTACTATTGTGAATTTTTTCACACCCCTAAACATAACCGTTTAGCTGGTAGAGGGGGGGGACACTAGAGTCGAGCAAAATTTAGCACTTTAAAGCTTAATATTTCACAAACGAATTTTTTTACCAAAAAATTATTAATGGAAACTATCAATATTTTTTAAAGACCTATTTAATGATACCCCACACTAAGGGGTACGCGAGAAAAAAAAAAAACATCCCCTCTTTACGTGTACAGGAGGTACCCTAAAAAAAAATATTTTACGAGATTTTATTTTACCACTTTTTCGGCACAACAAATCCGTATATTTACACCAAATTACAGCTCTCTAGTGCTGTGCGTCTCTGAGCTAAACTGCGGACAGACGGACGGACGGACGGACGGATGGACATGGCGAAACTATAAGGGTTCCTTGTTGACTACGGAACCCTAAAAACGAATCTTTAGAAGCTCGTAACTTTTTAATAGCTTCATATTTTACAATTCTTACAGACAAAATTAATAATGAGACAAAACGATACCATGTTTAATTTTGGATGTACCTTGTCAAATAGTGGAGTAAAACCCCAACGAAGTTTCTATGGACAAATGTTGACTTGTTTGACCTTAAGTTGTTATAGGTTTGGTCTGCGACTTTACTCGCTCTTAAATTGGAAATTATCGGACATGCGGACGGCGAGTAATGGGCGACTCGCTGTCCGATCATGGACCATGCCCGGGTCGACGGCGCGTCGTGTCCCACGCGCGCCTCAAAGAGCTGTCAGCAATATGACGGGGCCTTAGAAGGCCAAAGCCTGCCGGGGTCGCGGGACTGTCGGTAACCGTGGCTGCGGAACATAAAGGGCTATTGAAGGACGCCGTGGATTTAAGTCAGTACAGTCCCTCCCGTCCTGGGTGGGAGGACTAATTTGATGATATTACCACGATAAAAAAACAGTCCCGCGACAAAAGGTCATATTGACGCGGAATTTCAAAGATTTAATTTGAGTTTTGATTTCAAAAAATTTTCAATGCATTCAATTGTTCCAAAAACTGCGAAAAACTGAGTTTGTGTTGAAAAAATTATATCTTTTCGTGACGAGAATTATAAGTACATACTTCTAACGAGTATAAGGCAGTGGTCCGACCGCCGACGATGAACGAGTAACGAGTAGAACTATACACTCTAAAAAGAGTTGGCGATCAGCGGGAAGCGAGTGTAGTTTCGATAGTTTTGTCGCCGGGCGACAGCGAGTGTTCAAGTGCGACGAGCGATTACTCGCGCTACTCGCCCGCGGTCGCTTTAAGTGACATTTCATTCACTGTACAGAACGCGAGCATCGCTGAACGAAAATCGCTGAGCGAGTGAATTTTTAAAAGCTGTCGCTCAGCGACAGAACGAGTAAAACGAGTCGTCGCCGGCAGTGTGAACAGTCAGAGAGCAACTAAAAAACTTGAGAGGTGTCAAGGGACACCCGGATGGAACGAAGTTACTGTATACACTCAACAAAAATAATCGTCGCGACTCTACTCCAGTCCAGTCCAGTCCGGTCCGGTCCGGTCCGGTCCAGTCCAGTCCAGTCCAGTCCATTCCATTCCATGGTAATAAACACATTACCCTCCTTTGAGTCGCGCAGTCGGATAAAAGTGTCGTGACAACTTTTCGTAAGAATTTCCGTCCAGCCCCCTTTCACAACGCGCGATAAGGAACTTCGTTCCAATAATATAATGCATCTCTGTCGTTTACACGGAATGTACATTTATTGTACGTTTCTTGAGAGAGAAAATCGCTGAGAGTTACTCGTTCTCTCGCCGTTGGTCGGACCACTGCCTAAAATACATACAATTTAGTGACTTACTGCTTCCTGCGTCCATATGTTTCTCTTGTACGTGTTTCATGAGCTGAAAGTAAAAAAAAAAATTGTTGTTACATTTAGAGGAAACGACTTTTGTCGGCACGATTGGCACGGTGGTTGAGCTATTGACTGTTACGCTGTGTATCGCGGGTTATATTCCCACATGGTTTGCATGTTTGTGGTTCGAGATCTATGCATGGACTGTGTATTTACAATATTCTCTCAGTTATTTCTTGTGACTGGGATTTTTTGTATTTTGACAAGAAGTGCCTGTACTGGCTTACTTGAAACAAAAAAGATATTAACCTTTTAACCGCGCGAGTCGTATTTATGCGACAGAGAATATTCATGAGTTTTGTTCGATTTTATTGCATCTTTTTATACAGGGTGATTTTTTAGTGACCATCCAAATTTTAATATATTAATCTTTGGCGAAAATCATTGAATACGTGTTTTTTCTTTTTGTATCACTCAATACAAAAATATCGAGATATCACGTCTCAATGTTATCTATAAAAAGTTGATGAACCTGGACACCGCGCTGTGATGTGTCGCTCAGGTGTAGCGGGGCGGGGTGGGGGGTAAGCGGGGTGCGCTCTGCCCGTTTCATGCGTCGGCAAGTGTATATTATTAACGTTTAGCTTAGTGACCACACAGAGCGGATGAGAAAATGATTTAATATGACAATTTAACGTATCTATTTTTTTTCAAAAATGGGGTTAGTGATTGATACCTAATGTCTAGAAAAATTTTGGACGGTGGTAAAAAAGTCACCCTGTATAGATAGACGGATAGAATACTTTTTATAGTACAGTCACGAGCAATAGTATGTATACACTAAGCAGTATTCAAAAGCGATGTTCTGCTACCATATTGATTAAACTTTTGCCTTTTCATTAGACTTCTATTTTGGAAGCCATACTATTACGAAATACGGCTTATTTCAAAGTGGAAACCAGTATTTTCCGAGTAAATTGCGTTTGAATTTTGTTAAGTGTTTACATGTTATTGCTCGTGACTGTACACCATGATATTTTATGAATATCGGAACTTAAGAGGAGCAGAAAAAGGGGAGTTTTTATTTCACTGATTCGTAGGAGCACGGCAATTGATATTTAGACAAGCCCTTAAAGAGTCAGAAGTGGGTTCCGTGTGAGGTCCGGTTATGTCAACAATGTTGCTCTTTCTAGTGATCTGTACACATATTATCAAGAGAAAAATCTAAGAGCATTTTTTTCTTCTGAAAATCGAAATTCATCTTTTGACATGAAAGTCTCAACTTTTTTCTCCCATAGTTTACATGTTTGCTGTCATACAATGAAATGATACACTTTTCACGTACTTTCATTTGGTATATGGATGGGAGTGTTACAAGGAAAGGGACGGGGTTTATACATTTCTGCCCATTCTTCTTTATTAAAATTGTAGGTGTTAGTTACCTGTGTGTGTGTGGCTGCACGGAAGGGACACCGAGCACATTGTAGCGTCACGGAGGCACCGCGGCCACCGGCACGACCGCGGGAGGAGCCCGCGCCGTGCTCGCGGGCCTGGACAACAACACATTATTATTTTATAAACTTTATTATGCAGCAAGTAACAACAAGGCACCGTAGGACGTCCACCCACAAGGTGGACAGACGACCTGACAAAGACCGCAGGATCTTTTTAAGACTCTATTTGAATAAGTGCCTGTAACAGTTTATTTAGGTAGAAGCCTAGAAGGTTACACTTTATTTAGAATATAAAATACATGAGCGATATAAAAACACAGTCCACAACACAGTCAGCAACACAGTCAGCACAATGCACAGTACAGCACTAGACCACTGGGTAAGGCCACAATAGCCTCAGCAGGCAGGAACCGCAGCAGGAAGGGGCCTCAGACAGGCAGGACCGCAGCAGGCAGGGGCCTCGGAAGGCGCAGTCCTCAGCAGCAGGGAGTCTCCGAGGGCAAGATCCTCCTCAGAGTGTAAGAACCTCAGCCTCTTCAGTAGCCCTCAACAGCAAAGAGTCCCAGAGGGCAAGATCCTCAGAGTGAAGAGCCTCAGAGGGTAAAAGCTTCCTCCGTTAGCTTTGGTGACTTCAGAGGGTAAGAGTTCCCTCAGATTAGTGCCTCAGAGGGAAGCTTCCTCGTAAGACTGGGTAGAAGTCTGAGATCGAAAGCAACCAGAGTCCGGGATAGAATGAACCAAGGTCCTGGATAGATTCAACCAAGGTCCTGGATAGGATGTCTCGAAAGTCCTGGATAGAAAGAACCCGATTCCTTTGACGGCCTCGGCTTTTATAGGTGTCAGCTTGTTTTGAAAATCATCCTTCATTTCTGTTTTCAAATAGTTTCTTCGGATTCCGACAGATCAGACGAAGGAGGAAGGAGGTCTGCGTGCATTTACATTATGTAAAATTTTGAATTGAGTAATTTAATAAAAACATTATTATAATAATTAAATTAGACTTTGTACAATATTTCAATGAAATCAAATAGATAAATTATATAAACCAAAATGTAGCATCATAGATCAATAAGCTATAAGCTAAAACAGAAAGTAAAAAGAAATTGACAGTTTGGAAATTGACATAAGTGTCACAAGTTAGTAAACAATAATTATAAAAACGAGTAGAAAAGGGATGATAAACAAGATGAATAGTATGATGAATGTCGTAAGTATTCATAAATACTATATGCCATGTAGGATTATTTTACTGTATGGGAATATCTGAGAAACAGAAATAGGTCAAATCTTTTGATACTTTTACTACTGCTATGCGACTTCTACTGTCCAGATATTTTCCTGCCCATACAATGAAATCATACTTACATGAAAAAAAAAACATTCATTTTTGTGGACAACTCAATCTTGACCGAAAACATAATCCAAGATGTTATTTTTATGATATCAAATTTTTTTTTTTTAAAAAGTAGATTTTTCATATCCCTTATGAATTCGGTTTTCTCCCTGTTGGTCAACTTAATAATCCTATAAAGGGGAGGTCTATTTTCAGCAGTGGACGTCACACGGCTGATATGAAGGTTTAGGCGCAAAAAAAGCCTAATTCTCAAAATGGCATTAGAAATTGACCATTTTGAGAATCAGCATTTTTAAGAACAATCCAATATGAGAGGCTTTTAAAAAAATTGTCGTTTTGAGAACTTGCCCTTTGCGACTCAGTTGTCATTTTGCAAATTAGGGAGCTTGCTCATGACGTGATCATACGGGTTCTCTATTGTGTGACCTAACTTTTTTATACATAATCTAATGTGACATAATTTTTTTTGTCCTAATCATCATTTGTCCGAATGATAACTTGCCCGAACTTAATACACATAATTTCGAATGCTATAACATTGAAATTCCTAAATACTGTATGTCCTAAATTTGTTTGTCATAAATATTACAATCTATAATATTCAAAATACATAAAACCGATTGCCATAAAATACATAAGTCCTAAAGTTTGTTTTGTTACTGATTACCACCCAATAAGGAATATAGACGGAGCCCCGCTTCGCGGGGCTCCTATTTCTGCGTGCAAGGTTTAAAGTAACCTAACACGAAGGGGATGGCGGGGTCTTTCAGACCCCGCCATCCCCTTCGAACCTAACCTGTCCGTGTCGGGGTGCCCACAAGTCCCGAGCTCGCTTCGCTCGCTCTTGGATCCCAAGATCTTCGGTTTCTAAGCAATTTAATGAAATATCAGTTTTACTATACCTAATTGAACATTCGGAATAATACACATTATGTAATACAATGATTAGGACATATGACTTTATTTCATACAAAATTAGGAGATTCAATTATTATGATACTAGATATTATGCCAGAACAGCTTTAGAAGTGAAGATAATTATGTAAAACAAAATTTAGAACTTTTGATCATTATGGTAACTGAATTTTATACCAAACGTGTTATGGATAATGATTTTCGGACAAACAGTTTTAGGTGACGAAAAGGGATACCGATCATACGATTTGCAATTTCTACTAACTGAAAATAAAAATCGTCCTTGCTACTACGATATAATGATGTAATTCGACTGACTTACGTCGTCATGGCGAGCGTGTTTTGTTTTTCATCTACTCGTAGATAACCGCACGTTTTGTGTTATATGTCGTAGTGGTAAGGATGATTTTCATTTGTAGTTGAAATTGCGTCGCAATGCGTCATCAACAAGTTTGCTTTGTATACAATATTAGTAAGCTATTACCTTATGAGCCGACATTTCCTTGACAGCATTACATTTGAAGCTGCACATCTTACAGCTATACAGGTACAACTTGAAGTTAGGCGAGGCCAACAGTTCGTGTGGTGGAGGGAGGTCGCTCTTACGTTTACGACCGCGAGGGCGACCGCGGGACGAGCTTGAGAGAGCTCTGGAAGAAAAAAAAAGGAAGAAATCTTAACAAAAATTAACTTAACTATTCAAATGTAACCATATTTTTTCGATTTGAACCAGTAGATCAACTTTTTTATCGTGGCAAAATCATTAAATGAGTCCTCCCACCCAGGGTAGGGCGGGAAGGACTGTCAGACTTGTACTGACTAAAATACACGGTTTCCTTCAATAGCCCTTTACGTTCCGAGGTCACGGTATTCCCGTCATTGTGCCGACACTCGTTTGAAACGCGCGTGGAACACAACGCGCCGTCGCATGGTCCATGATCAGACAGCGAGTCGCCCATTATTCGCCGTCCGAATGCCCGCGTCAACGGTGGCCGCTGATCGTCGCAATTTTTTTTGAACATGGCGCGTTCTCTAGAAATACTGGTTCGCACTTTGAATTGATTTTTTTTTTGTGTTGAATAGTCCATTTTATCGAGATGGTCTATTTTATACCTATTCTTGATATACTCGTACATAATTATTAACAATTAAAGATAAATAATACTTACTTGGCTTTTTGTAAGGATTTCGCCTTTTCTAATATTTCAGTTGGTGTTAAAGCTTTCTGTAACAAAAAATAATTAGGTGATTATAATAATAATAATATTCAACAACTATCACACAACGCCATCTAATCCCAAGCTAAGCAGAGCTTGTTATGGGTACTAGACAACTGATAAACATACTTATATATTTCTAAATACATATGTATATACCTATTGTAGATAAATTACACCCAGACACAGAACAAATGATCGTGCTCATCACACAAACATTTGTCCTGGGTGGGTATCGAACCCACGATCTCCGGCATAGCAGTTAGGGTCACTAACCACTAGACCAACAGGCCTGTCTAATCTCTCACTCTCTGTAATTATAATTAGTATCATTATTATTGTTGTTGCTTGTTATTTTCAATAGCTTTTTTTTAAAGACGTTGCACCACACTTGTAAATTCTCGCGACGGGAAACGGTCAGGGTGTCAGCGAAACGATTTCTGGCCACCAGTGCGGCATGCAAACTGCGAGTAATGAGTGACTCGCCGTCCGATCATGAACCATGACTGGGTCGATGGCGTGTCGTGTTCCACGCGCGCCTCAAGGAGCTGACAGCAATCTTACAAAGCTTTGGCAGGCAGGCAGCAGGCAGGCTTTGACCCTCTATAAGGATAGAGAGCCAAGCCAGGCCCTGTAGCCATGTAACAAACGATAAACGCAAACGCTGAGTAGGCTTTAATCAATGACAATAAAGCCTCTTGACTGCTCATACGGGCGACTCAGGCTCACGACACATCAGTGAAATTGCACTTATATTAGATGAAAATATGACTGACCATTTTAGTTTTGACCAGTTAATGGATCTCTCCACACGCGATTATTTTGATAACATTTTTAAATATTTCTGCTTAATATCAAATTAATTATGAGTTCTTGTTCAATTATATGGTGTGGGAAATCGTCTAGAACATCCAGCTATAAAAAGGATGGCATAACTTTTCATCGGTAAGTAAAATATATTTATAATTTGATAATATTATGAATAATTGCAGGGCTCAAGCTAAACTGGTTGTTTACGTTTAAGGCACACAAAATTTACACCGCGTTGATGTCTTTTTGAAAAGTCCCTTACTCTCACTAGGTATTTTCAATAAGTGTGTCCCTTTCTATCTGTAGGCATAAATAGAAAGAGACAGATGCATTGCTGTAGTGTTGTGACAACTTCGAAACTAAGTCTTTAAAATATTGTCGATAAAAATAACGATGTTCCCTAACTGTAAAAAAGTAACGTTACAGAGTAGAAAAAAGGACTCGTCCTATTATTTTTCTTTACTGAACTGAGATAATTTAATTTACGAACATTAAAACTTCTCTAGAAAAATCTTTAACTTGAATTCATATGAAGATTTAACATTTTTTAATGTTTACATTTTAGATTTCCAAATATTTCAGAAGTGAAAGAAAAGTGAATCAATGTTGTCAACAAGGAAAATTGGTTTCCAAAAAAATATAGCGTTGTTTGTTCAAGGCATTTCACGGAAGATTGCTTTGAAACCCTAAAGAACCGACGCCGTTTATTTAGTTCAGCAACACCGACTCTGTTTTTGCCTGTTTTGGTACGTTTTATTTTACATATTTCAGTTAAATTTTGTATGTTTTTAGAAAAAAAAAAATAAGAAGTACCTACATGTAAAATAAAAACTTTATAATTTACAGGCTTTACCAAATAAGACGGCTGATCTATGTATACATGGTTCTAATTAACCCGGGCCTTCCCATCTAAATATCTCACAAGTAAGTTAATTTATTCTAACAACGTGATTCGTGATCCTAGGCCGCATTGTTACAATATTTAATGCCTGATGTATAATTACAGGATTCAGTATCAATAAATAGGACAAACTTACCATCATATACCCTCCCAGAAATGCAAATTTGATGATCATAACGTACCTGGAACTTCCTATGATAATGTCCTCGTTGTAAGTTAATTTTAAAATAATTGTCTCGTACAGGTAGTGATGGGCGGAGAGTAAATACTCAGATGATAAATACTCGAGTATTTATCCGAAATGAGTAAATACTCGTATTTTCTCGTTTTTATCGGATATTTACTCAAAATGATGGATATTTATATTTTTTGCGAATAGAATGGTTATTTTTTCAAATTCAATGGCAAGGATTGTCATTTGGGCTTACCAAAAATTACATTACCGATTACTAGGTCTCAGAAGTCTCTCCAGTGAAGGAGAAGCAATGTGTTTCTCACTGCATTCTAACTCGGCCTCATTTTCTATGCCGTTTATCTTGTCTGCGTATCTTGGATCTGCGGATATCCTGTTTGGCTTCTGCAAAAAGTGTATGTGAGGGATTTGACTGACTGACAAGGCCCGCATAGAGGGACAAACGCCTGTTGGGGTCGCGAGACTGTCAAAACAGGTAACCGTGACCCTGAAACGTAAATGGCTAGTAAAGAAACACCGTGAATTTTAGCCAGTACAAGTCTGGGCGACTCATTTGCCAGTTTATCCACGTTAAAAAAGGGCGAATGAAGCAATCGGGGTGAGAACATCTTGGCAGTGTCTCTCGTCATGACGGACGTCTTCCAGGCTTTGCCCTAGAGTTAAAATAAGGAAGCGCTCCGCTATTGCGAAGTTTCGAATTCCAACCATCTCCGGTGCACCGCCGCCATCGGAACCTGGCACACTGTTTCTGCTTGACCGAGCGCTTCGTGGTACAATCCTCCATGGTATCGGCGTTGTCTACTACGCCGATGATATGTTATAACTGTAAAATAAATAGGTTTTCTTTCTTCTTAACGACTTGGAAGAGGACGTACCGTGACTAGTCACTACTAATAACAAATGAACAGGGGTTGAACAAATGAACAAGTCCTGCCACAGATCCAGCAATTAGGCCTTGAGATGACATCAATAAGGCCAAAGCCCTATATTAGGTAAGGGTTGAAAACAAGTTTTGTTGTCATGTTTTATAAAGGAAAACGTTTACTCCTAACTTGAAACAAGTAGATTCAAATCAAATATCGTAGTAAGACTCGGTATCGAGTACGGTTAGACTCAGTAAGACTTGATAAGAATTGGTTAGACTCAGTCATACTCGGTCAGACTTGGTAAGACTCGGTCAGACTTGGTAAGACTCGGTTAGACTTGGTAAGACTCGGTCAGACTTGGTAAGATTCGGTCAGTCTTGGTAAGACTCGAACAGACTCAGAATCATACTCGTTAAGGCTCCGTAAGACTCGATAAGACACGGTCTGACTCGGCAAGACTCGGGCAGACTCGGTAAGACTCTGTCAGACTCAGTAAGAATCGGTCAGACTCATTCAGACTCAGAGTCAGACTTGGTACGACTCGGTCAGACTGGGAATCATACTCGTTAAGACTCCGTAAGACTCAATAAAACATGGTCTGACTCGGTAAGAGTCGGGCAGACTCGGTCAAACTCGGTAAGACTCAGTAAGAATCGGTCAGACTCGGAGTCAGACTTGGTAAGACTTGTTAAGACTCGGTCAGACTCGGAATCATACTCGTTAAGACTCCGTAAGACTCGATAAGACACGGTCAGACTCGGTAAGAAACGGTCAGACTCGGTAAGACTCAGTAAAAATCGGTTAGACTCAGTCTGACTCGGAGTCAGACTCGGTCAGACTTGGTAAGACTCGGTCAGACTTAGTAAAACTCGGTCAGACTCGATATCATACTCGTTAAGACTCCGTAAGACTCGGTCAGACTCAGTAAGAATCGGTCAGACTCAGTAAGAATCGATCAGACTCGGTCAGACTCGAAATCGTACTCGACACCGGAAGACTCGGTAAGACTCTATAAGACTTGGTCGGACTCGAAGTCATGCTCGTTAAGACTCCGTAAGACTCGGTAAGACTCAGTCATACTCGGAATTAGGATAAGAATCGGATTCAGTCTGACGGATACACTCAGATTATATACTCGGTTAGATTTGATCAGACAAAAATGTGCGGTCGCGCGACCGCATCAGTTCTACTTTATAATTAATTAGAAAACGAAAATTATGTTTTATTCAAGGTTTCGATTGGAAAATTGAAAAAAAAAAACAACGTATTTGGAAAAAACGGGAATATTTCCTACTTTTTCTAACGCTTTTAGTAATAGTTATTATTAAAGTGATTAAAAAAGTACTTTACGAATCTATATTATCGGATTTTCATGTATTTCAATAATTTTTCTTGTAAAATAACAAAATTTACGATGAACAAATGTAACATAAACTGTAAGTAGTATTTATCCACTGTTTTGGATAAAAACTCGAGTAAAAATGGAAATTTATTGAGTATTTACTCATTTTGAGTATTTATCCGGATAAAAACCCATCACTACGTACAGGAGGATCGTCCAACCTAGGCGCAAAATTTTTTCTTTTGATTTTTTTTACGATTTTATTAACCTTCATTTAATTTTTACATTAATTTAAATAAAGTTAAAACAGAGTTACGTATGTGTTTTATTTGCACCCAGTTAACGCCCAATCACTATCCAAACTAATCTTTAGACCCTGAGAAAGAACATAGGCTATCAAAACACCACGCGGGCGAAGCCGCGGGCGGAAGCTAGTAGTTAATAAAAAAAAGAATAAGCAGACATCGTTATGTTCGATTTTATCGATATTAGGTATTGTAGCAAAACTGACTTGTGCATCACTATGTTTGGAACATTTGTCCTGACATTGTTGCATCGGCCAATCACAACCGCTGTTTTTTCTTCGTCCCCCGACCCGCAGTGGTGAGTCGTGTGCCTAGGCGAAATCGGTCTATGAGCTCTCAAGTGGTTTAATTCTCTTTGGCTTTAATAGATATTCAACTTTATGTGCTTGGGTATAACGTTGAAGATCTAGTGAAGATTGCTTATCGTTTTCGATCTTCCCTGTCGCTAACGCTCTGAAATCTTAAATAGATTTATAACTGTAGGCTCTAGGCTATAAAGTAGAAATTCTATTGGGGAGTACCGAGCGTTTACGATTATCGCTTGCGACTTGTTGTGACTTGGCTAGGGGGGCAGGTTACCGTCACCCTGTAACGTAAAGGACAATTGGCAGGCGTTTGGTCCTTCCTTTGCCGTGCTTGCAAGTCACCAATCCCTCGCAGTTTGGCCGCGCTTAATGATCTCTTGGATTTTAATCCTACAGACGCGGATCGATGGACGTGACAGTTGTACTGTGAGAGTAATTTATGAAAGTTTTTTTTTTTAATTATTCTTTATTTCAAATGTTATACTTTACTCAGTTTATTTTGCACTGACGATTTTATATTTGAAACTTAATCATTACTGTAATATATTTTCAATAAAACACAATCGAGTTTTATGCAATCCTATATTGTTTTCTTTCTTCTATATTTTAATTAATCTTTATAAAATTTTATACAGAACTTCTTGACTCCGTTAAAAAGGCGCGTGAGTCGATGAGAGGAGGGCTCCTCTCATCGACTCACTTGTGTCTCGGTCGTTTTAAACAGGCTGTACACACGCCTAAACGCATCCAATGTTTATGTCATGATGTAATGATCGTTTCACCACCGTCTGTACTTGATTCGCGTTTTAGTCCAGTCATTTTAGCTTAAATTAGGTAAGAATCTCGGAATTGGAGATACCCAGCTGTAAGTCTGTAAATACTTGTATTAGGACACCCTAAAAGTTGTCTCAAAACCTACATATGGTAGGGTGTACGCAACTATAAAATTTCAAGGTCAAATTATCATATACAGGGTTACTGGTTAAGTCGACCTAGATCCTTTGAGGGGTTATAGTAGACGTCATTCTTGACTGATTTTGCTATGGGAACCCCTATCCCAATCCTTACCGTTTTTGAGTTATTTGTACTTTTGATTTTTTTCAAAAATATTCCACCTCTGCGTCATAAACTGGTTATTGTTACAATTTTACGACGTTTAGGACGCTAAAGTGATACTTTTTTGATAGCTTACGAACGACTCATTCTATTGAAACTAGTATATTAGATAAATTACTCATACCTTGGGAAATAAATGGCTGTAAAGTTCAAACATTGAATTTTTTTTGGAGCTACCCTTGTCTTTCGGGCCCAATTTCTCAAAATAAATGTACCGTATTAGATTGGCAGATTGCAGCAGAAACACTTTTGTCTCATTAGCTTTTTAAAATGGTACCACAATATCCACTTTTAGTAAGTAATGTCCAGAAAACAAAGGTTGATACTGACAAGGTTGTTTTTTAACCAAACTCGTCAATACTCTTTTAACCGATTTCATTAGAAAAAGGAGGTTCAAAATTCGAATGTACATTTCTATTAAGCAGAGCAGAGTGTTTTTGCTGCAATCTGCCAATCAAGTACCGTAAATTTATTTTGAGAAATTTGGCCCGAAAGACAAAGGTAGCTCCAAAAAAAAATTCAATACATATTTGAACTTTCCAGTCATTTATTTCCCAAGATATGAGTAATTTATCAAATATACTGATTTCAATAGAATGAGTATTTCGTAAGCTATCAAAAAAGTATCATTTTAGCGTCCTAAACGTCGTAAAATTGTAACAATAACCAGTTTATGACGCAGAGGTGGAATATTTTTGAAAAAAATTAAAAGTCTAATAACTCAAAAACGGTAAGGATTGGGATAGGGGTTCCCATAGTAAAATCAGTCAAAAATGACGTCTACTATAACCCCTCAAAGGATCTAGGTCGACTTAACCAGTAACCCTGTATATTATGATATATTGACCTTGAAATTTTATAGTTGCGTACACCCTACCATATGTAGGTTTTGAGACAACTTTTAGGGTGTCCAAATACAAGTATTTACAGACTTACAGCTGGGTATCTCAAATTCCGAGGTGAACTTACTAATTTGACTGGACTATTTTGTTCGCATTGACCATTGACATGAAGTTGGATGCGTTTAGTTTTGGTTGATACTATTATATTACAATGACTCTAATGGGTTGCTCACACAGCCGTTTTAATGGGGAAGGCCGGTCAAAGCTAATTGTAGATGGCGCCACCATAGCTAAGTCCTAATCCGACCAATGAGGTAGTACTATTTTGAAGTACCTATAAGATTTGAACCAATTACGATGCTTGGAACAAGCTATACTAGCGCCATTCGTTTCCCAGTTGCCATCCCCATTGAATAAAATTATAAATACATACATACCTTTACTTCTGGCTTCGTCTGCACAGCGGTTGCCTGTTGTAACGCAGATTTAAGTATGACAAGGGAATTCTGTCCGTTCTCATTCTCGACCATCACGAAGGAGTCTTGGTTGTCAGGGTCTGAAATAGGCATGATGACAATTATGTTAATAGATGGCGCCACTTAATTATTTTTAAACGCATTACGGTCAGTTCACACCGAGAGGCGACGCGACGCGACGTGACTCAACGATATTGCAAATGTGTATCTTATCGTGTAGTAAATAAAGTTAGATTTTGAGTCGCTTTTAAAATGCAGCGCGGCGCCGCGCTTCGTTGCGCTGGGTTGCGAATGTTGTATCTTTTCGGGAAATAGAGTTACATTTTGAATAGCTTTATTGAAATGTACGCGCAGTAAATGTCTCGGTCGGAGCTAGGGTTACCATTTGACAGGCATTTTAAGGTTTAGACAGGCGTGCGGCCGGCATTGGTCTGAGACAGGCATTTTTAAATTTCGCGCCCGCAAACGAATAACACAGGAAAATTACAAACATGTATCTTGTGAAGTTTTTTACGTTTATATATTAGAAAAGAAAGAAGTATTAAAAAAATGATGTCCTCTGACAAATATCAGTAATAAAAATATCCTTCTTCATTATTATCTGTTGGCTTTTACTTAATACCTACAGCTTTTTGCATTAGACAGGCATTTTTCTGAAAATTCAGGCATTTTAGGTACCATAGACAGGCATCCCTCTATTTACATATGGTAACCCTAGTCGGAGCTGACCCTAACGCATGCGATGATGTTGATGATGCGCATCGTAAACATGATTCTTGAGGTAAGAAAAAATCAGCTGCGAGTTACATTTGAACCCGCGTCTTCAGACGACCATGAAACGTTCAAATGAGTTCGGTTCTATTCCCTCATTTGAACATTTCATGGTCATTGAATACAATAAAATTTTATAATTTCGAATAAATTATGGCTCAGTAGAAGTAAAGTAACATAGATAAATAGCAATTTTTACCGACTTCAAAAAAAAGGAGGTTATCAATTCGACCCGTATGTATGTAATATTATCAGAACTGCCCAGTTTTCGTATAAGTTAGTCTATATCGTCATTATGAGACTAATAAACGTTCTTTTTTTATATCAGCATCTGAACAAATGTACCAAATTTCATAAGTGTATGTATGTATGTTTTTATGTTTGTGCACGCATATCTCCCGAACTACAAGTCCGATTTAAGTAATTCTTTTTGTTGTACTAGGTATTGTTCAACTTAGGGTACACTGCAAGTTTCATCAAAATCGGTTCAGTAGTTTTAGAGATATGGATTTTTTATGTTGTGACACATTACAAGATTAGTGCACATCATGTAAGAAAACTTTGTATTTTACAAGAATTTGGGTTGAATATTTAATAAACAAACTAAAAAGGGTAAAATAAAAACTTTTTTAAAAAAAGTACCGACTTCAAAAACAAATACAAAAAAGTTCAAAATAACCTTTCTTTCGGAAGTCGGTGGCAATAGTCAATGAAATAATAAAAATCAAAGCCACCGACTTCCGAAAGAAAGGTTATTTTGAACTTTTTTGTATTTGTTTTTGAAGTCGGTACTTTTTTTTAAAAAAGTTTTCATATAAAAATCTGCTATTTTCTTAAGTTTATCGTCTCAGAATTTGATCCTTATTAACAACACTATTGAATGGTGTAATAATACAGGTTGTGATTTTTTTTTGCAGCGAGTGAAACCGCAGGAAACAGCTAGTTATAAAATAAATTTACCTTCATTATCACTACTCTGTAGTACACAGGTGACAGTTGCAGCATCAGAAGACATTTCTCCATCTGAGGTGCCAGCATTGGCCAGCAGCTGGTAAGATTCCTCTCCATCTTGACATCTGGAAGGAAGTTGATGTTTTATGGCTGCTACACACCTTACGATAAATCGTTACCGATTGAACGGTACAGATAAAACTGCACAGTTTCGGTAGTGCCCACACACCTTCAGACAGGTACTAGAAAACTGTACGATTATTCATTAGTTGAGCCATGGCTTCGACTGACGATGCGTTGGTAGTTGTTGGTTTATAAGGCAAAAACTGAACAAGTGGCCACAAACGTTACGATTTATCGATACAGTTTCATCCGATTCCGATTTATCTATCCAAAATTTCATACTGCTCCGTTCAACTGTACAGTCTTATAAAATCGGAAAAACTGTACAGTTTTTCTCATACACACTTGTCGATTTATCGTTGCAGTTTATCTGTACCGACTAATCGTAACGATTTATCGTAAGGTGTGTAGCAGCCATTAGTACTTGTTCACGTTGGAAAGCGCGGGCGCGGGCGCCGAGACGTGGCGGGTTCGTGTTCACATTGGCCGCCAGGCGTTTGCGCGAGTGTGACGTGTTGTCAGAGATTGTAAACATGGACGACGATCTCTTATAGCCTATATCACCTGTAATGTAACCCAAAAGTGCGCAATTTGTCTTCGAATGTTCGAATCTGTAACGTTACATTACAGGTGAATGCTAGAGTGGTGAGGGAGCGCCCTTAGATTTTTTTAAATAGCAATATTCCTGCCTAGGAATGGAACTCATTGATTTGAAACAGAAACACATGCTGTGTTATTACACCATTAAATACTGCGGCTGCTGAGAATCCAATTCTGTAACTTACACTCCCTTTCATAAACGAGTCTTATCCCAAGGGGGGTATTAGTGAATGGGACAGAGCTATACCTACAAGTCGACTGACTAGCGCCGGTTTTTGGTTTTTGAGACGTTGCAATACCCCCCCCCCCCCCCAGGGCGGGACAGAAGGGACTGTCAGACTCATCATCATCAGCCTATAATGTTCCCACTGCTGGGACACAGGCCTCCTCTCTGTGAGAGGGAGTGGGCCATAATCCACCACGCGGGCCCAGTGCGGGTTGGTAGATGTCACATGTCTTCGAATTTTTCGTTCTAGGACATGCCGGTTTCCTCACGATGTTTTCCTTCACCGTTTTGAGAGCAGTGGTGATGATATAAATTACACAAAGTAATGCGCCTGGCAGGGTTCGAACCCACGACCTACAACTCGTAAGTCGGGACCGATACCACTGTCAGACTTGTACTGACTTAAATCCACGGTGATCCTTCAATAGCCCTTTACGTTTCAGGGTCACGGTTACCTGATGAGACAGACCCGCGACCCCGGCAGATTTTGGGCCTCTAAGGGGGCCCCTTCAGATTGCTGACACCTTTTTCAGCGCGTGAAACACTACGCGCCGTCGACCCGGGAATGGTCCATGATCGGACGGCGAGTCACCACATCACGGTTGAGCCACATACCTGACGAGGGTCAAATTAAGTAGATCCAGCTGTACCAGACCCTTGCTTGTGTCTAGTACTTGCATGTACTTAGATTCATGCTCCTCAACGTCTGCAAGGTCGGGCAGAATGTGGGTTTCTTGCTGCAAAAGAAATAAAATGTTCTGTTCACTGTTCACTTGTTCAGCCTCTCTAAGCACTATGTAGGCTGTAATAGATTTTCAAACTTATTCTTTATTACTAATTACTAATAAAATACTCTTACCCGTTCCTTCTCAAATGGAGTCACTTCCACTATTTGTAGTTGTCCTGAAAAGAATTTAGATCATTGATATTTAATTATTTTTGTTAGAAGGTTTTGGCAGGTAATAAATAAAAAAAATAATATTCCACAACTATCACACAACGCCATCTAGTCCCAAGCTAAGCAGAGCTTGTGTTATGGGTACTAGACAACTGATAAACATACTTATATATTTCTAAATACATACATATTATAGATAAATTACACCCAGACACAGAACAAATGATTATGCTCATCACACAAACATTTTTGTCCTGGGTGGGAATCGAACCCATGACCCCCGGCAAAGCAGTCAGGGTCACTAACCACTAGACCAACAGGCCAGTCATCAGGTGATAAGAGAATTCTATAGCAAAAAAAATACTACTGGGCCAAAATATAGTCCAGAAGCAAAGGTGAGAGCCAAGATGGAAGCCTGCTCCATCTCACCCAAAAGGGACTGTAACTATTGGCCACCAACGGAAAACAGTAATAATATAATTTACCACCACTCTTCGACAGAATAGTGGTTCGTTCTGTGAGGGGATCGAACAGGCGACATGCTATTGATGTTGTGATGTTGGTGATGTAGTTGATGGCTCAACCACTGCGTCTCTGTGAATCTCTAGAAGGCAGACTGATCTCACCAATGTGAAAGATAAATGAATTGAGTTGGTTTACTCACCATCTTTATACTCCGCAGCAAGCCTTTGTCCATCAGAAGTCTCAATGGTCACCTCTTCCTCATTGGACATTGTGTACTAGATCTGAAAGGTGAGGAATATAAAATGAAAAATTACCGTGTAATGATTTGAGATTTGGGTTGGTTAGGATCTATCTCCCTCTAGGGACCTCTAGGTCCACCCAGGACAGCAGAACCACAGGCTACCCGACAGCTAAAATATTTAGTTTAAATTGTAAAATAATTGCATGTTGCAACTGACTTTATGATGCCATACAACCTTGCCTTCAGTCACTAAGTAAACACAAGTTTATCGGTTGTAATTAAGCGCACTAAAGGGCTAGTCTAGAGTAAATATCATAGAAAACCGGTCGTAATGAGCTTGGTACACTGATTGTGGAATGGCAACGTATAAAACTAAGTATGTAGGTGAAATCTAAAACAGGTACCTCGGCAGACTCGCAATGAGGCCATATTTTCCATCATAAAACAAGTCTATAGCCATTTGAAAGCGAATTAACAAGTTATTCGTATTTTCGTGTAAATTCTAAACAAAATAGACTTCAATCAAAGTTTGTCAAAGAATCTTGCAACACCAAAATTCGAAATGCGGTGTTTCTACGCTATGGCGAACACTTTTTAATTTTATTATTGCAACAATCAATACTCACATTTAATGGCAACAATGAAGTTTTTTAACACTTAATTTCACTATTTTCAATGCAATAAGCGAGCACAAGATGAATAGCACGATTGATTAGAAAAATAGACTTGATTTAGTCAGCGAAAATGGCGTCGGCATTAAATAAAATATCTTTTTCTTTGTAAATTACGGGTGAAAGACATCTCGGCATTCTGCCAGGGTTGCCAGCGGGAATTTTGTTTACCCACAAAAATGTCACAAGAAATTAATTTCAAAATTATTTTTTGTTTGTTTTGCTAAAGGAATAACTTTAATATTAAAATAAAATAATTGGAATAGTAAGTGACCATAGTTTTTAATTTTATCATATTTTTTTAAAATATCTAGCTAAAAAAATGTTTTTAACGATAAAAGCTCTATCAGTAGGTATCTAAAATTATATTTATCGCGTTTTATCTTTTCCTTTAATTAGAATTGTTTAATATGTCACGTTTAAAAAAAATATGCTGTTAAGTTCATCTCGTTTTAACATTCCCCGTTTGCATTGCTATCTCAGTCTTAAAACTGATGGCGTGACGTCATTATGTAGAGACGATAGAGCCAAAAGGGCACAAGATGAGCTGACGCATCGAATTATAAACAGGTTGATCTGCCAGAGCGAGAATACTCTATCCTTTTTACTCGTACAAGATTCACATAAGAAAAGCCGGCAAAATGAAAACCTTCAGTAACATAATAAATACAAATTCAATTCTGAAATAATAAATACTGAAATGAACTTCATTGTATTTGAAACATATTACTTGAAACAGCTATAGAAATTTACCTAGCAGTTTATGAGAAAAAAAATAAAAGAAGTGAAAATCCTACATCTCGCAAGTAAAATTTTCACGCCGTTTAGAACGTTGAAGATATTTGTGATCATGATACCGGGGAGTCCGTAGCTACTTCGTAAGCCGGTCGTGACGAGGAACCGGTCTAATTCCACGTCATCAGATATGTTGAAGCGTATTAAGCAATCATATAATGGTAAAATATAATGTCAAATATGTCAAGAAAAATGATAAAGAGAGACTAGGTCTCATCCACACGTTAGTAGCTAATTTGACTTCCTTTTGTTTCTTTTTTCAACCTTAACAATCAAAGAATTGATGTCAAAACATCTTTTTTACATTTTTTACCTTTTCTTGAGTAATTTAGTATTTAGTGGGGATTTGACAACCTTTTTCTTTGGGTTTACTAAATTAATTTTCTCCAATAAGCAAAACATAAAACTTGGGATCTTGGGATATAAACCGCTTTGTATTTAAACTACCTGCTTAAGTTTTTTTTTATGATAGCAAATCCAAAAAAAAGCAAATCCCAACTAAGAATTTTCGTTATTTTGTCATTCTCAGAATAAAATCCTATTTTAATTTATTGGCTGCAGAGCCTTTTTAATTAATGTTTAAATCCGTAATCAACAACAATAAGCTAAAAATAAACTAAATGCAACGAAAGTATTTATAGAGGAAACACCCACAAAACTCATTAAAAGGTCAAATTGATACAAGGGTCATTGAACTCTCTTCACAGCTCTGCATGCAGTTTCAATGACTCTACCTGCGAAAATAAAATAACAAAAACATCGAAAAGTATTTTTATCGGTGACTATAATCGCAAGCAATCTGTTTTTGATAGAATCGGATTACAAACAAAGGATTTGGACTCTACCTCTGTAAATGTGAAGTATGTGAAATAAAAAATGTAGAGTCATTCCAGTTAGTACGAGAATAAAAAAAAGATAATAACAAAATAGCTTATTAGAATCAATATGTAGAGTACCTATTGTAGAGTCTGACTGTAAAAGTTACTTCAATACGCGTAAGTAGGTACCGAGTTTTGCAAGACATTCGTATCAGATGGTGCTAATTTAACTGTCTGAAGAAATGAACTGAGACAACTATCATCATTTTGACACCTAATGAAAAAATTTGGAAGAAAAACACTGTCTATTTATATAAAATACAATAAAGATCATATTTTATTGCAATAATATAATACAACTGGTTGCTTACAACAACGGGAGTTCCTTTTATACAACTTTTGCTTGTGTTAGGAAACCCCTTTTGTTCTTTAGCAAATCATAAAAAAGGGGTTTGAAATTTTTGAATGGAGGGTGGCCCAAGGGTGACACTTTACGGCCTAAGCCTAACCTAAGACCTTCAAACCCCTTGGCGATTATATGGATTGAATGCTGAAAATTACTCATCAAAACGCATCGAATCGCTGCACAAAATTGTATTTATATTTTTTTTATGCAATAATTTTAGAATTATATCGACGATTTTTTGAAATAATTATACCACCTACCCTCTTTCGCAAAAATTTAAGAATCAAAATGACCCATAAAAGTACTTTTTTTTTTACAAATTTACACAAAAAGGAAGTCATAGTTGCTACATAGGTGAATGTGAGAAGGAATTCTCGTTTTTCATTGAACAGAATGATTGAACATTATTCTTTAAACATTTTATATTAAACCCATACATGACATCTGTGGAGACGACATATTCAGATGGCGGGAGCTTAGACCGGCCTCCCGCCACAACCGGTTAACCTCGTAGCATTGGACTTCCCATTTACTGCACCAAGCCTTTTGTATATATGCTAACAGGAGCGAAAACTTCACTTGCGCGATACAGGCCTGGGTCCCTGATTGGTCGGTTTTCATGACGTAGTTCGCGTATTGTGAGTCTTTGGATGGAAAAGATGGATAAGTCTCGTTTTTGTAGGAAAATTTTCGTGTTCAGGGATATGAGGCATTCGCATTTTCCTATGCAGTTGCAGCAGGCAAATTCTTACTCTGCTACTTAATTTGTTCGAAGAACAGGAAAACAGCTTCAAGACGAAATTGGAGGAGGTCTAGATGATTTGGAATGTAAGATGAAGATGAGACACTATCCAAAATTCTATCCTAACCAAATATTAGCTATTATGCATTTCAGAAGGTAAAACACAAACTGCAATACTAAATCCAGTTGTGGGCGATGCAGCTCGGTCTTCTTCCAAATGCTTCTCTATTTATTGCTCGTCATCTCACCAGTAACATCATTTCTAGCCATATCATCCTACAACCTACGTATAATTTATGAATATCCTCACCCTATAAGGAAACTTCCTGTGTTGGCAGGTGTGAGGGGTCAATGCCATTTGCAGCTACAAAAACGCTCGCATTGGATCCAATTGAACCGTTGTAGAATGGAGAATTTGATAGCTTCATTCCGAGCTCAATGTAATACGTGATAGAGATTGGGGATTAAAAACTTCTTACTGGATTGTTAGATAGGCAATATTGTATTGTTGAGAGCACCCTTTTTTTAGACTCTAAGGCGGTCCCGGTCCAATATGGTTGAGTTGGAACGGTTGGCTACATTAGCCAATTCAGCTCCTTTCAGGCGCTCAGAAGTCTCCTAAGACATTCCCAGGCTTTTTGGGATGATCCCGGACTGCCGAGGATTTTGCCTGTTGGTCAGCAACGCCCTCGCTCTCTAGGATTACGTGGATTGCCGTTTCAAAGATGTCCTCCACGTAAAACACAGTTATACAACTGCATCCCATTAAGATAAGTTGATTCCAATATGTAGAAATATATTATGAGAAAGGTTTTGTAGACAAGAGCTTAGAAGAAAGCATAAAAATAAAATTTCTAACGTATCGCAGTTTCCTTGCAAGTCGGATGACGCAGAGTCGGCTGGAATTGATCGCTTGCACGTCACAGCTACACAGAACCGCTATGTATGAAACATGACCTACCTACATAGAGCCACTACGTACATGCAAAAAGCACTCTTCTTTGTTCATCGACATACCCGTCATATACAATATATGGCACCATATATGTATACGACGGGTAGATCGATGTGGTGATTCAGCCCGTGGCTAAATAGTAATAACAGCCGCATGGTTTAAGCTGCTCTTGCCAAGTTTGGTCTGTAGATGATCTACATACCGACTTCCTTCCATGCCTTGGAAAGCACGTAAAGCCGTTGGTCCCTGTTGTCATGATCTATGACAGTCGTTACCGGTATTCAGTGGCCTGAAAATTTAAGATAGCTAGGGTTATCGTATTACCCAGTACTAACTGGGATAGGCAGTCACTCCATGTAAAATACTGATATTCAGCTGCATCTGGGTAGAACGGAAGCTGACCTCAACATAGTTGGGATCTTTCCCAGGCAGGAATCAACCTTTTTTTCTGGCAGTTTACATTCTGTGGACTGCATGATGATGACTTTACTCTTATTCTTCATTTCATGCCTGTCAAAAACTGATGTTTGGTCATCAATTCAAAATACCTACTTCTTTTTGCAAGGAAGTGGTGATAATAAGTGATTTAACATTTAAAGAATGATGCGACATCTTAGCCAGTGATATTTTTGGGTCTGTCTTCCTTATCTAACTTGGCAAGATATCGATAATTAAGTCAAATCAATAAATGTCATTACATACAGAGATTGAATGAAATATCGCATTGTTGCACGTGTTAGCGATGACGCATCTTAAACCAATCGCAAAAGATGTAGAATAAGCATTTTACTTTCGATATGAATTAAACTGGGTTGGTATACTGCTGACCAACAATTTTTGTTTGACCTGTTCCTGCTCTTAATTTTATCGATTACTTTTCAATAACCATTTGTGTTGTACTTATGTTAGTAAGATGTGACTGCTATACAAGTTCCTCTTGCAGCCTAACTTGGCTCGACACGCTACTGCATGTCCTGTGCCCTAGTTCTAGTTAACGCGCAGGCGCTATACAGACCCTGACTTTGTTTGTATAATTTTCCTTCTTAACTGTGTTCCAGGGGAGCTCGATGAGCAGACACCGATCTCCCCTGGAACACGCGAAAGAACCCAAAAAAGAATTAACATTGCATGCAATGTAACGTCCACTATACAATTAGCTAGTTCAATGCTACTATATGACTGGAGTACTCAATATTAGGTTATTTATTAATTAAAATGCTGAATAAAGTTGGATTCAGAATTTCTGATTAACGATACATATAATTAGAGGCCGATGTTTGTTTTGCGCGGATTTTTATGCGGATCTAGACCAAAACGTATTTTTGCTCATCTGTTTGCTTTCATGACAGCACCTAACAAAAAACTGTATTGTTTTTTTTTGCTGAAAATGAATAGCGGAAGACTATACAAGTTAATCGATCAATAATTATCTTCGCCAAAAGGTAGTCAATTGATATATCTTCCGGCGTGTAGACACGGTTTCATGGCTCCGTGACGCTCTACTTATTTTGTTAAGGCTTAACTCTATGCAAAAAAAATAATTACAGATTGTTTTCTAATCCAGGGAAATAATAAATATTCTCTACATAAACGTACAAGTTTTGTCACCTAAACTAATATCAGTAGGGAATATTTACCATTTTTAGATGGTTAGCATTGTATCAAGAATAGATTTCGCGATTTAGATTCTGATCAAATGAATGAAATTGTTAATTGCCAGAAGATTGACATTTAAAGTAAAAATTCCATACAACAAAAAAAATCTTATTAAAATACTAGCTCTTTCCATGGTTTCATCCTCTCTGGTCGGCTCCAATTGGCCGTAGCGTGATGTTTTATAGCCTATTATATTTATAGCCTTCCTATAAAAATTACTGAACTATTCAACACAAGATTTTTTTATTTGAACCAGTAGTTTCTGAGATTAGCGCGTTCAACCAAACAAACTCTACAGCTTTATAAAATTAGTAGACATAACAATTTTGCATGACTAACATGGCAATCTATGACATTACATACTTCCATATCCTCATTTCAAAAATTACAGAGGATACGACTTTGGGAATTAAATGATGTTATATTAATAGTGTTCTTTTGTTTAATAATATCCAAGGACTCTACAATAATATTATAATCATCACGTTCTTTCAACCGCTTTACTTTTATAAAATGTAGAGCCATTGTGCAACTTGGCCTTAACGTTTCCATTCATGAAACCTGATTGCCACCCCTCTACTACTGGATAATGTAGAGTACTGTAAGGTAGAAACTTTGTTTTAGTACAAATTTTCTGACTCGAGATTAAAGTAGACGTTCTTACTGAAGACTAGAAAGACTCTTAGAAGAATAATACTTAGATAGAGAGAGAAACTCGTAATATAACAATTATTATTACCATTCTCCATCCAAGTATCAGATTTGAGAAGGGTATTGAAGTTATCGTCGGCCAGGTAATTCTGAATTGGCATGTACATAGGAGATCGTCAACGTAAACTCTAATTACCTATTTAGTAGAGGCTTTAAAAAATATTTTTTAAATTAGTATCTAAGCAGGCATGTGAACAGAACTACAACAAATATTATAACTTAACTCAACCACTACATTAAGAAGAAGAATAAATTAATAAAAATTTAAACACCATGTCGTTTCTGACAATTTTATCTGACCTACAATACCTACATCGCGCAAGTAAAGTTTTCGTGTAACTTAGAACGATCACACCAACTTCTCTCCACAAAATATGGAGTCCCCTACCACACGGTAAAGTGGTTCCGTGCATCCACTTCAATCAAGTGCACAGCACAATAATAAAATTCTGACGTACACGATCTCAGTCGCCATAAACAAACTTCAACATTTGCCATTCTGCCGACTAGAACAAATTGCTAGACTGTATTTGAAATACCTGCGACTCAAGAGAATGACGAATGCTTGGACTTGTCACTGAATGCTTACAGCACCTGTGTGGTTACAACGACTCCTTTTGTTTTATCTAGTTGCAGAAAAGATTTTAAATTGACTGTACATGGGTCTTTTGGCGCGTGGCCAATATCGGTACTACGGCCACCATAATGATTTGATTCGATGGAATCATTTGATTTTGTCAAATACCTATAGGTACCGTCTTTGTGTTTTCGTTAAAATAATAAATAGAAATTTAAAAGAAGTACCTAACGTGACTGTAGTTGGATAAAAAGTCCAAATAGAATCATACAATTTTAAACAACAAAAAGTTTTCTTATTTGTTTTATAATCTAAGTTTTACTTACCTTGATAATTTATAATCTAGACGAATAAGAAATTAAAATTCAAATTACCTTTTGTAACGACATCTGTGTTGTTTTACAAGAGTTTTCTTAAAAACAGCATGGCGGATACAATCTGCAATGAGACCTCAAACCGGCAAAACACAGTTTAAACTTATTTCAGTAGTAAGAATCTGGATGGCGCTCTACAATACAATATAATTAAATCAAATTCATAGAGTTACTAATTTGTATTATTGTGAAGACCACGTTTTCCAACCAAAATTAACTTTTATTGCATGAAGCATTTCCCAGAAAAACACAATGGATCTCATCTCCCGAAACTAATTTTATTTTTCCTTTGATGACAACCCCAAAGACATAAGGGTGTACTGCGCAAGTCAAAACTGTGTCAAATCCGCTTTGTCAAAGTTATCAACGCGACAACAAATCTATAAAAATGATTAAATATTCATTTCAAGCGTTTATAATTATTATTTAATAGTTTATAATATTTATTACTTTTGTTAAAAGATCCTGAATCAAAAAAGGATTTGTGTTGAGGTAATTTAACCGTTTTTTTTGCGATGTTATTGACGCAGTGTTATCAATTTTATTACTTTATTGCGAATGTGTTTGAATTGAAATTTATTTAGCTGCTTCACCTGCAAAATATCGTCTAAATAATGTTTCATATCTTCAAATAAAAACGCGTCTCAGTTGAATTGTAATATTACGTTATGAAAGGCACCCCTAAATATTTTATTGTCAAATGACGAAATAAGTACGAATACGAACAATAAATTCATTCATTGCTAATTTTTCGTTGTTTAGACAGCTTTATAAATAAATGATGTATTATTTTTATTTTAAATATTGTTTACCAACATTACTTAGCATAATATTTCACGAATATAAGTTATTACAACTTTGTATGTTCCTCCTCTATTGATAATGATATTCCGTGGCTAAAAGTCATCCGAGTATTTGGATAATTTTCAAAAAAAGTAAAAATATATTTTAAGTTTCAGAATAAAATGGCAACTGGCGGTTCCGGTGCAGTATTCTTTCTAGGCACGCGAGCGCATTATCAGGTATTTTCTAGCAATAAATTACATTTATAAGTTGTTGTATCTTTTGCCGACTTTGAGTATGAATAAGACAAGCCTAAGGTCAGGTGTCCACTAAAACGGAAGGAGCGAAGTTTATAAACATTTTGAATTTACATAGTTAAACAGTTACACCCGAAATACTGCTTACATAAAATATATAGGCCTTATAAATATTTTTCTGTGCGAGAACAGAAGCCACGACACGCGGCTGAGCGGTCGATTGTAAGTTTGTTTAAAGGAATTAATTTCTGGACCTACATACTGACTGATTTTGAAAATGCAGTCAACTTACTGTAGAAAACTACATTATTACTGAGCGACATAAAACCGAAGTATTTTTGAAATACGTGCGGATGAAGTCACGGGCGGACAGCTAGTATTTTGTACAGTAGTGACATTATTTCAAAATCGGCAATGTTTTTGGGGTTTATCATAAATTTTGTTCCGCCGCGCCGCGCCGCCCTTGGTAGAGCGGGAGGGACTCTCAGACTCTATCTGATTAAAAACTATTTTATTTTGCGGGGACTCTAATAAATGTATGCCAGGGAGCAAAAGAATGGAATCACTTACTTGGAATTTATACCCGATAGCTCCTTAAAAATGGCGTGATTTGATTGAATTTGGTAGGTATCAATTTAAAGTTAACAGTTAAACCTTTAAAATGTTACCTTTTTTCTTATTCTTAACTAGTCATTAAGGTGATTGCGTCGATGTAGCCCGCGAAATTCAAATTTTCTTACGTTTTTTGCAATTAGCAGGCCAGTGACATGTTGTAACATTATCAAAATATGAATTGCGGTAATAACAAGTATAATTTTAAATATAAAAATTATCAAAACATTCGCTCCATCAGCTCTCACATAGAAAAGGAGCATATTGTTAAAATCTCCGAAATCTAACTTAGATGCACCTTTTCTATGTGAGAGCTGATGGAGCGAATGTTTTGATAATTTTTATATTTAAAATTATACTTGTTATTACCGCAATTCATATTTTGATAATGTTACAACATGTCACTGGCCTGCTAATTGCAAAAAACGTAAGAAAATTTGAATTTCGCGGGCTACATCGACGCAATCACCTTAAGTAGTCAAGATCGCGTGGAAAGAGAGTAAGTTATATACATACTTTTGCTCACTAGCGTAGTTGGCAAGAATGGGAATGGGGATGGCAACTGGGAAACTAATGGCGCTAGTATAGCTTGTTCCAAGCATCGCCATTGGTTCAAATCTTATAGGTACTTCAAAATAGTACTACCTCATTAGTCGGATCAGGACTTAGCTATGATGGCGCCATCTACAATTAGCTTTGACCGGCCTTCCCCATTGACAGATCTTATAAGTCCCCAAATTCCCAAAATAATGTACTGGTTACAAGCCGGCGCTATCATCGGGCACACACCGAAAGCTCCAACCGATAATTCTCTCTTTCACCAGGTCCTCAATCAACCCGAGACTCGCTTCGACGCTGAGAACGGCAACGCTTCCACGGAGACGATCTACCAAAACCCCTCCGTCCAGGAGTTGTGGCCCGCCGACCAGAAGAGAGATGACAACGAGCGGTGGGGCTACTGCGACCAGGACGTTTCTGGTGAGAAATCTTTACGAGCCTATCGTCATAGTCATATTATCATCAGCCTGTACTTAGGCCTCTACAATCGCACTCCATTTCACTCGATCATACTGGCTGGCGAGGTTGGTCTGTGGATGGGTGATAACGATATCTGTCATAGCAAGTTTACTCCGTGCCTCGGAAAGCACGTTAGTCCCGGCTGTCATTTGTAGATCTTTGACAGTCGTTAACGTAAGTCAGAAGCACATAAGTCTGACAACCAGTCTTACCATAGGGTATCGTATTGCCCAGTTACTGAGTTGTGGAGGTCCGATAGGCAGTCGCTCCATGTAAAATACTGATATTCAGCTGCATCTGGGTCGACTGGAAGCCGACCACAATATAGTTGGGAAAAGGCAGGCAGATGATGCAGATACTGGCTACTCTCATCTTGCTGTCACCGGCCACCTTGCGAAGATACTGGGCACAACATGAAGTGCCGGCTGAACACGATATGCCTAGGCCTAGGCATATCACGATGTCGTTAATTCAACGATCAGCCGACGACAATGATTGTGCTCGCCTGCCCCTAAAACAACATGCTGATTCCCGCACGGAGCAAAAGTTTGATTTTTTTTGTGTGAGATGGGTTTGCTGTTGACCTTAGTTTAGGTCAGGAGTGACTGAGACAAGGTTGACGATGGAGCGAGCTTACCAAGAAGAAGCCTGTTCACTCTAACTTTGAGTCTTTGAAGAGATTAGGGTTGTATGCGTTCGGAAACACAGACGCAGGCAGAGAGTTCCACTCCTTCGCTGCTGTCCGCATTATAAAAGACGTTTGGAAACGCTTAGGGCTTACGCTGGGTTGATTCCCGATTTGTTTCGTGCGGGAATACCGCAGCACAGCACATTACCGCAGCATAGACCGCAGCACAGCAGTCGAATTGCTCAGCCACTGCGCCAAACGTATCGTCAATGTATGATCTACAACTCGTTGTTCCGGGTCTGGGCGTTTCTGTGTGTGAGTTTATGTTTGTAAACGAATCCACGATACTGGAGATATTCGTGGAGTGGGGCAATGTTTTTTTTTTAAAAAACAGGCGTACTAATCAAGCTCCTAACATTATTTTCTATTATCAATAGTGACAGACGAGAAAGAGAGATCAGAAAGTATGCTGCGCTCGCGTCGACGACAGAGCACCACTGCTCTTTGTGAGGCCGAGGATATGAAGCCGGCTCTACTCAACAATGTAGGGAACAGGTAAGACTTTATTTCCTATAGAGAGCTTCTTCAATTTTTACTAAATAAAAATCGTCCTTACTACTGCGATATAATGATGCAATTCAACTGACTTACGTCGTCGTGGCGAACGTGTTTTGTTTTTCATCTACTCGTAGATAAGTGCACGTTTTTTGTCATTTATGTCATAGTGGTAAGGATGATTTTCAGTTGTAGTTGAAATCGGTCGAATCGCATCGCGTCATCGGCAAGCTCCCTTTGTCAGAATTATACCACTGTTGTAGTGTTATTCTCTATAAATACAGCCTTGTTGTGCGCCTGCAACGCTGAAACTAAACTCTGACAGCGACATTAGCGCTCACCGCTGTCACGGCTGTGAGTAAGGCTGCGGTTCCACTGAGGCAGAGCGGAGACGAACTGTGCCGCGATTCACCAATCACATGGCTTGAGTAGAAAAGAGATAAAGATTTCAAGCCAGAAGATTTATGGTGAATCGCGGCACGGTTCGTCTCCGCTCTGCTTCGCTTTGCCTCAGTGGAACAGCGTCCCAAGAACTACTCAGTGGAACTGGTGGAACGTAAGTGGACAGGGCCTGTAGCCAAACGGCAAGCGACATTCGTTAACGTTCAGCAGTCGCTAATACATTTTCAACTTTAAAAATTCTAGTAAAGACTGCTGAGCGATAGCGAACGAAACAAACGAAAACGATCTGTAATCTTTAATAGATTTTCAACTTTATACGATGCGGTATAAAGTTGAAAATGTATTAGCGACTACTGAACGTTAACGAATGTCGCTTGCCGTTTGGCTATAGGGCCTGTGTGTCATACATTTTGGTATTCCCAATAGTGTCGAATCTATCTGTCAAATCGATCGGTTGATCTAAAGCTGACTCGTCGATGACCTCGTTGTAGAGTCAAGCATTATGTGATGTCTTATAGAGAATAGCATAGCAACAACTGATACACTACATAGTTCTCATGTAACAAGTAATTTCGTATTGTTGACAGTGGCCCTACGAAGTGTGCCAAAGGCCGTGGCACGCTACTGGCACTGCTGTGGTCGTTGGCACGTCGCAAACGGCGCGGGGCCCACGACGAGATCTATCTGCGTCACATTGACAACGCGTTGACGAACACCTGTACTTACAGAGAAAGTTGTCGGTGTTTGGAATGTCAGGTTAGTGGATTGTTTTTAAACTAAGTACTAGATTTTTTACTGTGGCTTCGTTCCGCTCCAAAATTTTTTGACCGACAAAACGATGTTTTTTCAACTTTTTAAGCAGAGCCACGGTTGGCTCAGTGACTGAACGATCGACTGCCGTGCAGTCTGTCGTGGGATCGATCCCCGATGTAAACTACAAGTAATTGTTCCGAGTCTACGTACTATTTGTGCATGTGAGTTATAATGTTTGTAAACGAACCCGCGATACAGGAGCAATTTCTAGTGTGAGGCAAAGTTTTTAAAGGAAAAAATACATTGTGAGGCTGTTGCCTTGCCTTTCATTATCGTCTGGGGGTTGCCAAGCTAATAGAGGCGCGTGCAATGAACTTTATGACTGTTCTGCGACGTTTCTGCCACGAAAATACCAACCGGAGATAGCCTCGGAGTCCTTATAGATATGCTTACGACTGCCGACGCAGCTCTCAGGCGCCCAAATCCGCTCAAAGCAGCCGTCAGCCCCACCGATGCCGACTTATCGTGAGCGCCGCTTTCTACAAAGGGTGTCCCTGTTATTATGAATCAAATGGAATAGGGGTATTAACGAGCGGGAAGGACCCACTAGCCATGCCAGCCTAGTTCGACCCTGGGGGCCTACTACGTCGTCTTAAAGCGAAAGTAGTTCCAGTGTGGGAAAGAGACACAGCTATACAAGTCATCTAGCGCCATCTCGGTCCCACAGTGGCTACTTTCGCTTTAATACGTCATTGTAGGGCACCATGGACTGTTCGATTAGGCCATAAATGCTAAGTTTGTGGATTTGTGAAACAAAATATTTTTTGTACGTAATTATATGGTAAACTAGCTGTTGCCAGCGGCTTCACCCGCTACAACTCGAAAATTATCCTACGGGAACATAAAATCGGGATAAAAACTATCCTATATGTTAATCCAGGCTATAAACTAACTGTGTACCAAATTTTAGCCAAATCCGTTCAGTGGTTTTTGCGTGAAAGAGTAACAAACATACCTACATACACATACATACATCCTCACAAACTTTCGCATTTATAATATTAGTAGAATATGTACTCCATCGGTTTTGCAACGATGGCCTCTATTTATTCAACGTTCACGGTTAGTAGTTGGAATAATAATTGTGCTATGTTGAAAATAACATGTTTATCGTATTTTTATTTTTCGAATTTATAGGCAAAAGGTTTTTAAATCCTATATAAGTAACATGGAGAATATCCTCGCCTGCTTTTTCCCAATTATCATGGCGTCGACTTGAAGTCTAACCAGATGCAGCTGAATTTTGCAAGTAGCAATACTGCTAATCCGATATTTGAATTTCATAAGCCACTCACGAAATAGGAGAAAATTCTAGTGTGGGTAGATAGATTATTCAAATATTTGTTCCGTGCGGGAATCGAGACCGCGATACGCGCACCAGTCAATCGCATTGTTACTTCGCCAACCGTGCCTTAAAAAATTAATAATCATGCGCTATTTTTCAAAGGAATTGTATGTAGCGCTGCCGCAGCTCTGCAAAAACCGTTTGATATTCACTATAAGCTACTGGCAGCGACCGCCCCATCAGCCTTTAACCGTCTCTTGGTTTCCATCTATCTCTGTAGATAGGTAACAAAATTTATGAAAATGGGTTCAGCCGTTTTGACGTGAAAACGGAGAAACATACACACTTACAATGGTAATACATAATATCAATCGTCCATATTGGCAAAATACCTACGTCTTTTTTGACCATTGAGTATTAATAAGACAACGTGTATTGGTTGTTCAAAACGTTGTTACTCGTGAAAGCTATTAAAAAAACGTGCAGCGGCCTCTCTCAGACGTGCTGTCTTGGAATAGCTTGACGTCCTCGCTGCGCTTAGGATTTTTAACTTAACTCCCTCGCTTTGTTCGGGAATTACTCTTGAATCCCTTCAGCAACAAGCTCGGGTTCATTCACCCATAGAATTCTTTGTAACGCGACATAAACACATAAAACTGCCTTGTCTTCTCGATAAATAATGTACATACTACTTATCTATTGTTACTGAAAACAGACATTTATCATTCCATTTAAAAAAAAAAAACAGCATAATATCCCCCGTCCGATTAAAAAATTACGAGATGCGTCATAGAAATACGCACGTCAAAATACAAGTCTCATAGCTCAGTGGCAATGCCGCGTCGCGTACTCGTGTAGATTAGATTATGTATTAATTAATACAGGAAATTCCAATTGTTTTCAAGAGATCGGCTCTAGAGTATGATGAGTAGGTACAGTCCTGTTACAGTTTTTTTTTTATTATTTTAGACTAGGACTCTGCAAGCTTTGCTCGCGAGGATTTCGGATCTTCCCTATCATTTTCAATTATCCCTTTGGGGTGGGAACTTCCAAAACACTTCAATTCTCGTAACACGTGTTTAACAATTTGGTCCACATTCGAAGCTTTAAGTTAATAGGATAAAATATAAATTCACTTTCGAATATACTTTCATCCCAAACCCCCTGGATAATAGGGTTTGACCGAAAAGGTCCATCTGTTAGATTGTCAAAAAAATATTCTACTTCTACCCTTATATCTTTTTTCGGTTGATTCCCTTTATGTCGAGTCCCGTTACGTCGAGCCGAAAAACTTGTCTCGCTTCTATTACCTCTATGTCGAGTTTAGTTTTCTGTCCCGTTTCTATTCCCTTTATGCCGAGTTTATTTACCACGCCTCTATTACCTTTATGTCGAGTTTAATTATATCATATTTTAGAAGTACAGTCACGTCCAATGAAATGAATACATGCACATAATTTAGAATTATTAATGATTGGAATTGTTATTAGGAGAACTTGGGATCCAAGAGCGAGCGAAGCGAGCTCGGGACTTGTGGGCACCCCGACACGGACAGGTTAGGTTCGAAGGGGATGGCGGGGTCTGTAAGACCCCGCCATCATCCCCTTCGTGTTAGGTTACTTTAAACCATGCACGCAGAAATAGGAGCCCCGCGGGCGGGGCTCCGTTGAGCTTCCTTTTTTAGGTAATCTTCACCTATACTTGTATTAATATTATTATGTTTTTATGCCATTGGCTTTTAATTTACATTCCTGACTGTACTTGTTCACCAAACTCGACATAAAGGTAATAGAAAGCGCAAAATATCAATACTTTGGAGAACAATAGACTTCCAGACTCGACGTAACGGGACTCGACATAAAGGGAATATATCATTTTTTCTTTAGTTACCTACGTACTAAACTTCTACGTCACAAGCAAGTACAGTTTTTACTTGCTTCTGGCGTCACTTTTGATGTGATTTAACAAAAGAAAAAAAATACGTGACCATTATTTTTCAAAACTCTAGAGTCTAGCTGACGGACTATTTTGATAGTAATATTTTATTGATGCTGTCAACTTGCCTATTGTACACACGGCTACACATAAAGCTATACAAGTCCAGTATAAGCTGATCGTTGAATATACGGAAAGAACATACAAGCGAGATCACGATAAACTGGTTTTGTATAGCTTGTTGCGTAGCCGTGTGTACATGTACCTACACCAACGACGATATAATACTAGACTCCAATAACAGGCGACCGATGTCTGTCAACACATTAGGCAAAAAAGTCTTATATCCGTCTCATTTCGACCACTCCTGTGAGCCGTAAACATACGTTGAGACAGAACAGACCTTGAGTTAGCCAATCACAACGCAGTACCCCGTCCCCCTCGCTTACGTAGTACCTCAGCGAGTTGACAGAATAGTTTTTGTTCCTTAGATCGTGCACACCCATTCTTCGCTAGTATTGTTTTGCCATCTACCGGGTATACTCGTAGATTCCGTGGCTTCTACTAAGTAATTCCTTATGGAAAAACACAAAAACACTGTCTGACATAGGAATTCATCATTTTCCTGCTCCTATCCCATTACTTGTGGTCGGCGTAACACGTTTTCTTCTTCCATTCTCCCCTATCAGACGTCACAGTATCATTTACTCCTTCTTCTTTCATATCATTCCTTAGACAATCCATCCATCTTTTCTTTGGCCTTATAGGAATTGAACCCGGAAATTCATGCCCGACATTCGCGCTTGTAACCACTTAGCAATACCTCTGTTTGGGTTTCGCCGCGCCGAGAAGTAGGTAAACTGTCAAAGGACAGTTTTTTGCGTCGCTGACTGATTGGGGCTTATCAGAGTGCCAGACATATTTATAAATAAGCCAGACGGACGTGTTTACGGATTTATCATTCAATTGGGATAGGATAGTTATCATAAATATTATTGTCCGACCGAAACTGCTTTTTTAGCCGAAACCAAACTTTCGGCCTTGCTCTCCGAATCCAGATTTTCTGGGAAGTATTGATTTACGGCAAACTTAAAACATAGCCTAAACTCACAAAACATAGCCACGTCAGGAACACTCGAGTTTCGGCTGTATTTTGGCCGAAACCGAAACTAAGGCCGAAACTAGATTTATTGGCCGAAACCGAAATTTCGGTCGGACACTAATAAAATATACAACACACGGGGCCATTACGGGGGTTACCATTGCGTTTGCCCGTGAGTCAGGCCCATGAGTCAGTGATGCGAAACCTCGGTGTGACTACAGCTACCCGTAACGGCCCACACAAATGACAGCTTTTAGCCTTCTACATTTGTTTCCATTTATGACAGACTTCTAAAAAGGAGAAGTCCTAAGTCTGTTTTTAACGGGACATAGGAACGGAATTGGGATTGAGTCAATATTAATTTTGGGCGTAAGTATTATTCACAATCAAATTAACACTGACTAAAAATTTGAATATTATTTATTCCATGTCAATAAGACAAACTGTTAAATTACAATATCATTTACAGTTTTTAAATGGTCACTGATGAATTTCAAATGATTTGGAACCTTACAGATTTTAAAGCTTTTTCAGCAAAATGAAATATGTTTCCATCATTTCGGCATCGTCAATACAATGTTTGTAGACAGTCAAAAGCTTAGCCAAGCGATTTTTTTGTCGCGAAGCTTTCATTATAAAACGCATTACAGATTTAGGCACAAAATAGTTTAAGATTAAACTTTGTCAAATTCACATTTTATACGCCCAGTCATACCTACATGCATTTTTGGCAAAGATACCACCAAAGCTGAGACTGAGAAGAGACTTAAATCAACCAATCATATTGGTTAAAAGCCATATTGCTCTCTGATTGGTTCAATTTTACACAACATAGACCAATTAGATCCGATTGGTCGGGTTGGACAGATCTTGAAACAATTCCAATACCTTTTTAGCTATGAGTTACCTATTAGGATTCAAATTAGAAATCGCAATCAAAGTATTGTGTTTTTGAATTGTCAAAAGGTTTTTTTTTAAATTGGTTTTTTCACATTTAGATGCCCATTCCAATACATGATTATCTCTTGAAGGAGAGGAATGGACAGGAATTTCCATGGGCAATCCTTCTCTTTCTCAATCAATCAATCCAGGGATACCTTATCACCCCATTGAACCACACTTGTCTCAGCTTTGGTGCAAACTTGCTGCTTGCAGATTTGCAACCAATCCCTAGATTTATGCATCAAAAATTATAAAACTACCTATCTAATTTCGATTTAGCAAAATATAATTTGTTACAATAATAATATTTTTATTAATAATAGCATTTATATATTATACATTTATTTGACACATATTCGCTAATCTGCAAGCGGACTATGCCAATAAAAAACTTTAATATTGATTTTCACTTTAAATTTTATGTTAAAAAAAAGATTGATCAATTCACAAACTTGTCAATCTCATACTCTAAAGTGTCTGAAGTATCCACTTGCACTTCATCAACGGTCTTTTTCCGTTCCTCCAAACGTACACATTTCAAACATTTCTGCCCTTTACGTAGCCAACATCCTCTGTGGTACATAGAATTACACTTATCACACATTAAAGCTCCGCTGTCAAACGGATACAGCACCTCATTATTTTTACAGACTTCGCACAGGTAGCCTTTTCCAGAACATAAATCACAGCTTGTAATGTGTGACCGGCATACCTCTGTCAGTTCCGTTAGCTGCGTTTCTAAAGAACCATCATTGATGGCTTGTAGATGACCCATACTGTATTTCTTGTTTACGTCACCAAGCTGTACAAATAATGGTGATAGCAAGCTCGTACCGTCAGCACAGGCACATAGGTATCTTCGCATCCATTCCAAATCTTTCCTCATTTTATGCACCCATTCTAGCTCTGCTATAAAGTTGAAAAGTTTGGGGTTTATACTCTCTATGTCAATATAGGGTCTTGTCCACGATAAATTCAGCATTTGAAATGCTATTCGAGACACATAACGCTTGTCCCAGTCCCAATTATGGATGACTCTTGCAGGTATCGCTGCTAGATCGTTCCAGTGGCATGTTGCACAGAAATATAGGCCAGTATAGTCACATAAACGAGGTTCATTCCACATATCTTTGAAGGTCAAAGCTGTTTGGCACTCGGCACACTTGTAATCTTGTGCCGCTAACCCTTTTTCGGGACATATACTCATTTCGAAGCTTCCTTTCTCGGTCATAACAACATGGGCGCATACCCTGCATATGTGGTCGACACATTTGTAGTGGCATAAGTATCCACAGTCGGTACAAATGTAAGAACCTTGAACGATACTCCATATAACTCCGCTGCAGTGATCACAGTACTGTTTTCTGTTACTAGGGTTAGTTTGTTGTTCAAAATGATGGCCTTTTATCGAGACTTGCACTCTTGCTAGTCCATTATTATCTTTTAAATCTTCTAACCTTAGTCGTAATTCCACTAAGTATCTTACAAGCCATTTTCGCTCGTCGGAACACTGTACACTGCTTAAAACGAGTTCCTTACACTGTACTATCGCCTTTTCCACCTCCTCTTTTGTAGCGGAACTGTGGATCTTCAATTTTTTATTCGCAATAGATTTCGGGATACAATTCGAGTCGTATCCTTCGTCGATTGAAAAACACCCGGAATTCGATGAAGTTGAAGTTCTGGATGTGGCTTCTATGCTAGGACTGCAGCAGATTAAGCTGTTCCTGTATTTAGGCGAGTCATTTGCTATTGCAGCAGCCATGGTCATTTAATTTTCAAACAAAGGCTGTCACAAAAACATCGCGGAAATTTTGCATAAAATTTTGCAATGTCACTCGTTGATTTTATTGTTGAAACTGTAGCTGGGTATTACACACAACTGTTATCTAAGATTATGTCTCATTTCCACTGCGATTCACTAATGTTTTGATAGTGATACGTAATTTTTTTCACAATAGAAGTTGTCTTCATTTTTGACAGCTGAATAAATTTTTGGTGTCTGTAAGTTGGTAAATTGGAAGTTGCGTTCCGTTTCGCCATAACTTATGGAATTACGAAAGATTTTTCACTTAGTATTTTCGTTTATTATTTTATTTTTCTTTTTATGGCGTGAAATTATCGAAGAAAATGATGTTTAAGATGATCTAATACTCATTTTATGTGGAAAAAACATAATTATCAGAAAAAACTCAAAAATATACTAAAAACTATATGCATTACCCAACGGAACGTAATTCCATCGAGCAGGCGCACCAACTTCACAAAAATTATCTTTTACTGTCAACTGTCAATGAAAAGTCAATTCATTGCGCATTTGCTGTCACATGATTTTCAGCATACATTGCTTACCACATGCCAAAGAACATTTTTATATTGATAGAAATCCGTCAATGTATCTAAAATTGGATTTAACCTCGAGGTTTACTTTTTTTAAATGTATGACACGGACGCGTATGAGATCAGCCTCTATTTTCGTTCCAATCACCTAGATTACGGTACTTAGTTATGACCTATGACCATACACGTGCTGGAATGGGACATCCGCGGAGTTTAGATAATATTGTTACACATTAATAATTTGTTAGAAACTTATAACTAGTTGGATATTGGTCGTTTAGACAGTGGTCTGTGATGGCGCGCTTTTATCGTAATGCTATTTTTTTTAGTACCTTTGTGTTAGAAGTCTACGTATTATTAAAGCTTCACTTATAGGGCCAAAGCCTGCTAGGGTTGCGGGTTTATCGAATTACCGTGACCCCGGAACGTAATAAAGGGCTATTGAAGGACACCGTGGATTTTAGTCAGTACAAGTCTGACAGTCCCTCCTGCCCTGCCCAGGGTGGGAGGATTCATTTGATGAAATTACCACGCAAAAGAAAAAAAAACTATAGCTTCACACCTATTTTTATGGAGTAGGCAGAACACTACCCTTCACAATTCTTTTTTTAATTTGGTGGAGCGGAAGGTACTGTCAGACTCGAACGGAGTGAAATCCACAGTGTTCCTTCAATTGCTCTTTACGTTCCAGAGACCAGTTTTTTTTTTAAACGTGGGGCAACACACTAGGTATTTCTCCTGTGTCGTGGGTGCGTTCACAAACATATAAACTCACATACACAGTCACCCAGACTGGAACAACTACTTGTAGATCATACAAGTATTTGCTCCGTGCGGGTATCGAACCCGCGACACTCAGCACAACAGTCGAATCGCTCAGCCATTGCGCTAATCGTATCGTCGAACCTGTTTGCACAGTTCGACGACCCAAGTAGTAAGTGTTGAGGCCCTGCTAAATTAAGAAAGATTGCGGATTCAAACCCTGGCAAACAGTTTATTTCTTAAGTACTTAGGTTATTTACATTTTTTGAGGAGCTCGTGGTTTAATAATACAGCCGCACAGGTCGATCTTCCGGGTTAAGCCGCGCTTGGCGAGGTTGGTCAGTGGATGGGTGACCATCTGTCATAGTGAGTTTCCTCAAAGCCTCGGAAAGCATTTAAAGCCGTTGGTCCCGGCTGTCATTTGTAGATCTTTGACAGTCGTTACTGTTAGTCAGAAGCTCTAAAAGTCTGGCAACCAGTCTTACCATGGGGTATCGTATTACCCAGTTACTGGGTTGTGGAGGTCCGATAGGCAGTTGCTCCATGTAAAATACTGATATTCAGCTGCATCTGGTTCGACTGGAAGCCGACCCCAATATACCTAGTTGGGAAAAGGATTAAAAATAATTAATTAAAGGAAGATTATGAGTTTATGTATTATTATTTATGTTTATGTCTGATTTTGCTTGCACATACAAACACCGGAACTCAAACTAACCGCTTGGTCAAATGCTAAATTGTTGCGTTTGCTTAATTTACAGAGCCGCTACTTCGAATGCGACGAGGACAGTGAAGATTACAGTTCTGATGAGGACAGCTACGTCCCCCGCTACGTCGTGGAAGCCATGGAGGCGCAGCAGCAACAGCAGGAGTTGGAGACTGACGATGATGATGACGAGGTAACAATAAGAACCATTCCTCACTTTTAGCAGAAGAAAAATGGTCTTAAAAGAGCTGTATTGAAGAATTCGTTCACAAAACTATCAACGTAAGTATATGGACGGATAGTTAGCCGCTTAATATCCGTCCAATACATAGGGTACGGTTAGCCGATACAATATCTGAGCAGCACTAAAAGAAAAATGGCGAATGCTGAGTAGCATAGGCTGAGACAGCTGTCAAAATGCTTAATCACTCTCGTCTGAACTCAGCATGGTTTCGGCCGATAATTTAGTCAGCATAGGCTGAATGCTGTTCAGCATTGTCGATTTCTGTCCAGATTTTGTATCGGTTAACCGTACCCATAGTATACTGGGTATCCGTATAATTGGCTGAATTATCTCATTCGACTGATACTGGCGCAGACTGTGTGTCGCTGGTTCGTCGTGATTGGTTAGAGAGCTTCGTGCGTTACAGATAATTTTCTACGAAGCGGAAACTTTCTTGGGATGAAACAGATAGTTGTGTATCCGGAATTCCGGATACTGTATAACGAATATCTGTCCATCAAAATAGTTTGAAGACGTGTATTACCGCATTGCGTTTTGCACTATCAATTCGTCACCGATTTCATTATTTAAATGTAAAAAGCCATCAGTATCTCAAAAGGCGTCAAATAAGTGTCAATCAACTCATGATTCTGCCAGTTTGCTGCAGTTCTTACTAGAAATAATGCCAATTAAGGTCAGTAGGTAATAGAACTAGACTGATTGTGACGAATTAAAATTCAAGTTTAGGTGGGTCCGAATTTATTTAATAATTCGGAAAACATAAATAACAATGGTGCTGTCTACTGCTAACATAAATACATGTTTGTGTGGATAAAAAGTGAAAAAAAATAACTGCTGAATGGATTTCGATGTAATTTGGCACCAAGCTAAATTATTATCTGGATAAACACATAGGATACTTTTAATTCCTGTAGAATGATTCCTTAAGACAATTAAAGTACTCAGGCGAAGCCGCAGTTTATAGTGATTAAATCATGAACAGAAACTTACTTGTCAGACTTTCACATCTAAACAAAGAAAGAAGGTTTTTATTGGACTCCCACAGGACAGAACAGAGCAACAACATAAAACTAAATAATATAAGAAAACAATAAAAACAAATTTGGTCCTCTACGAGGTCAAAAGGTCATCTCAGCATGTGCTGTGACATTTAAAAAAAAAGACACAGCGCTGGTTTAAATTTATGATCTTAGTAAGAAAATTAATAACAATTCACATCAACCTCTCCAACTTCTCTTTCCCAGGTATTCATAGACACAGTTCCGGGCGACAACACATCAACGGACATGCTGTTGGACAATAAAATGTCCGTGTCCTCGGACGAGCCGAGCACAGAACAAGACGAGGAAGATAAATTACAGTTGGAGGCGGCCGCAGCCACACCAGTCTTACTGAATTACCTCCTTACCCATCCCATCACTTGTAGCATACAATGAATTACTGGGTAGGACAGAGAGGAAAGTATAAAAAGTAAGGTGGCAAAGGGAGATAGATGCTAAAGAAATATTAGTATGTTATCGCGCAATATTTTGTCCATTGGATGCTTTGAGGGACATGATATACAAAGCGCCCAGCAGGGCTATTGATATATGATATTTATTTTGTAACTTGGTTATAAAAAAACACTTATACACGTCACAACCAATTTTTTTTAAAACTAGATGAGGCTGGTGTTTCGTACCTGACTACTCTGAGAAGAAACATCCGAAACAAACTCAGAGGTCACAGTCTCTTTTAGAGTCCAGACATTGTTTTGTTCAGGTCATACGAAGGTCACAGGATCATGCGGGTGTCTGAGATGGTCTTTTGAGGAAAGAACCACACTGATTTGAGTGGACCTGTCCAGTCAGTGCAAGCATTTGTCGGTTACCGTGTAGCTCGACTCAGAACACAAGGAGCTCAACTTGATAGTGACTTTATTGGCTAACTTGATAATCACTGACCAACAGTTGTCAACTTGACACCTCTATAATAAGGTGCTTTATTATTATCTGCCACGGCTGCAATGGGAGATAGTATTGCGTTTATAGATTACAATAGTAAAGATAATTAATTGATTATTTGTCATTTTTTTTTTCATACAAAAAAAGAATACGTATAATAAAAATACAAATCTAGTCAGCTGATTTCAGTTTTCATTCTCAGAACAGATAGAAAGAGATAGCAGTTGTTTTCTGATTGACGAAGCGACACATCGCGCGTATTTTGTGAACCACGTTATGCAGAGTAGAGCCAATGTTAATTTAACTTGTTTACTGTCTCAAATTGAATTGACTGTTCCGGGGTACGAAATTTCTTCACTATTGTAATCTATAAACACAATACTACCCCCCATTAAAGCCCTGGCAGATGTTAATAAAGCACCTTATATTATCGACTGTTATGAGGCTAAGTTGAGGAGTGCTTCAAGAGCGTTAGAATAGTTGATTTAAGGAAACATTTATATTTATCAGTTTCATTGCAAATGCAAAAGCCAATACGACATTTACCTTTTGATATCTATTTGATGGTCACCAGAGCAAGTGATCATCACTTGAACTGTCATCAGAGTTACGCAATAGCTCCGCAGGGTGCTGTAATGATAATATTGCACTTATTTATACAGATTTGACGCATAAAGTGTCGCGGGCGCGTGCCCGTGACGCTGCCAATGCGACGCTTTATTTTTTATCGTGGTAAAATCATCAAATGAGTCCTCCCACCCAGAGCAGGGAAGGAGGGACTGTCAGACTTGTACTGACTAAAACCCACGGTGTCCTTCAATAGTCTTTTACGTTCCTGGGTTACGGTAATTGTTAGTCCCGTGACCCCGGCCGATGCGATGCTTAACATATTTTTCTTGCATTATAACAAAATATTCTCGACGAGCATAATTATTTTGTATAGTGACAATGTTCGACTTCGAAACGCAACTAGGGCTCTTTGTATATCATGTCTCTAAGCAGGCGAAAAATCAAGCTTTGGCGTCATTTTAGTATACAAAACGAATCAGTGTGTGTTTGTATGTGAAATGGTTATACACGGAAACGTGCGCCTCGGGCGCTTTGTATATCATGTCCTTCAGTGAGTGAAAAAATAAGCTTTGGCGTCATTTTAGTATAGAAAACGAATCAGTGTGTGTTTGTATGGCAAATGGTTATACACGGAAACGTGCGCCTCGGGCGCTTTTTATATCATGTCCTTCAGTGAGTCAAAAATCAGGCTTTGGCGTCATTATCGCTTATAGATAACGAATCACTGCATGTTTGTATGTGAAATGGTTATATGTACACGGAAATGTGCGCCTCGGGCGCTTTGTATCATGTCTTTAGGCATGCGAATAATAAAGCTTTGGGCGTCATTTTAGTACAATATAATATGGAAAAAATATCATGTGTCAATGTACCTATTAGTTCTTGCAACCTAAATGTAACCTAGATTTGGTGGCTTACCATGACGTCGTCTTTAGGCTGTGGGAAAGAGACAGAGCTATACAAGTCGTCTAGCGCCATCTCGTTCACTGAGCGGAACTACGGTAGGCCACCAGATAACCCGTTAATAGGTACAATTAGAGAAAAAACGATCGAAAAAAATGATTGAACTTGAGCAAGTCCCCATTTTTTTCGTGGTAAAATCATTAAATGAGGCCTTGTAAAAATTTACACCCTATTATAAGGGTGAGAATCGTGTTGGAGCACCATAAAATATTAGTTCCTGATTTCCCCATAACCTATGTGTGTCGCTTCAGTATTTACATAGGTTCTTTATCAGAAAAAATCACTAATGACCAATTTTATTTTTTGATACATTTTGCATTCCCTGGTTTGGCTTCATTATTAGAGTTGCTTTTAATAAAATCATGAAATAATAACATAAAAATCTCACGGGTAAAATGGAACGCTTATGTCAAAATGAATGTCATGTAGTCTATGAAGTAAATCTATGGTCACTGAACTGTCAACAATAAAAAAGTTAAACCACGTTTTACGACAAGTCTGTTATTTATTTTAAAATATCACGAAAATCCAGCACGATATTTTAAAAGGCCTCCTGCCCAGATCAGCAGCCTAACTCTCGACACTCGATCTCAATTGAAATTGGAAATTGGGATCGAGATCTTGTCATTTGGCACTCTTGAATGTTACACTAGCTCACGATTGGAACAGTATTGGGCGGATTTTTTTGGAACTAAATGAAATCGACTTTACTCGGAAATAAATATCAGCACACATATTTTTATTGATTTAATGAGTAATTCAATATTTTTAAATTTAGTAATTAACGTTTTCATTTGTATGGCCACCCCATGAAAATCAGTGTAGGTGTAGTCAAACATGCAGTCGATTCAAATCAATCTCGACTTCGTTCAAGAGTGCCAATTTTCTGAATATTGGAATTGAAACTGAATCGAATTGGAATACGATCGAGATTGGGATTGATTTCAAGAGTACGGCCCCAGGACGGGAGGGACTGTTATACTTGTACTGACTTAAATACACGGTGTCCTTCAATAGCCTTTTGCGATCCAGGGTCGCGCGCGCGTTTTCGTGAAGAGACATAATCCCGCGATTACCAAGCCACCCATGAATCAAGGTTTCTACATTTTAGAACGGTGATTTATCCCAGCCAATGTGCGGCTACTAAGTCCCTACCGGCCCAATTCGCCGTAGTAAACAGAATAAAATATGTATGTCAACTGCGTCACCCTATGTGATTAAATATGCCTTCATGTTTAGAATAAAACATAATTAGCACTATGTACGTCTAGAAGTAGCGGCACGCTTAAGCCGGGTTTTCACAGTAAGAGTTGGCTCGGACCGAGTGCACTCGGATGTCTACTCGGATGCTACTCGTATCATGTAAACACGTAATCCGAGCGCACTCGGACGCCATCAACGTCTAATCCGAGTAGACTCGGACTCTGCTCTATTTTTCGAGCTCACTCGGATCATTTGAATGTACTCTGTGGATCATTTTTATGTAAACAATATGGCGATATAACCACTATCCGTGTACACTCGTACGAAGCTGACTCGTACGAGTGCACTCGATCCGAGCCAACTCTTACTGTGAAAACCCGGCTTTAGAAAAGTACTATCAACGGTACCTGTAATCTAATCACGACGCGCCGTCGACCCGGGCATGGTCTATGATCGGACAGTGAGTCGCAATACTCGCCGTCCGCATGCCCGCGCCTACGGTGGCCGGAGATCGTCTTGCTACGTCCGTCGCCGTGGGCGTCTTCCACTGCGGCTGGGGCGGAGGGAGGTCGCTGTCCTCTCCCTCACGAGGCCCGCTTCCTCCTTCGCGAGCATGACTGCTTCGCAGACGGAGGCGACCGCTTCCCACTCCGTCTCGCCCTGCAGCATGGCCTCAACCAATGCCGGGCGCGAGAGGTCTCTTAGCTCGCTCCATCTTCGGTCTCATTTTTGCTTCTAGGATTGATTGATAGGCTGTGCAGTCCGAATATGTGTCAAGCGCGTATAATGCAAATATGATCTCTAAATAGTGGCATAAGAGAGTCCACTTTCGCATATAACGTCTAGTCTAGAAATATTTAAGTCCTTTTTGCCTCTTTACCTGATATTAAATGTAAATAGGATCTAGAATTTGTCCGTTTGTCTCGTATGATTTAGCAAAACATTAAACAGCTTATAACTACATAATATGTATTTTAAATACGAGTAAGTAAATAAAAAATGCTGCCTGAAAAACTACAAGGTCAAATTAAATTTCCTAGTGAAATTTTTGCTAATGAATTTGATTTAATCTTGTAGGTATTTTAAATAATATTTTATAAAAATCTTATGAAAGTCATTCCGTGCAATTTTGATTTTTTTTTTTATGTAAAGGTAATCTTACTGAATTTATTACTAAAAATAAATCGACAATTCTTAACTTTATTGAACAAAGATTTTCTGTCCATTTCAACAAAATTTACTCATTTATTAATTTACCTATCTGTACCTTACTTTTGATAAGTTATAAAACTCATTTATTAAGGTTATGGAAAGCCTTCTGAATATCCGGATAGCTGTCTATTCTGAAAAAAAAATAATTGATAATTAATAATAGCTGGATATTCAGAAAAAAATAATCCGAAAGGTGTCCAAAATTATCTGCCAGGAAAAATCGGTAAAAATTATCCTAAGGCGCAGATTAAAAATATGGTTATAGAAATCAGTGAAAAATATTGCACATCGACCTTGGAAAGAGATAATGGGCGTTTTTCCATTAGACTGCACGGCAACGGCGACGGCGGCGGCGCCGTGTCGGTGCCGGGGAAGCAAACATGTATGAAAACGTATGGCTCGCTTTTGCACTTACCGGCGCCGGCGCCGGTCCGGCGTTCATACATTTTTGCTTCCCCACACTGCGCACCGGCACAACGCCGCGGCCGGCGCCCGTCGCCGTCGTCGTTGCCGTGCCGTCTAATGTAAAAACGCCCAATCAGTAGTTTCGGATCGTAGAAAGTTATCTGCTGCTAAGTTAATATTCCACAACTATCACACAACGCCATCTAGTCCCAAGCTAAGCAGAGCTTGTGTTATGGGTACTAGACAGACAACTGATAAACATACTTATATATTTCTAAATACATACATATTATAGATAAATTCCACCCAGGCACAGAAAAAATGATCGTGCTCATCACACAAACATTTGTCCTGGGTGGGAATCGAACCCACGACCACCGGCATAGCATGATAGCAGTCAGGGTCACTAACCACTAGACCAACAGGCCTGTCAAAAAGTTGCTAGCGCTAGTTGTTTGTCGTGATTGGTGGGTGCGACAGAGAAAGCCAAAATTAATCGGTTACCTCTTTCTTTTTCAGTCGATGGTAATATTTTTTTCACCGGTATATTATATAAGTATGTTAAGTTTCTTAAATAAAAATCAATACGACTACTGTACCTGCTTATACTCAAAATAATGGAGTTCCTTTAAAATTAGTGAAACAGTGAGATATAATAATATTAATTACTGATCTCATTAGATGCATAAGTAGTTATTATTTATTAGTGTAAGATAGTTATTAATAATTGTATTTCATTATGGCGACTCAGTGCGAAGATACAGTGATACTCAATATTTGTTTGTGTTTAGGTACCTATTTATCAATATTTTATGTAGGTAAAGATCATTGCGTGAAATGTTTTGTTTATGCAGCCTGAAATAAATTCATATTATTATATCTATCGTCAATTAGGTCCAGACTGGTGTAACGTGTAATGTAATCCACCGTGTAATGTAACACGAATTCTAAGTGTGTGGACGTCACTACGAGCGTTACATGTAATGCTGCATTATTGGAGTAACATTATACGTTACACCAATCCGGACTCGCCTTTACTCGAACAATTGTAAATTCGGATTTTACGGTTATTTCATTTTATATCATTTCGACCAGCATTTTCAGAGCTTTTCGATTAAATTGCCACACAGAATTATATTCAATTCAATCATTTATTTCGGTAAGAAAGAATTATCAAGAAGAAGAAATACTCGTAAATTATTGAGTGTCACTGCATTATTTAAATTGTATTACAAAATAGTATTGTAGTTGTAAGCTGATGTTTTTTGTAAGTTCCCATGGGCGTAGCCACGGTGGGGCAGGGTGGGGTGCTTGCCCCACCCTGACTCCGACTTGTTAGGTGTCTTTTAACCAAAATTAAATAATGTGGGTACTTACCTACTTAATATCCGAGAAACCTCACACTCGACAATCGTCAGACGACACAAAAAAATATCTAGAATTTTGCCCCACCCTGAGCACATAATTATCTAGAATTTTGCCCCACCCTGTGCACATGGCTGGCTACGCCCATGTAAGTTCCTAAAGCTGGTAGATATATGTGCATAGAATAGTGATGATATAGATATTGTGATGGCTTGATTATTGTGTTTAGATTATGCAGATATTAGGGATGATCGACGCCATTTTTTTTTTGTTTTTAAACCTTGCTTTTCACTAAAATTTAGGTATATATCTTGAGTGGGTGCGTTTACAAAAATTTTAACTCGTTTACACTAAAACTCAGATTAGAAACAGTCCATGGGCCATAGAAATAATAATAAATCAGTTAAGCTTTTGCAGATCACTGCTGGACATAAATGTTCCTCCCAAGTTGCACCGCAATGGGATGACCTTGTCGCCTTATTGTGATATTATGACAGTGACGTTTAAGAAAAAAAAGTCAAGTGCATTACTGTGTGTAATTTATTTCATCACAACTGCTTTCAAAACGGTGAAGGAAAACATCGTGAGGAAACCCTTATGTTCTAGAACCAAAAACTTGAAGACATCTACCAACACTTAATAGGCCTGCGTGGTGAATTATGGCCCACGTCCTCTCAAAGAGAAAGCCTGTGTCCCAGCAGTGGGAACAATAGAGGCTGATGATGATGTAGATGTAGGTAGGTATTAGAAAATTGTGTATGGAGTCACAATATGGCGCTTAGGTTATCTTATTCTTTGATGATTGATGAGACGCATCATAGTACCTAGTAATTATACTTAAATTAACAGTCTTTCAAACTAATGTACCAACTTATTTATTAATATTTAAGTTTTAAATGTAACAAACCAATGCAACGCCATTTTTGCTACAAAATTTATTGTAAGGATTATTTCTGATATTATAATTAAATTAAGAAATAAAATAATGCTTGTGTAAAATTAAAATAAATGATCTCATTATTTACTTAGTGTTATTTGTTTTCTTCGTTCACTGACCCAAAGCTTGCTAACGTGTCTGGTCATCTGTCACAGGGCTGTATCTCATCATTATCTTCTTCCTGGGGCGTATTACAACGTTTTAAAACCAGGCTTATTCCGGCGAGTGAAGGAGATAGCGCTAGACGACTTGTATAGCTCTGTCGCTTTCCCTCATCGGGAATACTTTCGCTTTAAGACGTCATGATACTCCACATGTGTGGTTCTTTCCTCAAAAGACTCTCAGACACCCGCATGGTCCTCGTATAACTTGAGCAAAACAATATCTGGACTTTAAAAGAGACAGTGACCTCTGAGTTTGTTTCGGATGTTTCTTCTCAGAGTATAGTTGGTGCCAGTTAAGATGGCAATAGCGTTCATTGACCTTTACCTAATAAGTCGTCGTATAATGACATAAGATCAGAATTAGCATTTTTCTGTGAAATGATAGTGTTTACTTGTAAGTCTTAAATATAAAAATAATATAAAATCTTTGTCATAGGTGAAATATTTTTACCATTTTGATATCTTATGAATTATAAGATACTTATATCCTTACAATATACTTACTAATTTATTCGGTATTTTATAAAAATGCTAATTCTGAGCTTATGTCATTATACGAGGACTTATTAGGTAGGGGTCAATGTCCGCTATTGCCATCTTAACTGGCATCAACTATAGTCAGGTACGAAACACCGGCCTCATCTAGCTTTAAATTAATGATTGTGACATGACCAAGTTACAAAATAAAAACCATTTATCATTATCAAACTTGGTGAGGAGCGCCATCTCTTTCCCACAGCGGGAACAACGCTTTGAGTGATTTTCAAAATAAAACAAAATAAATCGACTTAAATCTATTTTTATTTTCAGTCATTAAAAAATCCATTTAATTATAATACAAATATAATCATTCACACAGACGTTATATAAAATTATTTTATAACTACATCTTAACGAAATAGGGGTAGGCAGAGAGGCTGCCCATTGATATAGGATTGAAAGGGTCCCACAAATCCGTCAATAAAGTATTTTGTACATTAAACTAAGCGAGCTTGCTAACGCGATGCGACGCAACTCGACCGATTTCAACTACAAGAGAAAATCATCCTTACCACTACGACATATGACATAAAACGTGCGGTTGTAGGGAGATGAAAACAAAACACGCTCGCCACGACGACGTAAGTCAGTCGAATTGCATCATTATATCGTAGTAGCAAGGACGATTTTCATTTTTAGTTAGTAGAAATTGCAAATCGTACGAATTTCGTCTTGAGCAAGCTCCATTAGAAACACTGGGAAACGACTATTTAAGGGCGCTTAGCCAGAAAGTTGGCAACGTTGCTAATAGCTGTCAAATATTTACAAGTTTTAATTAATTTGGCAATGTTACTGTATGGAAATAAGAAATATGGATCTGTAGTGCTCTAGAAAAATGATATAGGAATGCAATTAAAACACTGAATTTGATGTTGTAACCGTTTCAGGTGTATAAAAGGCATTTGGAATGTTTCCAAATGCCTTTTATACACCTAACCTTGCTTTTTTTACGTCTAAAACTATATAATCAGTGGTAAGATACGTTTTCATACAGTAAATTTGTAAAATTAATTAAAACATGTAAATATTTGACAGCCATTTGCGACGATACCAACTTTCAGAATATGCGCTCTTAAATATAATATTTCCAAACCTTTATTTGTCTTTTGACACCTAAAGAAGTGATGTCCAATTTGCATTTATGACTCGATTACTAAAACAATCGATTTTATTTACAATACAGTTTTAATCGATTTAAAAATTGATGTTTTATTTTTACTCGACGGTTTAAAAATGGAACTATTACACTACAATTTTGGTTAAAATTACTATTATAAAAAAAAACGAAGTGCCCAAAAAGCATCGTATTTTTTACTATGGTTTTTAATGTATTAATTGATCGAAGTGTATATCTACGAAACTTCTAAGTCAAAAGTTAAATAAATGTTTGGAAATACTCTAGAGGCGATTTTAAAAGATTTGTCCCATTCCAAGAATATAAGGGTTGAACCATATCTGGCAGCACGGAATCGCCTTTTTCCGTTGCCCTTTCTCTTTCTGTCGCTTAGAACTGCCATTTGCTAGACCGAGACAATGCGACAGCAGCCGGCCGCCTCACGGATTCCGCCGCGTGCTATCGCATTATGCATTCTGTCTCGGTCTAGCAAATGGCAGTTCTAAGCGACAGAAAGAGAAAGGGCGACGGAAAAAGATGATTCCGTGCTGCCAGATGTGGTGTTAACACATGTGTCTAACACATGTTGACAGATCAATAATTTGCCTCGTTTTGCAATGACACTTTTTTAGACAAGTGTTCAGTAGGGGTACGTTTAAGTAAGCCGAAAAACTTATACGTAAGAACTTATACCAGCTGACGATCGTAAACGGGGCAGATTAAATTTTAGTCAGTTTAATTTTTCACCTCGCAGTGTGCTTGAACGGGGTGTTTGACGTTTAGTCAGTATAAATTTTAAACTGGACAATTGACTTAAACGCACCCCAAACGTTTAACTTTTGGTAGTAAGATGGATCATATCTCATTTTAAATTCTATTGATAAGATACCTGCTGGCCTACCACGACGTCTCAAAGCGAGAAGTAATTACAGTGTGGAAAGTAGACAGAGCTATACAAGTCGTCTAGCACCATCTCGTTCACATACTGGAATAATTCTCGTTATGGTAGGCCACCTGTGGTAGAGTATGAACAGTTTGTTCTAAGGACATTTCCTCTCGAGCTGCCCTTTGCCTCCCTCGTCGTACTCTTGTGAGGAAATCCACATCTGCTGGAAGGAGCCGATGGAAGCCAGGATCGAACCTCCTGGAAACATAAAACATTACGTTGAAAGATCATCACCATCTTATTAGGCAGTTTGACAGCATCAATACGCAAAGAACATCATTAATCGCACCTCCGATAAAATAGGGTTACAACTCGAAAAACCTGGATTTTCAGAAAAGCGAAAACAAACTCACAGATTTGTTAATCAGTCCTAATTCTTGCAGCATTATTATTATGTGATACAAATTATATATATCTAGAAAGCTTACAAAAAATACGTTTTAATGGCATACGCAGTTTTTCAATTTTCCTGAAAAAATCCCTGAAAATTCCCTATTGTAACAGTATTTTAGATAGCTATTCGAATTTTTACTTACAAAAATACAACATGACAAATGTAACAACTCTTATTATAGTAAAAATCAGGCAGTTCTTTAAAACTTTGTTAACTGAATAAGTATTCATATTGCTGTAGACTTCGAAACAAAATCAACTTTAACACAAACATTCAAAATTCAAACAAAAAAAAAAACATTTTCAAGAAACTACTTAACAGAACAATTTTAGGTAGTGTTTAATTTATGCTAAGCTTAAATAATATTTGTTCTCCTTAATGAAATATTGTTTAAATACAACGTAGGAACTATAATCATCACAATAAAAATCAAAATCACAGATTAAGTTAAGTTTCAGTCGTCTTTTAATAGCTATATAAAAAAATGCTGGTATTCCAATATTCAATAATAAATTGATTATAAAAAGGCGCATAGAACCGTCGTATATGATTACTATTAATCAAACTCATCAAGTCAGCTTTCTTCCTCACTTTTATTGAAATCTGTCTGATGTAAGTAGGCTTTATTAAATAAATATTTAACTAGTTTAATTCAATCCTTAAACAATAAACTGTAATAATTCGACTTGTAACTGTTCATTAGACAAATTGATGTAAGCAACACGATTTGACCTGTCTGAAACACTGTTATATTTTATTTTGTAACACTAATCGAGATCATTCTAGAGTCAAAATGCTTTAGTCATGTAGCGTTACAACTCCGTCAAGCGGCGAATTTTAGAGTTACAGATGTAACCTTATTGGAGAAGATAGTTTATTAAATTTTAAGTATTTCTGTATTGATAACTCAAAAATCGACTTTTTCGAGTTGTAACCCTATTTTATCGGAGGTGCGATTTGTTCTGTGTCTGGGTGTAATTTATCTATAACTATCTGACCCCGCAAACGTTGTTTTGCCATATAAATTTAAAAAAAATAGATAGTAGCCGATTCTCAGACCTACTGAATACGCATATAAAATTTGGTAAAAATCGGTAGAGCCGTTTCGGAGGAGTACGGTAACTAACATTGTGACACGGAAGTTTTATATATAAGAAGATAAGATAAGATATTTACGTATTTACAAACATATATGTATGTTTATCAGTTGTCTAGTACCCATAACACAAGCTCTGCTTATCTTGGGACTAGATGGCGTTGTGTGATAGTTGTGGAATATTATTATTATTATTTTTTGGGCCTCTTCTGAAAGTGGGCGCCAAATAATCGCTTGGGCGAGTTGCAAGTGAAAATCAATGTTTATACGTAGAATAAAAAGAAATATTAAAGAATGTTACTTAAATATTAATAAACATTGTTGTAAAAACATAACATTTTTTAAGGCCGTTTTCCCAGTTTATATTGTCACGCTTTTACCAATTATTGTCAGCAAAAATACCAATTTATTGACACCCGCTGCAGCTCAGCAATTACTTCTGATGAAAAACTAGTAGAGTGAATCTAATTAGGTCTTATTTGAGTCTTCTTTTTCGACTATTTATTTTCATTTCCAAATTCGTCCAAAAAATATTACTTTAACTTAGTTCACAAGGGTACCGGCAAAGTTGTTTTGAAGGGATCCTACTTTCCACCAAGAGAGTTAAAAAAATTGTATTGATTGTAAGGGTGTCGATAATTACAGAAACACTAACAGTGTACAAGTAAAACAAATTTAATTGATCGTACTCAAGACAACAAGACTTTTTTACGTTTGTGTTGTGTTGTAGTGTAAAATAACTTACCTATCCAAGCGGCGAACCGTCTCTCCGTAGAATTAGGTGCCGCATGACTCTTGAGACGATGACTGGAAGGCGCCCGTGTAGCGAGCTCCTTCCCGAGCCGCTCGAGCCAGCCGACCGTGTTGGCCACCCCGCCGCACGCCACCACCGAGCCCCACAGCGCGGGCCGCGCGTCCGCGTCGCACGCCGCCGCGGCCGCGCACACTGTGCATACCGGACATGAGTCACTCCGGTAGGACAACTACCCCAAACAAGACCATGCACCAGCATGTCAGCAGTCACTTCGGTAGATCAACTGGCCCAACCATGACACCTTACAGCTTGTGAGAGTCACTTCGGCAGAACAACTACCCCATACTAGCATATCACAGTTACTTCAGTAGATCACCTGCGCCAACCTAGACCCCGCACAAGCATGTGAAAGCACTTCAGTAGAGCAACTGGCCCCCAAAAACCCCTTTACTTGACATGGTGTGTCGTCAGAGTAGACCACGCTGTTGCCAATTGACAGAAAAGTATCTAGTGGAAACAATTTAGTGCATCTTTTCTTTAGCTGTTTATTGTTCCCACAAAGTATGAAATATTTTGTAACAGTTATTTGGGCCTGTTATTTATTAGGAACAGTTATTTGGGCCTGTTATTTATTAGGAACAGGTATGCAATTCTACATGTCTTCTAGACACTTCTAGTTTAAAGTGGGTCTAGTGTTTCTTACCTAAGTGTGGTGCTCCTAAGGTGGGTTCGAAGAGACATTCAGTCAATTTAAACCGCTCTGGACCGAAGTCCTGGTGGTAGCCTCCAGGAAACTCGTAGTGACTGAACGGCACTGATGCGACCTGACGCTCCTCGTATTGAGTTTCTGATATCTGTAAACAAGACATTTTAAAATTAGGTTGTGTAAGAGCAATGGTGGCCCTGTGGTAACGGGCGGACTTACTGGTGCTAAGCCTTAGTAATGACTAAAATCCACCGTATTCCTTCCATAGCCTTTTATGCAGGCATTTGGCTCTATGAAGGCCTCGTTAGTTTGCTGATAGTTCCTTGAAGCGCGCGTAGATTAAGCTTGGACATCGACCCGGGCCTGGTACTTGATTGGACGGCGAGCTTCCCATTACTCGCCGTCTGTAAGCCTACGCTTACGGTGGTCGAAAATAGCCTTGTGAGATATAGGTCTGGAGTTCGAAGTCAGTCTCAATTAATTAGTTTCTATAATTTATTACATCATTATGGTCTCAAAACGGTGAAGGAAAACATTGTGACAAAACCGGTACGTCCTAGAAACAAAATTCGAAGACATGTGACATCTACCAACCCACATTCGGTCTACATGGTGGATTAAAAATCATTCCCTCTCACAGAGAGCTCTGTGTCCCAGCAGTGGGAACTTAATAGGCTTACCTGCGCCACACAGTGACAGAAGTCTTCATACTGCCTCTTTAGCATGTACTGTTGCCAGGAGTGTGTCAGGCCAGCTGGTAGAGTCTTCAGGGTGTAGCGACCTCGCTCGCGTTCTCTTATTACTTCTTTACTCTGTAATAATTGTACAATATTATTTTTTAAGCAACTTCCCACTCACGCGAGTACAAAGCACACTTAATCTAGTTGCTGACACTAGATTAGCATGTAGCAGGAATAATTAAAAAAAAAACTAGATTAAGTGTGTATAACTGACTGAGTAATTTGTTTTCCTGTTCACTGAGCCTATTCGTAAGAATACCCTACCTACAAGTTGAAGTTTATCGTAATCAAAAGATTATATACTTTAAATTACAAACACAAAGTATATTCTTGAATTATAGGGGGTCAAAAAATTGGTCATTTGCGTGAGGATAATTGGTACATGCATGTCAATAATTGGTCAAATTGCCTGTTCTTGCTAAACTCGAGAAAAATACACTTTTTACCTTTGGATGACTGTTCATAATGTTTTAGTTACATTGTCCAATGTTTATTTTATCTTCCAAATACATTCATTTCCACTTGCAATACGAGTTGGTTTATTTTGCGAAAGAAGCAAGGAAAACTGCTTAACCGACCCGTGGGAGAATTTTCGATTTGTAGCAGGTGAAACCGCTGCCGCTGGTAAGCCGCAACAACCAGTACAGTCACGAGCAATAGTATGTATACACTAAACAGTATTCAAGAGCGATGTTCTGCCAACATATTGATTAAACTTTTGCCTTTTCATTAGACTTCTATTTTGGAAGCCATACCTTTATGAAAAATTACTTAATTCAAAGAGGAAACCAGTATTTTACGAGTAAATTGCGTTTGAATTTTGTTTAATGTATACATGTTATTGCTCGTGACTGTACACTAATATTATAAAGAAGTTTTAGAAACAGAACATCATCAAACTGACCTGTATGCTATAGATGGGCAACATCTGTATATGCATGTTATTCAGCATGTGTTTGGCTTGCGCAGCGAGATGGTCGCCTCCCACCGGAGACCGTACTGCTGCGTTCACGAGGGCATAGCTGCAAGAAAATTAATAATTTTAGTTAAGTCTTTGGAAGGTTTATAGAAGCAGGCGGGCGCCGTGAGTGAGAGGACAGCCTCCACCTCACGACCCAGCCGCCGCGGGAGACGCCCACAGCTTCGGGCGTCGCGAGGCGATTTCTGGCCATCGAAGGCCAATTGTCCACGTAACCGCACGTCATACGCACGCTTTCGTCAATTGACGATTGCAAGACGAATGCTTGCATCTTGCGTAGAAACAATGAAATCTGTGTCCACGAAGCGGCAACGTCACGCGTGTTGCGTTCGTCATGCGGAGCGCGCGCGCGGCAACATGTCACCAGTGTTGCCAGACATCCTTTCTCGATACTAGTTGAAAGAAAACTGAGACCTTTTGTAGCGTGACTGACTATTGCATGAAGCAGCGTGGACATAACAAATATGCAAAATACGCCTATCTTCATTTTTAGGTTACATGCATCCTACGAAAGACGACTGTGTGGACAGTAGGCCGTAGGCGCAAGCATACGGACGACGAGACACCCATTACTCGCCATCCGCATGCTGATCATGGACCATGCCCGGGTCGACGGCGCGGCATCGTGTTCCTCGTGTGCTTCAAAGCTATCAGAAATCTGACGGGGAATAAAATTTTTATGGGCCCAAATGGCAGGTATACTACATCAAACAAAAAAAGAATCACGCAAATCGGGCTAGAAACTTCGGAGTAACCACTGCCGACTGTCCTCGTGAAAAAGGTTGGTCAAAAAAATAACTTTAATAAAAATAAGACCTGTACTATAGACTCTACGTACCCATCAATAACTGGTACAGCACTAGTCTGACTGGCTCCAGCATCTACCACCAACGCTGTTGACTTGCCGTTAGCAAACGCTGCCAACACAGCACTCTTTACCAAGAAGAATGCTGGGGCCTGGTACTTCTCAAACAGGAGTTCTGCCAGCTTCTCTCGGGCAGGTCTGGTGGTCCATACAGCTTCTGTGAAGAGAGCTGGATGGTGCTCTGATGGGGAGCGGATTACCTGGATGATTACAAAAAGGGAAATTAAGACAGGAATGCTACAATCCGGAATAAATAAAAAAAACCTAGTAATTTTGGGTTTATTAAACAGTAGTACCAAGGATTTCTGATAGTTGGTTAACAAACCGCGAGCAAAATAATAGCAAGTCATGTTAAATCAATCTTTGAAAAAACATCCATAGTGTGTGTAATTATTATTGTAGTTAGTGAAGGCTCCCGTTTCCGCATTAAAACTCGAGAGTGGTCCATTATGCGTGAGACAGGACAGCTGCTTGAGCAAACCCAGATCCTTTTAGAAGCTTGTTCACTCTTGTTACATAGACAGTTGTGTGTTCCACATTTGGCAGTACCAGACTTAAAATAAGAGTAAGGCCACATTTGTGCATCGTAGTAACTGAAACAATGCATTTGTGGCATAAAAGCGTCGACGCAATTCAAGAAATATTTCAGTACGGACCAGTAGTTTGTGAGTTAAGCATGTTCAACCAAACAAACATAATTATAAAGGTATTAGTTAGGATAAGAAAATCTCATAAACCAACCTTAGCATAGCAGTAATCAAGCATCTTCTCGAACAAGTCCCAGTTGTCAACCTGTCCGTCCTTCATGTACGTGTGGACCTCCATGCCCGCTCGGGGCACGTGCAGCTCTGTCACATCTATGTAGTGGCGGAGCTCTCCGCCCGCTTTTGTGCCTGAAGGGAGAAAGTAAGCAATTAGTTGTGGATCCTTAGATTAAAAATGTCCAGATTGATAGAAGCTACTGAGAATTGAACCCAAAAACATGGGGTAAAAGATTCCCATGTCGGTTGATTCCTAAGTAAAACAAGTGAACATCTCCAAGGAAAACATTTAACCACCATCGTCATGTGCATCTTTTTGTCACACACTTTCTGGATATAAACTATTTCACAGGCCATGATTGTGTATTTAAATGTCACACGGATGAAAATCTAGGAAAAACAAGGGAAAAAGGGGGGGTGAAAAACAAAAATTATGATTCATCATCATCAGCCTATAATGTTCCCACTGCTGGGACACAGGGCTCCTCTCTTGTGAGAGGGAGTGGGCCATAATCCACCACGCGGGCCCAGTGCGGGTTGGTAGATGTCACATGTCTTTGAATTTTTGGTTCTAGGACATGCCGGTTTCCTCACGATGTTTTCCTTCACCGTTTTGAGAGCAGTGGTGATGAAATAAATTACACAAAGTAATGCGCCTGGCGGGGTTTAAACCCACGACCTACAGCTCGTAAGTCGGGACCGATACCACTGGGCCACCACTGCTCCGCTGATGCTAATTTGTTCCTGGTGCTTAGAGCATTAATGTGTGCTTGGCGCTCCCTTACACATTTATAAATAAGTGGCTTCTCACTTAAAATGTTTTGTTTCGTTTCTAACACGGTATCTTGACATTTTTATCTAAGTATGGAACATTAAGATACACTATTTTTTTTAAAGATTTGTGTCACCGGTATGACTGTGTTCCTGTATTGTGGGTGTCTTTAAAATCATATGTATAATTCAAACACACAATGTAATAATTGTTGAATTTTAGGAATTATGATACAGCGCTGAATGGCATCCTAGAACTAGACATTTTCTGAAGATATTAATATTGTACACACGTACCCGTGTGTACAACGACGATATATTACTAGACTCCGCATGCACGATCTAAGGAACAAAAACTATTCTGTCAACTCGCTGAGGTACTACGTAAGCGAGGGGGACGGGGTACTGCGTTGTGATTGGCTAACTCAAGCTCTGTTCTGTCTCAACGTATGTTTACGGCTCACAGGAGTGGTCGAAATGAGACGGATATAAGACTTTTTGTTAATGTGTTGACAGACATCGGTCGCCTTATATTAGGAGTCTAGTAGTATATTGTTGTTGCGTGTGTACAATATTAATCACATCACAGATCAAGCTGTACAAATCCAGTTTATCTTGGCCTCGCTTTACATGATCTATTCGCACAATGAACGGTCAGTTTACATTGGTTTTATAGCTTGACTAGCTGTTGCCAGCAGCTTCACCCGCTACAACTCGAAAATTATCCCATGGGAACATAAAATCGGGATAAAAACTATCCTATGTGTTAATCCAGGTTATAAACTATCTGTATACCAAATTTTAGCCAAATCCGTTCAGTGGTTTTTGCGTGAAAGAGTAACAAACATCCATACATCCATACTTACAAACTTTCGCCTTTATAATAGTAGGTAGTAGGATGTGTGGCTGTGTTTACTGTTTCTTCACAGTATAGTTTTAGTAGTCAAGGTTTACTATAATCATTTTATTGTTATTTAGTAATATATCTATATCTTAGTAGTAGCAGAACACAATAAACAAACACAGTACATTATAGTTGATCACAGTTTAACTTTTGAAACAAAAACACCTTTGAATAATGTACTGTTTTGTTTTGTTTGCAAATAAAGCCATCCCACCAAAAACATTTCATGTAAAGTGTTGCCAAAACGAGCACATAAGGTTTGCCCTACAAAAAGATATCAGATCTTATGTAGAACCAAGCTTCTGAATCTACCCGGCCTAACTCTACCAACTCTAACTTCATAAATTCTACCCATTAGCAAAAATGTATGGCTTCACCGTTTCGCTACCTTCGTGGAAGTGATGCTAATATTTAGTTTCTGAAGTAAGTAACGAAACAGCCAAGCCATACATTAATTTTGCTAATGTGTAGAATTTATGAGTTGTTTTGTTTGCAAATAAAGCCATCTAGAGTGCAAAAAATAGGCATTATATGCACATGAATCATCAAAGTACTACAAAATAGGCTCATAAACTAAACTAATAGGCACTTTTAGCCAGATTTGAGCCAAATTGAACAAGGCTATCTCAACAAGAAAGATGCTTTAGTATTTTTACTGGATTTTGGTCAAAAAACATACCGCTTTGTGTGACATTCCCGTCGGGAACCTTCTCTTCAGCTTCAGGGATATGTGTGGCCGGTCCTACTCCCACCACAGCCGGGATATCAGCCTTCGGAGTATCCTCTTGAGCATAACCAACGCGCAAGGAATGATGGCCAGGATCAAACACTAACGCGCCTATTTCATCGCCACCATACAACATCCCGTTAGGACCACTCATTTTTGTGTTTTAAACTTAGATTTAGCAATTTTTTGTTATATTCTAAGAAATTAAACAGTTTCGGCGCGATGCAGTTTTTGTTGATCATGAAGCAAACTGAATTATTTTTGAGAATCTGTGGTAAACTGGTTTTGGCAGCATAAGATATGATTTAAAGCATAAATTAAAGAAGACAGAGAAAGCAAGATACAAGTTTCGTTTTGTGAGAGGGGCAAGTGGTTGAATGTTAAAACTTTCTGTTGCATAATTTAATTTTTGGCGCTGGAACGCAGCTTTCAGAGTTACGTGAAACGAAATCGAATATCAGCAGTAAGTATGGCAGTAAGTTTTTGTTATTGTTCTGTTATCTACCAAAACTGAAGCTTTAATTCGTTTTCTTGATTTTACATTTTCGTTTGATAATGTTACCTAAGGTTACCTACTTGAACAATATGTCTTGAGAGATTAGTGCATTGAAAGAAATAGTTCACCTGTAAAGGACCGCGAGCCAAACAGCCGCAAGCTCAATCGACCTCAATAAAATGAACTGAGCTTTCCTGGCTTTCCGGCTTTTCCCTAGCCTTTCAAATAATACTCTTTTAATAGCGAGTAAAAAAACAACAATAAAGGCATCAAATCAAAAGCTATTTCATGAAGTAAAGAGAGAGATGTGTGGTAGATAAACACAAACTATTTAAGTGTGGAATTAATCGTAACTCTGAAAGTAAAGCCGTTGGTGCCGGCTGTCATTTGTAGATCTTTCGGATCTTTCACAGTCGTTACTATTAGTCAGAAGCTCTAAAGGGCTTCACATACAGCAGCTATAATGTAAAGATATACATTATAGCACCTGCACGATACATCTCATTACATCTTTCCATAGAAATCGTCAGGAGACCACACACGACAGCTATAATGTATATTTTTACATCTTCGAATCTTAAGATATTACAGAGCGATACGAAAATATACATTTACATTTCGATACATCTTATTATTCTTAATACATCTCAATACATTTCCGTATATCTCTCTTCGAAAAGGATGTTATCAGAGGCGGATTAAACGTTGGGAGCGCTGTAGGCAAGCATCTCATCGGCGCCCCAATATTTAAAATAACTCGTGCTATAGTAGTTTGACCAAAACCGATGTACCTTTTTTTTACGCGGTAAAATATACAAATGAGTCCTCCCACCCAGGGCAGAGCGGGATCCCTCCCGCTCCTGTCAGACTCGTACTGACTAAAATCCACGGTGTCCTTCAGTAACGCTTTGGGGATCGGAGTCGCGGAATTCGTGTCCCGCAACCCCGGCAGGCTTTGGGCTTCAAAAGGGGGGCCCCCGTCAACGTGCTGACAATTTTTGAGGCGCGCGTGGAACACAACGCGCCGTCGTCGACCCGGCCATGGTCCATGGTCGGACAGCGAGTCAACCATTACTCGCCGCCCGCATGCCCGCGCCTATGGTGGCCGGAGATCGTCTCGCGACTCTCGCGACGTCCGTTGCCTTGGGCGTCTACGACTGCGGCGTGGGTGAGGGGTGGACGCCGTCCTCTCCCTCGCGCGTTCTGCCACCTGCGAGTGGGAAGCGGTCTCCTCCGCGAAGCAGTTATGCTCGCGAAGGAGACCGCTTCCCACTCCGTCTCGCCTTACAGCATGACCAATGCCGTGTCCTCCGGGTGATCCTCGCAGTGGTGACACCCAGACGTTTCCTCCTTCCTCATCAGACACAGGTACCGCTTACCGCCGCGATTGCGGCGTGCCCGTAGTTCTATCACGACAGTCGTATACTGCCCTGAGATCGCGCCGTCGAGGCAGCGGGGATTCGCCCCGGCGCGATGCGCCTCCGCGCGCCACTGATAGACGCCCAGGAGGGCCAGCAACGCCTCCAGATCCCAGGGCAAAACCGGTGAGATGGGGGCTAAAGAAAAAAGAGTATGAGTGTACATGAGATCGATATTGTCGAACACATCTTACGAATTCGGTTTACAATATTTTAAAGCTTTAAGGTACGACTGGCATGTTAACTCGAACTATGAAATTCCTTACATACCTAATAATATCTGGCTTTACGCGCCAGTCGTATGAATTAAATTATTGAACAGGATAAATTTTATGTTATATTGTAGGTATGGTTTTTCTTTATTTTACAATTCCGCCCGCGCGCCCCTTTGTTCCTTCGCGCCCCTAGGCACATGCCTAGTTTGCCTTAAGGATAATCCGCCTCTGGATGTTATGAAATGTAGGGAAATTTACATTACATTACCTGTTGTGTGTGTGATACATTAATATAATTTAAAGCTATACATCCCCGGATGTAATGTACATTAATACCTATACATAATAGCTGCTGTGTGTGAAGCCCTTAAAAGTCTGACAACCAGTCTTACCATGGGGTATCGTATTAGGTACCGAGTTACTGGGTTGTGGAGGTCCGATAGAACTCGAGCAGAACTCGGTTCTTAAGGTAGGTAGTAAAACTTCAAAATCTGACAGCACAATATTATATTACAACACAATACATAATAAATATTTTATGCAAACATAAATACGGATACGGACTTAAACAACAATAAATTTTATTGCTGCTAATTTAAATGTGTTTTATTAACTTATGTGTACCTACCTAAACAATTATTATTTTAACAGTTTTCTTGAGAGTAAAATTGCAGAGTTCATAAAAGTCTGCAATTTAACTTCCAAGGAAACTATTATAAAACTTCACAGATGGCGCCACTAAAGCGTATGTAGAATGCTCCAACCAGCCCGCGAAATTCAAATTTTCTTACGTTTTTTGCAATTTGCAGGCCAGTGACATGTTGTAACTTTTTACTTTATCAAAATATGAATTGCGGCACTAACAAGTATAATTTTAAATATAAAATGATCAAAACATTCGCTCCATCAGCTCTCATATAGAAAAGGTGTAAATTGTCAAAATCTCCGAAATAACAATAATATAATAATAATATTCCACGACTATCACACAACGCCATCTAGTCCCAAGCTAAGCAGAGCTTGTGTTATGGGTACTAGACAACTGATATACATACTTATATATTTCTAAATACATACATATTATAGATAAATTACACCCAGACACAGAACAAAATAAATGATCGTGCTCATCACACTAACATTTGTCCTGGGTGGGAATCGAACCCACGACCTCCGGCATAGCGGTCAGGGTCACTGACCACTAGACCAACAGGCCAGTCAAATCTAACTTATATGCACCTTTTCTATGTGAGAGCCGATGAAGCGAATGGTTTGATCATTCTTGTATTTAAAATTATACTTGTTATTGCCGCAATTCATATTTTGATAAAGTTACAACATGTCACTGGCCTGCAAATTGCAAAAAACGTAAGAAAATTTGAATTTTGCGGGCTGGTTGGAGCATTCACCTATTAAAACAATATTGAAATTGAATATTAAAAAAAGAACGGGCACATAATTTTTTTCTTAATATTATCAGTGGCACTTCAATTGTTTATAATTTATTAAAATATGATTATTTGCTGTGTTTATAGGTGAATATACATAACAGATAAAGATTATAAGATAAAAACGTGGTTTTAACTGCAATAAAATTATTAGACAAAATATTTGCGAATTTCTAACATAGTTATGCTAAAATGAACTAACCAACATGTTTTTTTGAAATAAATTAATAAAATACGTACGACAATCTAATACGAAATTGCAAAGACCTATTTCTATCGACAAAATTTGTAAAATGTAATTTTATTATTTTCTATTATCTACTCAGTCATTTATCTACTCAATGATGAAAAAGAGTAATCATAATAGAATAGATGAATTTTATCACAATTCATAAAGCAGTGGCCTTTTTACAGTTTGACCACCTTTTTTTATCGTAGTAAAACCATCAAATGAGTCCTGCCACCCAGGGCAGGGCGAGAGTGACTGTAAGACTCGTACTGACTAAAATCCACGGTGTCCTTCAATAGCCCTTTACGTTCCAGGTTCACGGTAATTGGATAAGTCGCGCGACCAGTTATTGGAAAACCTGAAAAAAACTACTAGGTACTTAAGAAAAGGAAAGTGGAAGTGGGTTAGTACATTTTAGCACAACAAAGAAATCTTCATCATCAATAAAATTACATTGCTAACAATTATTGATGCTATTTTATAAAGTTTTCTTTTCTTGCACACTCTATGTGGTTAGCTAACACAGCTATAGAAAAATTTCACATACTGACAGTAAGAAATTGTATAGGAACCATACTAAAAGGCGATTAAGTTGTAATCATAAGTATACACACTTAATACAAAATCTTTATGATGTGGCTCGATAGGATTTAGTTTTTTATTGAACACATTTCATTTAAAAATCCTGTAATGAATATTATAAATCCAAAAGTGTACTGTTTTCACGTTGAAATGGCTGAATCGATTTTATGAATTTTGGGACAAAGATTGGGATATAAAAGACGGCTTCAAAACGATCGAACCAACGGAAGTGCAAACAGTTAGTCTAGTAGCAAGTGATAAACATGTCGGTTTTATATTTCTTTGTGACCAAGAAACTGAGTATGAGAATCTTTTCAAATGAAAATACATGACTTCAATTCAACCAAATAGTAGAATTTTCTAGAAATTACAAAAGACCCTCAATGTCTCACAGATGACGGTTTAAAGTTTATTTATAATTACAGGAGTGTAATAGTCATAATATTTCGAAATGTTTAGAAAACGTGCGTTAAAAGGGTTTAAAAACTTTAACAGGATATCAAATGGTGACTATCGAGCCAAATCTTTAAAAAACACACAGTATGAAAGTATACCTAATAAGGTATCATTATTTTTATACTAATACGTATATCTACCTGTATAATACATAACATTTACATGAAATACTGTGTTACAGTAGGTGTGAAAGTATGTGTTTTTGTTTGAAAGGACGCTTAATTGCCTTTTTAAGTAGATAAACAACGGGAGTGATTAATTGTTTTGTTAATTTGACTACTAAAATTACTATAAATAATATATTTTTATACAAACAAGATACATATGGTTATGGGCCGTTGTGTAAACGTCCCTTAATGAATGGTATATAAGGTAAACCACAGAAATCGTTGATTTAACTACAAAGTTTACATGTAAAAATACATTTCTTTACAATATTTTAATCACACATTCATTCTAAATTTTCTTTTTAATTATGTGGTTCCCAATTTCGTGCGTGAAGCTTAAAGTTAAAAAAGTAAAATCGTACATAAAATCGCACATAAGGCGATCGCGTGGCAGAAAAGTCTCGCTTTGTATGACCTTTCCACACAATGAAGGATCAACTCATACTGATTTTGCATAGCTTGTTGTGAAGAGCTGATGGTTAGGAACTCTTTTTAAAACCTCATGAAGAATGTCACTTGAGTGTGGGAATGAGACAGAGAGTGTCAGTTCCATCTATGATACAAAATGAAGAACTAACATGTAGCTGTACAAATAAGGTGTTAATATGCTATTGACAGTGACTGTATCTTGGCTCTGGCTCTGTCTCGACGATGACTTTGTCGTAGCGTACAGCTTAAAAATTATATTTTAGTGAATAGCACACCAAAACATTTTAATCTATCTCTTCTCACACTGAAATAACATTCAAAGAATGCTGATATTAGAAGATATAATGGATAATATAATTTGGTTGTTATAAATATTACATGAAATCAAAATTATTAATCTAAATACCGTTATACATTAATCACCATTTACTAATACTATATTCAGGTTAAGGCGGGTATACATTTATTCATTATAATATATATAAAAGCCCATGAACATTGACAATGCAACGGGACAGCAGTGGCTTGAACAAGATTTGCAAAAGTGAGCTAACCCACAATCTATTGTTCATTTGGAAAAATACGACAGACTATTCAAAATCATTGCTTCAAAGATTTAAAAAAATGAAAAGAGTTAATTATTCTAAATCATTACATTTTCTTTGAAAATGTGGGTTGGTACTTTTTTGCTAAACTAAATTTTTCATAGCTATTATTCACCCGTAGGTACTCAAATTATGAACATAATATTATGATAGGTACATAATTTAGTCTTTAGCAGTATTATTCTAATTTTACGTCTGTGTATGAAAGCGACAGATTTATACGTATTGTATATAGCGTCATCTCTTTTGCACACAGAAGTGCCACTAAAGTTACACTGTTAAAATGGATGGTGATTGGTGATAGACCAATCAGGCTATGCGAACCAATGTAAATTGATCTTTAATTGTACGGGGAGATCATACAAAGCGAGTTCAAGTTATATTGGATACGTTTAGCTTGATGTGGGCAGGCTTTGGGCATAAATTAAATCAAAATAGTAACTTTCAGGCTTTGTAATACATTGATTTTATATATTTTACTAAACATTGATGAAAAACCTACAATTATTAGTACTAACACACATATTATAGCTACAAATTCTAAGAAAACCTAACCTGTAGGTGAATCTTACGAAATTCATTGCATTGAAAAAGACTACGTGTTGGTTAGGTAATAAGGTTTAATTCCCGCCAGCAGGAATTTGTATTTTTGGACCTTTTTATTATAGCATTTGCCCAGTATACAACGTGTAACGTTAATAGCGCAAAAAACTTTTGGGAAAAAAATAAAAAAATGATTTTTCATACTGATGGGCTCGATCAATTTCTCATTTTGTATGAAAAATCTTTTTCTTTTTCCAAAAGTTTTAGAACAAACATTGTTCAGTAACATGGGCTGAGTTACCCCACGAGAGGTTTTGCGCTATTAACGTTACACGTTGTATAGGGTCAAAGTTGATTAGCTAGCGAAACTCTGACGAGATTTTACTACTAAGTAGTTAATCAAATTTGACCTTGTGGCGATTACTAGACTAGAAAATTGAACTAACTTAGTTTTCTCTCGAATTACAGTCTACCGAGTTAGCTTTTAGTATAGTGACAAAGTCGTGTCAGAGAATGGTGACAAAATTTCATAGAAAAGTGACAATAGATTCTGAAATTAGCCCCGTTCACGACCTCAGGGCGTCTGGCGACTTCATGTTCCTTTAAGCAACATGCTGCTAGGTTTTGCCACAACACCCACGATCAGTGAAAGACGACGCCAGTGGCAATTGTGACGTCATATGCAGAGGTAATTGTGAATTATAGTTAGACTGCAATTATGCAACCGCACTGCAGTTTTGGCCATAAGGTAGCACACAATATTCTGTACAGCTAAGTACTTGTGAGTCGTGCTACTCCTCATTTTACGCGCCTAATTGTCTCTGGTGGCATTATCTAAAAAACTTTTTTCACTATCGCAAGACGCATTTCGCTCGATCGTGTAGGTCGTGGTCAAGGGGTCAAAGAGACACTACTAACTACTTACAATACAAACTATTCTAAAACACAGCACTTATAGGTATAGAGTTGTGGGCAAATGCTATGATAGAAGGTATTTTACATTGCAGTCAAAAATGGCCCTTATGGCAATGAACAGACCATGGATTCTTTGTCAGCTAGACAGAAATAACACTTGTTATGTGATTGGGGAGAATAGAAGAAGAAAATATCTTTAATCGACGCAGATTGCGATAGTTTTTGCGCGTCTGTCTAGCCGTCTAGCCACGGTACAGTTTTAGTCGCAAGATGATTCACCGTGACCACTGCGCGATTTTTTGTTGCGCATGTCACGTGGCCAGGCGGTTACATATTAAAAATCCATCGTCTGCACAGCACATTATTCTCGCTTGACTCGTAAGCCAGTCACACACAAGTAACAGCTTCCTCCACAAAAGTATCCATTAACAGCTTTTTTTTTTCATTTAAATAGGCTTCATTTCACTCTCATACCTTCAATATCCTTATACACAATTAGTGAGTATATGTCAGTCTTACTCGGAATTATACAGAGGCCATTTTGTCAAATCGCTTGAAGATTGAGAATAATTTACGTGTTTTTAGACTTTTTTTAAATGTTATAATATCATAGTTGGGAAAAATTCAATTAAGATGAAATCCCAATGGCAGTTGTAGAATGCAGACTAATTTTAAATAACACAGGTGCAGATTAAGGTGGCGGTTCGCGTTCACGACATCTACAGTACTTTCACAGTTTTTATGTCTTGTGACTGGGACTGTAGCACCGTAACTATTTTTTAAACTATTTTATTTTAATTTTGTCTTTTGACAATTCAAAAGTGCCTGTAACTGGCCTACTTGAAATAAACGATTTGATTTGATTTGATTTGATTTGATTCGACAGAGACAGGAGACCGCGACGAGAGACCGCGACTGTACTTAACGTTAGGCAATGTATGACCGGCAGTTCGCGAGCGAGACAGACAGGAGACAGAAACGGTCGCGGTCTCCTGTCTCTGTCGCGGACGCGAACCGCCGCCTTTAATGTGAACTATTAGAGATTCTAACGCCTCACGGCCACGTACGTACGACCTCAAGAAATACGATTTGTCAAACGAAATACTCGGCTGAGACTTTACCAAAGCGACCAATCACATAGGTCTCTACATCACGTCAAATACGATTTCTTTTCTATGATTCGAAGAACCTTGCATTTCTGCGATTTGGTGGAATTCGAGTCTTACAATCTTTTCCTTTCTTTTGTAAACCGTCGTAACCATCCGAAAAAATGCACTAAAAAGGGCTTCTTCTTCTTCTGAGCAAATTAAAGGTTTCATTTAAAGCCTAAATAAAACCTTTAATTTATTTGCTTAGAATTTGGTGTCGCAACACGCGATTCTCTTAAACGTGTAGGTCGTGGTCAAGTAGTAAGTAATCGTGTTTGCACTCTATGGTGAAGATTCTACATTCTACAACTGTCATCGAAATTATCACAACAAATTAGCATATTACGACACTCGTTTGCATTTAGATTTTTTTCTTTGTCAACAATATAATTATAACATCAAGATTATAAGCTAATACTTTAAATTAAAATCCAACTACATATTTTTAAGTAGGTACAAAAGTAGTAAAATATTTAACTATCATAAGCTATTATTTGAAAATTATGGCAGTAAAACCAGAGAAAAGTCCTGTCTTATTCGTCTATGCTACACACGTGACTATCTAATAGTATGTATTAAACAATAAAATCATTAAAACTATTTGCATACTTACATTGACAACATTTTAAACACAATCCGATTATATTTTAATTTATCAGCTTTTATTTTTTATTTTTGTAACTCACTGTAATTAATTGTTAGAATCCGCGCCACCACTCATGACCGTTTTTTTTATCGTAGTATTTAAAAAAAATGTACCTTGAATTTTCCGCAGGTCACCACTCATGACCTTCAGAAAATTCAAGGTTTTATTTTTTATGCAATTTTGTCGTAATGACGTAGACACTAAGGGTCGATTTATACTAGCACAGAGTCGAAGCGCATCGAAGCGCATTTTCTAAAACTGAACATAACAATTTCAACCTTAACTCCACAGCGTAACGCACACTTTACTTCTAAGATTTTCACGATTCACGATCGGCGTTGTTCGCGCGCAGACGCGCGAATTCTGAAGAATGCGCGCGACTTTTTAAAATCTTAGAAGTAATTATGTGCGTTACGCTGTGGAGTTAAGGTAGAAATTGTTATGTTCAGTTTTAGAAATTCGCTTCGATGCGCTTCGACTCTGCGCTAGTATAAATCGACCCTAACGCCGCGCCAAAAGGATTTCAGTAGAGGCACGGTCTCTAAGTAGATTTTTTCGGGCAAATAGCCTGAAGTAAGTAGTTACAATAGAATTTTTCCACACATGATATCACTATTACAAAGTAGACAATATAATATGTTAGTATACAATATACACATGACTAAATTGACTAAACATTTATTTATCACAAGCTACGTTAGAAGGCAAGCCTTCTGAGGACCTGTCATCACCTCAAATAACAGTATCATCATCTGCATCATCACTTTTACATTGAAATAGTCACTGGATGCAACGTACAAAAGAGTACGTACTTATAGTAACGTACTCTATTCTATTCCAGCGCTGGATACTGGTGGCGTAGTTCAGCTGTGGGAACAAGATGGCGCTAGAATACTTGCATAGCTCTGTCGCTTTCCCTCAGCGGAACTACTCACGCTTAAAGACGTCATGGTAAGCCACCTGGGGCCGTATTACAACGTCTTAAAACCAGGCTTGTTCCAGTGAGTGAACGAGATGGCGCTAGACGACTTGTATAGCTCTGTCTCTTTCACTTGCCGGGAGAACCCTGGTTTTAAGACTTTGTAATACGGCCGCTGGACGCTGTACTGGATTGAAACATGTTCACATTATTCCAGCATCGATCCAGTGCTGGAATCCAGTGACACAGGATCCATCAACTGGATCAATGTAAATCAGACTTTATCTCAATTTATTAGGTCTGCTTTTACTAAAATTATCCATTAAAAGTTCTCTTTCAAAGGCAAGCCGCGCCTGTCTAGGTAAGCCTGTGAATGGGTGGCTATCCATAGAAGTTTCCTTCACATCTCAGAAAGCACATTAGGATCAAAAAGACGAAATCTTACCAAGTGGTTATTTTGCATTATACAGTACCAAGTTGTGAAGGTGAAATAGGCAGCATGGATCTGACCTGTTGCATACTGGAAGCCGATCTCAATATAATTGAGCTATGGGTAGATAGATGGTTATGACTTTAATGTGGGAAAGAGATAGAGCTTGACGTCCTGTATAACTCCGTCTCTTTCACACACAGTAGTCCCATTAAAGTAACACTGCTATAAAAAGTGATGATACAGGTCTCATAATATCAGTACTAGTAAAATGTCAATATAAATATTGTTTTATACAGTGTGTCCGGGCACGGGTTAGCGATATTTGTAGGGGCTATACTAGGCTCTTTTTCATCGACAAAAATGCTTTAAAAAAAATTCTTACTCCAAAACTTCGCGAATGGCAGCCATTTTAATTTTTTGATCTGTCGAACTGGGGTGTGTACAATAAAACTCAAATATCTTTAAATCCAAGAGACCTACATTCATGCAAATGACTTTATTGCAAAGTTAAACGTTGAGGCTTATCAAAAACTTACGAAAGTTTTCTAAATAATATGTAAAAATAACCAAAAAACATGGGCAAACACGAAATTGTACACAAAAATTACTGAATAATTTCACATTTTCAACTCTAGCTCGATAAGTACCCCTGAATTTTGCTAGGGTTTTTGCATTGCATTAAAAGTGTTTGAGTCAGGCTATAAAATGATAACAAAATTATCACTCTACGTTAAGTATCTTAGGAGTTATTCTCACTTGAACATCACCCTTCCGTCTCGCCCCGCAGCAATAATTCCTAGAAGTGGTTTCATATAATAAAAAAAATGTACCATTTCAGTTTATGGATTATGGTGGTCAATAATGCCAGCTGATAAATATTCGTCGGAACGATTTAGCTCGCCCAAAGTATGCGACGCCTGTAATATTGGGGTACATGCGCTACGGAAGGGTGATGTTCAAGTGAGAATAAATCCTAAGATAATTAAGGTAGAGTGATAATTTTGATATCATTTTATAGCCTGACTCAAACACTTTTAATGCAATGCAAAAACCCTAGCAAAATTCAGGGGTACTTATCGAGCTGGAGTTAAAAATGTGAAATTATTCAGTAATTTTTGAGTACAATTTCGTGTTTGCCCATGTTTTTTAGTTATTTTTACATATTATTTAGAAAATTTTCGTAAGTTTTTGATAAGCCTCAACGTTTAACTTTGCAATAAAGTCATTTGCATGAATGTAGGTCTCTTGGATTTAAAGATATTTGAGTTTTATTGTACACACCCCAGTTCGACAGATCAAAAAATTAAAACGGCTGCCATTCGCGAAGTTTTGGAGTAAGAATTTTTTTTAAAGCATTTTTGTCGATGAAAAAGAGCCTAGTATATCCCCTTCAAATATCGCTAACCCGTGCCCGGACACACTGTATAAGATTGGTATTTGCCGTGGAAATAAAATATTATCACACACATAAGTGATTTAAATGGAGTATATAAATATCTTATTACGAGTTGAAACTTCTTTTTTTTTCTCCATACTCGCTGTCGCAAAGTCGCAACACGTATGTCGTGTCAGATGTGGCCAAACCGTAACAGTCTACTAGTATGGAATATTATTCCTGATTTTCAACTTATAGTAAGAAAAACAGAAACGCCAGTTATAAATTGCTCGTATTAAAAACAACTTTGTAAAGTGAGATTCTTCAGAGATCAAAATAAGGCTAAAATTACGTGGTAAACATTTATTTATAGTTGTTATCTCACTTTGCACCCAGCATAGCCATCATTTCATTATTTTTTTTATAAAACTCTGCAAAATTCCACTCTGCATTATTACTTCTAAAAGTAAAATTGCAGAGTTACTGACTTAATAATAACTTTCAACGAAATTAATGCTAGGTTTTTTAAACTGTTGTTTTCTTTAACTTTGTTTTAATGTTTTTGTTCTTAATAAAATAATTTAGAAATAGGAATAAATGACATTTAAATATTAAATCAACAAAATGGAAATGCAGTTTGTTTTTTTTTTTGGCATGACTTCTGGGTTTTTGTGCCAAGCTTTTACAAATCCAACAAAGCAGAGTTGCTAGAACGGAAAACCACACGTTTACCAATGCTACCAACCTTAAAACACACACAGTCCAAAACACTGGCCTCAAATCCTTTTTAACCAGAACTTGGTATTCATACTTTTTACTGAACAATGCAGCCTACACTGATGGCGTTGAAGAGGGGCGCAGCACCTAAGCCTCCGTCTCCGTCGGTGACTCCTGCGAGGTACTTAGCCCTCACACAATCGTCGCAGGTACAGCTGTCTTTGAGGGTGCAAAGGCCTCGGGCTGTTGCTATAGCTTCCCATTTTATTTGATCGTCTAGTGTGCCGCTTCTGCTTAGAAGATTCTGAAAATTAAAAGCCAAATATATTTTTTGATATAAATTAGACCATTAAACTACATATACTTATACCCTGTATACAAATGTCATCACCTGCCTAGCCTTTTCCCAACTATATTGGGGTCGGCTTGCAGTCAAACCAGATGCAGCTGAACATCAGTATTTTACATGGAGCGACTGCCAATCGGACCTCCACAACTCAGTAACTGAGTAATACGATACCACATGGTAAGACTGGTTGTCAGACTATTTCTAGAGCTTCTCACTAATAGTAACGACTGTCAAAGATCTACAAATGACAGCCGAGACCAATGGCTTTACGTGCTTTCCTAGACACGAAGGAAACTCGCAATGACAGATGGTCATCCATCCACAGACCAACCTCGGCAAGCGCGCCTTAACTCGGAAGATCGACTTGTGCGGCTGTAATTATTTAGCCACGAGCTCTTCCGCTTTACTAAAACTAAAATAAAATCAGTATTACTTAAACAAAAACTAACCTGCATAACCTCAACATTACTAGCTTGCCACATATCCAGATCCCTCAACTGCTTCTCCTCCTTACTCCTTATTTTCTTGGTCTTCTTCAACGTCCCGCAGTAGACCGACAAGTCCTCACTAGCGGCTATGGATGTCTCGTCGAATTGTAAGGACAGGACGTCACAGGACGTCGAGGCGCCGTCGCCGTCGTCTACTAACGTCTGGTCTTGGTCTTCTGGGTCTGAATTTAGGGTTGACATGGATGTGGCGTCTGTGGGTTGGTTCTTTAGAGGCTGGTAGTTTATCTGGAAGATTTAAGGGTTGGATTAAACGAGAACTACAACTAGGTAGAGTGAACTTCGAGCGAGAAGTTGTCTGAAGAGTGCAACTTAGTTGGAACACATTTGGGCGATAAATCCTCACGTCGCTACTGCTGCAGTGCCTAAAAAGCCAAGTGTTTCATCAGTGCGTTCTTCCAGTCCTAAACTACGGAGCAATTAAGCTGACCCACCGACCGCATGTTACGAAACGTTCGAACGTGCTATGGAAAGGACTACGCTTGACATCTCATTATGGGATAAAATCCGAAATGAGGTCTTACGGCGTAAGACTAAAGTGAATATTGCCCAAAACTGTAGCAAGCTAGAGTTGCTCATGTTTGTTGCAAAACCGACGAAAGCTGGTGTAGGAAAGTTCTCGAATGGAGACCGCGCGTAGGTAAACGTAGTCATCATCTGCCTCGCCTTTTCCCAATTATATTGGGCTCGGCTTCCAGTCGAACCAGATGCAGCTGAATATCAGTATTTTACATGGAGCGACTGCCTATCGGACCTCCACAACACAGTAACTGGGTAATACGATACTCCATGGTAAGACTGGTTGTCAGACTTTAGAGCTTCTGACTAACAGTGACGACTGTCAAAGATCTACAATGACAGCCGAGACCAACGGCTTTAAACGTAGTGTGCGACGAAAAAGAAACCTGAAGGAGGTTTATGGTAGTGGCTGGATGAAAAAAGCGAGAGATCGTGCGCTGTGGTGCTCCTTGGGGGAGGCACATGTCCAGCAGTGGACTGCATAGGCTGAAATGATAATGAGATATTTGAAAATGATACCTGAGATTCTTCTAGTCTGCTTGTTTCACTAACACGTCTAGTTACAATGTTCTGCTGTGATATTGTGTCCTGGAAGGAGAATAGCAATGTTAAAAATCTGGGGCAGCTGTCTAAAATAATATGTAAGTTATATTTTTTTGTGTCGAGACGACTGTCGAGTGTGAACTTTCTTACGGATTTTATAATAACAAGTACCCACATAATTTAGTTTTTAAGGCTAGGCACATTACAGGTCAGAGCCAGGGTGGGGCGCTTGCCCCTCCCTAGCTCTGACCTGTAGGCCAGTGTGGGGCGAGCACCCCACCCTGGCCCTGTCCACAGCCATGGGTGTACCATGGAGGCAAGTGAAGCTGAAAAAAAAAGATTTTAACGTAATACTCACATCATCTTCACTGTCAATGTTTAGTACGGACAGGTCAGCTGATGCTGCGTCCTCCAACAATCCTTTACTAGTCGAGGGAATGGGGGAAGATGGAGTGCCCAGCGCGCCCACTGGAAACAAAAGACATTAGGGTGCGTCCACATCTGGCGAATGCGCAGCTCAGCGCAGTATGCAAACGGCACGCGATCTGCGCATTTGCGGCGCATTCGCCAGATGTGGACGCACCCTTACATGCCAAAAATGTTCATGAAAATATCTAACATGCGGACGGCCAGTAATGGGTGCCTCGCCGTACGATCATGGGCCATGCCCGGGTCGATGGCGATTTGTATTCCACGCTTGCTTCAAAGAGCTCTCAGCACAATGACAGGGCTCCATTTAGAGGTTGGCCCTCTAAATTGAGCCCGTCGGGGTCGCGGGACTGTCTTTTCAGGTAACCGTGACCCTGGAACGTAAAGGGCTATTGAAGGACACCGTGGATTTTAGTCAGTACAAGTCTGACAGCCCTCCCGTCCCGCCCTGGGTGGGAGGACTCATTGGATGATTTTACCACGATAAAATGATAAAAAACAACCCGCTGCCTACTAACTCATAGTCGTGATTGTGAAACGAACCCAGTCTTGTGTTCTTGTAGGAAAATATCCGACCTACAAACAAGTAGAGCCAAAGGCATAACCTATACTTTTATAACTATGCAGCGGAAATAAATGCGGTGTTGGAGGCTGCTCAACTGTGTCGGAATCGGAGATGAGATAGTATCTATTAGAATGTACTCGTATTGCATCGATTGTTGGCAGTGAACATCAGAGTAAGTTAGTTGTTTTTTAAAAAGCATAAAGAGTGATGCAAGTGCAAGTGGCAATTAGCAGGCCATTTATGACCCACCCGGTCTCAAAGAGAGAAGGCTTGTGTCCAAGGGACCACTTATAGGCTGAACATACATTATAGTTAAGTATTTGTTATGCAAGGCTGCAAAGTTGATTTTTGGCGCGAGTACTTGAATTGAAAACTGAGCGAGCGAAGGATTCTAAGATTGAACCGCGAGAGAAACGAGCGGTTCAAATATAGAATCCTGAGCGATGCGAAGTTTTCAAAGGTAGGAGACGCAGAAAAACTTTGCTGCCGAGTGCAACACACAACTTTTCACCGCACACAGCGAGGAAATGTAGGGGGGCGGCTCGCCTGCCAGTGTAGAAAACAATTGAATACAAGACGTGTTTGAATTTTGAACAACACTTTGTACTCTAGAGCACAAAATGGAGTTTTGCGCTTAAATTTTGAATGAGAAATAGAATATTTCCGAGCGGCTGAGGTGAAAACAAATTTCTAGCTTTACAGAACATCCGCTACCCGGAAGGTTCGCGTAAAGGCCTCGGAACCCTTAAAACCATAAAAAGTTTAAAAGCCTGTCCTCTCGATAAACCTATAGATGGCCGTTTGATCTCGTCATCAAAGCCTAAGGGGATGAAACTGAAGTATATTGAAACGTGCCTAAAGAGTGGTGACATTGACACATTGTTTTAAGATGATTATCGACCTTGGACGCTACTTGGTTGTTGAAGGTCTTTGTATTTGAGGGTTAGATAAAGTGATATTCTATTGAAGCGATGATGAAAATTAATGCCTGAGATCAAGAATCATTTTTTTGTGGGTTGTTAGTAAAATAAATGAAAAGTGTTATTTTTTTCCATAAATAATTTTCTTTTGCGGTTCCGTACTCAGAGTGTAAAAAGGGACCCGTCTCGCGTCTGTATTTGATACCTACTTAATATTATAAATGTGAAAGTTTGTGAGGATGTATGTGTGTATGTAGGTTTGTTTGTTACTCTTTTACGCAAAAACCACTGAACGGATTTGGCTAAAATTTGGTACACAGATAGTTTATAACCTGGATTAACACATAGGACAGTTTTTATCCCGATTTTATGTTCCCGTGGGATAATTTTCGAGTTGTAGCGGGTGAAGCCGCTGGCAACAGCTAGCCTTATATATTTTCACAGATGATGTACTTCTGTTGCCGCTGACGTCAGAATCAAGTAAAAACTGTACCTAATAGCTTGTGACGTTATGGCAATTTCAGAAGTGTCGTGTCTTCGTAAATTTTGGCTTAGGTACTTAAGAAAAGAAAAAAAAACGTGACAAACGTCTTTTGATAGTATAATTTTACGCGTCTAATCTGTGGTCGCAGCCAGGCGGCCCTGGCCCTATAGCCAAACAGCAGACGACAGCAGACGATAATCGTTATCGCTCAGCAGTCACTAATACATTTTCAACTTTTTGTACACTAGCGTATAATAGTAGATTATGCACCGAGGGGCTAAAGTTGTGTCTTATGTCACGGGCGTCATATTGAATCTCGAGCGCAATGAAGGATTCGGGATTTAACTCCCGAGCGTAGCGAGGGAGTTAAGAGTTTAACTCACGAGCGAAGCGAGGGAGTTAATACAAGAATCCTGAATGCAGCGAGGGATTCAAGCTAGCCCAAGGCAAAGACACCTTTAGCCCAGAGGAGGATACTCTACTTTTTACACCTACTGTGAGAAAATAATAGCCATAGTACGAAAAACAAAGTATTTATTAAATAAAAAAACAGTAAGAATAACATTTAGAACTAGTTATATAGGTACACTACTACACTTATATATTAATTCAAGTTAATTGTAACATTTGAGACATTAGTCCAGTTGTGCAAAGATATAGTTATGTTTTTATTTGGTACGTTTATAGATGTTGATGTGGAATTTATTTGAGTATTAATTATTAATTATATGAAGAAGCAATCGTTATGATTTTTTAGGAAATCGAGAATATCATCCACGCGTAGTAAGGGTTTCGAGAATAGCTTTCCTCTTTCTGGCACACTAAATCAGACTTGGCTGTATGGGCTCAGCTCCCTTTGCCTGTCCCAAAGAGGGACGAAAAGAACCAAAAAAAAAAAATCTAGGCTGCATGGGCTAGATAGATCCCTTTGTCTTCCCAAAAGGGAAAAGAAAATTAAAAAAAAAAATCTTTCTGGCACCAAAGGGTGTTTGTTGTTTATAAACATATTCCAAATTCAAATCACATTATTGACCAGCGGGTAATAATGAAATCCAGTACAACATTATTGACCGACTGTGCCCTCGGCCACTAATGACTCACTTTAGGTTAAGGTTGCTTGACATATAATTAGACATTTTCGAGCAGGTGGTGTGAAAAGTAGATTTTCAAATCTACGCGCAGGGGTATAAAGTTGAAAATGTATTAGTGACTGCTGAGCGATAACGATTGTCTTCTGCTGTTTGTCGGCCATTTGTGGGTTATGATGACGTTGGCAAGGGTGGACCGCTCGGAAATGGTTCCTACCAAGTTCAAAAGGGCAAGGTCCATACTTACAATGATCAGTACTATGGCTGGTGTGAAGTAGGTTCTCCGTCGAAGGTTGTTGGTCCTGGTAATCCCTGCTTCTGGCTTTGAACAGTCCAAACTTTACTGGTGCCATTATCTGGAACAAAAAGTATTTATGAGACGACCACGACCAGCTTTGGGAAGATTTTTACACGATACCGCCCATTTTGACACGACACCGCTCATTTTCACACGACACCACTCATTTTCACACAACACCGCTCATTTTCAAACGACACCGCTCATTTGCATACCACACCACTCATTTTTTGTTTTTCTAATCATTGCTTGCGCCAGGTTTAAAAGAAAACAAATGGGCTTGGCTATTTCTCTTATAAAAACATTTAAAGTTTCATTCACAAACAGCCAGACTCGGAACAACATTTGTTGATTTTACAAGTACTGGTTCCGCAAGGATATCGAACCCGCAACAGCAATGCAGCAGTCAATCACTTCACCACTGCGACCAAGTTGGTCGCAGTGGTGAAGTGATTGAAATCTAAGTACGACAGCATGGTTGGTCGGACCAACCATGCTGTCGTACTTAGAATAGAATAGAATATACTTTATTGTACACCAAAATGAATACAAACTTACAAAAATTGTTAATTGTAAGGGTACAACGGCGGTCTTATCGCTAATAGCGATATCTTCCAGACAACCTTAGGATGGACTTAAAGAACTTTAATCGAAACAAGAGGGTAGGCAGTGATGCACAACAAATAACAGATTAACCTATAATATAAATACAATACACAACAATGTTAATTGTAATATAGAATTAGATTTACTTCGTCGTATTTACGTTTATTTGTATTGAAAAATCGTCAACATAAATTGAGCTAATAAATGAAAGTAAGCTCAATTTGTCAAATAAAAACATTTTTAAGCTTCATCTTCATCATCAGCCTAAAACTGTTCCCACTGTTGGGACACGGGCCTCCTCTCTGTGAGAGGGAGGGGGCCATAATCCACCACGCGGGCCCAGTGCGGGTTGGTAGATGTCACATGTCTTCGAATTTTTGGTTCAAAGATATGCCGATTTCCTCACGATGTTTTCCTTCACCGTTTTGAGAGCAGTGGTGATGAAAAAAAAACCGGCTAAGTGCGTGTCGGGCCACGCACAGTGTAGGGTTCCGTAGTTGCCCATCAAAATACTTATGCGAACTAACTAAACAGATTCGCTGAATTTAATTTTAAAAAATAGAATTTTCAAAATCGGTCCAGGAGTCTTTGAGAAATCGGGGAAAATACATTAAAAAAAAAAGATTACGACGAATTTAGAACCTCCTCCTTTTTTTGAAGTTAGTTAAAAATAGTTGACGATAAAAACCTACCTATCCCCAAAAAACATACTGTAAAAACATACCTAATAAAGCTGTAAAAATAAAGTTGACAAACTTACATTTGCAGTTGAAGAACATGTTCTCCGATACATTTTGTTTAAGAAAATATGTTATCCAAGTACATTTTATAAGTTGGTCGACTATTACTCGTAAAGTTGTAAAGCCTACTTAGTCATGATAATTTTCTTTTAAACTTCGTTATATATACTACTATTTAATTGTGAATTTTTTCACACCCCCAAACATAACCGTTTAGCTGGTAGAGGGGGGGGACACTCGAGTCGAGCAAAATTTAGCAGTTTATAGCTTCATATTTCACAAACGAATTTTTTTATCAAAAAATTGTTAATGGAAACTATCAATATTTTTTAAAGACCCATTTAATGATACCCCACACTAAGGGGTACGTGAGAAAAAAATAAAACATCCCCACTTTACGTGTACAGGAGGTACCCTAAAAAAATATATTTTACGAGATTTTATTTTACCACTTTTTCGGCACAACAAATTCGTATATTTACACCAAATTACAGCTCTCTAGTACTGTGCGTCTCTGAGCTAAACTGCGGACAGACGGACGGACGGACGGACGGACGGACGGACGGACGGACGGACGTGGCGAAACTATAAGGGTTCCTTGTTGACTACGGAACCCTAATTACATAAAGTAATGCGCCTGGCTGGGTTAGAACCCACGACCTAACAACTTGTAAGTCGAGACCGATACTACTGGGCCACCACCGCTCTCTTTACTTGTTTTTTTACGCTTAATTTAAGAAATTCTTTCCTTTTTTACGCTTAATTCAAGTTAATACAAATAATTTTTAAATCGAAGTCATCAATTTGAAATCAGCACTTCACAAGCGTCCACTTCCTTCCTTCACTATTTATTTACTTTGATACTTTTTCATCACAAACTTTTTCACAAAAACAAAAAACATTATTTACCCTATACCACGACCCGCTCCAGGGAGACATCTTTGCATCTCGATACGTGACAAAAGAATGAGAGGAATCGGCCATTCGATGACCTATAAGGGTCGATGCTCACAATACGGCATGGCACGGCGTAGTATAGGTTTCTTTTTTCGTAATTTCAAAATTCTTTTTGTTTAATACGAATGTGATTGATTGAAACGTCTCGCATGAGCCGTGGTACGGTACATTCTTTGAGATGCTACAGCTCGTTGTGAGATTTCACTAGTTGTCACGGTACACCGTTGAATCGTAAATGAGTTGCATGGGTTACTTCAAATCATTAAAGGAATATAAGTGCTCTTTTCATTGAATTAAGATTAAATCTTGCCCGTCGGGATTGCCAATTCAACGGCTAGTTACCATGAGGTCTAGTTCTAGTTTCGACGTGGAATGCCAAAAGATCGTGTGTAATGTCACATGACCCAAAATGCTGCAAGATCCCCTAAAGTTTCTTGCCTAATTCTTCTCCATAAGAACCTACCCTTGCGAATGAGTGTAGAATCAAACCCATTCCATCCAATTTCCTTTATTATTATTAATCAACATTCAAAAGTGCCTCTTTGATGGCCTAATTAAAATAAATGATTTGACTTTGACCCACAGAAAGGTATGCCGAAACGTACCGTGCTACGACGTGGTATGCCATGCCGTCAGTGAGCGCCAGCCCTTAGTCGAGGAATGAAAATTGCAAGCAACAAACCACTTCAATTGAAAAGAGGTTTAAATTGGGCGTCTTTTGAACGCAATTTGTTGTTAGTAGTCATTATGTGATAACGAACTCTTTACTAGAGAATAGGGGTCATTATTTTGTGACTAGACTATTATATGGATTATTATGCTCGCCATCATCCTAGATAGGGTTGTATTTACCGTAAAGTACGATTATTAATTCCAGTCAGTAAAATGACAAGTGCAACTATTGTGCAAAACTGTCATTAAACAATGAATTTAATTCATGTGCAAATGTCATTTTACTGACTGGAATTAATAATCGTACTTTAGGTAGGTATGTCATTACTTCACAGAATTTGAACATCATTATCGAAACTTTCGAAGAGTGCGTAATGTGTTTAAAAAAAAATTACGGCTTTTATTCCTGGCCAGGAATACTGATATTTCAAAATTCAATGATGTATTTTTTGTAATTTACTTAAAGATCACCTTAATTTTTTTACCAAAAGATAAATATACTTATCTACTAAAATTGTTGACATATGAAAGAGCCAATTTTCCCATCTCTTATGGAATCGTATTTCCCCGTATTGGCCAATATAAAAAAAAAAATACTCTCTAAACAGCCAGTCTAACAAGTGCGGTATCGTATTACGACCCAATAACTGGGTATTGGGTCGTGAAGGTCCGATAGGCAGTCGTTCTATGTAAAATAATGATATTCAGCTGCATCCAGTTCGACTGGAATGCGACCCAATGATCAAAGGCCAAGTAAAAATAAAACTTAGTTGTGAAATAGCAAGGCAGATAGTAAGTACCTTTCATCAATTTCTAAAATTTCTATCGAGTTTTTTAATGGCCCATACATTTATACCACAATCTTTTCTGTTTTTACGCGTAAAAACATGTATTGTTTCTGTGTTACAGTATACATTTGTTATACATTACAGCTGTTCATTCTCCCTTTAATAAATAAAGAAATACAATACATAATAACTTCTACCGCAGACGATAGAAATTTTAGAAATTAATTAAAGGTACATAAATACGGAAATACATAGGTACGTTGTAACAGATTACAACGTATTTCCGTATAGTAACAACAGCTGATACCTATTACTATACCCTAGTTTTTCTATTACAATTTTTTTTCTATATGTCACTATAATTTTAAGAAAAATAAAAATTACCTACCTTGAATTCCTTATTTTTCAGCAGGAAAAAACAATTGAAAAAACACTTTTATAGATTCAAAAAACGCATTAATTACAAAACACTTCACTGATATGGGTCTTAAGACAACAAATGGTACAAAATTCTCTTTTAATACAGGATTCACTCTCAAAAATATCATTCAGGTAGAAAATTTGTGTATAAAATAGTCGTTTTAGCTAAATATTTAGTTTAAAATATAGATTTTTTTGGTAAAAAACAAGCGGTGTCGTCCGCCTTCCTGAATTCCGACGACTGAGCTCTTTTTGGTTGCAACTCTGCGTTTACAAAAGAAGTATGAAAAGGAACAGGTATTTTTCATGAGACAGATATATACGTTTAATATGTTGTTTTTGTATACTCCGGTAACGTAAGTAAACTTCAAAAAAAAAAGGTTGCACTCCAGGAGTGCCGGTAGAAGTGAAAACTTTTTTGTTACTATGTTTTATTTTAAAACTGGAGTAGTACAGATATGAAATTAACTAATTTGAATGACGTCTTACTCATTTTCGATCAGGGTCACGTGACCCTGACGCGAGTTTTAAATTTTTTACCCATTACAGAAAAAGTGTACAACGCCGCTAAAGAAGTTTTCACTTCAAAAAACGGGGAATGACCAGAGTTAGATATCAAAACTAAGGGAATATTAATAAATCTAATAGTTTTAGTACTTAATCTTGCCGTAATCAGACCATTGATCCATTTCAATTAATTTGTTGGTTTTCAAATGTTTCTCTAGTATTAGCCAATTAGATGTACTATGGTAATATTAATTTATAATAGCCCGTGGTAAACTGTCCCAAGCCCCAGTCTGGGCGCCACTTTCCAGTTAGTCCCATGTTAGGCGCCACTTTGCAATGGCTGTACTTTCAGTGCCATTATACATAAATGTTTACGTGAAATAAAGCAAACAATCGTAGAGTGATTAAATGCAACAAAAAAGCACTTAAATAAATAATATTTCAGAATTGAGTTCAGTTTTATTACTTTAGCTATCAATATTCTATTCCACACAAATAAAACCATGGTACAATGTAACAGTTAAATCATATTTTAAAACAGTTCCAGTCCTCACTGTTCCAGAGTGTCAACCAAAAAGAACCTTCCGCCATTATACCACAACATCGTAGTTGCGCGCGCATTCTGTTTATAATCCACTTAGTTTCGATTTGACATCATCTCCTAACACCTAGCTGTTAGTCTAATATGCACTTTATTCGTTTCTAACGAAGGTTTGTAGTTGATTGGGTGAAATACGATAGCAATACAAGAAGATTATGCGGTTCTGTTTGGATTTAATTGGAATTAATTTGAAATTGTTTAAGTAATAAATCAACCCAGATCGTACTGGGTGTACTAACTGGGTTATGGAGAATCGCTCCATTTAAAATACAGGTAATCAGCTGCATCTGGGTAGATTGGAAGCCGACTCCAATATAGTTATGTAATTGAAAAAGACTATGTATGATGATATTTAAATAATCTATCTAGGAGCCTTAATTTAAAGTACCTACCTTAAATACTATTGATCGATAAAATTGATTTTAAATTTTGGTACTTATACTTTTGTTTTATTTTTCCGTGGTAGAATCATCAAAATCCTCCCACCCAGAGCAGACTCGTACTGACTAAAATCCACGGTGTCCTTCAGTAGCCCTTTATACCGAAGTCGCGGTATACATGTGTCCCGCGACCCCGGCAGGCTTTGGCCCTCTAAAGGGGGCCCCTTTTAGAGGGCCAAAGCCGTCATTGTGCTCTTTTGTCATTGTTTCATTGTCACACTCTTTGAGACGCGCGTGGAACACAACGCGCCGTCGACCCGGGCATGGTCCATGGTCGGGTCGACGGCTCGCCTAGTGGCCGGAGATCGTCGGTGGACATTTTGGTATACCTTAGAAAAATTGGTAAGATCGTTGCACTGAGATCATTATGCTAAATCACAACGACTTCAATCCCAAGAGTCCCCATAAAATCATCCTCTAAAATAGGTGCTACTGTTATTACTATGATGCGCCATTTCAATGCTAGACAAATGTTATAACTTTCAGGTCTTTAGCTTCAGCTCATTCGATGCACCACAGGCGTAAAATAAAATATTTTTAGGTCAGTATTCGCTATACGATCTCATTTGTTTCTGATTTGAGCCGCCACCAAAAATAGAAAAGTACCAAATGTGTCTAATAGATATTATATTGTTTATCTTTCCGTAACTATCTAACCTAAAAACTACGTATCTTAATGCGTCTTACGTTATGTGACGTCATTATCTATAAATAAAAAGTTGTGACGTAATTGGATTACCAAAAAGCTTAGCTCTGTGTTGTAGTTGACGTTGACGAAATGTCAATGACTATTGATTTTCTTATTGGATGTTTAACTATCAATGTGGAATTGTTTTCTTATCCTGATGATTTCATTCGTTTAGTTTTGTCCCGACGAGACGGATACCAATGAATTTATAAAGGCTTTATGTAAGTTTAAAAATAGCTACACAGTCCTAAATTAAATCAAAATGGTCTCTTTAACTCTATCATCATTGATTCTTCTTCTTTTTGGTTCAGCCCATCATTTTAAATGACTTTGCTTTTCTCTAGTTAATTCTTTCATAGTTCCGGCTTCCCTGCGTTCTCATTTTGTGTTTGAAAAACCAACCAATTTTGCAGACACTGTCAACATTTTTTTTTAAATTAGGTACACTTCTGGACAAAGGCGTCCACCATTTTGGCAGCCATTCTTTTCCTGCATTATTCGTATTTGATTTTAGTTATTTAGAAAATATATTAAACAGACAGACAAACTGACCCATTTCTTTACTGTAATAGAGATAAATACCTCATACAAGTTTCATCAAAACCTGCCAACAGAAACATAACCTTACTCCATTTCAGATAAGCTTTAAAATCGTGAAACGTGAATGATGTCATTTGATCACTCTATTTTAATGGAAGACTTAATTGATGGGGGTTTTAAAATGGAGGTTACCGTGATTATACTGGCACGGTTTATGTGCTAATTAGGAAGGTGGAAATGAGTACTTACTACTTTAACGCACGAAATTATGACTCATTACCGAAAACTTCTTTGGCTTTTAGTAGGGTTGACAATTTAAAAGGAACTGCATTGCTATTGGCTTTGATAGTCACTGACCAGCCGCCGGTTGTCCACTGAACTTGGATGGCTTGATACCTGTTATGAGGCTAATTTGAAGAGCAGAGTGCCTCAAGAGCGTTAGAATTGTTGATTTTGGACATTTACATTTATCAGTTTCATTGCAAATGCAAAAGCCCATACGTTTACCTTTTAACAGCTATGTATTTGATGACCACCACACAGACATCGAGATACGCAATAGCGCTTTGATTTTGATTTTGGTTACAGTCAGCAAAGGGTAAAACAGGATTCTATTACTACGAATCCGTTGTTTATTTGTCCTTCTATCACCAGGTGTATCTCATATACACGTGATAGTTTTAGTTACATTTTCTTGACGCTTCTATGGAACGGGAACTTTGAAAGACAGGAAGTTTCGGCAGAGCACAGCCGTGTCCTCGTACTTATTATGAAGGATTTTGAATAATACAATAAAACAAATACGCCATGAAACAATCTTGCATTTTGAATAAATACTACATACATTTTATTAACACTATTTATTACATATTTCATTATTATTTATTTATTTATTACAATTAAAATGACGTAATAATAAAAATCGCTAAAAATGGTCGTTCACCCAGCTTGACAACTATTTTTAGGATTTTTTAAATAAGCTGTGTGTTGACTAGAATAACAATTTGATGCATTTTAATAGTTAGTTTTTTGACTAGAATCATATTTATTTAAGTTGTTTTTGAGATCATTGTAAAAAAATAAAATAATTTAAGAAACTGAATTGCCTGAGATTAACAGTCAGTAGCGGTTAAAAAGATATTTAATTCTATACTTACGTTTTGTCACAGATTAAATTAAAACTATTAACAATTCAAAGATATTTTCAACAGGTTTTAAGAAAAAGAGCAAAATATTTAAAAAGTCCCTAATCGAGACATACAGTTTACTTAAAAACATTGTGCAATGAAATCCTTCAAATTTTTTTTTCAAGAATATCATTAAGTTCTTATTATTTTTATTCCCATCCCTTTTAAAAAATGTAATGATTGAATCATAATTAAAAAAAATACCAGCAAAAAGAACCAATTAAAATAAAATCGGCAAAAAAATAAATAAAGAAAATTCACAAACAGTTTTTATTTTATTTTTACACGGTGATAATTTATTGTTGTTTTTTTATATACTTATTTATTTATATTATATATAATTTACTTATAGCCAAGGTTTTTGAACGCCGGTTCATCGTTGAGATTGTGCTCGAAGAAGGGACTCTCCCGGAAGATCACAGACGCATCAGCTATGTGCATTTGTCTCTTGCCATATCTGAAACGAAATTTATAAAGACATAAATTAAAATATCATTGAATTGCTGGATATCGGTAGGTATAACATGACATAAAATCGCATCTTGTAATCCCTGAGTTTGGAAAAGGTGATTTCGATAGTTAAGTAAGTCTCATTTATTTATTTATATCATAGCAGTTGCCGAGTTTCCGGCTCCTGAGTTGCCTTTCGTGATTTCAATTCTTGCATCAAATAAATATTCGTATAATCTGCAAGCAGCTATTTCAGGCCTGGGTGTGTGTGAATGTGAGATAAAGTGTTCGTCAAAAACGCGATACGGAAAGGTAAAATGCGTAAGGTGGGATTTTTTTTTAATGTAAAGAAGAAATAGAAGGCGAGTTTGATCGCTAACTACTACTGAGGCCATTTCATAAGTTTTCAATTATTCTGACGTAAAGTAAACTGGAACTTTGACATTTTCAAATTGACAAGTTTCAAGAAAAAAAATAGTTCCTTCTTCGTACACCAGAGGCGCTGTTCCATTTTTCCATACAAGAAACGCTGTAAATACTGGAAAGACGCTGTAAAGTCAAATAGTGAAAACTCGTGATAAAGGTACTGTAGAGTTCTTAGCTTGATTGTTTTATTTAAAGAGAAAAATGTTTTTTTTTTTAACTTAATTAACAGCAAACAAAATCATAAATTAGTGAGTTACGATGTTTTCCACTTCCTATCATGCCCTTTATGTCATGCAACAAGACCAAAGTAATCTTTGCTTAGTACCTACTGACAACGCTGAAAAGTTGTGACCGGATGACCAAAACTAAAATATTGGGTGTATTTTTTTTTGTAATTTAGTCAACTCTGATGATGCAAAAAAACAGGGTTGAATAAAGACACAATGACATCATCTATGTTCACAATGAATCTTATCCTTTAAACTTTCCGTGCCATAAAGTTCTCGATGAAGTTGATAGATGTCGTTGTTCAATCTAAATTAGAGACATCTAGTGTCAAATAGCTAAAATAACATTCCAGATGTGAGAAGAGAAATAACTGTTCACGCATAAAAACAAGCGGTTTTATTAAATGAAAAAGTATTTTATCCAAAAGATATTTTTATTGAATAATGGACAATTTGTCCTACTATTTAGTCCTACTATCATTTTTGTACGTTTTTTTTGCAAATTATTGCACGTGAAAACAAAAAAGTTTGCAAAAAAAATTATTAAAACCGGCCAAGTGCGTGTCGGGCCACGCACAGTGTAGGGTTTCGTAGTTGCCCATCAAAATACTTATGCGAACTAAACTAACTAAACTGATTTGCTGAATTTAATTTTAAAAAGAAGAATTTTCAAAATCGGTCCAGGCGTCTTTGAGAAATCGGGGAAAATACATAAAAAAAGATAACGACGAATTGAGAACCTCCTCCTTTTTTTGAAGTTAGCTAAAAATAGTTGACAATAAAAACTTACCTATCCCGAAAACATACCCACCTATTATAGCTGTAAAAATAAAGTTGACAAACTTACATTTGCAGTTGAAGAACATGTTCTCCGATACATTTTGTTTAGGAAAATATGTTATCCAAGTACATTTTATAAGTTGGTCGACTATTACTCGTAAACTTGTAAAGCCTACTTAGTCATGATAATTTTCTTTTAAACTTCGTTATATATACTACTATTGTGAATTTTTTCACACTCCCAATCATAACCGTTTGGCTGGTAGAGGGGGGGGGGGGGACACACGAGTCGAGCAAAAATTAGCACTTTAAAGCTTAATATTTCACAAACGAATTTTTTTATCAAAAAATTGTTAATGGAAACTATCAATATTTTTTAAGGCCTATTAAATGATACCCCACACTAAGGGGTACGCGAGAAAAAAAAAAACATACCCACTTTACGTGTACAGGAGGTACCCTAAAAAAAATATTTTACAAGATTTTATTTTACCACTTTTTCGGCGCAACAAATCCGTTTATTTACACCAAATTACAGCTTTCTAGTACTGGGCGTCTCAGAGCTAAGCTGCGGACAGACGGACGGACGGACGGACATGGCGAAACTATAAGGGTTCCTTGTTGACTACGGAACCCTAAAAATGATAGTGACGCCCAACGTGGGACTATTTTTATAATGACGCCCAACGTGGGACTCTCTGTATAATGACGCCCAACGTGGGGCTCTTTGTATAATGACGCCCAACGTGGGACTCTTTGTATAATGACGCCCAACGTGGAACTCTTTGTATAATGAAGCCCAACGTGGGACTCTTTGTATACGACCTGACAACATGGTTACGCGCAGTGGCTGAGCGATTGTATTGCTGTGCAGCGTGTCGCGGGTTTCATTCCCGCACGTAAAAAATATTTGTATTATCTACAAACAATTGTTCCGGGTCTGGGTGTTTGTGTATGTGAGTTTAAATGTTTGTAAATGCACCTACTACGGTACAGGAACTTTTCTCACCTTCCTCTCCCATGCACAGAGTAATACTCCTGTAATTCCTTCAGATAGTTGGAGATTTGCTCGGCAGTATCGAAGCGCTCCGGGCGGCGCGGGCGCGGGTACTGCGCCTGCGTCGCACACGACAAAATGGCTGACAGCAGCAAGATGGCGGAGAGAAGGAAACGCATTTTGACTGGAAAAGAAAAATTATACAAATGACTACGTACTTCTTTCTACTTAATCAATTTTGACCATTGTCGACAATTACAATGACAATAAGCCTTCGATTTTTTCATTCTTATGTTAAAAAGTGTAAACAGGTCTTTCTAAAAATCCTTGAAACCTTGATATCATTGAACAGCTGAGCAATTTGTTACGTTCCTATAAAGATAACGAAAGACATTTCTTCTTATTTTTGGCTTTAACAGTAGCCTAATAAAAATCTGTACATTCTATATCCAGAATCAACAGTCGCAACCACCAGAAAAGCGCCGAGACAATGAAGCTCGACGTGTCCCGGAGAATGAATTTACCTGTCTTGGATCCTGCAACGAAATAAATCAGAAAATAATAGTGGAGGAGTACGAAAAATATGTTTCCACTTCCCTCCATGCAAGCAGGAGACAGAACAAAGCAAGGCCAATAGGCACAAAGGGACATCACAACTGGAAGAAGTCTAGTTGCCTAGCACCACGAGTAAAATGACTACTAATATTAATGGGTCCTAAATTGTGACATAGTCATGTAAACATCACGCGACATGAATGCGTGATGGTCCGTGACAGTTATCATAGTTACGCCGAAGTTTGGAAATAATCCGTCGGTATCATGGTTTCGGTTCACTGCCAAACGTTAGATACCAGACGATATCAGCTATAAGTTTATATTCCAAATATAGCTTTTTTTACGTGGTAAAACCATCATTCCACTCAGGGCAGAGCGGGAGGGACTGTCAGACTCGTACTGACTAAAATCCACGGTGTCCTTCAATAGACCTTTGGGAAGTCCCGCGACCCCGGCAGGCTTTGGCCCTCTAAAGGGGGCCCCGTCATTGTGCTGACACTCTTTTGAGGCGCGCGTGAAACAATACGCGCCGTCAGCGTCGTCCCGGATTCCAAATATAGCTTTCGATAAATTGCGCAACTGGCAACAGGTTTTTAAGTCCGTCAACAAAAATACAGGCACCGGACTAAACTTTTAGCCCCTTAGTACACTAGGCGACGCAAGTCTCCGATACCTTACGATTTTGGTATTCATTGACGCGTGCTTGTGTTCGAACCTCTATGGGTTTGTATTGCGATAGCCGCTTGGATACCGAAGTCGTAAGGTATCGGAAACTTGAGTCGCCTTGTGTACGAAGGGCCTTAGGTGAACTAATACTGCCTATTACTTCTGAATTCATAAATTCTGACAACATATCGGGAGTCGGGACAACTGTCCCAAGCATGATGTCACCAATTTTTAATTCGCATCACTAATTAATCTTATGTGTGTACGTCTTCGGCCGAAGCGAGGTTAGCTAGGTTTCGTTCTTAGATATATATTCCTTTGGGTTGACCATTGACTCATCATCATCATCAGCCTATAATGTTCCCACTGCTGGGACACAAGCCTCCTCTCTGTGAGAGGGAGCGGGCCACAATCCACCACGCGGGCCCAGTGCGGATTGGTGGATGTCACATGTCTTCGAATTTTTGGTTCTAGGACATGCCGGTTTCCTCACGATGTTTTCCTTCACCGTTTTGAGAGCAGTGGTGATGAAATAAATTACACAAAGTAATGCGCCTGGCGGGGTTCGAACCCACGACCTACAACTCTTAAGTCGGGACCGATACCACTGGGCCACCACTGCTCTCATTGACTCATGTATCATAATTATATGGAACAATGGTACATGACGTGAACGTCAAATAAAAACGTACTCAAGGTCTAGCACAGGATTCCCGTAGCCCTATCATGACGTTTTCCGTTTTTGAGACGTACAGAATATTATAAAATTGTTGAAGTTAATTTGGAAGGGATAAAAAATAGTTCCTCGCTCAAACACTAGAGACGTTTCTTTATATTTCCATACAACAAACGCAGTAAATTAGTACTTAAAGAATGCTCTAAATACAGATATCTTGTGATAAGGACTCTGATTCTGTTTTTAAGTAGACGTTATTCGGAAACTTTGAGCTCTTTTTAAATGTTAAATATTTTGACATAACGGTATCTCTGAAAATATCAAAAGCTGAAAATTTTCGAAAAGTCTAATTCGAAAAAAATACCGTTTTATTTTAATCTCATAACATCATTGCTCATAACCAAAACTCTTTCAAAACCAAATTAACAAACTACCCACATTTAAAACAACAAAAACAAAACTACCCGTAACATATTAATTAAATTAACAGTTATCGGCTATGGGCCATGGCTGCCAAGCGGTGTGTAAACAATGGTCCATGTTTGGGGAGCTCTCGACCGGACCAAAACGTTAGTGTTAAAATTAACAATTCACTTTATACGTGGGAATATTCAGAGACGCTATTTTATGCGTAACGTTTTATGGCGCACCCTCAGTGCGAGCATTCAAATGTAATGTAACGTTACAGATTCGAAGATTTCAACAGTGAGGGAAGACAATCAAGCATCATAATGCGCACCTTGTATCAAATCTGTACTATACTAGCAGCCCGTCCCGGCTTCGCACGGGTGGACACAATGATTTTCGTCCTCTATAACCTGGTACTGATGGTTACAACATGATGTGTCATGTGTCTAGGTGTAAAAATAATTCCTGAGTTTTATTGCACACTAAATAGCTTAACTTACACAACTTTAGCACTAGATTCCCATCACTAATTACCACCACTATCGTAGGTTGTAAACTAGTGATGTACCCATCGATAACGAATGTCACATGGCAGAGATAGAGAGGGGGCTTTATCGATAAAATGAAGTTATCGATAGTCCTAGCTTTATGAGCTTATCTCGATTACTTTTTAATGTTTAATCTTTTGATTCTAGTGTGGGCTTTGGTATATTAATTAGACTGTAGTGTACGTTGTAAAAACATGAATGGCTTTTGTGCAGTCGAGGAGTTGAGAAATCATTGTTTATGGCTGTACAGTCGCGAGCAATAGTATGTATACACTAAGCAGTATCCAAAAGCGATTTTCTGCTACCACATTGATTAAAGTTATGCCTTTTCATTAGACTTCTATTTTGGATGCCATACTATTACGAAATAGGTAGGTCTTATTTCAAAGTGGAAACCAAAATTTCACGAGTAATTTGCGTTTGAATTTTGTTAAGTGTTTACTTACATATTATTGCTCGTGAATGTACGTGAAAGTAGAGAATTTAATGCATTTATTTAAAACGTTGCCAATGCCATACATTAGTAACTTCAACTATGTCGCTTTACAAACATTTAAATTCACTTAAACTAACACCCAGTTCGGCCAGACCCGGCCAATTAGCCCATTCGTACACAACGCGACGCAAGTCCCCGATACCTTACGACTTCGATATCCATTAACGCGTGCTTGTGTACGAACCTCTATGGATTTTTATTGCGATAGTCGCCTAGATACCATAGTCGTAATGTATCGGACACTTGCGTCGCCTTGTGTGAGAAGGGGCTTTACATGTAGGTCATACAAATATTTTTGTTCCTTGCAAGAATTGAACCCATAATACACAGCGCAACAATCCATTGCTCAGCCACTCCGGTATTGCCTTTTTACAATTGCATGCCGTCGAATTGCAAAAGGTCTGTCTATAACGTTTGCTTCACAGGAAATCTATCCAAATATATATCTAAATTATATATAAATCAAAGGTGACTGACTGACATAGTGATCTATCAACGCACAGCCCAAACCACTGGACGGATCGGACTGAAAGGGCATTGTCTGAACTTGGCCATTTTTGTACGCGATGCTATACAAAAAAGTAATTTACCAATATTTTAAATTCTATTTTAGTAAACATCTGGTGCAAATAACTTTGTATCAATTGGCATTTTAAAAAATAACCTTTTTTTAAGTATTTGATTTGATGCTACACACGAACCGGCGGATTTGGTTTCAGTGTTGCCAAATCAAAACTCCATAAACCAACAAATTCAAATCGATTTAAAATACAAAGCAATCTCTCCACTATATTGAAATGTACTTTTCATAAGATAATTTATATAAATAACATTCTAATAAACGATATAATTAATAGGACTTCAAAAATGATAAAACTGAGGTTTTATGCATTATTTCTGGAGAAATCATAGCAGTATAATCGATTTCATATGAATCGATAATATATACAATTGTTTTTTTTTACGCGATGCTTAAAAAATGTTGTGTTGAATTCAAAATGACAGTTGTCATTTTGAATTTGCATCGTGATTGATTGATGATTTTGTGAGTTTTATAAGGAACACTATTTTTTTTTTGTAATGGATTTCGATTCTTCCTTTCTTGGCGACCCCGGCACTTCTTTGGAAAATAACATTAAAGGGAGGTCAGGGGGCGTATTACAAGCTCTTAATTCCTTTCAGTTTACGCCTTAAAGTGAACTGCCATGCTTAGTCGTATTACGATCACACAATGACGGCCAGTAAAACGGTCACGTGACCTCATACCGACTTCTGCCTGTGCTTGTGCCTGGAAATTTCGTATTACAAGCTACATAATGACATTTCAAGGCCGGATTAACTGTCAAAATTGGCATCTCCAAAATCATTCAGTTTACGCCACTTTTTAGTAACTTTTACTGACTTGTTTCTTTTAATTTGTCTTTAAACAGTTGAAACTAACTAAATTAAACTTTGGTATTAATAATGGAGGCACTACAGAATATCTGGAGAGTGCAAACACGATATAATCTCAGCTGACGAGCTTTACATAAAAAGACGACAAAGTTTTTACCTTTTACGACACATATACACTCATTTACTGAACGCTAAGCAATAAATAGATCCATATACGTAAACATTTACTCATATAGTAATATTTTGTTCTAAATAAAAAACATGTTACTCCTGAAAAAATTGTTTTATTTGTCGTAGTACCATCAGTGTAAGAAAAAAATATACAGAATTTAGATTTGAGACATGGTGACGAAATAAATAATCTTTCGTAGCACCATGTACGTACGTACGTAGGGTTGAATAAACCAAACAAAATGTATGATCAACTTAAAATTAATAGCCTCGCGCAGCATCATTCCAGAAATGGTACAGTCCAATGGAGCCAAAACTGGTGTTCAATATTTATTTGGGTACATTGGGCAGTCTTTAATGTATCAGCAGACATTTTTGATTTCACTTCCTCGATTGCTTCTGGTACCACAATTTCGCAGCCAATTTCAAGAGAACTAGGTACACTGTCTTTCGGTTTGAATAAACGTCCTAGGTTTTATCATTCCTTCACTTGTTGAAACATTTATAGCTCTTGCCAATGGCTCTTGCTTTAAAAATTAGAACATTGTTGTGTTGGAACAGCTCCATTTTTCAAAATTTTCCGCTCATGACTTAGTCCATTTTGTTTCCTTACTTTCTCTGCGATAGGAAAACGGTGTGCTTCTTTATTAATGCAGTAAAAAGCACTACATAGTGGCATTATAAATAAATAAAATACGTTAATCTTGTTTGTTTTGGTAAACAAAACCGCCACAGACTAAAAATTATCGCAATACGATCGTTCAGAAACAAACCCCTTTGTGAGAGTTTTATTTGGTATTAAGTTTTTGCATAAAATTACAGTAAATGTTGCTCAATTTGATTGTAAATATTTAATTTGTTATTAAAATACAGTTTAATTCAAATATCTCCTAAATTTACAATGAAAAAGATTTTTTTCACACACAATTTATAAAACCGGTAATCATCGGTAAATTGTCGATTCGATTTTTGAACGAATTCGCTAGCCCGTCATAATCATCCAGAGACAAGTAATCCAGGATGATTCCTTGCAGAATTACGTACGTCATAATACGAAATAGAACAAGCCTGCTTAAGGCCGTAAAGTCAACTGCCCAAAAACTGCAAGGAATTAAAAAAGGTTGTAATACCCCCCCAGGTCAGCAATAAAACAATATTGCTGCAACTGTTTGGTGGGCCGTAGAACGGTAGGTTGCTGTGCACATTATTATGACAATTATTTGGTTTTTAAGTTGGGAAAGATATCAGGAACATATTAATCCACCTGCTAAGTTCCTTGACAATGTTCTCATAACTTATGAATCTGACTAATAAAATTAAATATAATAATATAAAAACAAGTTTTATTTCATACATAACCTGTTTCAGTTAAATGTTAAAAAAATATCTAAATAAAAATCTTGATACAAAACTAGCTGTAGATCCTCTTTCTTACTGATTTGAGCTAATAAATCAATCACATATTATTAGCTGAACTGTTTGTTTAAGAATGGCCAAAGTCCCATAGAAATTGGACAATTCCCTTTGGCATGCAGGTAGATGTTATGACGTAGGAATCCGCTAAGAAAGGATTTTGATCAATTCTACCCCCAAGGGGATCAAATAGAGGATGAAAGTTTGTATGAAACTTTGTCAATTTGATAAAAAATACATTGTTAAAGTTCCGACATCCATGCAAACGAAGTCGCGGGCACAGCTAGTTAGAATATAAACCTACGAATATTACAATTAAAGTTACGAATTGTTTTAGTAATTAACTTTGTGTTAAAAATTTAAGTAAAATTCCTGCGCTCTACAATCGTACAATCTATATTTTTTAATTACGAATTAAATTACTCAAATAAAGTTTAAGGGGTCTATTGACATACCCTTTTGGCATAACGAAAATGGCTCCACGCTTTACCTACCTTTAGTGTAAAGGGAGATTATTTGGTGAGACAGGCAACTCAGTGATAGAGTCTTAAAAGTCTCTCAAAACGTTACCTATGCATGCAGTATTGCGAAATGATGCAACTAGTTCACCACTAAAGTGGACAAGATGTAGTGACACATCATTTCGCATTACAGCATGCATAGGTAACTTTTTGAGAGATTTTTAAGACTCTATCACTGAGTTGCCTGTCTCACCAAATAATCTCCCTTTACCTTACTATCACAGAAAAAAACCGGCCAAGTGCGTGTCGGGCCACGCACAGTGTAGGGTTCCGTAGTTGCCCATCAAAATACTTATGCGAACTAATTAAACTGATTCGCTGAATTTAATTTTAAAAAGAAGAATTTTCAAAATCGGTCCAGGCGTCTTTGAGAAATCGGGGAAAATACATAAAAAAAAGATTACAACGAATTGAGAACCTCCTCCTTTTTTTGAAGTTAGTTACAAATAGTTGACAATAAAAATCTACCTATCCCCAAAATGGGTATGTTTTATAGCTGTAAAAATAAAGTTTACAAACTTACATTTGCAGTTGAAGAACATGTTCTGCGATACATTTTGTTTAGGAAAATATGCTATCCAAGTACGTTTTATAAGTTGGTCGACTATTACTCGTAAACTTGTAAAGCCTACTTAGTCATGATAATTTGCCTTCAAACTTCGTTATATATACTACTATTGTGAATTTTTTCACACCCCCAAACATAACCGTTTAGCTGGTAGAGGGGGGGGACACTCGAGTCGAGCAAAAATTAGCACTTTAAAGCTTAATATTTCACAAACGAATCTTTTTATCAAAAAATTATTAATGGAAACTATCAATATTTTTAAAGACCTATTTAATGATACCCCACACTAAGGGGTACGCGAGAAATAAAAAAAACATCCCCACTTTACGTGTACAGGAGGTATACCCCAAAAAAAAATATTTTAAGAGATTTTATTTTACCACTTTTTCGGCACAACAAATCCGTATATTTACACCAAATTACAGCTTTCTAGTACTGGGCGTCTCTGAGCTAAACTGCGGACAGACGGACGGACGGACGGACGGACGGACGGACGGACGGACGGACATGGCTAAACTATAAGGGTTCCTTGTTGACTACGGAACCCTAAAAAGATGAAATGCAGTTGAATACTCTACCTACAACTCGAAAAACTTGAAATCTTTCATCAAAAGTGTGCTGCTTACAAGGTAAACGATTTAATGTTTTCAAAACTAATTACAAACTTCAAAGAAGTTTTCAAATGCCATCTTGTCTTCTTGACGTAAACTGGTTAGATTTAAAAGAATTTAATGTCTATTCGAGTATATTGCATAAAGAGCTTTAACTCTTTTTAACTTGTTGGGACACAGCAGCAGTCACCAACAAGATGGACAGAAGACCTTATAAAGGTCGCCGGAAAACGCTGGATGCAGGTCGCTTCCAACCGGTATATGAGGAGATCTAAAGGGGAGGCCTATGTTCAGTGGACGTCCTATGGCTGAGATGATGATGATGATAAACTTGTTGAGATACGATTGATTATTGGTCGCTTTTAATATTATAAAGAACAAGCTCAAACCAGACAAATACTTGCCGCAAAAAAATTGCCAGCGTTTTCGCGTATATCTTGAAAATACAGGCACCAAGTACTGGGATAAAAAGTATCCTGTGTAGGTATTTATCCAGGTCATAAACTATGTATTTACCAAATTTCATCTAAAATCGTTCAGTAATTTTTGCGTGAAACAGTTACAATCATCCGTACATGAAAATGGGCCTGACAAACTTTCAAAATTATTACTACCCAGTTATGTAGATTAGGAAAAAGTAAGGTAAAGGCGAAGCGGGAAGTGCGACCGAAGTCCTGACTAAATGCTGGGGAATATATTAGTATCATAAGGATAGCGTTAAAGACATTCACTACATCGTCTACATCAAAAGCGCAGTCTGGGACCACTTAGTGAAACTTTTATTACGCTCAAGAGACGAATTAACGTCCATATCATTGAAATAATCCGTTCCATCTTCTTGGAGTTCTGTACTGTGTCTACTATTTATACAATTATAAATCTTTTTCTATCTTTTTCTATAGCGCGGCGTTGCATGCTTATGTACAGATTGGTTTCAGTACAGAAAAACGTTAGCTAAAACTCTAAAAATAATTATAGAACCGATGGAGGATTGTGATTATTATTAGGATCTTGGGCCTTCAGAGACTTTACAGCTTCGTCGATCATTTTATTAATTAGAACACATTTAAAGAAAATAAAACATCTCAACAAGGAAATCTAGAAACACGTTCCCTTAAATCCCCTTAACACTTTAATTGTCAAACAATTTGACGTTTTTTTTTTACAAAAATAACCAGTTAACCAAATGTCGGTGTTTACCGGTAAACTTGAGTAGCGTTTACAGCGCCTTTCAATGGAGCCGCGCGGGAAAATTACCCGCCAACGTACAACAAGTGGTTTAGGGATGGGACTGTATTTGGGGTTGTCGATATCGATGAAAATCTAGTAAGGATACTTGTTAATTATTTACAGAATGAGCTGTCGTCAAGAAAGAGTAGGTACTTGTAAATAAGTCTACGTGCTTCCGACGCGGTATCGTAAAAAATCGTTAATTATTATTTTTGGATGCAAAATCATCATCATCATCATCAGCCTATTATGTTCCCACTGCTGGGACACAGGCCTCCTCTCTATGAGAGGGAGTGGGTCATAATCCACCACGCGGGCCCAGTGCGGGTTCAAATCATCAAATGTCGAAATATTGAGATGTACCTACCTAATGAAAATTAAAATTACACTTGAAATTAATGGTCGTACTATGAATTCTACGAAAATCTTAACCTCGCGACAGGTCATAAATATAACAGAAACATGTCAGAGTCGTGAGAAATGCAACCGCTTTAAAAGCTTTGCTCCAAATGAATTGACTTAAATTCTATGTATGAAGATTGCATCCATCAAACAAATTATTCTATTTTCCATTTTCGTTTTCTTTTTTTTCCAATTCCTCGTGAAACTATGACGATTCCTTTATCTTATATGTAGGTATTCTTCGATTGCGTAACGCAAGTGCGACATTTTATCAAACCTTCTTTTTCACGTCTTTGTTGTTGTCAGCGCAGTAGGTACCTAATTAATTACCTTGGTTGTATGAACTAATTACAAATCTAAGTTTTTTTATTCAACTATTTTATAATTTTATTAATTTCCTATACTAATACTGACTGAAAACAAAATTAACTATTTAAAACTAAAATAAATAAACCTATGAAGCACTATTCGAAATACAAGTTTTTTTAGTTTAAACAAAAACTCTACTTCCAGAAATATTTCTATCGATATCGATAATTCCACATCCCAGCACTACGCAGTTGATTTGCCGCCCCGAGAACAATAGAGGGGCTCCACAATTTTCATCATGCGTAGGGGCTGGATGCGGGCAGATGCCAATTTTCAAACGGTCTGTTGTTTAGAACTTTATGGGAGATGATAATGTTTGTCTATGGATCAGAGAACGTTGACTTTTGCAGTGACGTAAAACTTTTTGTTTGTATTGTAGTAACCGCTGGAAAATATTAAACTGTATTCGCACTCTAAATAAGGATAAAGCCTTATTTAATCATATTAATAAGCAGCGTTGAATTTGGTTACTATTTATTTAAGTTACTTCTCATTTAATAATGCTTTATTGAAATAAGAAAAACCGGCCAAGTACGTGTCGGGCCACGCCGCACAGTGTAGGGTTCCGTAGTAGCACATCAAAATACTTATGCGTGCTAACTAAACTGATTCGCTGAATTTAATTTTAAAAAGAAGAATTTTCAAAATCGGTCCAGGCGTCTTTGAGAAATCGGGGAAAATACATTAAAAAAAAGATTACGACGAATTGAGAACCTCCTCCTTTTTTGAAATTGGTTAAAAATAGTTGACAATAAAAACCTACCTATCCCCAAAACATACCCACCTATTATAGCTATAAAAATAAAGTTGACAAACTTATATTTGCAGTTGAAGAACTTGTTCTCCCATATATTTTGTTTAGGAAAATATGTTATCCAAGTACGTTTTATAAGTTGGTCGACTATTACTCGTAAACTTGTAAAGCCTACTTAGTCATGATAATTTTCTTTTAAAGTTCGTTATATATACTACTATTGTGATTTTTTTTTAAACCCCCAAACATAACCGTTTAGCTGGTAGAGGGGGGGACACTCGAGTTGAGCAAAAATTAGCACTTTAAAGCTTAATATTTCACAAACGAATCTTTTTATCAAAAAATTGTTAATGAAAACTATCAATATATTTTAAAGGCCTATACAATGATACCCCACACTAAGGGGTACGCGAGAAAGAAAAAAACATCACCACTTTACGTGTACAGGAGGTACCCTAAAAAAAATATTTTTCGAGATTTTATTTTACCACTTTTTCGGCGCAACAAATCCGTATACTTACACCAAATTACAGCTTTCTAGTACTGGGCCATGGGCGTCTCTGAGCTAAGCTGCGGACAGACGGACGGACGGACGGACGGACATGGCGAAACTATAAGGGTTCCTTGTTGACTACAGAACCCTAAAAAGTAACATTAACACTTAAAATGTAACAACTTTTATATTATCCGTGATCATGGTTGTTTACTGGTTGTAACAGTGCCGAAATATCATAAACTTAAAACAAATACCTAAATGACAAAGCAAATATCCCGTTTTACTAAAGTTTTAACCACCGAAGTTATCAAAATGGTTGGAAGCGGTTGGGTGGAAGTTATCAATAGATTAATGTCAAGTCTGGTAAATGACTCATCATCATATGCTGCCTTTTTCCAACTTTGTTCGCTTCGGCTTCCAGTAGAACCTGATGCAGCTGATTATCAGTATTTTAGGTACATAGAGCCACCGTTTAAGCACTGTAAAATTATTAGTAAGTAATTAGGTAAACAAAAATTAAGGTTGACATGAATAAGCATACTAATTAAATCCTTTGCCAGCTATCAGAAATTAAAGTATTACTCGTACTATTATTAAAATTCTATTCTGTTTTTTATCTGTGTCAATGGACTCAATTTATATCCATCAAACCTTTTGCCTCATTTAAATACTGAAAGTAGCAGTTGGTTTTGCAGGTTAGGCCGGAAATGAGTACTCGAACTCTATATGGAATACCGCCAAGTCAAATCAAAATCCATACTAATTAAAGACGTGTGCTAAGACAAGACGCACTATGCATAATGAAATCTTCGCGAATATCCATCATATACACCTACAATCCAACCCATTATAACTTCAATAAATTTTACTGAAAAACTTACGCACGAACAAAAATATTTGAATAATAAACAGCCAACGGTGTTGCCAGCCTCAAAGGCTGTATTCACACCACGGCGGATATTATTTTCACGCTTGGCAACATCGTAACTAGAAACGGAACGTGCAAGATGGCGTCGCGTGGTTTGAATTCCCGCCAACTTCGTAGAACAGTTTACAAGTTCTAGTTTTACAAGTAAGTGTTAATTACGTTCGTCCCTTTTTGATAAAACTTTGCATATTTCATCTTTGTAGCTATAAATATAAATGGTTATAAATCTACCCATTCGTTTTAGACGTGACTTTTAAAGTTATGAGGACGACTACCTCAAATTGCCTCTATCTTCTATATCTTTTTTTTTTTTCGGACAAACCCACCACACTATTCCCAACCACTGCAACTCCTGAAAGCCAGAATCAACAGTGGCAACCACAAGAAAAGCGCCAAAACAATGAAGTCTCGACGTGTCCCGGAGAATGAATTTACCTGTCTTGGATCCTGCAACGAAATTAATCAGAAAAGAATAGTGGAGGAGTAGGAAAAAATATATGTTCCCACTTCCCTCCATGCAAGCAGGAGACAGAACAAAACAAGGCCAATAGGCACAAAGGGACATTACAAAGCTGGGAGAAGCCCAGTTGCCTAGCACCACGTGTAAAATGACCACTAATATTAATGAGTCCTTAAATGTGAGCTGTTAAATTTGATTCCAATAATAGGTATGGCAAAAACGCTTGAAGGCACGGAAGTTTGTTCGAGTTTCCACAAGGTCCGTGTAGTAAATGACTCCAGATGTAGTCTGAACAGTATCCAACATAATATTGCGTTCGTTCTGCCAAAGAATACACTCCCATAGAATATGATGTGCTGATTGTTCATATTCACAATCTGATGTTGAACATTGACAGAACTAAAGGCGATGGAACAAGCTTGAAGGAAAATAATTTACTTTTAAAGTTACCATGTCCCGTGAGAAATTGGGAAACACAGTGATCCACCTCCAGCCACGTCCTAGCCACCGCTCGCGAACGGATGGAAAGAATTGGTGGAGGTGCCACCCTTTGATGGAATTATCCCACCTACATTGCCATTCGGATAAAAGTTCTTCCCAGACGTCACTTTGTCGTCACGTTGTAGTAAAAAATCAGCGTCAGTGGTCTCCCGTGCGGAATAGTACATCTTCCATATCTGCCTACTTCTCTTTTAAAATCTGGACATCTATACATCTCCTTAAAATCTGAGGATAAACTGGAAATCATCATCTGCCCGCATTTTCCCAACTATATTGTGGTCGGCTTCCAGTCGAACCAGATGGAGCTGGATATCAGTATTTTACATGGAGCGACTGCCTATCGGACCTCCACAACACAGTAACTGGGTAATACGATACCCACATGGTAAGACTGGTTGTCTGACTGTGATTTATGAGCTTCTGACTAACAGTAACGACTGTCAAAGATCTACAAATGACAGCCGGAACCAACGGCTTTACGTGCATTCCGAGGCACGGAGGAAACTCGCTATAATAGACGGTCACCCATCCATAGACCAACCTCGGCAAGCGCGGCTTAACCCGGAAGATCGGCCTGTGCGGCTGTAATTATTTAGCCACGAGCTCCTCGAGCTAGGTATTCATCATCATCATCAGCCTATAATGTTCCTACTGCTGGGACACAGGCCTAGGGAATGGGCCATAATCAACCACGCGGGCCCAGTGCGGGTTGGTAGATGTCACATGTCTTCGAATTTTTGGTTCTAGGACATGCCGGTTTCCTCACGATGTTTTCCTTCACCGTTTTGAGAGGAGTGGTGATGAAATAAATTACACAAACTAATGCGCCTGGCGGGGTTCGAACCCACGACCTACAACTCGTAAGTCGGGACCGATACCACTGGGCCACCACTGCTCTCAAAACGGAGCTAGGTATTATTTTTAATTTATTTAACCCAATAAATAAGCCCCTAAGATTTTTTGATCATAAGACATGATTGTGTCATACAAAACCTCGTTCTGATTACTTATATCTAGCCGCTAAAATGAAAACTAGTAGGTAATTTTTATAATAATCATACAACGTGGCACTACCTCCATTCTTTTGAGTTTGGTACAATCAGTTGGCCCCTTGAAAGCGTAATCTACTAGCTGCTAGCTGTCAATGATGAGGAGGTAGTTTTAAATGGCGTTGATTAGTTAGTTACATTTGATAAAGGTAGTGCTTTTATTTATAGTACTCGTATCATGTAGGTATTTTTATGTTTTTGATACGTGAGAAAAACCAACATACACAATTTTTATATTAATAACCACAAGTTAAACTAAACTAGGTGTAAACGAAAAAAAAAGTTTATTGAAAAATCTTTTTCTTTTTCACGCAAGTTTCAAAAGACCACCGCTTGATTGCTCCTTCATTACAATTAAATCAATAAGAATATAACATAAAACAAAAGTAAAAAAAGCTCGCATTTTAAATTCAACATAACCTCAAAATATGACGTGCACACAAAATGTCACCCGCCGCCATTTTGAAGACACCCCGGAGACCTGTCGATCTATTCTAAGGTAAGAAGTCGTTGGAAAGTCAAGACATCGCATAGCTTCAGGCATTGAGACTCAAGCTGTCTCCAGGGTGTCACTACTTGGGGGTTTAATCAGAAGAATTTTAGAGGAATATGTTTTATATATTTCAATCTCAAGACAGAAAGATTTTCACCCGGGTCTAAGACTGGTTGTTAGACTTTTAGAACTTCTGACTAACAGTAACTACTGTCAAAGATCTACATATGACAGCCGGGACCAACGTGCTTTCTGAGGCAGGGAGGAAACTCTATGATAAATGGTCATTGGTCACCCATCCACAGACCAACCTCGGCAGCGCGGCTTAACCCTTAAGATCGGCCTGTGCGGCAGTAATTATTTAGCCACGAGTTTTTAAAAGACAATTCAATTTAAGACACTTCCAATCCATTTGTTCGAGTAGGTACTTGAAAAGTGTGAACTGTCAAAATGAACAGCCATTTTATGTGTGTAATACGCCGCCATTTTAAACACATTCGCCCACATTAGGGTTCTTAGACATGCCAGTAACATCTTTAACGGCCGCCATTACCCGTGAAGGGCTTAATTTAGAATTAATTGTTTAATTCTATTTAATTACGTTTCGAAAACGAGTTGCCAGCCATTCGATTGGGGATCTAAAGGGATTTGTTTTATTTTCGTATGTTTTGTCGAGGTGTTTTGAATTATTGTTTAAGGAGCAACGTTTAGGAACGGATAAAAGTGATATGTGAATAAAACCAGGGTTGCGGGATGGAGTTCCCGTGGCGCTGGAACGCATAGGGCAATAGGAGGAACAGGCTGGATTTAAGGCACATTCCCTTCCTTTTCACCCATCATTTCTCATAGCTATAAATAATGTACTAAATATATTAATGTTACGTAAAAAAAAGTTAAAAATCTATATACATAAGTACGGTATTTAGATTTTTTAATATTTCAAAATTAAAAGGAAAAGTCGTAACTAATTAGATTATTATAATACTGCAAGGTTAAGACAAATAATGTATAATGTTACTGTAAAAGCCCAAAGTACGGTAAATCTTAAGATTTCCCAGTAAATCCTAAGATTTACCTATATGAGTTGGTAATAATGTCCGAATTTTAAAAAAAGAGACATTATTTCGGGATTTACCAGCAGGGGTTTGGGAAATGCTAAGATTTATCAATGATGGTTGGTAAATGTTGGTTGGGAATAGATTGCCGGCGCCGGTTACTGAATAAAATGTGGACGGAGCACCGCTTCGCGGTGCTCCTACTTCTGGGTGGTTTAAAAAAAATTAACCACGAAGAAAAATAAAAAATGTCGTAGAAACGACTGGGGGCACCCCGACTCGGACAGGTTAGGTTAGAAGGGGATGGCGGGGTCTGGAAGACCCGTCACCCCCTTCGTGGTTATTTCATTTAAACCACCCAAAAGTAGGAGCCCGCGAAGCGGGGCTCCGTCGATTTGCTCCTGTGAACGAAGGATAAGACCTAGGTGTAATCGCACGTCGGGCTTTAACCGTAACAATTGATTAATCATTGTTTTAATCCTAAAACCAACATTTACCAGTCCACATTGGTAAAACCAAGCATGTACTGAATTGCTATGGTAAAAGTCCGAAAAAGTCGTCCTTTTATAATAAATACTTACATTTACCTACTCATGTCGGTAAATCTTAGGTTTTACTAAAATCTTAACATTTACCTTAGTTCGAGCTTTTACAGTAACATATTTATTATACATGCTTAAAATAAAATAAAAGTAGGAAAAAGAAATACTACATTTTTGCTGTAAATTAATAATATATACACACATCAAAAGTGTCTAGGGATCAAGCATTTTTATGCGGATTTCTTGAGATTGAGATGTGGCTTTGTAATAAATTTATGATTTTATAAATTTATATGGATCCTTTTTGGTGCATTTCATAATTTGAATCAGGAACTGTAAATCAAATTCGAGTAAAAGATGAAAATCAGCTGTCAATATTTTCCCTATAAAAACATACAACGCATTGAAGACATTATTAGTGCTACTGTTTCCCTACTACTGATTAAAACCAACGTTATTATGGAGCGGCGACGTCATTTAAGCAGGGAAGAAATGCTCAGAGCCGTGGGAATGATAGAAGCTGGTTCCCGGCAACGTACTGTGGCTTTAGCTCTGAATACAAGTCAGAGTGTTATCAGTCGACTTTGGACACGTTACCGAAGCACTGGTACCGTGGCTGAGCGCCATGGAGGACGGTATCGCTGCACCACACGGAGACAAGACCGATACATTCAAATCTTAACTCGAAGAGCTCCAACAATAACCGCCATGATGTTAGCCGTGAGGCTTCATCACTCTTCAGGGAACTTAATTAGCGACCAAACAGTCAGAAACCGCTTGCATGAAGTGAACCTTCATTCCCGAAGACCGCTACGGGTACCACCTATAGCAATGCACAATCGTAGGATTCGATATCAATGGGCTCTTGAACACAGAAATTGGGCAGAAGAACAATGGCGTTTCGTGTGCTTTTCTGATGAGTCTCGTTTTGGTATGAGACCGGATACAAGACGTATACGACACTGGAGAACCCCTGGACGCCAACAGCGATTAAAATCCTGCCAGGAAGTCCATCCTTATAGTGGTGGAACCATCATGGTATGGGCGGGTATTTGGATCGGCGGAAGAACTGAGTTGATTTGGATCAGAGGCAACCTCAACGCTCAAATTTATGCTGAGACGATTGTATCAGACGTCATCGTTCCTCTACAAGTGCAAATCGGTCCCTTATTTCAGTTAATGCATGATAATGCACGACCGCACACCGCAAGAGTTGTAAGACAGACTCTCGCCGCAGCTAACATCAATGTCCTGCCCTGGCCTGCTCAGTCGCCAGACTTGAACCCGATTGAGCATGCATGGGATATGCTACAGAGAAGAGCTCTGCCGAATATGGAGGGTATCCAGTCGCAAGAAGACCTTTTTTTGTTGTTGCAACGAACATGGACGGCCATTCCACAGCGTGATTTGGATGAACTCATTTTGAGTATGCCAAACCGATGTTCTTGTGTTGTTAGTGTTCGCGGTAGAAACACGGATTATTAATTGTTTAAGTTACCCAATAAAATTTTTAAGAAAACTGTTATTTCAGTCTTTTTTTCGAACTTTAATGTTAGTGGTTCAAATGTCAAAAATCCCTTTATTAGGAAAATGGCAAATTTCTTTATGAATGCAAAGGTGACTTGGTTTATCGTTACTGTGACAAACGATAACACTTTATTTGATGAATCCTTAAAGAACATTGCTTACGCCAATATGTTGTTGTCTCTTTCTGGCAAAAGGGAACGGCTATTGGTGAAAGGCGACGCGACCTTCAATCGATACAAGGACAATAACCGTCGCGTGAGTCCTCGAAGATTCAGTACAATACTCAGCGCCAACCGCACCGCACCGCTCGCTATAATAAAAATTAGATCGGCTCCGGGGCCCCGGTAGTTCACGCTCGGTCGCCAGAAACCAGCTCAAGGCCAGACTCCAAGACCAGCGCAGAGAAGACCAAAGGTTAGTGCCAATCCTATTAGCCTTTCCGGGACTCAACAGGCGATCCACCCGCATCCCATAAAAAATTTAAAATCATTTCCACTTAAACGCTTCACCATATTTAATGGTCACTTCGGACCGGATAGAACCAGAATCCTAAATAATCCTATAATCCTATAATTTCTTATAATCCTATAATTTCATATAATCCTATTATATTCATTAATATAGAATATACCTACCTATCTTTAAGTACATTCCAGAACAGTCGTTACGACTTACCCACTAATTATCTAATAGCGTATAGTTGAATATTATATAAAATTTACTTGTTCAGTGCTATATTCAAAGTACCTACATACTTACTTACGACAAAATGTCGGCGCAAATTAAAATAAAAATGGTCATTGCTAAGAAACAAGCTACCTTTGCAAAATTAAATGAATATTATGAATCCTCTAAAAAACTTATAACGTCTTCGAAAATTAATACAAGAAGCGTAGGGGAATTCTTAGCAGAGACATCAAACATAGGGAAGTTATATGAGGATTTCGTAAAGTTGTGTGACGAACATAATGAGTGGTTATTGAAGGCTGACCCCGACTGTGAAATCAGTTTCAGTGACTGGAGCTCATTTGAATCACTTTATTCGCAAGTTAAATATAAACGAGATGAATTAATTCATTCGCAAAGTGCGCAAGTTGTAAATGTACCCACATCTGCCAATTATTCGTGCAGGCTCCCGCCTTTGGAACTTTTAAGCTTTGCGGGTCAGCCTGAATCTTGGCCATTGTTCTATCAATGTTTTAAGACGAACGTGCACGATAATAAAACCTTGACCGACGGCCAGCGAGTACAATATCTGGTAGGAAAATTAAGTGGAGTCGCACTTAATGTGTTCGCGGGAATATTGCCCAATGAGGACAATTATTCCACTATTTGGGACTCATTAGTAACAAAATATCAAGACAAGAGGTTACTTGGGTCAACATATATAAATAATATAATGGATATAAAACCGGCGTCGGGTTCATCAACATCACAATTAAATAATTTCATTGAACGAGTAAATTCCTCCTGGTCTGCACTTAAGCAGCTAGATATAAAAGACTTATCCGATTTTATTTTTACGCATATCGTTTTAAAAAAGCTAGATCCGCAGTTGGTTCAAAGTTTCGAGTTATCGATTAAAGATAACGATCTACCCACGAGTGAACAGTTAGTGAAATACCTACGTCATCATATAAAAATTATGGAGAGGTCGGCAGTGATCCATCAGACTGCTGCCACCAATAATAATAAGGCTGTGGATGCGAAATCAAAACCTCGCCCGAATAACAATAAAAACTTTCATAGTTTTGCTATTACCGAGAATAGTCATAACGGTGAAAGCGCTTGTTTATTTTGCAATAAGCCGCAGCATAGCCACCTTTACGAATGCATAGAATTTAAAAAACTTGCAGTGAAGGAACGCTTTAATTTCGTGAAGGATAAGAGACTTTGCATCAATTGTTTTAGTAACAAACATGCCACTTCTAGTTGTGGTTCGTCAAATACGTGTAAGCAGTGTCATAAAAAACACCATTCATTGCTACATTTTGAACGGAATCCACCGTTAACGCAAGCTGAGTCGGGGGCTCCCGCTGTATGTATGCATGCGCGTATTGACACGCCGCCGCCGGCGCCCACTGCGCGCAGGTGTTCGTTATCTAAGGAATGTGGTCGTTCTGAGAATTCAATTACGCTAATGACCTGTGACGAATCCAAACATTGTAATTTATTAAATAAGTTAATTGTGTTACCAACGGCACAGGTATATGTTCCGGTGAATGGAAATCGTTTGTTAATGAGATGTTTAGTAGACAGCGGTTCTCAGAATAACATCATTAGCCTCGCTTGTTGTAAGAAATTGAAATTAAATATTCATCCGCTAGTTAATTCATCTTTGAAATCAGTGGGGTCAATCTCAGCCCCAATTAAAGGTTATGTATCTCTCACAATTCAATCGCGAGTGAGTGATGCGCATTATAAACTGAACATGTTGGTTATTGACCGTATTACTGAGTCATTACCGACGCGCGGAATCCAAGCATCATTTATGGATCAGTTTAAGGACTTACCACTGGCAGACGACTGTTGGAACGTGTCTGGAGATATAGAAGCGATTCTAGGTGCTCAACTATTCGCGTTCATTCTGTTAGGGGGTAAGGTTATTCCGCGTCCACTCGCGCCGTCAGCTGATTTAATGGACACCGCTAATTGCATACCTCATGCTATAGAAACCACGCTTGGCTATATTGTCATGGGTGAGATACCTGCTGTCAACCAAGGCAGTATAGCCTGGTCCTTCGGCCCGCTAGTAGATAATTTAAACCAGTCAATCTTAAAATTCTGGGAAATAGAAGAGGTGCCTACTGCAAAAATAATAAGTCCAGAAAATCAGGTTTGCGAGGAACTTTATAAATCAACCGTTACTAGAAACTCAGGCGGTAGGTATATTGTGTCCTTGCCATTCAAGGGTGAACCTAAGTCGTTAGGTAACTCATTCATTCACGCTCAGCGTAGATTGTCTGCGTTAGAGCGTAAATTTCATTCGCTTCCCGCTTTACGTCAAGCTTACAATGACGTCATCGCTGATTATATAGATAAGGGTTACTTATCGGAAATCCCTTATTCTTTTCCCGCTATTCATGATGGTTATTTCATACCTCATCACGCTGTCGTCCGGCCTGAAAAGTCGACGACAAAAACCCGCATAGTTTTGGACGCAAGTGCTAAAACTGACAGCGGCAAGTCGCTCAATGACTTGTTGCACACTGGGCCTAATTTGCAGGCCAATTTATTTTCGCTTTTACTCAACTTTAGATATTTTGAAGTTGCAATAACCGCTGATATACGTCAAATGTATCTTAGAATTTTACTTTCCGTAGATGATCGCAAATATCAAAAGATATTATACCGCTTCAACGATACTGAGCGTATTCGTATTTTTCAATTTAATTCCGTAGCTTTCGGATTGCGACCGAGCCCATTCTTGGCAATGCGTACTGTCCGCCAGTTAGCTGAGGACTATCAAGAACGTTTTCCTCTCGCCGCAGAGGTTGCTTCTAACGAACTGTATATGGATGATTTAACCACCTCTGTGTCCACTGTAGAAGATGGAACTCGTCTGGCGGACGAACTGCTCGCGTTGTTCAAGAAGGGCGGATTTGACCTCGTCAAGTGGGCGAGTAACTCTAAAGAGCTTCTTGCGCATTTGCCTGAGTCATACCGCGCGGCGATTGAGTTCACAGATGATGACGAAACATTAAAGGTCTTGGGTTTGAAATGGATACCTACTTCTGATGTGTTCTCGTTCGCCGCATCCGCTGCGACTATGGGTAATACCAAGCGCGCCATACTGTCTACGGTTGCTCGCTTATTTGACGTATTGGGATTCGTCGCACCGGTTGTCCTTTATGCAAAGCTTCTAATACAGGACCTTTGGCTCGCTAAGGTGGGATGGGATGAGGAGCCCCCAGCAGTCATTACTGAACGCTTCGTTAGGTTCAAAACTGAATTACCGTTATTATCTAGTTTACAAATACCGCGCCATCTGGGTGTCGCGGCCGGTTGCGTGGTCAGTTTGCTCGCCTTTGGCGACGCTAGTATGAAGGCTTACGGCTGCGTCATTTACCTACATATAACACACCCTAATAGGGATATATCCGTACATTTAGTATGCGCTAAGTCTAAAGTGGCTCCACTGAAGACGATCTCTCTGGCGAGGCTAGAATTGTGTGCCTCACTAATGCTCGCTAAACTTGTAAAACAAGTTCATACTCTTTTCCATAAGCGATATCCTATTAAAGAGATATTCGCTTTCAGTGATTCCACTGTCGCTCTATCATGGATTCACTCTTCCCCGCATCGCTTTTTTTTTTTTTTTTTTTTTTTTACGTGGCAAAATCATCAAATGAGTCCTCCAACCCCGGGCAGGGCGGGAGGGACTGTCAGACTTCTACTGACTAAAATCCACGGTGTCCTTCAGTAGCCTGTTATGTTCCGGGGTCACGGTAATGAAACAATCCCGCGACCTCCCCGCATCGCTGGCAGACATTCGTTGCCAACCGCGTGACTGAAATACAGTCAAATTTATCTCCAGACCGCTTTTTCCATATTAATGGAATAGAAAACCCTAGTGACTGTTTATCAAGAGGCTTACTACCGTCTGAAATCATCCATCACCCGCTGTGGTGGCAAGGTCCACCATGGACTAGTCATCCAATCACTGAGTGGCCAATAGTGGCATTCGACCCGTCGAATGTCGACGGGTCCATACCTGAAGCAAAGGGTTCCGTAACTTTAACAGTAGTCTCCCATCAATCTCCTTCAATACTTCTGGAACTCTCTTATCGAGTCTCATCTTGGAAAAAGCTACTACGTATCATAGTGTATGTTCTGCGATTTGTTCGCAAGTTACCTCGAGCTTCTTCAATTGAGGTCTCGGACCTTGAAGTCGCTGAGTTTGCGATTATTCGCGAGTTGCAGAACAAATACTTTGCCTCTGAATTAAACAACATTAAAAAGGGTAACTTGCCCTCACCTTCATTGAGAAAACTTAGTCCGTTCATAGATAAAAACGGTTTGCTTCGAGTTGGTGGTCGACTGACAAACGCTCAGATACCATTTGCAAATCGGCATCCATTGCTGCTTCCACGTCGAGATCACCTGGTGGACCTGTTGATAGATGACTGTCATCGATTCAATTGCCATACAGGTTCCCACCTTCTCATGTCATTGTTAAGGCAACGCTATTGGATTATTTCCGCTCGAAATATTATTCGACAACGCATACGTCAATGTAATTTTTGTTTCAAGGTTGCTCCCTCTCATCCCACGCCTATGATGTCAAGTCTACCTCCAGCGCGTGTACAAGAAGCCAAGGCCTTTACTCACACAGGGGTAGATTACGCTGGGCCGATAGCTATCACTATAACACGCAAGCGAGGCGTTAGAAGTCAAAAGGCTTATATCTGCATTTTTGTGTGTCTGACTACCAAAGCCATACACATTGAAATTGCATCGGACTTGAGTTCGGAGACGTTCTTGGACGCTTTAAAGCGTTTTCTATCACGACGAGGGCCAATATCTGTCCTATATTCCGATAACGGAACAAATTTCATTGGGGCAAAGCGTCAACTAGACGAGTTATACACGTTTCTAGCTTCTAAAGACACGTCTACTGCATTCAAAACGGAACTAAACAACCGTAAAATTACATGGCGGAATATTCCCGCGCGCGCCCCCCACTGGGGAGGAATTTGGGAAAGCAATATAAAGTGCATAAAAACTCATTTATATCGTTGCATCGGGCAACAATTACTGTGCTACGAAGAGTTATTAACAGTGTTGACTCAAATAGAGTGTATTCTAAATTCGCGTCCATTGTGTTTGCTGTCTGATCAGCCGCACACCATTTTAACTCCCGCTCACTTCCTCAACACTACCCCTCTGCAGTCGTTGCCAGCTTGCGAGGTGGACGCATCCGTGGGCCTTCATAGTAGGAAAAAATTATTAGATAGCTTGGTCCAAAGTTACTGGAAAAGGTGGCACTTAGATTATCTGCACACTCTCCAGTTAAGACAAAAATGGAATACTCCTGAGGTAACCATTCAGCCAGGTACACTTGTTCTCGTTCACCAGGATGACGCGCCACCACTTCGCTGGCCTACGGGTATCATTGAGCAGGTATATCCTGGCAGGGACGGAGTCGCGCGTGTTGCGTTGGTACGCACGACAAATGGAATTTTCAAACGTCCTGTTGTTAAACTGTGCCCACTTCCGTCCCAATAACTTAACATAATATAACTTAATTTAACATAGCCTATATTATCTTTGTTCGTCTTAATTCATTGATAGCACAGTAACAATCGCTCTGCATGCTCGTATCCTTATATGTACATATATATATATTCAACTTGTAAGCTATCACATTGCTAATATTCCCCATATACTTCCTTGTATCCATCCTGCTCCTGTTATCGCATCCTATTTTTTTGTTTTTTTCGTAAATCCTAAGGATTTCCAAAGGGGGGAGGATGCTTACGCCAATATGTTGTTGTCTCTTTCTGGCAAAAGGGAACGGCTATTGGTGAAAGGCGACGCGACCTTCAATCGATACAAGGACAATAACCGTCGCGTGAGTCCTCGAAGATTCAGTACAATACTCAGCGCCAACCGCACCGCACCGCTCGCTATAATAAAAATTAGATCGGCTCCGGGGCCCCGGTAGTTCACGCTCGGTCGCCAGAAACCAGCTCAAGGCCAGACTCCAAGACCAGCGCAGAGAAGACCAAAGGTTAGTGCCAATCCTATTAGCCTTTCCGGGACTCAACAGGCGATCCACCCGCATCCCATAAAAAATTTAAAATCATTTCCACTTAAACGCTTCACCAAACATTTTAATTAATATCAATCAGGAGAAAAGTTATTGCAAAAATATATGTTGATCCCTAGACACTTTTGATGTGTGTATTATCCAAATAAAACATTAATTGCAACACAAAAATAAAATGAACTTAAAAAAAATACCGTTTTCGAACGTAACCTCCTTTTTTCCGTTATAAATAAAATTGGTCGCAAACATAATTATCATCCGGATTTGAAGTACCACCAAACTTTACTTGGAAAAGGGCATCATAAGAATCGAGCCTGCCCTTAACCCAAAATAAACAAATAGAGGATCACCTCCTTAAAAGGCCTCTTGAACCAACCGATTGTCCTCACAATCAAATAATAAAATCTGACCTAATCAATCTAAAAATATTTCCAACAAAAGAATTCGTCCGTACGCCATTTTTTTTCATTTGACTTATATAATTCTTCACTCTATGGTAAGAATGGAACCTCCGTTTGCTAGTTGACTTTTATTTGACTATGTTTGGGTCATTTCACGCAGGCTCAATCCTTTACTAATTTCGGTGGATTTTTTTATTTGTAGGTTTTTGGATGAAAAAATAAACTTGTTTTATTCTGGAACACATTAGTATTCTTAGTATGAAATAAACAACTGTAGTTGTTTTGAAAATAAGACAGCCACCGAAATTGCCATCCCACCGAAATTAGTAAAGGATTGAGCCTGCGTGAAATGACCCGTTTATTTATTTTAATGTCATGTTCACTTGTTTATAGGTTAAGTGTGTTATATTGTAATTTGAGGACTAAAAATAAATAATTCAATACCTAATTAATTTTATTTCGTCTTAAAAATAGACCTACTAAACTGCGTGGGATTTCCTATTTCTTAGTACTTAAATAGTTTACGGGTTACAATACAATTTTAGAAGAATGAGAATTTAAAAGAACTTTGTGAAACAAAAGAATATAATGTAGTGACAAAAAATGTACTTGGTCATAATTAGAAGACGAGTAGGTAGAGTTGCACGTTTAGTCCACTCTCGACCCCTCGACCCCTAAAAAAAGATTTGCTCATTGGTTTCCTCTCAACCCCTAAACATAGTTCACTCTCGACCCCTAGGGGGTGAGAATGAATTTTCATACAAAAGACCCGCACTTTGAGTCCACTCTCGCCCCCTAGTATGATAATTAATATTTTGGTACAGTGACGTACTAAAGGCGAAATTAGGAATTGGTATTTAAAAAGACTGCCTCGTCGGTCTAGTGGTCGCAAGCGCAACTGCTGAAGCACTGATTCCTGGGTCAGGCAGTGTTTCTAGGTTTTCTATTAGGAATTTCTCACTAGCAACTACGGAGTCTGGATTTATTCTTGGCTGATGGCAATATTGGGCAGGTTTACGTTAGATTTTGGGTGTAATTATAAGGTACAGCTTTGTTGAAGTACTTGTGCACGCACCGATCACTTGGTAACTACACAAATGTCGTTTTTACGAATAAGGATTAAAACAAAATATAATGACGGTATTTTAGATAAATAGTATGCAACTATAGGGTAGACTGATGATTTTTCATCGTAACTGTACTTGGGGGTCGAGTGGAAACCAAAACTTGGCTTCAAGATGAACTCCACTTTCGACCCCCGGGGGTCGAGAAAAAACTGTAGTTAGGGGTCGAGTGGACACTTTAATTCTTGGGGGTCGAGGGGACGAGAGTGGACTAAACGAATACTTCGTTTAGTCCACTCTCGACCCCTCGACCCCTAAAAAAAGATTTGCTCATTGGTTTCCTCTCAACCCCTAAACATAGTTCACTCTCGACCCCTAGGGGGTGAGAATGAATTTTCATACAAAAGACCCGCACTTTGAGTCCACTCTCGCCCCCTAGTATGATAATTAATATTTTGGTACAGTGACGTACTAAAGGCGAAATTAGGAATTGGTATTTAAAAAGACTGCCTCGTCGGTCTAGTGGTCGCAAGCGCAACTGCTGAAGCACTGATTCCTGGGTCAGGCAGTGTTTCTAGGTTTTCTATTAGGAATTTCTCACTAGCAACTACGGAGTCTGGATTTATTCTTGGCTGATGGCAATATTGGGCAGGTTTACGTTAGATTTTGGGTGTAATTATAAGGTACAGCTTTGTTGAAGTACTTGTGCACGCACCGATCACTTGGTAACTACACAAATGTCGTTTTTACGAATAAGGATTAAAACAAAATATAATGACGGTATTTTAGATAAATAGTATGCAACTATAGGGTAGACTGATGATTTTTCATCGTAACTGTACTTGGGGGTCGAGTGGAAACCAAAACTTGGCTTCAAGATGAACTCCACTTTCGACCCCCGGGGGTCGAGAAAAAACTGTAGTTAGGGGTCGAGTGGACACTTTAATTCTTGGGGGTCGAGGGGACGAGAGTGGACTAAACGAATACTTCGTTTAGTCCACTCTCGACCCCTCGACCCCTAAAAAAAGATTTGCTCATTGGTTTCCTCTCAACCCCTAAACATAGTTCACTCTCGACCCCTAGGGGGTGAGAATGAATTTTCATACAAAAGACCCGCACTTTGAGTCCACTCTCGCCCCCTAGTATGATAATTAATATTTTGGTACAGTGACGTACTAAAGGCGAAATTAGGAATTGGTATTTAAAAAGACTGCCTCGTCGGTCTAGTGGTCGCAAGCGCAACTGCTGAAGCACTGATTCCTGGGTCAGGCAGTGTTTCTAGGTTTTCTATTAGGAATTTCTCACTAGCAACTACGGAGTCTGGATTTATTCTTGGCTGATGGCAATATTGGGCAGGTTTACGTTAGATTTTGGGTGTAATTATAAGGTACAGCTTTGTTGAAGTACTTGTGCACGCACCGATCACTTGGTAACTACACAAATGTCGTTTTTACGAATAAGGATTAAAACAAAATATAATGACGGTATTTTAGATAAATAGTATGCAACTATAGGGTAGACTGATGATTTTTCATCGTAACTGTACTTGGGGGTCGAGTGGAAACCAAAACTTGGCTTCAAGATGAACTCCACTTTCGACCCCCGGGGGTCGAGAAAAAACTGTAGTTAGGGGTCGAGTGGACACTTTAATTCTTGGGGGTCGAGGGGACGAGAGTGGACTAAACGAATACTTCAACCCAGGGCAGGAGGAGTCATTTGAAAACATTCCACAAAAAAAAAGGGAACCGACTTCAAAACCAAACACAATAAAACTATAAAATAACTTTTCTTTCGGAAGTCGGTGGCTTTGTTTTTTTTTTATTTCATTGACATATTATGGCCACCGACTTCCGAAAGAAAAGTTATTTTATAGTTTTTTTGTGTTTGGTTTTGAAGTCGGTTCCCTTTTATCAAAAAGTTTTTTAATTTTCCCTTTTTAGTTGAGACGATCAACAAAAATCTTCATAAAATCGGCGTCTGTGAAAATCTACAATCCTATTAAGCAAAACGGATCTATGTGAGCAACTTCACGAGATGATATCCATTATTGTTATATAATAAAACCGTCCACAGAATGTAAAAAATACTTTTCTGAAAACTGCATCAAAATGGGTGCAGCCTAACGCGAGATAATTGCGGACAAACATGCAATCGTCCCTGAAAATCTACGATCCAAGGAAGCAAAACGGATCCACGCGGGCAACGTCACGGGATATCTATTAGTGTTATATACTTAAACCTTCTCCAGAATGTAATGAACACTGTCCTGAAAACTGCATCAAAATCCGTTCAACAAAACGCGAGATAATCGCGGACAAACATACATACATACATACGGGTCGAACTGAGAACCTACTTTTTTTTTTGAAGTCGGTTGAAAAACTAGTCAGATGGTGTACTGTTGATCATCATTATCTTCCTGCTCATATTTCAATCAACTTGTGCTCGTCGCAACTCGTTTTTCTTCCATTCTCCCCTATCAGACGTCACAGTATCATTTACTCCTTTTTCTTTCATATCATTCCTTAGACAATCCATCCATCTTTTCTTTGACCTTCCTCTTCCTCTCCATCCATCAACATTCATACTCATCACTCTCTTAGTCACATGACTGTCAATCCCCTTCATCAGTACAGTAAGTCGATGAAGAAAAAAATTAACTACAAAATGAATGGAACCACAAAATATACACGCTGTTTTTTTGCATTTTCGTCAAACTTCAGGTGGTTGTCACAAAAGTCATAAATAATCAATTGAAAGTACAGTACCGGGCAAAACTAATAAGGGCTGCTTTTTTTTTGTTGTTGAAATTTTACAGTATTTCAGAATTAAACCCTTAATTCAATACAAATGAAAGAGAATCACCCGACTACGCAGTCCGCGCGTACGCACACAGCGATGAGCAGCTGGTGTGCGTGAATTGAATCTACTACTCTTGAAGAAACTAGTTCACACTTACGGATTTCAGTAAAAAGGAAAAATAAAATAAAAAAATACCTACCTATTTTATTGTTGATTTGGGTCGAGAATCATGAGTATAATCACGTCCTTGAATTTGACTAGGTTGCAGATCAGCACATTGTATAAGTTTGTAATGGTTTTTAGATACACTAAGGGTAAAACGGGAATCTATTACTAATAGAGCGGGAGCCCGTAACAGATGTCCGTGACCAATTTCCTCTCAAGCGATAATTAGCAGACTACATGAGGGAGTCGTATCATGAACATTCGTGGAAGTCAGCTGCGATTCCGTTGGTGGGATAAGCAGCAATCGCCGTTCAAACACGTAGAAAAAAATTTTTTTTTTAGTCATTTCCTCTCAATTGAAACCTGGTTTATATTGAAGATTACCTTGTATCACGAAGAATAAAACCAATCAGCCGACGGCACCATGGTGGAATACACGTCTGCTGGTCACTCGAACATGTAATTTTTTATTTTATTTTCAGTGATTTCCTCTCAACCCAAATTTTGCCTGATGAAAGTTTACATGAAGATATGGCTAAAAACAGACGTCAGCTGGCTGTATCTCGGTGGAAAGGTCCTCAGCTGATACTTTGAAAATTATTGTACAAGCAGGACTAAGGGCTAGTACAGACTTACGGAAACCGCGCGTTCATGAATCGCGCGGTTCGAAACCGCAAAATTGTTATGCAATCAGACTCCGGCGGTTATATGTGATTATCGTACAGGGATAACGTCCGTTTGAAAAAGGAGGTCAGCGAAAAATAGATTTACTGTGGTTTTTGCTCCTTAAAAAAACGATAAGAAAAATGCGGTATGCAATGCAAATGGGTGCATCCAATATTAAGTAACCAACCAAGTTTCCAACGTATTTTCACAATTTCGAAATATCTCCACTAACTCTTGCCAAGCTTGGTTATGATAGTTTTATTTGAGTAATCCTCACACTGAATATCCCATATTGCATTTCTCTTCTCCACTTCATCAATAAACAGTTCAGTGTCGAAACGAACCGTGCCAAACTCACGAGCTGTGATGTGCTAATCGCGCGGTATCCGCCACGCAACTGAACGCAAAGTAAAGACTCCATAGTAATAGAAACGCGCGGGAGCAGCGCGATTCTATTTTCTGGCGGTTGACTAACCGCGCGGTTATGTCTGAACGATTACTTAATAACTCTTACATATAAGACTCTCTCCTCTACTCCGCTTCTTTATACGCGCGCTTGTATCATCAATCCAAACGCAATAACAAATCAGCGTCTACGGCGCCGAAGAGGCGCGTTCCTGAAACGCGCGTCTTCTGCGCGTTTAGAATACGCCGTATGCGATGGGCCTAAGGTTCTCTGCCCATTCTTTGCACGAATATGCAAAACAATCATAATGAACTCTTGAAAAAACGTATAAATGGGTCTATTGATTTATTTTCTCAATTAGTCAAAAGTATAAGAAATAAAAAGCTTTTCTATAAAGAAAACCCCCAATCATTGCTTGATTCATTGTTTGATGTTATTGTCATTTACATTTTTCATTAACATTACCTACATATAAAACAATTAAAAATACAAAATAAACATGTTGTTATGAAACATATATCAATGGATATCTAGTTCGGACCTCAAAGATAGGAATTTCTTCATAATGCAAGCCGGATCGAGAAGCTCTTCACGTAATCTCCAAGCGAGAGCCTTGTCTCATCATTGAAGATCGTGCGGGAATCCTTCTGATTCTGTTGAACCGGTTAACGGACCTTCTTGATCAGGGTGTCAATTACTTATTCACTCCAGTAAGAACAGTTCCATAACTTGAACAAAATAACGAAATACAACAACAAAATCATTTAATATTGATTTGAAACCTTATGACAGCAGAATGATTTGACAAGATTAGACATTAGGGATGACACAAGTTTTTTTTCCAAATAATATTTTTTTATGGCTTCTTCTATGTGTCATTATGACAGACACTCGTTTCCCTTATGTCCGTTTTGATATTGCAAATAAATTACGTTTAGTTATTCAGATTTAATAAAATATTTGTTTCTTCATATTTTATTTTACGATCTTTCCACCGAGATACAGCCAGCTGACGTTTGCTTTTATCCATATCTTCATGTAAGCTTTCATCAGGTAAAATTTGAGTCGAGAGGAAATCACTGAAAATAATATAAAAAATTACATGTTCGAGTGACCAGCAGACGTGTATTCCACCATGTTACAGACAGCTGATTGGTTTTATTCTTCGTGATATAAGGTAATCTTCAATAAAAACCAGGTTTCAGTTGAGAGGAAATGACAAAAAAATATTATTTTTTCTACGTGTTTGAACGGCTATTGCTGCTTATCCCACCAACGGAACAGCAGCTGACTTCCACAAATCTTTATGATCCGACTCCCTTATGTAGTCTACTAATTATGGCTTGAGAAGAAATCACTAACGATATTTTGGTCTGGCTTCCGGTCTATAAGAATCCGCTGACCGTCCGTCTGTCACTATATCTCATGAACCGTGAAAGCTAGGATCGTAACTGGTAGTATTCTGTATTTTTTGTTCCCAAGGGAAAAAAGCGTGAGTTCATGAATGAATTTCAGTGATAAAATCTTAACGATAGTGGATTAACGCGTTCTAAAAGTAGATTAAGTACGTTCAGTTTAACAATCTAAGACGGGGTTCCCTTTAGAGGGCCAAAACCTGCCGGGCCACGGAACGTAAAGGGCTATTGAAGGACACCGTGGATTTTAGTCAGTACAAGTCTGACAGTCCCTCTCGTCCTGCCCTGGGTGGGAGGACTCATTTCACGATTTTAGCACGTAAAAAAAACCCAATCTGTAATTTCTTCCCAATCGAACAGAAACCTTGTGCTTTTGAAATAAAGTTGAAAAACGATTAAAGATATTTAATTAGGGATAAATTGATGTGCTGTGAATCTAAAAGAACCACTTAGTAGTGAATAGTAGAAGAATAGATCTAATGACGTTTGTTGAAAATTCACGAAGAGAATCATAAAAAATATTGCAGTGTCCATTTTAGACCATCTGGCGTCTACAAAATTTCATCCAAATCCTTTCTGTAGTTTATATGTGAAAGCGTTTAGCTCATTGCTAAATAATTGCAGCCGCACAGGCCGATCTTCCGAATTAAACAACTCTTGCCGAGGTTGGTCTGTGAATGGGTGACCATCTTTCATAGGGATCCGAGTTTCCTCCGTGCCTCGGAAGGCACGTAAATCCGAGGTATTCCAGGAAGGGCACCCACTGAAATGGCACCTCAGCGAATGGCTCCTAAGCTATTCCACGAACGGCACCTATCAAATTTTTTTGCAGGTGCCCTTAGTGGAATAGTTTTTCATCTAGGATTTTATTCCACATAGGGCACCCACGGATCGTACTAGTGCTGGGACATTTTTTTGTAGGACAAGAAAATGAAAAAAACGATTACTGACTTGAATCGATTTTTCATTTTCTTGTTTTCGAGTTTAGAGTAACCAACAAATGTACTAGGCATGCATAAATTCGAGGTGGTACTTACATATTCGAGAGCGTATTTAAGAAGATCGTCTACCGAGCGCTAGTCCATACTAAAAGAGAAAACATTTTCCTACCCCTAAAATGTTATCCTATCTCAATGATTTTTTAGAATGCTTCCTACACAGTAAAAAACTAGCTTTATAGGTTATCTTTTTTTCAAAATTTATAATAGTTTGAAAGTTACAGGCGCCTTAAAGCGCCTACAAGAGTTACTTTTGAAAAAAAATGAAAACCTATAAACCTAGTTTTTGTATCCTCTTAAGTATGTATAATAAAACGAAAAAAAATACCTTACTTAAGTATTTTCGTTTTGTGACCTAACTTTTTTTTAATTTGCCTATTGATTCGCATTTGACTACGACGTCTACGGCGACGATATACGCTTGCCTTCAAATTCCCAACATTGTAGCTATATAATACAGACCGCGGGGAATCCATTGCACTCCTTAGCTGTGCGTACAACAAAAATATTGGCAAAACGATAATGTACGTATGGGTGTGGAATGTCCACCTACCTATGGCGCATTGCCGTACGTTTTCTAGTCCGATGATGAAAAGGGGCAGGTGGGATCAAAATATGCACTTCCATCGCACACATTCTGAAGTGCAACCGACAAAAACGATAATGATGAAAACGACGGGCTGGCAATTCGGGCTTTGAGTCAACCAGAGCATCGTTGCCAAGAAGCCTCTTGGCCCGTTTTTTAATCGACTCTAGTGCATCGAGTTGATATTTGGCAGATCTGACCGAGATGTGAGAACGGTTCTCCATGCTTGACCGGACTTGGAAAAAGGAGGAAACGTCTGGGTGTCACCACTGTGAGGATCGCCCGGAGGACACGGTGGAGCATACGGTGTAGGACTGCCCCGCTTGGGCAGAGCACCGCCGTGTCCTCAGGGCGGCGATAGTAGGAGACCTACTTTCACGCCCGGCATTGGTCGAGGCCATGCTGCGGGGCGAGACGGAATGGGAAGCGATCGCCTTCTTCTGCGAAGCAGTTATCCTCGCGAAGGAAGCAGTACGCGTAAGAGGACAGCGTCCACTTCACGACCCAGCCGCAGGCGCAGTGGTAGACGCCCACGGTGACGGACGTCGCAGGACGATCTCCGGCTACCGTAGACGGGGGCATGCGGGCTACGAGTAATGGGCGATTCGCTGATGGACCATGCCCTGGTCGACGGCGAGTTGTGTTTCATACCTCAAAGAGCTGTCACTACGAGTCTGACAGTCCCTCCCACCCTACAGTTGGTGGGAGGACTCAATTGATGATTTAACCACGTAAAAAAGGGTGTACATTATTTCGTAGCGATTCTTGACCACAGACGAACACCTTCTCCATGATCCTGTTCTCCTGGTATGTATTTACTTTTTAGAACACACTCAGTACTCTCATACAAATCTTACTAACTGAGATAGGGTTAAAAACAATAACGCCAACAACGTGAAGATTTTTTTTAACCTCGACAAAAATGTCACTTATTAGTAAATTATAAGGGCGCTTTCAATTTAGACGATTGGTGCCGGACTGCTGCAGTCCGGGTATCGTACTGCGCTCGGGCGGTTATGATTTTTCATACAAAATGTCTCGACGCAAAGTCGTGCGACAGCAGTGCGGCGCACGTCCGTTGGCGGAACGGCAACAACCTGTCTCAGTCGTTGTTCGCTAGTGCTGTGAACGCATCGTGTTCCTTAGACGTTTTCGTGCATACCTACCTAATTATGGATGATTTATATATCTACAGAAGATTTTATAAATGAAATTAGTTTTTTTTTTGAATTTAGTTTCTTGACGTTGTATTCCATTTTTAACAAAGTGATATAATTCATAGAAACATTCTAGACATTCTAAAATAGTTCAAAAAATCAGCTGAGCTTTCTTTTAATCTAGGGTAAAGTGTATAAAAATCACCAGTTTTATATTTTAAAGAAAACATTGGCGACGCCCTAGTACGGCGTCGTTTATGTTTCTGCCGAAGCAAGAGAACTAACAATAACACTTCCTCGTTAGAGTCCATGGCACCGACTAAAGTTGGGTTTTGATGGAAATCACTAAAATTCGATCGGACTGCAGCCGCGTATCTCTTCAAATAAGACGATTTACGTCGTACTGCTGTCGTCCGGCAGCAGTACGGCTCATGGTCGTAACAACCGTGCGGCAGCAGTCCGGCACCAACCGTCTAAATTGAAAGCGCCCTAAAGATTTATAATTTTACAATATGCTAGTAATAGGCTCCCAACTAGTTTTAATGGATTATTTTGAGTTCCTAAAAAATAAACGTCTCAACACTAGTACGTATTAATCCACAGGTGCCCTATGTGGAATAAAATCCTAGATGAAAAACTATTCCACTAAGGGCACCTGCAAAAAAATTTGATAGGTGCCGTTCGTGGAATAGCTTAGGAGCCATTCGCTCAGGTGCCATTTTAGCGGGTGCCCTTCCTGGAATACCTCGTAAATCCGTTGGTCCCGGTGGTCATTTGTAGATCTTTGACAGTCGTTACTGTTAGTCAGAAGCTCTAAAGTCTGACAATCAATCTTACAATGGGGTATAGTATTGCCTAGTTACTGGGTTGTGGAGGTCCGATAGTCAGTCGCTCCATGTAAAATACTGATATTCAGCTGCATCTGGTTCCGACTGGAAGCCGACCCCAATATAGTTGGGAAAAGGCTTTAAAGATGAGATGACGATGTGCGAAAGAGTAACAAACATCAATTTATTTATTTATTTATTTAACAATTTTTTAATTTTGTAAAGGCCATCAATTTCACAATTTGCATAAAACAACGGCGAATGCTAACAAAATATTAAAAATCTTTTGTAACTGTCGCCTTTTTTACATACAAATCAATACCTATTGAATACTAAATTAATTTGATTTCCGAACTGATAAGTCACAACGGAATATGGCGGCCATTGTTAAACACAGATTATAAAACACAATTGATGAAAAACAAAACAATACCTAAAATAATAGTGTGAAAAGTCCCAATTTCCTACTGTTTCATTTTAATCGGGTTAAAACTGTATTAAATATATCGTACTTTTGGATTTCAGAAAGGATTTAATATTTTTTGTGAGCCGCGCAGCCACCCTGTATCACGTTGCAAAAGAAAATAAGGTGCGTTTATGTTGGGGCTAATGAGAAATGTATATAACATATACAGTCTTAATTACTACAAAAAGTTAAAAAACCTGTCGGCTTTTGAGGTTGATATAAGGTTCGTTTTGCAGCTACACTTTAAAGACAAGCGTTCAACAGATGTTCATCTTTTGTGGTGTCAATTGTCGCGAAAATTTCCTGTTAGTGTGTTGCTGCCACGTTACAAACTTTAAACGGCTTTACCCGCTGCTCGGTCCCTATTATTCATAGCTTGATATTATACAGGGTGCCCTGGGAAGAGCGGATCAGACTGATCAGAGGCATGAGAGGTCACTTCCAACAATTTTACCTCTGAGATACAGGGTGCTAATATCCCAGTGATTAATACTTCCAAAGAATCTCTATGGGTTGGGGAAGTTTTTCTAATACGTGGTCAACTATCGCTGGTGTAATTAAAAAAAAACCGTTTGAAATTCGAGTCGATAAATGGGCTATCGATTCGTAAGATTAGCGCGTTCAAATCAAATAAACCAGCTTTATATTTGCATAAAACAGTGTTGATAAAGCAAACGAAGCCGCGGGCAGAAATAAACTAGTACGAAATATATGAAGATGATAGGCATATGTTTAGGCATTGTTAAAGAAAGTCTGTTTGGTAATCAATACTTTCTTTAATCAGTTGGAGCACTGATTAAGGAAATTGTGTGACCTAGAAATCTAAGCTAAACAAACAATTCAGGGTTTTATCCGAATCTTACGCAAACACGCTTACTGAAATTTGAGACCAATAGCTCTATCAGCTCTTATCTAGATATGCCAGTAAGTTTCTTTTTTTATCGTAGTAAAATCTTCAAAAAGGTTCTTCCGCCTAGGGCGGGACTGGAGGTAGGTCTGTCGGACTCGTACTGACTAAAACTCTCGTTCCTTCAGTAGCCCTTTACGTTCCAGGGTCACTGGTACCTCTTTAGATAGTCCCGCGTAATGGACAAGTTTTAGCCCTCTATGGGGGGCCATGTCAGAATGCTAACAGCTCATTGAAGCGCGCGTGGAACATGATGCGCCGTAGACCCGAGATTTTTATGAGCCAAATGAAACGGGCCAGGAGGCTAAGGTAACGATGCTCTGGTCGATTCAAAGCTCCATAGCCTTGACATCGACGCCGTGCTGCTAGAGCTAGACTGTCGGTTTTTAGCAGTTACATTTCGGAGAGTGTGCGATGCAACTGCATAACTTGATTCCGCCTGGCTCTTTCCATCATCGGACTACAAGACGTACGGCAATGCGCCATCGATATATGGTGGACATCCCTCCGGTACGTACAATTAAAGCGTTTTGCCAATACCTTTATTGTACGCACAGCTAAGGAGTGGAATTCCCTGCCGGCCGATCTGTATTTCCCGAGAGCTATAACCTTGTGGTCTTCAATTCAAGAGTGAACAGGTTACTTCTAGGCAAGCACCGTCGACCACATCTTTGCTAATCATCAGACGAGATAGTGGTCAAACGCGAACTTATCTCTAAATATTATATTTTTTTTAAACCGGGCCTGGTTCGTGCTAGGTCTTATTGTCGGTTTTTGACGAATACAAAGGTTTTTTTGTTAGCTCGTTGTACACATACTGTTCGAGTTGAGGGGCTCGACTTGTGCTCGTCATCTCGTGTCCAGCTCTATAACGTAGACCCATCTTTACTGATACATGGAGCTACTCCTATACCCAATCATTGAAATAATATATCTAGCTACCAATATCCTGAAAGTTACACTACCCGGTTTTGACTACCCGCCGGTTACGACTGTCATAAATATACGTTTGAAAACCGGGAGTGACAGTTTAACGTGCTCGCTAACCTAGGAAACGAATGATTTATAATGTGGCATCAAGTTTGTATTGCTAGAATTTAAGGAGTCGGCAGAAATGTAGACTGCACTCACTTGTCGGATTGCAGATCTAATTGGTCCGACCGAGTTTAATAAAGGTATGGAGACGTGTCTTTTTAATCGACTTCAAAAAAGGAGGTTTTACACCGATTACTCCGAGGTTTCTAGTCCGATTAGTGTGATTCTTTTTTTGTTCGATGTAGTATACCTACTTGCCATTTGCTCCCAGAAAAATTTCATCCAATTTGTTTCTGTACTTTTTATTTTGTGAGTTTTTTTTTGATTTCCGCTATGTCCATGATGTGATCGATTATCTTATTTTTTGTGTGTTTTTTGTGCGATTACTCCGCCAATTGTGGACCGATTTAGTTTTTTTTTTTTTTGTAGTACTAGTCTTTAGAATGATTAATCAATGAATTTCAAGTAAGCATTGCTAAACGGAAAACTTGAATGTAGATAACCTATCTAAATGAAATCTTTTAATATTTAGTGCGTCGCGGTATCCCGATAAGTCCCGGAAGTCCGATAGGCAGTCGCTCTATGTAAAATACTCATATTCAGCTGCATCTGGTTCGACTGGAAGCCGATCCCAATATAATTGGGAAAAGGCAGGCAGATAATGATGAATGGATTTACATAAGCTGCCGATAAAATTTACATAGCTTAATGTCAAACCTGTTGAATGTTATTGTAGAATACGAAGGCGATTGTCACTTGCATAAGCCCTCGCCATTATTAAGTAACGTTATTTATCGTCTTAATAATTTTTAATTATTCAAGAAAAGGATAAAAAAGAAAACAAAAAAATCTGGTCTAAAACGAAGTTAGGGCAATCGTCTAGCCATAAATATTGTTTAATTACCAAAATAATTTTATATTCTGTCGTGACCGCGGCAAAGGTGAGGTAAACGCCATTTTTAATAGATTTGAAAATGGAAGGTCCGCGTTTGAATTTGGAGTAAAGAGGTTTATTGTTTGTTTTTTTTTTGTAATCTTTTTATCTGTTTTTTTTTTTTTGTATTAGAAACTTTTTAACTTTTTGCTAAGTTAGAAATGAGAGAGAAATAAACTCAATTTGCAAATTATTTGTATGTGTTTTTTACTTTTACATAGGATTCCATTATGGCTGAATCATGAATTCAGCCATAATGGAATCATGAATTAATTCTTAAAAATAATGCTTAATAAATCACCGATAAATTCACTTCAACTAAATATAATTTTTATGATTATTTTGATGTTTGATAGATCAGCGTATAAGTTACGCGGAGGATGACCAGAATTAATTATTTTTAAATAAAAAATTGACAAAACAAAATTCTGAACATTCTGAATTTGCCTTCTCCATATAATATACCTAAACTTTAAATAATTTTGCCATTAATTTGTTTTTTTTTTTTTTATAAAGGGGTAGAAAATTTTTGTTTTATTTATAAAACTCTTTGCTAAATTATTTTGATTCATTATACGCCGAATTTCTTTGTTTTAAGAAATACAGCTAAATCAATTTTCTTCCGTGTTTTTGGCTTCAATTTATTGTCAGTGGCCTACTAGACTCTGGTTATTCTAAAAGCTTGTAAAAAAACCACTAACCTGTCTTGACGAAGGTTGCCAGCAGGCTGGTGTCGTCCAGGTGTTGCTGTGCACGCTGTTGGGCTGTCAATGGGAGCGGGGCAGAGCGCTCATGGTTTATACTCCTGCCACAGGTGGGCGGAGCTGTGGGCGGGCGGGGACTATGGAGTCGCTGTTGGGGACTAAAGATTTTTGGGGTATTTATTGTAAAATGTGACTGTGTTTTTTTTTGTTGTTTTATTGTTGAGTCATTGATTTGTGTTCAGTATGTTTGGTCAAGGACATGCTATTTTTAGTGTTTTTATTTGAGTTAACTATTATAAAAATTGTAATTAGCGATGATTTCAGTCTATTTCATAACGATCGATTAAAAAAAAGAAGTTAAGTAAAGAACTAAACAAAAAATCTTTAATAAACTAAAATATTCTTAAAGTTAACTTTTTGTTTTTCAATTTCGTATTTTCTCCCTCTCTTTTGTACATGTACATAATACATTTTAGTGAGTTAAGTACCTCAAGTATTGTGTCTAGAAGTTTTCGTTTTCAGTTTTTATCTATACCTAACAAACTTTAAAGTGGAACATCAGGTACCCTCACTTTCTCAACAAATTAAAAAAGGATATTGGTATATAGGTGCCATAAAACCACATACTACGCGGACGAAGTCGCGGAAACAGCTAGTTTAAAATAAAAGGTTAAAAACATTGATGTATGCACTACCCTTGTTCTTTCACTAGGACGTTCCCTTCTTTTAAAATAAACATTTAAGTTCCATAAAACATTTTAACAATCTCTAGGTACATTTTAATTTTAAACATGTTGGGAAACTTACAGCTAGGTACATTGTTGAGTTGTTTCTAGCGAACTTCTCTCCCAACCGGGTTCATTAAAAAAAATTGTAAACGTATCTAAATGAATTTCGGTTTTTAATATTTGTGTGTAATTCTCCAAAGCGTACATATAAGGACATAAACCATTTAGCAAACAAGTATTTTTCTCCAAACAAATATAACTTTAATAAAGTCCTTTTTTAGAGAATAAAAACCCTCAGACGTCACAAACCGATATAAAACAATTTTTTCGACAACATAACTCGACTCCACCGCTTTCTCTGTCCGCGAATCACAAACGCACCACTGTACTTCGTAATTACAGTATTTCGTGAAGTATTCGATGAAAAAGTCTAGCACTTGATCTATTACTGATTTCAGGATTAAATCAGGACTAAATAATTATGATAAGACAATATTTTAGATATCACAGCCAAAAATAACTCGTGACAGCTGAAAGGGTTGAGCTAATCGATTTGTGAAGTTTAGCTTGACTTGTTGAGGTTGGTCGCGGGATGGGTGACCTTTTTTGTTGAATTTTTGGGAATCTGCATGTTCGAAATAATTTTCGTATTTATACCTTTTTTTTTTTGACAATGGCATCTCGCAGGTCAACCTAGAAGAGGTTGTGTGCTGCTTAACCGGACTTTCCTGATGGTCGCCATAGATGACTCTAAGGCCTCCTTCCAGCCAGGGAGTATTTATGTCTGTGTTGTGAGACTGTTTTATAACGGCATCGTGGCAGTTTCTTTTGGATATTAAAATTCCCAAATAGCGTTGAAACCATTCCTGGGTAGAGCGGTGGCGAGTTGGTGACTCTTGCAATCGATTAACTAAAAAACAACCTGTTATTTCGATTGCCGGTTTCCTTTCCAATTGATGGCCTCAGTGCCTGGCTTGATCGTCTAAGCTCGATAACGTACCATACTAATTAAATTCTAATGATTTATTTATCCGATGCTTTTTATGTACGAGCAGCGGTTTCTATCTCGAAAATTATCCCATGAAAACATAAAATTGGGATTAAAACTATCCTCTGTGTTAATCCAGAGTATGAACTATCTGTGTACCAAATTTAATCCAAATCCGTTCAGTAGTTTTTGTGTGAAAGAGGAACAAACACACACATAGTTATAAACTTTCGTATCTAAAATATTAGAGCTTAATTCGTGCAAAAAAATTTTCTCGGGGCTCGAGAGGTTAAAAGGAAAGTGATACAACTGAGATCACACGAAGGCGACTAGGTCTAACAAAGCAATCTCCTAAATTGAGAGAAGATGTCCTGAGTGACACGACTTGCCTTTGCCTTGCTGTGACAGCAACTTCCAGAACATCACAGTGAGTGAGAGTCTGGATTTGTACACGGCTACACATCAAACTATACAAAACCAGTATAAGCTGATCGTTGAATATACGGAAAGACTATACAAGCGAGACCACGATAACTGGTTTTGTAAAGCTTGGTGCGTACCTGAGACCCAAGTCTACTATTTTTTAGTGTCCGACCGAAACTGATTTTTCAGCCGAAACCGAAACCGAAACCGAACCTTCGGCCTTGGTCTCAGTTTCGGCCGAAACCGAAACCGAAACCGAAACTTTTAACATTTCGATTTTTTTTTTCTGAAATTTATTGTCTTTTTTTACATTTATCAACACATAAGAAAAAACAATAATGCTGGCCAAAAATCGAACCCGCTAATTTTGAAAGACAAAATCACAACCTGTATAATACAGGTTGTGATTTTGTCTATCAAATGGTGTAATAATAATTATTACACCATTTGATAGTGTTAATAATAAGGATCAAATTCTGGGTAATAATGAAATACGGCAAGAAATACGGATAGATAGATAGATGACCTTAAGAAATTGCTATTTTTCTATGTTATTTAACTTCTACTGAGTCCATTCCAAAGTTTTACTAGATTTGAAGTCTCAACAATCGCACTATATTAATTTAGCAATACGAAATTACTGAGACATTAGACTAAAAATTGCATTATTTCAAAGAAGAAACCGTTAACTTAATTATGTTTCGAATACCGCCTAATCCTAATTCTAAAAGCCTTGACGATTGATAAGTTTTTTAATCATTATCGTACGTAACAAATATTTTTTATTATGACATGAATATACAAGACTTACTCTTGGCAGTAAACTCAAAAACATAACCTCGACTCACGATTAAATGGACGGTGGCAAACTGAGCCGGGGCCCCGCCGGCGAGCAAGTACGTGTTAGCTACGAATTTTACCGAACGAGGCATGAAAATGCAGGAACACTTGAGTTTCGGCAGGGCCGAAAGTTTCGGCTATATTTTGGCCGAAACCGAAACTAAGGCCGAAACTAGATATTTTGGCCGAAACCAGCCGAAACCGAAACCGAAATTTCGGTCGGTCACTACTATTTTTATAAATTCGTCACTCCAACACGACCTCATTGACACATTGCTAAACTAGTTCGTAATCAATTAATCATTGATCGGTCAATTGGAAGACATAGGAGATCTCTTTTTTTTAATTTTGCCTCTGTCAGGATCTTTGCTATATCGTGGATGTGTTTACAAATATTTAAATTCACATCATTTGGCTGCGCTTTGCATTTCAGTCCCGCGACCGCGATTGACTCTTTATATATATAATGTAAGGTCTTCCAGACAGTTCAGAATCTCTTTTGCGCATTCACAAACGCATGGACAGTTTCCTAGAGTCATTCGTGCGACACTAAATCTTAATATACATGCAGTCCAGTCCTTTAAGGTCAATCCAGAACGTTTTCGAGAATTTTGAGACTAGTGTTAAGGAGTTTGTATACTGCAATGAGTCTGAATTTGGAGAGGGCTTTAACTATGGCCCTTCATACATTAGGCGTCGCAAGTCTCCGGTACCTTACGACTTTGGTTTCCATTAACGCGTGCCTGTGTACGAACCACTATGGATTAATATTGCGATAGTCGCCTGGATACCAAAGTCGTACGGTTTAGGAGACTTGCGTCGCGTTGTGTATGTACCAAGGAGCTATCGCCCCGATCGCCTCCCTTAGTTCACATCTCTACTGTCACATTGTGCGCTGATAGTTCCCACAACCGACTTCACACATTGCGTGTGGACATGCCGGTTTCTTCACGATGTTTTCCTTCACCGTTTTGAGAACAGTGGTGATGAAATAAATTACACAAAGTATAGCAATTTTCTAAACACTCGGCTTTGGAAGACCCCACGCGACGGGTCGAGAGTTAATGAGATTTCATTCAGTGCAGTGTACCCTACCCTGCCAGTGCCACATACAAACATACATACCGGTCAAAATCATAACCCTCCTTTTGGCTTTGCCGTAGTCGGGTAAAAAGGTAACCTGTTTGACAGTATGCGTATGATCTAAGTAATGCATACTATCGGTAAAAGGTTTACAATCCCTTATGACGGAGGCCATTGCATCTGTGCAAGCGCGAGACTCATTATATTTACGCGAGAGTGACAAAGACAGGTAATAATAGGCCAATGTACGAAATTCTTTAGCGGACTTTAGCGTCACTGATGTCAGTAGCTAAATGGCAAACTTTAGTCCCATCAGAGCGTGGCGTTGCGACCGCGCTGTCACAAATGCTGTGATTATAGAGAAAAACACTAAAGTACTGCTGCTGCAGAAATCGGAATCATAGTTACCTTAGACTGTATACGCCTTAATACAAAGCGATCTTGGGATACAAAATCGCACGTGTGCAAAGAATCGACGTGTGTGTTTACGTTTTACGAAGAGCAGTGTTGGCCTTGTGGTAGATGTCGACCACAACTTACAAGTTGTAGGTTGTGGGGCGCATTACTTTGTGTAATTTATTTCATCACCACTGCTCTCAAAAAGGGGAAGGAAAACATCGTGATTCCTCACGATGTTTTCCTTCCCGGCATGTCCTAGAACCGAACATTCGAAGACATGTGACATCTACCAACCCGCACTGGGCCGGCGTGGTGGATTGTGGCCCACTCCTTCTCACAGAGAGGAGGCCTGTGTCCCAGTAGTGAGAACATTTATTGACTGGTGATGATGATGATGATGCATCAGGGTTCGATTATTCTTTGATAAATCATTATAATATTTTTTTAAGAATACGATTAATCGCTGTAATTGCGCGTATGTAGACAGAAAATTGAATGGTGAAATGCAATTTATGAATTCACCCTTTCCAAAATTAGAACATAAAAGAACGAATAATTTAAATTGCATTCTGCTTATTTTTTTCTAGTTATTTAAGAGAAATTGAAATATTTGCTTTATTTATGATTACTTATTTTATTTAAAATGTGAAGTCGTTAACTAAAATAGTTTTTTGAAAAACGATTAGGCACGAATTACATTTTATTTTTTCAACTTGAAAGGCAAATATTTTAAAGAAAATCTTATTTATTACTTTATGATTGTCTTCGTTCAACATAACGTAACATCACAACAGACTGTACTCTCAAGAGGGTAGGGCAGAGCTGTGTCTATTCGCATCACCCGGGCTCAAGTACAGTCTGTTGTCATGAATAGAATAGAAGGCCTAATATTATGACCTATGACTTTTCACATATATAGACGTAAAGTATAATTATGCGAATTTTGCCTCTAATTTGATAGATAAAATCAGTTAATCGTTTGTACACTTGAGGCGCTTTTACAATTAACTCAGTAAATACTTCAATTACGCTGTAAATAAAATCCAGAAATCTTGTGATAAGCCTAAAAAAATATTTTTAAAATCTATACAAAGTGCTTATTAAAAAAAAAATTGCAACAAATAACCAAACCCGTGACCCGTCCTTCAGAAGTCTATAAATCAGTCACTGCACCCGTGAAACCTACCAGGTTCTTGTTTCGCTTATTTTGGTACTTTTTTAAAGAAACAACGGTTTAATTTTTCAATATTATTGCAAATACACTGTCAGACGAAATTGGACTGTTTGGTACAGAAAAGAACCAAGCAGATTTTTTTTTAACCGTGAATTTAATGTAATAACTAAAAATAAAAAGAGAAGCTCGTGGCTAAATAATTACAGCCGCGCTTGCCGAAGTTGGTCTGTGGATGGGTGACCATTCTGTCATAGCGAGTTTCCTTCGTGTCTCGGAAAGCATGTAAAGCACCGTACCGGCGTGTCGCAAGTACCGGCTGTCATTTTTTGTAGATCTTTGACAGTTGTTACTGTTAGTCAGAAACTCTAAAGTCTGACAACCAGTCTTACCATGGGGTATCGTATAATATTATATAACCCAGTTACTGGTTGTGAAGGTCCGATAGGCAGTCGCTCCATGTACAATACTGATAATCAGCTGCATATTTACATACATTTGCCTAGTAAATCCTACTAACATGTTTGTATGTTGGCACAAAACCTGCCGGTAGCTACAAAATTGGCAGACAGGTACCGTTACAGACACTGACAGATTGGACACAGACCGCCTTACTACAAATAGATAACCATCTGTTAAACCCTTGTCTAAAAAAAGTGTAACTGCAAAACGATCGTTATATCAACGTGGAATGTCATTTTGGCGTTGACAGTTTTTTTAGACAAGTGTTCAACAGATGTTGAACTATCTCGTGGTAAGACGGAGATCTAATATGTAGTTTAAAAACCTGGATCAACATGTAGGATAACTTATATCCCAGTGTTGCGTTCTTATGGCATAATTTTTGACTAAGACATAAAACGTTCTTGACTTCACAACGTCTTGCATAACACCATCCAAACGCAGGAACATAATTTTTATAGCCATTTATATCAATAACCACCAAGCGCTTTATTTTGCTTTGCTTGAAGCCGCTTGATCGCTTCAATGTGATTAAATACCTATTTATTTCAGGTAAATAAACCTGAGCAGTGGTGTGGCAGCACTGACACAGGTAACCGTAACCCTGGAACATCATCATCATCAGCCGGAAGACGTCCACTGCTGAACATAGGCCTCCCCCTTAGACCGCCACGCCGAACGACAATTCGCCACTTGCATCCATCGGTTGCCCGCGACCCTCACGATGTCGTCGGTCCACCTGTTAACCGCTGGAACGTAAAGGGCTATTAAAGTACCACAATCACAAAGCACGGCACGGTTAGTGCAGTGGCTGAGTGATTGGACTGCGGCGCTGCGTGTCGCGGGGTCAATTCCCGCACGGAGCAAATATTTGTATGATCTACAATTAGTTGTTCCGGGTCTGAGCTTTTGTTATTATTGTCAAAGTTCCAGTTTACTTTACGTCTCAAATACTGAAAACTCGTGCTAAGGGTACTGCAGTGCACTATAAAACACGCACCCTTATAAAACACAACAGTACCCCTAGCACGAGTTTTCAGTATTTGAGACGTAAAGTAAACTGGAACTTTGACAATTTCAAATTGACAATTTTCAAGGAATAAATAAGTTCCTTCTTCGCACACCAGAGGCGCTGTTCCATTTTTTCTTATGGGCATTTCTACGAAGAGGGCATTTTTTTTGTCCTTTTAAAAAAAACATGGTTAGAAGTTACATACACGTCCCAAAATTTTTAAGCGTCCGTCCTAATCTATATTCTAACTGGAGAGCATAACATAAATTCCGTACTACTTCTTATTTTTTCTTAAAAAAATCTGAATTGAAAAATCGGGTGTAATTTCACTGATTTTGACCTGTCCCTTTCCCGAAATCGAGTGTAAAATATTTTATATTTTTTAATGGAGCTGAATTTCATGCAAACTTTTGATATTCTTGGGTATATGGATAACTAACCAAGAGACATTGACAGTAAATAAACCTGTAATTGCTTATTTTTTTATATTTGAGGATGCTTTTAAGATTTGTCCCAGTCCGATTCTTCGAAACTAAAAAATCCGATTCTTGTAAACTGTCAGGTGCTCCCGAGCAGGCGATGTGAGTGCATGTGTGGTGTGCTGCTGTTTTTTTTTCGATTTTCGAAGGTGAGAACCTGTTTCCGTGTCTTTAGTTCGGAGTTTCTCAATCCCATGTCAAAGATATCTTCGGAATATTTTCCTTTTATATAAATGTTTTGTTTCCCTAAAATAAAGTTTAATTAGATACCAGCATGGTTGTTTCATTTAATTTGCTTGAAGTCGTAACAGTAATAAGTTATTTTGATTAGTACGATATTTTTTCAATTCCGTGGCCCTCAATTTTGTGTCCTGGTGTCCACGGAATTGAAAACGATGGTTTAACTAATCTCGGTTTATATGAGGTTTAAAGTCACTTGCTTCACAATTTGTCATGGTAAAGTAGTTACGTCACACATTATGTACCTGTAATGTTGAATAAAAGGTTAAAAGTATCTAGAGTTGACATCGCAATTGCAAGATCTGATTTTAGGTAATACTGCCGCGTCTAGCTACTCGAGCCTCGGAAGATCGTATAATGATAGCCTATATTTTATTCTGATGTATAACCTATATTGCTGCAAAGTTTCATTAAAATACATTCAGTAATTTATGAGAAAAAAATTGACCTGACTAATATACATACGAATACTTCGATTATGTCTATTACTTCCTGCGGTTTGATAAATAAAACTGACTTGACGTCTATACTTCATGTCTCTTGTTTGTAATTTAAATGTTTAACGAAAATGCTTGATAGAATACATTTTACCATATAAGTTTAATAAAAATGCTCATTTAAATGATTTGACTAAAAGTTAGTTAACTAAGCATGATAACTCAAGGAATCTCTCTCAAGGTAGACTCAATATAAACTTAGACAACTGAAATACCAAAAACTGCTAAAATGTGTTCTTGAATGTTTTTTTTTTTTTAATTTAATTTTTCTTTCCCGGTTACGTAGAATATGTGTAATTCTAAACTCTGTGGTCACATTTCTCAATTCCATGGCACTCAAAATTTATTTCATAAACTACTGGAGCAATTACTGGCAAAGTAGAACGATTTTGTTTAAAAAAAATGCACTTTATTTTGGTTATTTACAATTAGTCAAAATGTGAAAAAAAAAAATTGCCCACGGAATTGAGCAAAAATCGCCGTGTCCGTAGAAATGCCCTTATAAGAAACGCGGTAAATACTGGAAAGACGCTGTAAAGTAAAAGAGTGAAAACTCGTGCCAAGGGCGCTGAGCCATATTTCATATTTTCATACAGTGTAAATTACTTCTAAATATTTGACAGCCATTTGCGACGTTGCCAATTTTCAGAATATATGCACTCTTATGCCCGCTTGCACGAACCCGAGTTATCTTTTAACTCAGAGTTAGTTGCTAACACAAGGTTAAATTGACAGTTTGTCATACAATATTGTCAATTTAACCTCGTGTTAGCAACTAACTCTGAGTTTAAAAGATAACTCGGGTTCGTGCAAGTGGGCCTAAAGGTGTCAGCCTGCTAGACTCTACAGGTGTATTTTAATATATTTCTGAAACTGCAGTGTCTCACATTAAGTAGTTTTTGTTTGAAAATGTTAAAAACATCTATCTAGGTACTCATTTTTTTATGTTAATGAACTTTGTAATAATAGTAAGTTTGCACGTGTGCGAAGCCGGGACTCGTCTCTTGTTACACAAATAACTATAGAAAATCTATTGTCTAACGAGTTTCTCAAGAGTTAGCAAAAGTTATTATGCAATCCACACATACCTTTTGCATTATTTTCATAATAAAGTCACAGGAAATTTCAATAAACTATTCAAATTGTTCTAGGATATAATAATAACGTTGTAGATCATATTTTTTTAATAAAGTGTCAGTGTGCTGTTTTCCGCAGTTGCAGTGAGAAGTGCGCGCGAAATGGCAGCCATCTTATATTTTTTATTATTTTTGTTTTTTATATTTTTTGTTCCGAGTTTGGCCAGTTACCATGAGCAGTATAGAGGTTTGTATATTTCGTTATTTTTTTTATTTCTTTACCAATTTATATACCTTTCGCAATTTACTTTTTTGTTGTTGATTTTTTTTTCATATTGCATCTACTTTTACAAAATCTTAGTGTACTAGTGCGGTACAATGGACAAAATATTTTGTTGAAGGGCCTTCATCAAAATATTTTGTCGATTGTACCGTACGTACGTATATTGGTAAGGATGATTTTCAATTGTAGTTGAAATTGGTCGCGGCGGCATCAGAAAGCTGGCTAACAGTTACCATTGGTTTATTTCAGTACCACAATTGAGCACCGCAAAGTATGAGTCGTACATTTTCAATGAGAAGGAGTACATCGTGCAGGTGCTGCCTGTGAACTGGGAGGAAGCCAAGATCATTTGCCGGTTTGTATAACTTATAATATCTAAAAGAAAATACAATTCCCCAGGCGACTACAGCTCGGGCACGCCGCAATCGCGGCGGTAAGACCCCTCTTTGAGGAGAGGCTGGATAGGCGTCACGGCGGCGGTGTCTTGACCTATACCGCATGACGCAGGTCCTCATCGAACACGGAAGTTTCGGAAGGTACCTGTGTCTTATGAAGAAGGAAGAAACGCCTGGGTGTCACCACTGCGAGGATCGCCCGGAGGACACGGTGGAGCATACGGTGCAATTAGATTTTTTTTAAACTATGCTTCAGGCCCAGACACAAGATATAATAACATCTTGTGAAAGTATTGTAGTTCAAGCGCGCGCATGCACGCGCACGTTCCAAAGCGTAGATCTCTATGAAGAGGAATGGGCAAAAAAATTCATTGACAGAGTATGTCCGTGGAGTTAAAAATAAATAGAATAATACAAAATGTATTTTAATTTATGCTTTAATTCAGGCAACTAAGGCCTATAAAATATAATGCTTTATAAGTATAAAAACTGTAACCATAAACTCTGATACTGATATAACTAGCATACATTTTTCCACTGCTGGGAAAAGGCCTAAACCAAAAATGAAAAAAATAAAATAAAAAAACTCTCTAACGGCCTTACTGCAAAAACTTAAACATCTGTTGAACACTTGTCTAAAAAAAGTGTGAATGCAAAACGGACCTTATTTCAACGTGATCATCTGACATTTTTTAGACAAGTGTTCAACAGGCGAGTTTTCTGTCACGCTGACCGCCGGCGCTGACGGTCGGCGTTGATCGGACAGCCGTCAGCGCTGAGCGGTCAGCGTCTCAGAATCGCTACCTTACTACATAGCATATTGACCCATCGGCGCTGACCATCAGCGCGCGGTCAGCGTGACAGAAAAACCCGCCTTACGGTGCGTACAGACTATGTAACATAACATGTTATATAACATTGTTATATGTATAACTTTTTACATACATTTGCATTGTTATATAACATTGTTACATGGTCTGTACGCACCTTAACACTAAACTAAAAAAAAATATTTATATTTATTCACTCGAGTGCTTTTCAAATCAATGTTTATTGCAGGGGCTATCACAATGGGACTCTAGCTATTCTAGACACAAAAGATAAAGCTGAATTCTTGGCGGAGGCATTGTCAGAGTCACAATTTGGTAAGTTATTTAAAATTAACTTTCATTTTACTCTCTCTCTCGCTCTAAAAACGCCTCACACTTGCGTTCGTCCAGCGTACAATAAACGTATGCGCAGCGCAGACGCCGCGGGAACGCAGCGCAGGCGTCGCGTTGTCGCGGCGTTTCCTCTGGAGTCAATTGAACGCTGCGCTAACGCAGTACCGACGTCATACAGAGTACGGAAACCGAACGACGTGTGTAACGATTGATTCTCTCAAATGGCCTCTTGATAATTTGACATTGATAGCAGTGGTGGCCCAGTGGTATCGATCCCGTATAGGTCGTGGGTTCGAACCCCGCCAGGCGCATTACTTTGTGTAATTTATTTCATCACCACTGCTCTCAAAACGGTGAAAGAAAACATCGTGAGGAAACCGGCTTGTCCTAAACCTAAGAATTCGAAGACATGTGACATCTACCAACCCGCACTGGTGCATATATGGCCCACTCCCTCTTACCAGAGAAGAGGCCTGTGTCCCAGCGGTGGGAACATTATAGGCTGATGATGATGATGAATTTGACATTGAAGAAGCCGTCCCTTGCGATCACGAGACACGAGGTTTGTACCAGTACATTAATATTTATTACTAGCTTCTGCCAGCGACTTCGTACGCGGATCCTGTTGTTTATGCCAGTGGCAACGGGGTCGTCAAAATCGAAGATCTGAAACCTCTGATGTCGAATTCTTAGAGCCTGGGACGGGAAACCAACGGGACGCGCATGACGATTCCAGACGTTCCAGTTTTCTTACAAAAGCAAGTCAACAGGAAATGCCCATCATACTAAACAACTCTTGCTAAGACGTGAATCCTATAGGTATATGTAATAGTGTAGCTGGGCTCTTGGAGTTCCACATCAGGTGTTCCAGATTTTCAATTTTTATACGACAACAGGGAGTACTCATCAGGCTGAATAACTCTTGCTAAGACTTCATTACTGTATATGTTATAGTGTAGCTGGGCTCTTGGAGTTCCACATCAGGTGTTCCATATCTTCAAATTTATTCTCTCAGCAGAAAATGCTCATCACGTGGAACAATTTTTGCTATGGCGCTATTTTTGTATCTCTTATAGTTTAGCTGATCTATTGCAGTTTTGCATCAGGTGTTCAAGTTTCCAAGACAAATTATAGCCTATATGTTGCCCAGACTTAATAGCTATATAACAAAAAAAAAAACAATCAAATCCGTCCAGTAGTACCGAAGATTAGCGTGCATGGAGTAACTTCTCCCGTTTTCCTAACATTTCCCTTCACTGCTCTGCTCCTATTGATTGTAGCGTGATGAAAAGTATCCTATAACCAGCCCAGGAGTATGAAAAATAATTGTACCAAGTTTCGTCAAAATCCGTCGAGTAGTTTTTGTTTCTATAACGGTTATACAGACAGACAGACAGACAGACAGACAGACAGACAGACAGACAGACAATAATTTTACTGATTGCATTTTTGGCATCAGTATCGATCCCTAATCACCCCCTGATAGTTATTTTGGAAATATATTTCATGTACAGAATCGACCTCTCTACAGATTTATTATAAGTATAGAATAGAAGAAGATAGATAGAAGATAGATAGAAGATAGATAGATATTCATTTTCCCCGCAGCCCTAACATCAGTATGGGTGGGCGCTCGCCGGGACTCGGCTGAAGACGCGGCTGGCTACCGCTGGGGACCCGGCATGGAGCTGAGGAGGACTGCCCTCGATGTACTGGCCAATGAGGAGGAGGATGATACCGTGGAGAGGCATTATCCTATGGTAAGGAGTAGTCCTCCAGGCTTTGGTTTAGGTGGTACAATCATCAAATGCCCTAGCCCTCCCGCTGGATAGGCGTCACGGCGTCCTGAACTACCGCATGACGCAGGTCCTCACAACGGAGGTACCTGTGTCGGATAGGGAGGGAATAAACGCCTGGGTTTCACCACTGCGAGGGTCACCCGGAGGACACGGTGGAGCATACGGTGCAGGACTGCCCCGCTTGGGCAGAACACCGCCGTGTCCTCACGGCGCGGCGGCGGCTATAGGCGGAAACCTCTCGCGCCCGGCATTGCTCGAGGCCATGCTGCGGGGCGAGATGGAGTGAAAACAGAGATTGCGAATCATCCATCCATCTATCCAGTACGCGCTGTCCATATACCCGCGCCAAAAATAGCTTCGCGACATCCACCGTCCGTTTGCCTGACTCGCAAGCCCATGTGGTGGTTCAGAAGAAAAAACGTGACCCACTTACTCACTTGCACTAAGTCGCAGACTGAAGCTATTAAGTAAATCCCACCAAAAACATTTCATGTAAAATGTTGCCAAAACGAGCACAAGGTATGCCCTACCAAAAAGATATCAAATCTCATATAGAACCAAGCTTCTGAATCTATGCGGCCTAACTCTACCGACCCTAACTTCACAAATTCTACACATCAGCAAAAATGTATGGCTTCACCGTTTCGCTACCGTCCGCGTCATGGAGGTGATGCTAATATTTAGTTTTTGAAATAAGTAGGTAACGAAACAGCCAAGCAATACATTTTTGCTGATGTGTAGAGTTTGTGAAGTTAGGGTCGGTAGAGTTAGGCCGCATAGATTCAGAAACTTGGTTCTACATGAGATTTGATATCTTTTTGGTAGGGCTTACCTTGTGCTCGTTTTGGCAACATTTTACATGAAATGTTTTTGGTGGGATTTCAGTTCTTTTTGTAAGTTGCTAGCATCTTGGATTTATAATGACGTCACGTTATTCTTCGAGTTGCTCTCAACGAGCCCTTTCATTTGATACCCATATTGTAGAAGTGCATTAGAAAGAACTACCCCCCCACCCAATTTTAGGGGATGGGGGGATGGGGGATGTTTTTTGTATACTAAACTTTGTTTACATACCGAATTTCGGCTTTCTAGAACTTCAGGAAGTACCCTAACATTTTAAGGTCTCATACTAACTTCCACCTCCCATTTTAGGGGGATGGGGGGCGAAAGTTAAAAGTTTATGATATTTTTTGTTGGTTGTATACCATGCAAATATGAACGCGAATATGAACTTTCTGGTACATCGGAAACCAACTCTATGAGGGTTCAAAAAAACGACGAAACACTTCGAGAAAAGGTAGGAGTGCCCTTGCGCTTCGCTTGGCTCGTCTTGGCGGGGGCACTACCGTGCCCCCAGATTAACTAATTCTTTCTCTGTACAGTGGTTGAACAGGACTCACGTGCCTGTCCCAGAGATGGGCGCTGACTGCGTGGCCCTGGAGCGAGTGAAGCACGACCGCCCTGTGTTCCTGGACCTGCCCTGCCATCTGGATAGAGCCTTCGCTTGTGAGAGAGGTAAATAATTTTTTGAAATAACAACATAAATATATTTTTTTGTGTGTTCTTTTCAAAGACATTTCTTTGGTTCTTATAAGAGACGGTTCTTATTTTTTCAAAGTTTTTTCTTTTACCCTTTTTAGTGGGTATTACAGGCATGATAATATGTTCTATGATTGTGTAAATAATCATCAACATCAGATACTGAATGGATGACATCATGGCACCATCTGGGAAGTTTATATATTACCCTGAGGTTTAAAAAAAATCCAATTCAGTACAGGTGTTTATGAAAAATCGGGGAACATACAAAAAAGTTTCCGACGCATTAAGAACTTCCTACTTTTTTCGAAGTCGATTAGAAAACATTGAAGAGTAGGTACCTACGTTAAAAATAACCATTTACTAGAAATTGTAACCGTTCTTTCTGATTTGTTTGTAAAAAAACAACTGGATATAGCATCAAAATATTCATTATAAAACCACTTATCATTCCCAGATGCAAGCGAGCTGAATCCCGTCAAAGAAGTGAAGACAGTTCGTTGCAGGAGTGGTCTGTACCACCTGTATGACGGCAAGATGGACTGGCACCAAGCGGCGGCCTACTGCGTCCTCCGAGGAATGGCGTAAGCATAAGAATTAGCCCATAATGTTCCCACTGCTGGGACACAGGCCTCCTCTCTGTGAGAGGGAGTGGGTGTAATCCACCACGCAGGCTCAGTGCGGGTTGGTAGATGTCACATGTCTTTGAATTTTTGGCTCTAGGACATGCCGCTTTTTCTTCACCGTTTTGAGAACAGTGGTGATGAAAAAATTACATAAATCAATGGCAAAGGCTTGGCTGGGTTCGAACCTATGCCCTACAACTCGTAAGTCGGGGCCGTTATCACTGGACCACCACGGTAATTTGTTGTGTAACTCAGTTCCTACATGTTGAATCTAAATTGACATTTGCTATACTTATGTTCATACGTAAATTTGGTCGTAAGGTAGAACGACCCCATCATTAAAACGGCCTATCCATAGAATATCTTCCATTTAAAATATTTGTCACCGACATAGCTCATTTTGCAAGATGAAGTGGCAATGGGCAGGCCACATCGCTCGTAGAACTGACAACCGATGGGGAAGAAAAGTTCTCTCATGGCGACCACGGACCGGAAGACGCAGCGTAGGCAGGCCTCCCAATAGGTGGACCGACGACATCGTGAGGGTCGCGGGCAACCGATGGATGCAAGTGGCGAATTGTCGTTCGGCGTGGCGGTCTAAGGGGAAGGCCTATGTTCAGCAGTGGACATCTTTCGTATGATGATAATGATGATGAAAATATTTGTAAAAGAACGTTCATTTATTGTTCGCAGGCTAGCAAATATTGGCACTTTTAAATGTTTAAAGAAACTGGGCATGACGATGTTGAGAAATCGACCAAGTAAGTCTTATAACTAGCATAACAATTTGTGAATAAATGACATTGGCGCGTAGCATATATCGTAGATTTTGATGCTACGCAGCCGTAGAGCAACAGCGTAGCAAGACGCTACTCAAAACACTGCGTAGCGTTTCGTAGCCAGTTGCTACGCATATACGGCGTAGCAATATAGTAAAACATGCTACACAAAAACTGCGTAGCTGTTCCGTAGTCAGTTGCTACGCATATACGGCGTAGCAATATAGTAAAACATGCTACACAAAAACTGCGTAACTGTTCCGCAGCTAGTTGCTACGCAAATACGACGTAGCAATAGTAAAAAATGCTACACAAAAACTGCGTAGCTGTTCCGTAGTCAGTTGCTACGCATATACGGCGTACCAATATAGTAAAACATGCTACACAAAAACTGCGTAACTGTTCCGCAGCTAGTTGCTACGCAAATACGACGTAGCAATAGTAAAACATGCTACACAAAAACTGCGTAGCTGTTCCGTAGTCAGTTGCTACGCATATACGGCGTAGCAATATAGTAAAACATGCTACACAAAAACTGCGTAACTGTTCCGCAGCTAGTTGCTACGCAAATACGACGTAGCAATAGTAAAACATGCTACACAAAAACTTCGTAGCTGTTCCGTAGTCAGTTGCTACGCACATATGGCGTAGCAATATAGTAGAATATACTACACTACGAAATACGTAGCATAGACTTTGAGGCGTAGCACATAAGCCGTAATAGTTAGTAAATATTTCTGTGTTGTTTTTTCTTTGTATTAATTTAGTTTGTAACCCACAGGTATCGAGAACGCCTGGATAGGCGCTAAGGGCACGCTCGGCCATTGGAAGTGGGTCGACACCGGAGTCAGCGTGTTCCGAACACCTGCTTTGACCGACGCTAAGGATGATGCCTGGCCTCCTATGAGGTAAGTGGCAAGTCTTCATCATCATCATCACCAGCCTGCATCAATACAGTGAGTCGAGCTACACGATAATTGACAAATGCTGGTAATGTTTGGTGGCCTGTTGGTCTAGTGGTTAGTGACCCTGACTACTATGCTGGAGGTCGTGGGTTCGATTCCCACCCAGGGCAAATGTTTGTGTGATGAGCACGATCATTTGTTCTGTGTCTGGGTGTAATTTATCTAGGTATAATATGTATGTATTTAGAAATATATAAGTATATTTATCAGTTGTCTAGTACATACCCATAACACAAGCTCTGCTTAGCTTGGGACTAGATGGCTTTGTGTGATAAGTTGTGGAATATTATTATTTAATGACGGCACGGTTGGAGCTTGTCATGTCTTCGATTCCCGTACAGAACAAATATTTGTATGATCTACAAGCAGTTACTCCAAGTCTGGGTGATATATTGGATTATTATGTGACTTTAAAAGTTAGTAAACGCACCTACCTACATCATAACTGATTTTTTTAACTTCTAGAAATATTCTGTGACTCGTGGACTGTGAATTGTATCCTGGATAGCAAGTTAAAAAAAAGGTTCAAGCGATTTTCGGCTATAATTCACATTTAATATTTAGTTTGGTTTTTCTCACATTCTCGTTAGCTAACATTGCTCCTTCATTAAAATAAGGTGTTTGCATAAATGTCAATAAGGTCGAAAATCGCTTGAACCTTTTTTTTAAAGTTGCTTACTGGAACTACTACTTGTAGGTCATACAAATATTAAGCTGTTCCGCGACACTCAGTGCAGTAGTCAATGGCTCAGACATTGCGCCGATCGTGTCATCATTGTAATGGTATGTGTCGAATTATCGTTGGCGTCAGATAAACCAAAATAAACTCTCGGGCGGAACCATTCAGTATATTTTTGCTTGCGCACGGGAAGTTTAGGCCATTATTAAAGTACCTGGGCGATGCGGCTGTCAATTAAAATATGTACTTTATTCTCTCGAGCATAGATTTTACATTTGTTTAATTATTTTTGGGAAGTGATAATTCTGTACGTAGTACTATTAGGTATTCTGTGCTCGGGAAAACAAACTAAATAACTAAGCCACGCATTGGAAACGTTTCCCAGGGACAGGAGTAACATCAAGCAGAACGGATGTCTCCAACTGGACAGGCACGCCACACATCCACCTGTGTTCATGGAAGCAAGGTGCGAGAGAAGGATGCAGTTCATCTGCTATGAAGGTATGATAATATCGAACCAAGGTGTACCGTTTTACCAGAGGCGTACCTACAACCGTATCAGCCGTATCAACGGGGGCAAAGGGCCCCCGACGATTAGGATAAAAGTAAAAACCAAATGTTGCTCTTAAATGAAAAGTTACCGCGGCCATAAAGCTCCAATTAACATAGCTCAATTTCCAAAAAGGCTTAACGATCAGTCGATCAGCATTCTTAATCTGTAATAGCATTAGTTACAAGAGTCAGGATGCTAACAATAGCGTATAGCGTTAGTAGTATAGTTCTGCAGACTAAAAACAACTTTAGTCTGCAAAACTACTTACATAGAAGGGCCCCAAACAAGTTTTCTTTGTCTTAGCAACGCCACTGCGTTTTATCCAGTTACTGGGTTATGGACGACGGCAGATAGGCAGTCGCTCCATGTAAAATACTGATATTCAGATGCATTCTGTTCGTCTGAAAGCCGATCTTGGCTCCAAAATCTGGCTCTTACGTCTCGTATGAGCTAGAGCCTATAGGGACGAAAATTTAACCTTACTTGCGGTTTCAGAACAAATCGGCGACTTAGAAAGGGAAGTCCGAAGATCGGGTTAGTAGATATTAGACCTCTTATGGTTACCTAACTACTTCCAACCTTACTTCTTTGTTTTAGGGCTTATAATTTATCAGCCACGAACAACGTACGCTAATCTTGAATATTTTGGGGGATTACCTATTTCTTTTTCTTGCACTTTTTTTATAGACTTTACTTTATTATAAAACAGTATTAGCACCGAATCTTCAAATTTCAGATTTTTTTTATCCGGAATTCTTAATGCTGACTTCCTTTCTCCCTTCCCACAGGTGGGAAAACGCTTAATATGACGACAAGAGGGCATGCTAAATTGGGGCGGCCCGACCCCTCTATATCGGGACCACCGTTACTCCGGGGTCGTGCAACCCCAGTTTTCTACGCTATGTGGTTATGCCTTGCGTTGTCTTTACTAGCAATGGGTCTTGCTTGAGGTGTCCATAAATATTAGACCATCAGACGATAGTTCTTGGCCTCTTTCTCAACTCTATAACGGTACGTTTAAAACGATTTGTGATGATAATTATACGTACACTCACTATGAGGTCGAGTTGAAAACCCAGAGTCGGGCACTAAATGTATAGCATTTTATGTGTCATGATTTATGTAGATAATTATGTACTTTGTGACTGTAATAAATGATACATCATACATGCAGCCAAAGAGTTTGGTATTTGTCTCATTTGTGGCAATTAACGACTTTGACTATTATCTTTCTTTTCTATGGTACGTTATAAAAGTCTTCCATTCATTTTGGTTTTTATTTCAAGTAGTTGATACGACTTTAATCTAAATCCAATACTAGTTTATGAACAAACCCACCGAAACAAATGGCGCCAGGAGTACGTAAAAAAGTAATGCTACAATATAAAAAAAAAACTTTACATGTTTCATTTTTAGTTAATCGATATTTTCAATACCTACTTTAGAACGTATTTACCCTAAGTACAATTCAATTCAAGTCTCAAACCTATAGTTTTCAACCCATGTGTGTTACCAGTGATGACTTATGGCGCCGAAACGTAGGTCTCTTGCTGGGCCTCATTAGTAAGCTCAAGATAACCCAACGAGCTATGGAGAGGGCTATGCTCGGAGTCTCTCTGCGTGATCGAATCAGAAAGGAGGATTTTCGTAGACGAACTAAAGTTGCCGACATAGCCCAGTAAATTAGCAAGTTGAAGTAGCAGTGGGCAGGCCATATAGCACGCAGAACTGATGGCCGATGTGGCCGTAAGGTTCTCGAATGGAGACCACACACCGGCAAGCGCAGCGTAGGACGTCCACCCACTAGGTGGGCAGACGATCTTATGAAGACCACAGGATCACGCTGGATTCAAGCCGCGACAACCGGTCCTACTGGAAGTCTAAAGGGGAGGCCTATTTTCAGCAGTGGACGTCTTACGACTGATGTATTTTAATAATCGCGCATATATCCCCAGGATCCTCTCAAAAGTTTCTCTTGGAGGCACCAAGCGACGACCAATACTACTACGTGCTGGTGCGCCAGTTATTCTACTGGCAGCACGCCAACCAGAACTGCCTCAAGATGAACGGCACCCTCGCCTCCTTGGACAACAATGATATCCTCATAGAACTGCTGTTGGTCATGGGGGAGAATAAGGATGAACGTAAGTTTTTTGAAAGGAGTTTGAATATTTTTAATTCTTCTTAAAAATACAAGAAGAATAGAAGAAGTCCGGTCTAAACTCTGACAGTTATGAACTGATTTGTTTTTTTTTCTTTATGTGAAAATTCTAGGTAAGCGTTTAGATTGGCGAGCGATACAGGCGCGAAGGCTAATTCACGTAATTTTATGACGCGCCGATGAAGTAGTAGTGCAGTTGCAGTTAAGTTCACGTTTGAGTGTTAAACGGTATGTAATCATTGAACTGCGCGTAAGCTGCGCGTGAACTGCACGTCAACTGTACGACAACCAAACCAGGAGAGAAAAATTATTGCCCACTGAATAATCGAATGGAATCGATTACATTTCAATGAATATGACATTAAAACTGCACGTTGATCGAATTGAAACTTGTATACTGTCATTTTGAAACGTCAAACGAATAGTAGAATACCGATCATGTTGGGTCTGCCGTCGATGTGTTGTTTGAAACACGTGTTTCAGTGGATCTTTTAACTAAACCTCGTTTTTTTTGTGTTGAGTGCTTAATTTAGTTCTGTTTGTGTTCTGTGGTGTTAAGTGTTTGTGTTTGGTAACTGTTTATTTGTATTCCTTCCCATTTCCCTCATTTTTAAATGAGGGAAATGGGTGATGACGATCCCCCTGACGGGGGTGGCAGTCGTCCGCCAGATACAAGAATGGAGACCCAGGATATAAGTCTTACTCTTAGTGGTCAGCCTGTTAAGAATCTGAAACGTCCCGCTACTGACGATACGCCCCATGAGCCCAAAAAACTTATATCGCCTTCGGTCTCCAATCAGTCTGTCTATGTGAAAGAGGGTTTCGAGTCAGACTCTAAACTATCTTATAATAAGTGTGACAATGGTCCCTTTATAATCCATGTCACTCGTTCCGAACCCGACGTGTCAGCCGGTCAGTCTATTAGACTGTTAAAGTTTGCCCAGCTAATTCACCGTAATAAAGTAACTGGCATAGTCGAGGGAGGAATTCAGTCTCTGGGAAGAAATAGGGTATGTTTAGAATTTCGTTCGGCTGATGATGCTAATTCATTCATAAACAATGAGATCCTGTCAGCTAACAAATTTGTTGCAAATATCCCAAGATTCCACATATCTCGAATGGGTGTCGTAAAAGATATTCCAACAGACTGGTCATTGGAGGAATTTGTAGAAGGTATTAAAACCCCTTCAAACTGTGGTCAGGTTATTAGGGCCCGTCGTTTAAATGTAAAATCAAGAAGAGATGATAGTGTTACTTGGGTCCCGTCTACTTCAGTTGTCCTGACTTTCCTTGGTCAAACCCTGCCTGAGAGAATTTTTTGTTATCACTCTTCCCTTCCGGTTTCTACATACCAGCTCCCTACTATCCAATGCCGTAACTGCTGTCGGTTTGGACATGTCAATTCCCAGTGTCGCTCCAAACCACGCTGTTACAAGTGCTCCCAAAATCATGGTGGTGATAGCTGTTCTGTCCCCCAAAACAAATATTCGTGCATCCTTTGCAACGGCCTACATATGGCTACAGAGGTTAAGTGTCCTGAGCATGCCAGGCAAAAATCAATTAAAATGGTCATGTCACAAGATAACATCAGCTACTCACAGGCTTCCCTCAGATTCCCCCCCTCTAGACGTTCTTATGCAGACATATCTAGCTCTTCCCGCTCTTCCCATATTGAGTTGTCCCAATATCCTCAATTAGCCCATCCCCAACAATTGTCCCAACAATCCCAATTTTCTCAAGATGTTCAATCTTCCCAGCAATCCTATTACTCCCCCTTACATCCGCCCCGATCCAATCCTCAGGTCTCTTATACTAAAACTATATATAAATCCCCTCGTCCCAGAACCCCTCTGGGAAAAACTTATGATGTTATGGCTCATAGAGACATAATTAGCTCTCCCCAATCCTCCCAGCCTAATGGTTGTGGCCTGTCCCCTCCCCCTGTAGAGTCCACCCCTTTCCTTACCCCAAATGATAATTTGATTGAACTCCTCACCTGCTCCCTTATTAATATGATATCCAAATTTTCTGACTCCTTACCGAACAATGTCGTTATCCTACTCCAGCAACTTCTCGAAAAATTAATTACCAAAAATGGCGACCCTTCTTCAGTGGAACTGTAGAAGCATCCGCCGTAAGAAACATGATCTAATCTTCCTGATAAATCGATTTAAGCCTGTTCTCCTTGCCGTCTCGGAGACTTGGTTAAGACCGGGATCCATTTTTAGGGTCTCGGGGTTTTCCTGCCTGCGGGATGACAGAGATGATGGGTGGGCAGGTTGTGCCCTCCTGGTGTCAAGATCCATTACATTTTCACAGATTGTCATCCCTAGACACAGCTCTGATCTTCATGTGGTTGCAATGAGAGCTCAGAACATTTCTTTTGTATCTTGTTACATTCCTCATCCTAATAGTAGTGTCATTTCTGAACTAAATAATATTCTTTCCTCAATCCCGGGCCCTCTTATTGTTTCAGGTGACTTTAACTGTCACCATACAATGTGGGGGTCTCACTACATAGATTCTTCTTCTTCCTTTTTTCTTGATTTACTAGATGATAATAATCTCTGCATTCTAAATGATGGATCTGCAACCCGGAGGACTCCTCCTGGTCAAAATATCAGTGTCCCTGATTTATCTCTTGCATCTCCTTCTTTAGTCAATTCTCTATCCTGGTCAGTTCTTCCTAATTCGTACGGCAGTGATCATTTTCCAATCCTAATCCGCCTCCTTCAGTCTCCTTCCTCCACTCCTACTGTCCCCCCCTTACAGCGGTTTAGACTTACTGATGCTGACTGGGATAAATATTCTTATGCTTCTGATTCTAAGATTCTCCGTCTCCCCCCCGTCGATTGCTCGAACTTCCTTACGGTATATGAGGATTTTATATCGTGTCTACTCTCAGCGGCTGAGGAATCCATCCCTCTTAAAAACTCTTCCCGTGGTCGTATCCCTTCACCTCCTTGGTGGGACGCTGAATGTACAGCTAGCGTCCGTTTACGCAAAGAAATGGAGAAAAAATACGCAGATAATTTAACTATGCAGAATTATCTAGACTTCCAAAAAACCTGCGCTAAAACAAAAAGGCTTTTATCTAAAAAGAAATCAGAGGGTTGGCGCAGGTTCTGCGAATCCTTGTCCCCCCGTACTCCTGTAACTGTTGTATGGCGCAAAATCAATAGTTTTCGTAGAATTTATGTAGAACAAAACATCTCCTCGAATGATCCTTCTGCGTGGTTGGATGGCTTTCTGAACAAATTAGCTCCTCCCTTTGTTCCTTCCTCTGACTGCTTCCCTCTATCCCAGTTCCCTTCTCCCCCTTCAACTGACAGAATGAATGATCTGTTCTCTTATTCAGAGCTTGCTTGTGCTCTTGACAACCTCAAGGATTCCTCTCCAGGCATAGATGGCATCCCTTACTCTTTTATTTGTAAATTATCTCGGTCTTCAAAATTGATTTTCCTTAACATTATTAATGAAATTTTTTCCTCTGGGCATGTTCCGGAGTCATGGAAGACTCAAATAATCATTCCAGTTCTAAAGCCAGGCAAGGATCCGAACGACCCGTCATCATATCGCCCTATTGCCCTATCTTCAGTCATAGCTAAAATCTTAGAACACCTCGTGAAGAACAGACTGGAATGGCTTCTTGAGAGTAGAGGTCTGCTTTCAAGTAGCCAATTCGGTTTTAGACGAGGCATGAGCACAATGGATAGTCTAAGTATCTTTACCTCTGAAATTAGGCTCGCTTTTTCTCGGAATGAAAATGTTATTGGGGTCTTCCTTGACATCTCGTCTGCCTATGATAATGTCCAGCTTCCAATACTCAGGCAGAAGATGCTAGATCTGAGTATCCCTGTGAGACTGGTCAATATAATCTTCAATCTACTTATGTGTCGCTCTATTTGTGTTCGTTCTCAAGACTCTCTACTTCCTCCCCGTCTCGTCTGGAAGGGCCTCCCTCAGGGTTCAGTCCTAAGCCCCCTCTTATATAACTTATATACCGCCAACCTTGATTCAACTGTTAACTGCTTCTGCAGAATTTTACAGTACGCGGACGACATAGCGCTATATATCAGGTGTTCTTCTCTGTCAGTTGGATCGTCCCTTTTAAACTCTGCCCTTCACTATCTAAATGATTATCTTTTAGATCATGGTCTAAATTTATCCATCCCTAAATGCAGTGCTGTAGTTTTCAGTCGTAAACGAAATATCCCCCCTCTAAACCTCACGGTAGCTGGTGAACCAATAAGATTCCAGGATAAAGTTAAATTTTTGGGAGTTATTTTGGATTCCAAAATGTCTGGCTTATTCCACCTCCAACATATTTATAATAAGTGTGAAAAAAACACCAACATTATGAGAGCTTTGTCTGGAGTACGTTGGGGCTCTCACCCCTTTTCACAAAAGATACTCTACAACGCCATTATTCGTAGCCACTTTGATTATGGTTGTTTCATCCTGGAGCCCTGCAGTAAGCTAGCCCTCAAACAGCTTGACAAAGTCCAGTCTAAGTGTTTACGCATAATAACAGGCGCTATGAAATCTTCCCCTATTAACGCCCTTCAGGTAGAGTGTGCAGAGCCTCCCTTACTTCTCCGTAGACAATTTCTCGCAGATAGATACTTCTCAAATGTATCCCAATTTTCCTCTCATCCGATTTTAAAAATCTTACATCGTCTTGCTCGGTCCATAAATTCCTCCCCATATTGGGTTAATAAATCTCCCCCATTACTGGTTAATAGCCTCAATACTCATAAAAATCTGCCTTCTCCTGTCATGCAATTGGAAAAACACCCCCTGTTTATGGTTAGTTATGATTCGCTTATATTTCAGCCGGAGGTTATTTTGAATTTAGGTATCGACAAAGACTCTGAGGATGCAAATAATAAATTCAACAGAATCATAAATAATAAATGGCCAGACTGGGTTTTGATTTTTACGGATGCCTCAAAATCGGACTCTTCTAATGTAGGCGCCTCTGTTTTCATTCCAAAATTCAATATTGTTTTGAGCTTCAAATGCCCTTTGGAATGCTCTATTTTTACTGGTGAAGCTATCGCTATCCTAGAGGCTGTCCTGTATATAGATTCAAACCGAGACCACTTCCGTAACTCTATGATTCTAAGTGACTCGCGTAGTTGTTTAGAAGACTTGAAAAAACTTCCCTTCCATTGCAAATCTAACTCTTTTATCACTCTCAAAATCAAAGAAGTTCTTTACAATTTACAAAAATCCGGAATTACAGTTGTGCTAGCCTGGATCCCGAGCCATACGGGTATTTGGGGGAACGAAGCTGCCGACATCCATGCCAAACAGGCCATACAAATAGGTTTTACAAACCATTCAAGCGTTCCAGCTCGCGACCTATGTTCTTTGTCCAAACCACGCATGATAAAGTCTTGGGATAACTTATGGCAACAGACAAGAACTGTAAAAGGGAAGTATTATGGTAGCATTCAGCCCAGTATTCCATCTAAACCTTGGTTTTTTAAATACAAATCAATCAATAAGTTAATAACCTCTATGATTATACGCCTTCGTTTGGGTCATGTTTGCTCCCCAGTCTTTCTAGCTAAACTCCGTATACGCGATAATTCTATATGTGAGTGTGGCATGGAGGAGGGTACATTGGAACACATGTTTTTTTCCTGCTCCAATCTTGTATTTCCCCTTTATGATCTCCTTTCTCCCAACATTCCTAGACCCATCAACATACCATCTCTCCTTACCCTTTCTAAATCATCTTATATTAATGTTTTGTGTAAGTTTATTCGTGTCAATAATATTAGACTTTAATCCTCATCTTCCAACACTCCTTGCTCCCCATTTGTTTTCCCACTGTTTTATTCCTGTTGTAGTGTTTATGTTATTGTGTCATGTTTAGTTATAATACTACTAACTGCATGTCGTCATGATCTTGTTTTAGGCAACTCAACTGGATTTGTATCAAATAGCCTACCAAACCGTACCATAGTCAATCTTATTTTACTTGTTTCTTTCAACCTTGACATTGGCAGAATCATCAAGTAAACGATGGAGCCATCTAAATAAAATTGGAATTGGAATTGGATCATGTTGCCATCCAAAGATCTTGCCCTCGTGAATTGCCCTACTGTTTGTTATTTAAAACGCGCCGTCGACGCGTGTTTCAGAAACGCGCGTCGAAGGCGCGTTTAAAAAACGTGGTGTGCAATTGTGCATAGGCCCTTAGAGTTATGAAAGTGACAGGACTTCACAGTAAAAATTTCAATGTAGTTACTGGCCAAAATTTGAGAAGATTCTGAACTGACCCTCAAAAACAGCTTTGGTAACTTTTAAGGAATCATTTGTTTTCAGCTATCGAACACATCTGGGTCTCTGGTCGTCTGAACATGACGAAGGACGTGTCGACTGACACAGTCAAGTTCAGCTGGTACAATCCCAACAGTGGGAAAGTCATCCCAAACCCTAAAGCTGGAGCCTCCACGCCTGGGTCTTATGTGAGTGGAGACATATAAATTCTTTGCTATTTATGACTTTACACTATCATTAAAATTATCCTTCAACATTAAAATCTCGCACAAAGAAAAACATGAATTGTGAATTTTCACTTTCCACCGCTAGATGGCAGTAAAGAAGCGCCACACTTTTAAAACTTGCTCTCTACTTAGTACGCCATGTTCCATAGAAGTTTTGCTATTGTCCGCTAGATGGCATTATACTGACGTCAAATGTTTGACAATCATTTCAGTGAAACTTTTACTATTCCCCGCTAGATGTCACTGTGCTTCCGTCATATTTTCCGACGTTTTTTTTACAACCAACCTTTTGATGTAGAAGTTTTGCCATTCCCCGCTAGATGTCACTAAATAAACATGACATTTTGAAAACATTTTGACATAAAAGTTTTGCAATTCCTCACTAGATGTCGCTGCTCTAAACAGTTGTTATTTTCACCGCTAGATGTCTCTATACACAACATCAATTTTCTAATTAGTTCTTCTACTTCCCACCAGATGCCGCCATGGTGGTTGGATGAAGAGTTCACAATGGATAACTCTTGCCTGAACTTGGATAGACAAGATCATCTCATTGGCTTGATCTATGGGCTACCTTGCGACACGGCGCAGTACTCAATTTGTATGATAGGTAAGCTAGAATAATAATTATGTAAAATGTTCCTAACTAGTGCTGAAACACAAGCGATTTTTTTTGTTTTACGTCGTAAAATTATCAAATGAGTCCCACACGCAGGGCAGGACGGGAAGGACTGTCAGACTTGTACTGACTAAAATCCACGGTGGCCCTTTACGCTCCAGGGCCGCGGTTACTTGATAAGACAGTCCGCGACCCCGGCAGTACCGCTACCCCGAGTGATTTCCTCAGTCAACTTGCCTATTATATTCATCTTTATTTCCTTCTTTTTCTAGAAAAATATAGAAGATCGCCGCCTATCATTGTCCCGCCTCTTACAACTACTCCGGCAGCGATGGTGAAAGGAGTATCTACAATTGCATCCACGACTGATAGTTATGAAAGTAGCTGAATCGCCCGGATGAAGATCTTTTACTGATCTAGCTAATGATTTCAAAAGGAAGCCAGTGACATTTAAATAAGTCAATGGATTTAGCCTAGCATACTATAAGCTATAGACTAAGCTAAATATTTGTAATGTAATTTATATCTCTATTTATTTCATATTATTATAATTAAACTTATCATGTACAAAACAGTAGTCAGTACCTAGCTTTCTTTCCATTGCTACTTGTATCCTACTGATTGTTAAAGCGTTATACAACCTTATAGCCTTCCTCGATAAATCGAATACCTATCCAATATATTTTTTTATCTCTTTTTCCTTGCTATTTGTCTCTCTTGTCGACATTCAGCGATTGTTTTGGTTCCAACATAAAAATATTTTTTCAATTCAAACCCGTAGTTCCTGAAATTAGCGCGTTCAATAATCTCTTCAACTCTGTAATATTAGTAGGTATAGATAAAACATTTAAGAATATAAAAAAGTGGCCATCCGGTATCGGGAACAGAGTCCAAGCTAAAGTCAAAGTCCAAAATAAAGGAACCTCCTAACAATGCGCGCCGTGTCCAGAAGAACTGCTTTCTGAATCTGACCCTTGAATCAGCTGCCTAACGAGAGCCTCCTTAGATGCGAGGCTCTCGGCAATTAAGCCATGGGCCGACACGACTATCGGTACAATGGTCGCTGAATCTACATCCCTTTTATATTTTATAGAATTACAATAAATTGTTAGTCAATTGGAGTTTATAATATGAAGTTTTATTTAAATTCCTTTTTCTTATGTATTTTTGATAGATATAATATTGTATGAAGACGCCACGGTTGGCGCAGTGATTTAGCGATAGACTACTGAGCTGCAAGTCGCGGGTTTGACTCTGGCACCAAAAAATAAATGTAAGATTTTTAGACAGTGGCTCAGCCCAGCAAACGCAGGATTGCAGTACTATGTGAGATTGCAGGCCAGTCTAAACACGATACAGTGGCCCTAGAACAGAAAAGGCAATCACTAGGACAGTGTAGATTTTTAGTCAGTAAGAGTCCGACAATTATTTAAGGTCCACACATGGGTCTGGACTCATTTGACGATGATATTTCAAAACAGTCCAGGGGACACATAGCTAGTATCAACATAAATAAAAGAACTACAATATCTTAAAAAATTATTTATTCCTAACAATATTCATTTCTTCATACTCAGCATGTCGACCCACTGTTTGTTAACTTTGCCCATCTGTGTGTAATTTTCATAGACAACACCTAAATTCTTATTAAGACCTCTCAGATGTTCTAAGTAGGCTCTAAGACTGTTGTTCATTGCCCGCACTGCATCTATTTCTTGTGCTAGCTCTGTGTTGGCTTTCTGAAAAAAAAAGCGAAATTTAAAAAAAGAAAACCTAGTTTGTGGTGTAATATTCATGAAAATTGTTCCAGTGGTTGGACGGATGGATGTTTGTTACTCTTTCACGCAAAAACCTCTAAATGGATTTAGAAGAAATATGGTACACAGATAGTTTATAACTTGGATTAACACATAGGATAGTTTTTATCCCTATTTTATGTTCCTGTGGGAAAATTATCAAGTTGTAACGGGTGAAGCCGCTGGCAACAGCTAGTATTAATAAAAAAATGAGGTTTATGATGATACTTGTTACTGCATCTTGGTTCAGAAAACATTTTTACAATCTTATAACTAATGTAGGACACTTAGGGCGGCCATATACAACATTGTATGTACTTACATCAGTTTTTTTTCCGTTCGGAATTCGAAATGATGAATGAAATGTTCACATTTCAATCAACACATACAAAACTTGCACACACATTTGAATAATTCACTGTGTTCGGATAGAAAACGGGTCAGGATTCCTGATCAAGAAAACTGATGTATGCATTTACTTATAATATCATTGGATGTATGTATGTGGCCGGCCTTAGAAGGAACAGTTGAAACAAACATAAATTTTAGCTAACATTCACTTTTTGCGAGTGAATTTTGGTCCGATCATAATTTTATTATGACGATGATGCAGATTTATAACCTAATTGACAAGGAAGTGAAGCGATTTAGCTTCAAAATGATAATGACTACTTTTTAGAGTAGAAATATAAATCAACATTTAAAACAACTTGGATCAACAAAAAACAAATATTACCTCACGCTTAGACGAAGTCATAGATACACTAGACATTTTAATTCGGTAACAAAACCTTTATTAGTTATTTATTTTTTAAATCAACAAAATTACAGTTCGTAAACAAATCAAGGAAGAAAACACAAAAAAAAACATGAAAAACTACTTTTGTTTTGGCGGTTACAGTGTTGCCGTTAGGACAATCTAGTTTATGGCCACATGTAATAAAAATGTAGCCAGTTTTGCAAAAAAATCTCTTTCAAAATTCGGCTAGAAGTGGCTAAAGTGCTTTTGGCCAGATACTGTTAGGTATCCAATTACTATTGATAAATATTACAATTTCGGCATAGTGATAAATGGGTTAAATAAAATAATTTTAATACTAATTAGTATTTAACATTATTAAAAGCTAATAAACGTTCAGCTAGTGAAAAATATTCTCAATTATTTGGTTTAAAATTAAAAATCAATTTCAAAGTCTACAGTGACATCAGCAGGCGTAGCATGGCGCCGTAGAAAGGGGTTTTGTCGACGGAAGAATAGACAAAATGACAAAACGTAGAAACATTTTTAGCGTTTTAAGCATGGTTATGTGAAAAATATAGAAAATAAACGTTCTTTTCTTCAATAGTGTACAAATGGTGTCATATTTGTGCAAAAAAACAGTCGATTTATGTAGAAATAACGATGAAATAACTTTGTCTTTTCTTGGTAGAATAGAGATAGAAACGCCATGCTACGCGTGCTGGAGATTCATTAATCTCTTCGTCATGGGTGATGATGTGGGTGGTATTTCAATTTGTTTGACCGATTTGACCGTTTTTGTGACTTTCTTTAAAACTTCAGCAGGCAAAACATAATTGTGGCAAGCTTTTTTTAATTTTTTTTAATTGTTTTTATGTAGTTTGGTTTAATTAATCGGTAGACTTCTAATAGTAATTTAGTAAAAGTTTAATAATCGAAAAATCAGCCAGAAGTGGCTAGATTTATTTTGGTGGCTAAAATGGTTTTCTGTTTGGCTAGAACCGTTGAAAATCCGCTAGATCTAGCCACAAAGTGGCTAAAACGGCAACACTGGGCGGTTACTTTTGTGTTGCTATACTAAAAATTAAAACTCCCAATGTCCCAAGTTTACTGTCATCCTTTTTTTATTTTTTTAGAAAGTGTTTCACTATGTTGGTGGTATTTGACCAAAATAAATAATGATATTATGATTTTTTTGTAACTTGTTTGGAAATTGAGCCCAAAGATAATATTCTGCCAAATAACGGTGGTAATGAGCGATGGCAAGGTAGTACACAGAATACATGGGTAAGTTGATTTGTCTAATTTTACACATGGTCGCGCGGTCGAAAACAGAATGTTATTAGTGAGAATCATCATCATGATCATCATCAGCCGGAAGACGTCCACTGCTGAACATACAAGACACACATTAGTGAGAATACAAGACATTCATTGATTTAGGGAAAGCAACTAAAGTGGCAACACAAAGGAGAACTCCATAAGTGTGACACGTGCGGTTCATTTCACGTAGAATTTCACTCTACTATTTTTACAATTAAAAAAAGAACTACTTTTGGGTTCAATCTTAAAACCGAATAGTAGAAAAATACGTCTTATCAATTTGTTTATCTGTCGATTAGTTTCCTTTGTATACATTAGTAATATTTGCTCTTTCGTGCTTTCACTCAATGTCTTCAGTCTTCAGCAATACGCAATATTTAGGTTCACACAGTTTCCTTATTGCCGGTTGCCATAGCTGTTCTAGGGCCGCGCGATGCCCTTTAAATTAAAACAGGTGATCTCAGAGGTCAGATTGAATTGAATCTTGAATATGGACACCTCAACTTCAATAAAATTTGGTTTGATTTAAATTTTAAAGGACCTGCCAAATTAGGATAAGAAACTTTAAACTGTACGGAACCCTAACCTCCTTCCGTATTAATTTATGTAGATGTACTATCAGTAGGAATCTGACCCAATAGTAGTTCATTTAAAACCATTTACTCATCCGAAACATCGTAATTCTGTATCATTTATGCAAAATGTAGGAATGTTTATTATTATATTGTAAATCAAATCAAAGCACCAGCTGGTTTCACCCCCAAATGCTTACAATCTTCGAAACCTCGAACTCAGCCCAACCCCCAGTATCGACCTTCGGAGCAGTCACAAAACGCATGCGTACAGCGAGCAAAGGCGCCATCTGCAGAAAAACCTTGCAGTTAAAAAAAGAAACGCCGCCATTTTGACATTTGTTTGGCTTTTGTGTTCTACAATTTAAGGTATCATGTAATTACTCGTTACGAGTTATTATTCAATATATTTCCGCTATCGAACTATTTCGCTGGTAATTTGGATGAATAAAATCCAACGCATCAGTGGGAATCGCATGCGTCGAGCAGCGAAAAAATCGATAATGTGCCAGTGCCGCTTTTTTACTTTCGCATTAGAAATGTCCGTGTTTTAATACTAATTTATCTATTAAATTAAGTTAGAATATAGCTTGTATTCATCATGAAGTGTTTTAATTGTGTTTGGACTGGAAACTGACAGTGATATGTGGTGAAAAGTGGATTTGGAAAAAGGCGCGAAGTGCCTGAGCCGATATTGACCACGGAAATAAAAAAATAATAACTAAATTAAAACAAAGAGATCCTTCCAACGCGCTATGCGTAAAACATTGAACTGGTGTTTAATTTAATTTCCCGGTTATGTATTACGTACAGCAAATGGAATAAATGATACTTTCTAAAAATTAAGTTCATGTAAGTACACATATTTCCTGAATTAGGTAATTTCATATTGCTAGATTTACATACGTTTTCGATGCACTGTTTTTGTTACAATTAACCTTCATAAACTGCTGATCATCCATTTAAAAATTGGATTGAACATGTTCATGTTATTATTGCCACCAATTGATAACATTAGATAATTTGTTTGACAGAAAAAATGTAAACAAAAAAATGATATTTGTTGACATTTTTTACACATTTTTACAAAACATGTTGCTTAAAATTTCGCTCATAGAATCATGCTCTTCATTTTAAACATATATATATATCAAGTTAGATTCTTATGTGTTAGCAAAGTATAATATGAAAGTCCTCTCCAGATTTTGCTGTCCTCAGACTTAAATTGCCTATCTTCCTAGAGCTAGCTTATCATCTCAAAGTAAAACAACTGATCATATTTTAATTTTATACCTTTGCTGTCTTATTAGAATTTTCTATTTCTATTGAAAATTAATTTAAAATGAGATAATTATGAAAAAGCAAAAAAACCTTGTTGGTACCTTGTTCATGCATTCTTTAAATAGCAAGAAAATAATTGAGTTGAGAAAGTCCAACCGGAACGACAAACAAACAAGAAAAGTGAGTGTATAGAAACATGGGAAAAAACATGAGTAGATAATTTCCTTCAGGAAGAAACTCTGAATGATCAAGGACTTTGAACTTGGTCCCACCCATCCGAATTTCTATTCCATTTATAGGGCCTTTCTTTTAAATTGGCCAAAATGGAGAAATCCGAATCCATAAGAGATATGGGAAAACTTTCTTAGGAACCTTTAGCTCTTTTTTGATGTTGACAATTTTGGCATTTTATTTTTCTGCTCAAGTGTGAGTTGTCCACAGAAATGAGTGAAATTGGCCAAAATTTTTTTTAATGCCATTGCACTCTCTTTCATGTAAGGATCATTTCATTGTATCGGAAGAAAAAATTGGGATGTGCCACAGAAGTTGGTCAAATTTTGCAAAATATTATTTCATACAAATTGTCAATTTCTTTATGATGTTATTTGATTGTGTCATTTAAGGATCATTTCATTGCATGAGAAAGAAAATGTCTCGGCAACAGAAGTGGGTCAAATGTAATGAAATACTGACCACTACTAGTAAACTTTATGCTGCTAGAAGAAACATTACTGTACTTTTGACCATCTTGTACATATAATAACTTCTACTGAAGAATATATATAGAAGTTGGTCAATGACAATGAAATGATCATGACACTAAATCAAATAACATCATCAGATTATGTAATCTCAAACGAGATTGCATTTCCTGTGTATTAAACAATATTTATTTTAATCTGTTGAATTTAACAAGCAAGAAGTAGATAGTAGAATACTATTTGGTGCATTTGCCAGTAAAGTTTAATCCTCACCAAAACTTAAATTCTACAGGTTCAGTTGTCCTCTAATCTTGCGATGCGGTTAAGAAGTAGGAAGAGGGAGCGACCGCTCTCAAGTAAACGGAGTTCTAAAGTAACGAAGCTAAAGACGCCGATAAAGCCTCTAACTAAGCCGCCAAACGCTTGGAAGAATATCCTCAAGCGTGAAGTGAAAAATGCGGTGTCTGAGACACCTCAATTCTGCATTACTCGGTCACAAAAGAATTTAAAAACTCGTCCTGTAAGAACCAAACTAAGTATGGAAAAGCCATTGGAGACAACGCACAAGAAGGCGAAGCACAAAGATGATACACGCACAAAGAAACCAATATTCCAGACCGTTGTGCGGAGTTCGTCTGCAAAAGACCCAGTCTCATCATCAACAGCGGTGAAGAAACCTCAGAATGATAAGATTACTACTACGTCTAAAAGCAAAGAGGTTCGTACAACAAAGAGTGTGCAGCTAAGACACAGCTCGTTGAACCGAGAGCTGAAGAAGACTGAACAGATATCTTCAGCAATAAGTTCACCTCGTAAAACAAGACGGATGGATAAGACTGACAAGTCTGCATCACTGAACAGCTCACCAATACGTAAGGTCCGTCAAATTGGGATCATAACTCCCAAAATAACAAAATCTTCGGTTAGCTCTACTAATGAGAGTCCTAAGAAAAGGACTAAGAAAGCTCCCGTTGTGCCAGAGACTAATTGTTACCCAGAAGATAATGATGTCACTATGTACGAAGCCCACACCACTACTTTCGTTGACTTTCCAACTCAGAAGTCCGAGGAATCTGATTCAGACGGTCACGTTGAATCGTCAGAACTGTGTCTTCCAAATGATTGTTTGAATGACTTCATGGCTATAGCGGAATGTGCTAGACTGATCAACGAAGATTTGCCAGCTACGGAAGAAGATATCAACTTCTTAGCTGACAAAGCAGCGAGGGTCATGACAACGGAGAAGGCAGAGGAAAAGACTTCACGGACTAACTCGGTGGACAAGCGAGTGATGAAACGCAGAAAGTCAAGTAATGATTTGGAGATGTACCAACCGACGTCTACTACAGATGATTTGGATAATTGTACTGATTTCTTGACTAACGGGGAAAAATATGTTCAGGTGAGGATTTTAACCTTGTATGATTTTAGATACTTTTAACTAACTTGTTTTAATTATTTTGTAAAAGTGAAATTGGGCAAGCCTTAAATAATTATAGTACAGTAAATGAAACTGTAGTAGACACTAAATGAAAAAAAAAATTGGCGCTTTTCTAAATCAGAAACTCTAAAAACTGGGCCTATGTATTTTGCTTCTTTGTAAACAATGTTCCATCTCTCTTATACAGCCCGACTTCGTATCAATGCTAGAGCAGGACGGCTACGTCCGCGACTCTGAATGCGAAATCTCCTCAACCTGCGACACTCAAGGAACTGCTATAGAGAGTCTCGAAGCCCTATCAGCTCGCAGCCCTAGTTCCGGGTTCTTGGCCGAGATCAGTCAGAGCTTGGCTGCCGAGGCGCATGTTTCGGTGAGTTTTTATACTTCTACTTCTTTCTGTAGATGATTACTTCCCAGAATTTGATCTGATTTGATAATTATAGTCTTGTGATTTTTTGTTTCCCAAAATCTGCTGTTTCGATTCCTGGCCAGGATTATTGATTTTTCTAAAATACAATGATGCAGTTTTAGTTTTCGTCAAAATCGGTCTCGAGACTCAATTCAGTATTTTTCGATATTCTGCATAGTTTCATTTTTACCATTCACGCCCAGTTGAAAAATTCACCCTGTATAGTCATCTCGTTGCCATAGTTCCAGGTTCTTGGCCAAGATAAGTCAGAGCTTGGCTGCCGTGGCGCACTCCGCCGTTAATTTTTTAAATATGGTAGTATTTAAAAATTTAACGGCAGAGTGCGCCTCATATTTAAGTTCCATCTGATGGGGAAGACTATTGCCATCATCTGGCTACAATTCCTGTCTATGGTTGTTACTACGAAATTCTTTCGGAATTGGAAATTCTGGGTTTGATTCCCAGAATTTCCAATTCCGAAAGAATTTCGTAGAATTTCGTACCCGCGCCTCAGGCATAAGGCATGCTCCTGGTTCTATTAAAGCTTTGAAAAAATTAAAAAGACCGGTGTATTTCCAGTTCTATCGAGGTTTTTGTAAATCTGGGAGTGTGTCTGATTTAGGCACACTTGGCTAATCTACAACCTCGTTGGCCAAGTCTGTTGCGTGTTGCCAAGTTCACTAAAGATCTTTATTTTATTCTTTTAATAAAAATATTGTGTTTCTCTAATCTTTACTTTGGTTTTTATCTAATTTATTTAGATTCTCAAGTGCCAAGTGATCAATTAAATATTGTTTTTCCAACAGAATGGAACTGATCTCAGTGTCGATGACGCCGCGCTTGCTTACCACGACGAGCAGTCACCGACAGACATAGAGGTTAGTGTTGTTACTACAATAACTAGTGATGTGCAGCGAAAGTTCGTTAACATTTAAGTTTTGGAACAATTGAACTGTTTAAAAAGTTTGCTATACAGAGTAATTTGCCTTTATTAATTTGTTTCACGAAAATTAATAACCACATACAATAAAAAAAAACAGTCTTAACTACTAAAATTTAAACATCTGTTGAACACTTGTCTAAAAAAAGCGTAACTGCAAAACAACCCGTATTAATATGAACGTCAAATGTACTTTTGCAGTTGACTCTTTTTTCGGACAAGTGATTAAGAGATTTAACTTTTTGAGGTACGATGGGGTGTGTTTTATAAAGTAAGTAAAGACAGATATTTTTTATTCTACCAATAAATACTAAAGTTAAAATTTATTAAAGACGTTTATTTTGAGACACTTTTTATATGTCACGCTCTTGTGACCTCTTTTGATTTACGATAACATACCATAATTCTTTTTTTTTTTAAAAAAAGAAAATAAAAATTGATGAGAGACTAAAAAAATCGGAACTAATTAGATATTGGTCTTCTCCATTATAAAATGAGCATGTGTCATGTCATCAGGGTACCGTATTGTGCATGTTGTTCCAGGAGGAAGCCGCCGACGTGATCTCGTCGTGCAGCAACCGCGTGGACTGCGAGCAGATCTCATCCTGGGTCGACGCCTTCGACCCTTATCTCTTTATTAAACAGGTGAGCTTATTTGCTTGCAGCATTATACATCAATATTTTTATGAGGTCTAGGTGTTTGTAATCTGCTACTGTTATCAAGATATCTATATTAATATTAAAGTGCTATAATTTGATTGTATGTTGGAAGTAATCTCCGGAACGAATGATACAATATTAAAAATATATTTTTCTGTTGGATATCTACATTATTCCTGTTCTTTCTGTTATTTCTCTCTTCTCTTTTGTTCCTGTTATTCTTCTCTTCAGCCAATGGCCGTCCACTGCTGGACGCAAGCCTCCTCCACATTATAATATCATACTCATTAGCCAAGCTATCACAATTCTTGTCTTGCGAGTCGGAAAATACACATCAGCACGCGTATACTCGGTGCGTTTTAGCATGGTGCGGCTGACAGTTTCAGTAACATTTCGTTTCACTCTTCGAAAGTCGCAGCGATTTACAAATTATGACTTAGTTCTTCAGCTGTAGCACATTCGTAATATACTAAATCATTAATAACTGTAGTAAATTAATTTAAACCCAATCAGTATGTTCTAGTCCACAAATCAAATTAACTTGTATAAAAATTAAGCAAAGTGTTATTCTTATAACGTAACGCCATAGGCGTAATTAGTGATGGGATGCACTGCTACGATGGAATGTCGATATTTCATATAATAAAAAACATATTGTGTTGATTCATGATGTTGTTGATGTTCATGAATGTGTAACATTTAAATTGACAAGTTTATACACGTAGTAACACTAAACAACTGAATAATAATAATAATTCTTTGACGCCCTTTGAATGGTTTTTTCTTTTTATTTTATTTTTTAACTTTTGGCCAAATCAGTTTTGCGAATAAAGCACTGGCTGGTGGTGTTCAAACACAATGTAGCAAAGTAAAATTTAATATAAAAAAACCGTAACTTTAACTTTTAGGCATTCGTTAATCGTTTTTTGTTTTTATATATCTGTGGAGGCTTGTTATTAGCAACTTATAAATATTTGTTACCTATTATTCTGTTATTAGTCAGTAAGCCTTCTTATAAAGAATAAAATAAATAAATTACTAGTAAGTTTTTATTTATTGTTTATAAATATATTTAGTATTGTAGTATATTTAGTAACAGATAATTGTAATAAATATGGTCTACTGAATAACACACTAATTTTCGTAACAATATTAACTAGATTTAAGCTGCGAGTATCGATAGAGAAAAAATGTATTGCATAACGTCACATCCCTAGTCATGTGGTACTGACAGATGTCAACGTCATTTAGACAACTGTCACCCGCACCATGCTATAACGCGCAGACTATAGTATGGCGATTCTATCTCTATTCTACCAAGAAAAGACAAAATTATTTCATAGTTATTCCTGTACAAATCGACTGTTTTTTTGCACAAGTGTGACACGATTCGTACACCATTAAAGAATAGAAACATATGTCTTCTATATTTTAAACATTGTTATGTTAAATCGATAAAAATCTTTTACGTTCTGTCATTTTGTCTATTCTCGCGTCGACAAAACCCGTTTCTACGACGCCATGCTACGCGTGCAGCGCAGGCTGGAGAAATAAACACGTTACGGTTGGCGCGGTGGCCCGTGTCTGAGCGATTGGACTTCTGAGCCTGTAGTCAAACGGCAAGCGAAAATCGTTAACGTTCAGCAGTCGCTAATACATTTTCAACTTTATACCTCATCGCATAAAGTTGAAAATCTAGTAAAGACTGCTGAGCAATAGCGAACGAAACAAACGAAAACGATCTGTATTCTTTGATAGATTTTCAACTTTATGCAAGGGGGTATAAAGTTGAAAATGTATTAGCGACTGCTGAACGTTAGCGATTGTCGCTTGCCGTTTGGCTATAGGGCCTGCGCTGCGTGTTGCGGGTTCGATTCCCGCACGGAGCAAATATTTGCGTTTGTGTATGTGAGTTTATTATGTTTGTAAACGCACCCACAACACAGGAGAAATTCCTAGTGTGGGGCAACGTCTTTTTTTTTTAAACATTCATTTTTTATAATTTATAATTTTTATCTGTTGTTACAGCTGCCGCCCTTAGAGACAGTAGCGACCGGCGCGTTGCGAGCTCGCTACCCCGCGCTACCACTGAAAACTAGGACCAGTCCGGATTTCAGTCTCGTAAGTACATTTTTGACAATATCAACTTGATAAAGAAAGAGAATTTCTCTTGTAAACACTTCTTTTGGCTACAGAGGAGACGCCCTGGGAAAACACTATACTTTTTTTTTACCATGGTAATATCATCAGATGTTGTTTTTTTTTTCTGAGATGGAATAACATGGGGAATATAGACTTGTAAAATGAAAGCATTGTGACTTGAAATCCTGGCTATGTTCTTGTGTTTTTTTTTTTTTAAATAATAATATTGTTACGAGCTGGATATTGGGATAAATTAATTAAAACCAAATAATCTTTATTGACACACAAGTAACTAATTACAAAAAGCACTTAAAACTACTCAACACTTAGACACTTATACACACACTTAATCGCACGTAAAAGTCACTTAGAGATCGCTTCGAGTTCACTTTCGAGTCGCCTCGATCGTAGTCAAAACCAGACTGACTCATGTCGCCAATCGGCGCACTATTTATACCCCGACCGGACCCACTAGATGTTTCTAGAAGGTGGTCGAATGTTCTGGAAACATCCATAGACTTCGACATAGTCCCATACCTTTTGAAACATTCCAGAACCATCTCGAAACATCTAGAACAGTGTAGAATTTTCTAGAAACTTTCAGAGCAATCTTCAGTAGAATAGTCGAGAACCTTGTAGAACCTTCGAGAAGCTAATAGATTGGTCTCGTAATCCGATCGACGTAACAATATCTAGCTTTAGTCAACCAAATGCAACAAGTTTTAAAAAGTTTTTAGTATGATATCTGTGAATTATTTGTAGATTTTATGAATTAAATAATAAATGAGCTAATATTTAATGATTTCTCTGTCCAGGTGTTGGATCTAGACGAAACTCTGGTGCACTGCTCGCTACAAGAGCTACCAGACGCGAGCTTCCACTTCCCGGTGTTGTTCCAGGACTGCAGATACACTGTGAGTATTTATTAAGTATGTCTAGCCAGGCCGATCTTCAAGGGAAAGCCGTAGATGCCGCGGTCTTTTCATAGATGGAAGTCCTGAAGCCATAAAGCTCGGAACGGTATCTCATAAGACCTTCCAAGTCTTTATTTTTCGAAACAATTGGACCGTTTTTAATTAAACTTAATATTTATAAGTAGGAGACATAGGTCTAGAAAGTAAAAAGAGAACATTTTCGAAATGTCTCATTAAAAAAAAAAACTAGTAACGACTGTCAAATATCTACAAATGACAGCCGGGACCAACGGCTTTACGTGCTTTCCGAGGCTCGGAGGAAACTCGCTATGACAGATGGTCACCCATCAACAGACAAACCTCGGCAAGCGCGGCTTAATCTGGAAAATCGGCCTGGAATTATTTAGCTACGGGCTCCTGATGCATTACTTTATGTACTTTATATCATTAAACTAGTAGAGCGATGATGGCCCAGTTGTATCGGTCCCGACTTACGAGTTACGCCAGGCGCTTTACTTGTGTAATTTATTTCATCACCACTGCTCTCAAAACGGTGAAGGAAAACATCGTGAGGAAACCGGCATGTCCTAGAACCAAACATTCGAAGACATGTGACATCTACCAACTCGCAGCCAGCGTGGTGGATTACAGCCCACTCCCTCTCACAGAGAGGAGGCCTGTGTCCCAGCAGTGGGAACATTATTGGCTGATGATAAGATCATCAAAGTTCCGTGTCCTCTCTCTACAGGTGTTCGTCCGCACTCGTCCTCACTTCGCGGAGTTCCTGTCGCGCGTGTCTCGCCTGTACGAGGTGATCCTGTTCACGGCCAGCAAGCGAGTGTACGCAGACAGACTGCTCAACTTACTGGACCCGGCCAGGCAGTGGATCAAATATAGGTGAGCTTCTTGAAAGAAATAGTACATTGTTATCCTAGAGGTGAAAGTTACTTATTTCAGTCCCGAGACGGGGTTTGGCGCCCGTAACGTAGTGAGGGTGCTAATAGTTCGAGGGACTAAATAAGTAATTTACCCGAAGTAAACACTGGTTTTCATTACGAATTCGAGGAAAGTAAAAAAAAAAAACATAAAATTATGAGGTCAAGAAAAAAATTGTGTTGATCGGAATGTCGTCGCCATCCCACTTATTTTGTTTTATTTTTCCTGTTTTTGTCTGTCCTCGTCAAGCTATACAGTATTTTTTGATAATCTAATGCCCGTGCTACCCGAACCTAGTTTTTGGAAGAATTTCGTAACGAAGATTTAGGCGAATATAAGAGTATTTGTATTACTTAGTTTGGGCATCTTAACCACTCTGCACGACAACATTTTGACACATGACACATCAGCTGAGTCGACCGGGTGATTCGAAATTTGAGCTATTACACAAGATTTTTTGTCAACTTTCAGCATCCAATTTTTGATCAAAAATATGTTACTACAGTTATTTCATGCGATAAGTTTGTGAGCAATATCTCTAAGAACATGTTGAGGTCAATAAAACTGCCTCATTCTGTTGTAAAATGTGTGTAACATACAAAATGCTACACCATTCCAAAAACTAGGTAATTTAGATGTGCAGAAAAATATGTACATAAACAAGCTTATCACATGATAATAATGGTTACTCAGTGAAATAAATAAAATAACTTACTATATACATTATTAGATTTGCTAGTGTTCATACATAATTTCATAAATAATAACGATCAAAGTCTGGATAAAAATTAGCAAAAACTATGTTGCAACATGACTCTTTAGTGCTGACCGTAAACCCAATGTTCACAAAACGATTAAAAACGTTCATTCAGCCTAATCGATACTCGCAACATAATCGAACATGGAAAAAAAGTAAAACAAGACATAGAGCATCAGCATGGACTGATTTATCCGCTTATTTGACTATAGAAAGCTCAGTCCATGCAATAAGTCTATGAAAGTAAATCTGAATCATGTTATAATTTTTCAAGTATTGTCGTTTACGCAATAATTTATTTAATTTTATTTTTATATAGTAATAAATATCGGTGTTTCATTGGAGGCTAAACATGTGTGTCTTCTAAACTTAAATTCAATCATAAGGTTTTACCTATACCCATTTTGTGTTTTCGTTAATTAATTTAAATTTATCATTGTAAATTTATCTTTTTAAAACGGATCTAAAATACGTGAAAAGACAAACACCGGGTTCGGATCTAATGCTGAGAGATGGGAGTACTTCTAAATGATTCCTTGCAGTAATAAACAATTAGAATTTCCAACGGGGCGTGGTTTTTTTTTTATTTTTTTTTACGTGGTAAAATCATCAAATGAGTCCTCCCACCCCGGGCAGGGCGGGAGGGACTGTCAGACTTGTACTGACTAAAATCCACGGTGTCCTTCAATAGCCCTTTATGTTCCGGGGTCACGGTAAGGAAATAATCCCGCGACCCCGGCAGGCTTTGGCCCTCTGAGAGGGGGGCCCCGTCATTATGCTCAAGCTCTTTGAGGCGCGCGTGGGACACAACGCGCCGTCGACCCGGGCATGGTCCATGGTCGGGCAGCGAGTTGCCCTTTACTCGCTGCCCGCATGCCCGCGCCTACGGTAGCCGGAGATCATCTGCTGAACGGGGCGTGGATGGCTAAATTTTGAACTATGAGGAATAGCGAAAAATCCTGAAGGCAGTCTCGAAGTCGAGTTGATAAAAATTAAAATAACATCATAAAAATAATTTTTTGAAATATAAATTCTGCAATCAAACTATCAATATTCTGTGAAGTAGTAACATGCGACAAACTTGAAGTATAAGGATTTTTTTTTAATAATTCGATTTTTTACGAGGGATGGAATCATATTCCATTAAATCTTTCGCTACATGTTCATAACATACTGTTCTCATTTCAAATTTTTATTATCACTTCGCGGTGCAAATACATTAAATATTTTTTTGAAATTCGAACTTTAATTGAGTTTGCGCGAATTTTGATTTTGATCTGCTGAACAATGACTAAATTATTGTTTGTATATTAGTTCATATTTTACCAAATTATCATTACTTCACCGAATTTGATCCTCAACAGCGACATCGAATAGTGTAAAAATATACCAAGCATTTTCTTTTTTTAATTCAAAAGCTCGATTTCTGACGTGTAATACTTACATGACCGAACCAATCTCACGAAAAAATTTTGTACAATAAAATAATTAATTTGGCTATCTTTTATTTGGAGCCGCGAGAGGGAGAGGGACAGCGTCCTCCCTCCGCCCCAACCGTAGTGGTAGACGTCTGCGGCGTCGGAAGTCGGCAGACGACCTCCGGCCACCGTAGGCACGGGCATGCCACCATGGCCGACCATGGACCATGGACCATGCCCGGGTCGACAGCGCGTCGAGTTCCACACGCGCCTCAAAGAGCGTCAGCATAATGACTTAGAGGGCCAAAGCCTGCCGGGGTCGCGGGAGTTATTTCATTACCGTGACCCCGGAACATAAAGGGCTATTGAAGGACACTGTGGATTTTAAGTCTGACAGTCCCTCCCACTATATAAAATGTACTCTGTGGTCCCTCCCGCCCTGCCCGGGGTGGGAGGACTCATTTGATGATTTTTATTACCACGATTACCACGATATTATTATAGATTACCACGATAAAAAAAAAAAACTTTTATTTGGTAAGAAACATACTCATTTATAAAAAGCCTATCAAGATCCAAGGCATTCTATATTCATTCAACCTTAAAAATTATATTATTGTACAAAATAAAATGTACAGTAAAAATTAGCTAATAAAATGTTATTAGGTACATAATATTTTGAATAGCGAGTCCCACAGCGAGCGCATTCCTAATTCAAAATTTTAGAATTAAATAATTGCCGCGCATTCAAACATTTTACTGACATTGTTCTTTTGTCTATTATTGTTTTTTGGGAATGACAATGTACGTAATATTATTATAAAAGCTTTAAAAAATATTTAATAGATAATAATTTGATTCTAAGCTTAATAGTTCCACAATCTTGCATTGTGTGAATGCCGCGAATATTTAGAGGTCAAAACCTCCAAAAACAAAATAAGGCTCTCCTGCTCGCAACTCTACATAGTAACAAATTTATTTTAATTTTTATTAATCGATTTCCTAGTTTCCTTATTTTTTTCACTCGAGTTGACAAAAATATCAATTATGGAATCGATTAGAATACTCGCTTTCACACATCATTACGATTAAAAAAAATAAACATGGTTGTCATTTACGAACACAAATTGAGTAGTGGTAATGAAAAATACGTGTTATTGGCCCTTTATTAGAGAATTACGCCAAGATCTGTACTTTTTTACGTTATTTATATCATTTGGCATGATATATATCTTAATTGTTATTGAGTATAAGCGCGCGTATGTGATCAAAGTGAAAAATAAAAATGTAAACAAACAAAAGTGGCGCGAAAGTTCGAGTTCAGATATCAAATTCTTCATTACCACTGCTAATTTATGTTGAATGATGTATGAATTCGTTACAATACTAAATGAGAAGTTATTCATTCCTCCTATAATGATCCGTTGGATGTCCGAAAACCACGTTTTTTATGATTTTAGCCCTACCCAGCACGGCCATCAAAATGGTGAAGATCGTATTTACACTTTTGGATATTGTTACGGTAAATTAAGAAAATAAGCGCTAAATGTAGAAGTTTTAATTTCGTGAATAAATCCGATTTTTATTGAACATTCTTAATTAATGCGCACTCATAGGATTTTACGCAGGGAATATTATATTTTTTTAATTTATAATGAGGATGTCGTATGACTACAACGTCTGCCCCTTTTGGACCCACTATTGAGCCAGCGTAGGTTTACTTGTCGCGCCCATTTCGGGGGCGGTACCGAACTATACGGTTAAAATCTCAAAAACACGTCGCGGAGAAAAACAAACAAAACGCATGGTTACTGATTACGAGTCAACTGAAAATTAGCTTCGCCGGCCACATGAAGCTAGTACACAAGCCAGGGGGTTATTACAACGTCTTAAGCCGGAAACACATTATTAACACCCGACGCCATCCGACGAAACGTGATGCGTGTTGGATCAAATCAAATGTATTGTTTTCTATGACCAGAATCACACTATGAACACCCGACGCGACGACACGCGCTCACTGCACATCGGGTGTCGACACGTTGCGACGCATGGCGTGTTAAATAATGTGTTTCCGGCTTAAATAATGTGTTTCCGGCTTTAAAACCAGGCTTGTCCCAGTGAGTGAACGAGATGGCGCTAGACGACTTGTATAGGTACCTCTATCACTTTCACTCGCCGGAATCAGTGGTGTGGGGCGCTACTAGCCTAAAAAATAGAACTCCATCCTATTAAAAACTGTCCTGGCTTGTCAACTAGCTTATTAGCTTAGAAATGAAGCTAGTTTTGTCTACACGAAGCCTACTAGCTTGCTAGCTTACTGACACTAGCTTGCTATCCTAGTTTGAAAAACTAGCCTCGTGTAGCCCGGGCATATCTGACGTACTAATGGGGAAGGCCGGTCAAAGCTAATTGTAGATGGCGCCACCATAGCTAGGTCCTAATCCGACCAATGAGGTAGTACTATTTTGAAGTGCCTATACGATTTGATTTTTTTAAGACCAGTGGTGGCCCAGTGGTGTCGGTCCCGACTTACGAGCGCATTACTTTGTGTAATTTATTTCATCACCACTGCTCTCAAAACGGTGAAGGAAAACATCGTGAGGAAACCGGCATGTCCTAGAACCAAAAATTCGAAGACATGTGACATCTGACAAACCGGACTGGGCCCGCGTGGTGGATAATGGCCCACTCCCTCTCACAGAGAGGAGGCCTGTGTCCCAGCAGTGGGAACATTATAGGCTGATGATGATGATGATAAGATTTGAACCAATGACGATGCTTGGAACTAGCTATACTAGCGCCATTCGTTTCCCAGTTGCCATCCCCATTAGATTTGGAATTTATTGATGGTGGAAACTAGCATATTTCACTGTCGGCCTAAAAAACACATATGATAAAGCATTCTGTTCTTGTTTTAATACAGTCTATTTTCGTTTGTCCTCAGATTATTCCGCGAGCACTGTCTCCTGGTGAACGGCAACTACGTGAAGGATCTGTCCATCCTCGGCCGCGATCTACGGAAGACTGTCATTGTGGATAATAGTCCACAGGTAAGTAGCCTCTAAGTCCCAGTAATAAATATTTTGGGCATTTCTCAGTTTTTTTCTTTCTTATGAAGTCCACAAAACATTAAAAAATAATAGTAATAAAATCAATGACGATATAATAATAGACTCCGCATGCACGATCAAAGGAACAAAAACTATTCTGCCAACTCGCTGAGGTACTACGTAAGCGAGGGGGACGGGGTACTGCGTTGTGATTGGCTAACTCAAGGTCTGTTCTGTCTCAACGTATGTTTACGGCTCACAGGAGTGGTCGAAATGAGACGGATATAAGACTTTTTTGCCTAATGTGTTGACAGACATCGGTCGCCTGTTATTAGGAGTCTAGTAATATATCGTCGTTGAATAAAATGTATGTATCTCATCTTTCCAGGCATTCGGCTACCAGCTCGAGAACGGCATTCCGATCGACAGCTGGTTCGTAGACCGCAGCGACAACGAGCTTCTCAAGCTGCTACCGTTCCTGGAACATCTGGCTACTGTGAGTACATCTACTCAATGAAACAAAGAAAATAATAATTCTAAAAAACACGCTTTTAGCACGCACTAAAAATTATACTTTTTATCATTCATTACTACTTATCCGCCACCTTGGGACGGCCGCCATGTTGGATTTAGGTCACGTGATAATTTTTTTTCGAATCCCATTCAGCAAACCCTCGTATAATACGCATTTATCATGGGGGTGCATTTCAAATAGCCTGTCCGCCATTTTGGACGTCCGCCATATTGGATTTAAGTCACGTGACTGGATTTTTCGTATTCCTGACAGCAAATCCTTTCATTTGATACCCATGGATTTCAAATCATGATCATGATTCAAACAGCCAGTCCGCCATCTTGGGGAGGCCGCCATATTGGATTTGTAATGACGTTTCTCAGCTAGTCATGTATTGTCATCAGAACTCAGAGCGTGTGCAAAATTTCATCCTAATCGAAGACTGGGAAGTGGATCAAATTAAGATTCCAAGATTTTCTTACATACATAGTTACAAGTGAAGCTAATATAAGCGTGTTCAAAACGTTTATTGACACATGCCATAAGTACACACAAGCTGCGGGGCGAGACGGAGTGAGAAGCGGTCGCCTCCTTCTGCGAAGCAATCATGCTCGCGAAGGAGGAGGCGGGCCGCGTGAGAGAGGACAGCGTTCACCTCACACCCCAGCCGCAGTGGTAGACGCTCACGGCGACCGACGTCGGCAGACGATCTTCGGCCACCGTAGGCGCGGGCATGCCTTCAACTCGCTGTCCGATCATGGACCATGCCCGAGTCGACGGCGCGTTTCCACGCGCGCCTCAAAGAGCGTCAGCTCAATGACGGGGCGCCCTTAGAGGGCCAAAGGCTGCCGGGGTCGCGGGACTAACGTATACCGTGACCCCGGAACGTAAAGGGCTACTGAAAGACACCATGGATTTTGGTCAGTACGAGTCTGACAGGCCCTCCCACCCTGGGTAGGTGGAGGACAAAAAGTAGAATTTATTTGATTTGACAGCTATGACGTCACAATATGGCACCAAAACCATCCTATTCTTTGTTGAAACACTTTTGTAGAATAATTTACTAATTTACCCTTTTTTTTCTGCAGAAAGACGACGTACGTCCTTACATAAGAGACAAATACAAACTCTTCAGCTATCTTCCACCAGACTAAGAAAATACCCGCAACTATTTATACTACCCACATATTATGACTGTATGGACATTTCGGAGATTCACCGGTCAGAGTGGAAAGTAAGAGGTATGGACTGTAAATCTATTGGTAGTAGAAAGTGTGACGTTTTTTAGAATGACCGGGTAAAGTGGATAATTTTTATGGAGTTGTTTGTTTTTTTTCTTTTTGTAAAGGATTTGTTAATGAATTTTTTTTTTGCAACAATATTTACATTTATTTAAAATACTGAATTAACTAACCAATGAAAAAGAATATAAATATCAATTTATATATTTTTGGATGTCATTTTTTTTTACTGAAAATCTAATTATTTTTCAGTACTTTATGAAAAAATATTACTGATCCGTTCTTTTTAACCAGTTTACATTTTATTTATTTTCAAATCCTTTTACATAAATCAAGAATAAAAAAACGGTCTACAAGTAAAAAAAACACTCCAAAATGTACTTACAGTTTCAAAACTAGTGATAAAAATAAAAAATAAAATTTCGATAAAATTCATAATTATTTCTAAAAGTTTAGGAGAAGATATTCTAAAGTTATAGATTAATTTATTATTTAATGAAACAAAAAATGAATGGAATCGGCATACTACTAGATTTTATTGATTTAGTTTTAGTAATTTAGACTTTTGGCTGTTGTAATAGGGACTATTTTTATTTGGACTAGTCGTACTAGTGAGATGATTTGTATCAGTCAAAAAAGAACTTTATGTCGTTGCAATAAATGTATAGAAAAGAAATTCTAATTTTGATCAAAGAAAATGTCTAATTAAAAGCGCGTAGTTGTAAATTCAACTTTAAACTCTAAAGCGAGTGTTCAAAATCCAATGCCACGCTTTTACTTCTGCATTTATTTAACTTTCATCTTGTAAAAGTAAAAATGGTCATAAAATCATAAAATATAAATTCTCCCTATTCCAACAACCAAATAAATGATAATTTTAAAGCATTTGACGGAAAAAATAAATAAAAAAACAATCAAATGTAACCGGAAATTGGGTTTATAAATCTGTGATTATGTTTTCATTATAATGTTTCTCTCAATTTGTTTAAACATGCACCCATAATCTTGTGTAGACATAGCCTTTACAATGATGAATGTTCCCACTGCTGGGACACAGGCCTCCTCTCTGTGAGAGGGAGCCCACTCCCTCTTCACAACCCATTGTAATTTACCACGCGGGCCCAGTGCGAGTTGGTAGGCAAAATACTGGTAATTTTGCGAAATAGCCTATTGCTTAAGTAATTGTAACTGGTAAATTTTGACAATTAACGATTTAGATTTTTGCAGTTTAAGGTGCTCCCTTACCGGGAGCAATTCGCGTGTAATGTAACATTATACACACATCAAAAGTGTCTAGGGATCAACATATATTTTTGCAATAACTTTTCTCCTGATTGATATTAATTAAAATGTTCTTTATGGATTCATCAAATAAAGTGTTATCGTTTGTCACAGTAACGATAAACCAAGTCACCTTTGCATTCATAAAGAAATTTGCCATTTTCCTAATAAAGGGATTTTTGACATTTGAACCACTAACATTAAAGTTCGAAAAAAAGACTGAAATAACAGTTTTCTTTAAAATTTTATTGGGTAACTTAAACAATTAATAATCCGTGTTTCTACCGCGAACACTAACAACACAAGAACATCGGTTTGGCATACTCAAAATGAGTTCATCCAAATCACGCTGTGGAATGGCCGCCCATGTTCGTTGCAACAACAAAAAAAGGTCTTCTTGCGACTGGATACCCTCCATATTCGGCAGAGCTCTTCTCTGTAGCATATCCCATGCATGCTCAATCGGGTTCAAGTCTGGCGACTGAGCAGGCCAGGGCAGGACATTGATGTTAGCTGCGGCGAGAGTCTGTCTTACAACTCTTGCGGTGTGCGGTCGTGCATTATCATGCATTAACTGAAATAAGGGACCGATTTGCACTTGTAGAGGAACGATGACGTCTGATACAATCGTCTCAGCATAAATTTGAGCGTTGAGGTTGCCTCTGATCCAAATCAACTCAGTTCTTCCGCCGATCCAAATACCCGCCCATACCATGATGGTTCCACCACTGTAAGGATGGACTTCCTGGCAGGATTTTAATCGCTGTTGGCGTCCAGGGGTTCTCCAGTGTCGTATACGTCTTGTATCCGGTCTCATACCAAAACGAGACTCATCAGAAAAGCACACGAAACGCCATTGTTCTTCTGCCCAATTTCTGTGTTCAAGAGCCCATTGATATCGAATCCTACGATTGTGCATTGCTATAGGTGGTGCCCGTAGCGGTCTTCGGGAATGAAGGTTCACTTCATGCAAGCGGTTTCTGACTGTTTGGTCGCTAATTAAGTTCCCTGAAGAGTGATGAAGCCTCACGGCTAACATCATGGCGGTTATTGTTGGAGCTCTTCGAGTTAAGATTTGAATGTATCGGTCTTGTCTCCGTGTGGTGCAGCGATACCGTCCTCCATGGCGCTCAGCCACGGTACCAGTGCTTCGGTAACGTGTCCAAAGTCGACTGATAACACTCTGACTTGTATTCATAGCTAAAGCCACAGTACGTTGCCGGGAACCAGCTTCTATCATTCCCACGGCTCTGAGCATTTCTTCCCTGCTTAAATGACGTCGCCGCTCCATAATAACGTTGGTTTTAATCAGTAGTAGGGAAACAGTAGCACTAATAATGTCTTCAATGCGTTGTATGTTTTTATAGGGAAAATATTGACAGCTGATTTTCATCTTTTACTCGAATTTGATTTACAGTTCCTGATTCAAATTATGAAATGCACCAAAAAGGATCCATATAAATTTATAAAATCATAAATTTATTACAAAGCCACATCTCAATCTCAAGAAATCCGCATAAAAATGCTTGATCCCTAGACACTTTTGATGTGTGTAGATTCGACTTTGAGCATTACATTACAATACTACCTCCCTGACTGACGAGCATTCGCGTACATTTAGTATAGATTTGATACAAGGTGCGCATTGTGATGCTCGATTGTCTTCACTCACTGATGAAATGTTCGAATGTGTAACGTTGCATTACAGGTGAATGCTCGCGGTGAGAAAGCGCCTTAATGTTTTAAATGATATACCTCTATATTTATAAATAATAACTATGTTAAATATTTTGAACATAACTATTTGAAAATGGAGGCGCGGCAAATGTCACTGCGCCAACCAAATAATTATTTTCTTTATATTTAACTTAGATACACATAAAACATTGACAAACATTTCTTTTTGAACCTAATCTATGTCTACAAAAGATTAATTTTATAATAAGTATTCATGTACACAAATACAAGAAAAAAATATAATAATAAAATCATCATCTGCCTGCCTTTTCCCAACTATATTGTGGTCGGCTTCCAGTCGAACCAGATGCAGCTGAATATCAGTATTTTATATGGAGCGACTGACTATAGGACCTCCACAACACAGTAACTGGGTAATACGATACCCTATGGTAAGACTAGTTGTCAGACTTTAAGAACTTCTGACTAACAGTAACGACTGTTAAAGATTCATAATTTCTTTTATATTTGTGTACATGAAATATAAACATTATTTTATAATTTAAACAATAAGTGTTTTTATATATTATAATTATAATTATTTAATATATAAGCGAACTCGAATGAGGTGCTAAACATTTTTTTATTTTTATTTTTGTATACAATAAGGCTATATTTTTTTGTATTCCTTTTTTATTGTGTGTGTGTGTTTTTTGAGGGTGTGTGGAATAATTTGAATAATTAATTTTTGGTCTGTGATTCTTAGGATATCAGTTGACAAAGGGCCAAACCACATAACTGGTGTATCACAATGGCACATTTTTTTTTTGCATTGTCTTTATGTAACGTTACAAGTCGAGATATTCGTTTATAGTGCAGCTTGTGAATAATTTAATTGGCAACTAGCAGCCATGTAGTGCTATTATCTAAGACCTCAGTACTGTGGCAGCGCTCAACTATAATTTAAATATTAAATTCTTTATACAACATTATTTTTAATATATGCGAAACCTGAATATAGTTTGTTCAGAATCAGTACTTATCTGATTCGATTCCAATAATTTTTACACCATATTGTATTTTTTTTTCAAAAATATTTTTATTAAAGTTACCATGTAATTACAATACAATCACCGTACGGTAAGGTACCTATTATCACGAGTGTATAACACAGGAGACGCGGTTTACGCGGGTGTACCGCGAAATGATCATGTTTTCGAACGGACAACCAGGTAATATACAAGCTTGTAACTTTGTGATATTTTATGATACGGTTTTAAAATTTTGTACATAGATTCTTTACACAAAAATATTGGACAGGTGTATCGGGTTTCGCATAAACAAAAAATAATGTTGTATAAGTTGAAAATTGAATTATGAATTATTTCGTAAGATGAAAGATCAAATAAATAAAGTTTGGTCATACATACATACATACAAGATTTTATTTATATGGATTCCAAACTACAAGACACTTGACGGCACGGTTAGCGCAGTGGGTAACGATTGACTGCTGTGTTGTGTGTCGCGGGTTCGATTCCCGCTCGGAACAAATATTTGTATGATCTACAATTAGTTATTCCGGGTCTGAGTGTTTGTGTATGTGAGTTTATATGTTTGTAAACACACCCACGACACAGGAGAAAATTCCTAGTACGAGGCAACGATTTATAAAAGAATTACTTCCACACATTCTCAAAAAAAAAACAAATCATGTTTTTTTAACAGTACTGTTAAGGTTTTTTTTTTACAATTATTATTAATTAATGTACGTCCATTTTTTTTACAATTTATCATGTGTTTTTAATAGTTTAGCTTTATTATAATAAATATTATCTATAGGCTGTATAAATTTCATGTCATCACCGCGATTTTTATAATGTAAGAATAAAATAAAACTGATAATGTCTATGGTAGATAAAATATTGGTATGTTGACTGCTATTTTTAACCGATTTAACAAAATTAGAAGGTTATATTTCTTTTCGATTGCTAAGTCGCTCAGGACTACGTTATATTATCGAATTTTATTCATTCAAAAGTAAAAAAAAAAGCTAAAGAAAGGTACATAAAACGGTTGTAGTGCATATATTTTCTTTATGGGACAAACCCACCACACTATTCCCAAACCACTGCAACTCTTGAAAGCCAGAATCAACAGTGGCAACCACCAGAAAAGCGCCGAGACAATGAAGCTCGACGTGTCCCGGAGAATGAATTTACTTGTCTTGGATCCTGCAACGAAATTAATCAGAAAAGAATAGTGGAGGAGTAGGAAAAAAGTTTGCACTTACCTCCATGCAAGCAGGAGACAGAATAAAAGTTGGTCGGTTGGTTAGGTTGTAGTGCATATTATACTAGACACGTCACTCCTGAGAGTCCCTAGTTAGACATCATCATTATCGATTTGACAGTCCCCACTAACGAATTCGCACATAAAATAGATAAAATTGACAACATTTCTACGTTACATATTATATAGGTATTAGCTGTGCCCGCGACTTCACTCGCGTGGAAGTCCGAACTCAACAATGTTTGTTTTTTTATAGGATTTTCTAAAATAAAAGTAGCCTAAGTTACTCCTTATTACATCAGCTACCTGCCAATAGAAGTCAAAATCAGCCCAGCCATTACAAACAGACAGACAAAAATTGTAAAAATGTTATTTTGGTGTATGTACCGTATATACACTCATATGGATTTAGTAAAAAACGGTTATTTCAATATTACAAACGGACACTCCAATTTTATTTATATGTATAGACTAGTGACCCGCCCCGGCTTCGCACGGGTGCAATCTTTACCATATTATTCATGTAATATACATATAAACCTTACTCTTGAATCACTATCTATTAAACAAAACCGCATCAAAATTCGTTGCGTAGTTTCAAAGATCTAAGCATACATAGTGACAGACAGACAGCGGGAAGTGACTTTGTCATATACTATGTTAGTGATAAATCATTTTGTACGTTAAATTATTTATAAATGTGCATCTATTAAATATTGATAACTCGTCTTCTATATACCGTCTACGTCTTTTTTTTATCAAATTACATTTAGCCAGCATGTACAGATTTTGTTTGTAGAATCGTATTTTTTTACAAATATAGCAGTTGGCATATCAATAATTTATTCAAATTAAAAATGATACTTCCTAAATTATACATACTTTATTAAAAATCAATTTTAATTATTTATTAATGTTTTTATGGTGCAAGAATAATTGACAACTGTCATTGGTTTAGTCAAATATTTGGTTAGAAAAAATATAATTGTAAAGTTGACCGCAGCGGCAATGCGACCCAATCTCAAATCAATCAGTTTGATTGACAAAAAAACTATAGTGCCACAGTCCCAGTCACAAGACATAATAACTGTGAAAGTACTGTAGATGCCCATTCCAAAGCGTAGATCTCTATGGAGAAGAATGAGCAAGAAACTCCATGGACACTCTTTTTCATATTATGGAGCTGCAGTCCCAGTCACAAGACGTATTAACTGTAAAAGTATGTAGTCTTGGACTTACCGCAGCGACACAATTGGTTTCTGTGTAAAGTCCGGTCGCAGACCAGGAGGAATTTCGTACATTGACCTCTTTACTTACTGACAGTGATCACAAACATTTGTCTATTAAGTAAAAGGTAACCTGTATGACAGCATGCGGTAATGCATACTATCGGTAAAAGGTTTAAAATCCCTGAGGACGGAGGCCATTGCATCTGTGCAAGCGAGACTCATTTTACATATTTACGTGGGCGTGACAAAGACAGGTAATAATAGGTCAATGTACGAAATTCCTCCTGCTCTGCGACCGGACTTTAGCCATCATAATCAGCTTAATGTTCCCACTGCTGGGACACAGGCCTCCTCTCTGTGAAAGGGAGTGGGCTGTACGCGGGTCTAGTGCGGGTTAGTAGATGTTACATGTCTTCGAATTTTTGGGTCTAGGACATGCCGGTTTCTTCACTATTTTTACCGTTTTGAGAGCAGTGGTGATGAAATAAATTACAGAATAACATGACATTTGCTGAAGCGATTCGTAAAATCGTGTTTTGCTGCTGCAGTTTGTCGTTGCGGCATTGCCGTCTGTTGTTGCGGTCGCGTTTGATGAGTTTTATTCTCTTATGGACTTTGCTATTGTAAATAGCTCAAAAATTAAATGAAACAACAAATATTTGACTAGAATGACAGTCAAATAAAAAATCTATTTATTTTATTTCTACAATGATGGAATTCAGTTAGTATAATAAGTCTGATGTATTTGATCTGAAGGAAAAAAGTTGAAGGTCGACATCTGTAAACGTACTTTAGCATTGGCATACTTCCGTCACTGTCTTATTCTTGTAATTTGACAGTTAATTTTTGTGCTAAGTGAAATTTATAGATTTCAGTCTAAGACAAGCCAAATCGCCTATCTGGGTTCACCTAAAATGGTGTCCAAACTTTTGGATGTATAATGAACTTAAAATTCTGATAAAAAAGTATTATTACTGTCGAATGTTTGATTTATTTTTTTAAACGTATATTGTATACAGTAACTGTAGCTAGGCTAATAATTTTCTGTGGTTTTGGTTAATATTGGATATTTAAAATTTAGATAAGTTCACTCTTTTTGTAAGCAAAATAATTTTCGATTCTACTTAAAACGGTATCTAGATAACTCTTAGCCGTAAGGTTTTCGAATGGAGACCACGCACCGGCAAGCGCAGCGTAGGACGTCCACCCACTAGGTGGACAGACGATCTTATGAAGGCCACAGGATCACGCTGGATGCAAGCCGCGACAACCGGTCCTATTGGAAGTCTATAGGGGAGGCCTATGTTAACTTGACGACCATCAAGATAGGGACTTACCAGTGTAGGCAGTCTACAGAGCAATACTTATAACGCAGAGTTTTCACTGAAGATTTAATTTCAATAATTGTTATGCTTAGTTCTCACTACTTGCTTAAAAATACTATAAATATCTTGAATATGATAATTGTATACTTAATAATTCAGTATCTTCCATAATAATTATACCAATTTTGACCAAAGCCACACCCAATCACTAAGATTTAAATTCACAATTTTAAATACAATGTAATATACTTAATAAAATAAAAAATAAATATTCATCACAACTACTTAATGGCTATATTTAATATTATTTAAGATTTTAACTTCTAAATGTATTTTCAATATTATTAACAGTTCATTTGTATGCATTTCTCAAATATGCTGTGGTAGCTTTCCAGTCGAACCAGATGCAGCTGAATATCAGTATTTTACATGGAGCGACTGCCTATCGGACTTCCACAACACAGTACTTAACTGAGTACTACGAAAACACATGCTAATTATTTAGTCCAAGGCTTCATAATTTTGGGGAAAGATTAAAATCTACTAGGTAATTCACTAAAATGGTTTTAACATGTCGAGACATTATTTTCGAAAGAAACAATGCAAGTTCTAGTTAAATATTGGCAACTCAAAGCTATTAAAATGTTTGGCAAAGTTTCCTATATTAGGAAATTGTTGCCAATTCTCTCATATCGGCAAAAAAAAATTACAGTCGAATTGAGAACCTCCTCCTTTTTTGCCGTCGACCCGGGCATGATCCATGGTCGGACAGCGAGTTGCCCTTTACTCGCCGCCCGCATGTCCGCGCCTACGGTGGCCGGAGATCGTCTTGCGACGTCCGACGCCGTGGGCGTCCACCACCGCGGGTGGGGCGGAGGGAAGACATTGTCCTCTCCCTCACGCGGCCCGCCTCCTCCTTCGCGAGCATGACTGCTTCGCAGAAGGCCGCTACCCACTCCATCTCGCCTCGCAGCATGGCCTCAACCAATGCCGGGCGCGAGAGGTCTCCGCCTATCGCCGCCTTCCCATTTTACCCTTTGGGTACTTATGGACCCTCGCTCGCTCCATCTTAGGTTTCATCTTTCCGGGGTCGCTGGACTGTCTTATCAGGTACCCGTGGCCCCGGAACGTAAAGGGCCATTGAAGGACACCGTGGATTTTAGTCAGTACAAGTCTGACAGTCCCTCCCGTCCTGCCCGGGGTGGGAGGACTCATTTGATGATTTTACCACGATAAATTAATACATTTGGAAGTTAAAATTTCCAATAAAACCGTTAATTGTCTTGTTCTTGTTTTTATAATAATTATTTAATAATTAGTAACGTCGTCTCAGCATTTGTATGAAACTATTAACTCCTGTTTGTGATTCTGTTTGAAGATATTCGATACTGATTCGTATTATTTATGTACAGATAGGTCAACCTACCCGAATCTGTAAAATTTAACCAATCGAACATTAACCTTCCACTATTGTGATAAAGTTGAAAATCTTTTAAAGAAATTTGACAGATTGAGGCAAGTTGATGTGCTGGTGTGTGTATCTTCATGCCACATCTCTTGCCCCCTTATTAATAAACGTGGACTAAAGTTACGCCTAGGTTAATCCTTAAAAAATGTATGGCTAATACGAGGACTATCCTGGTTGTAACTTTAGTCCACGTTTATTAACAAGGGGGGCAAGGGTAAGCAGATGATTATTGAAAGATCGAGAAAGTAATACATTTTTCAAGTAGTCCAGTTATGGGCACTTTTGAATTGTTATAGACAAAAAAAAAAAAAATTAAATACTACAAAAATATGGTGCTACAGTCCCAGTCACAAGACATAATAACTGTGAAAGTACCGTAGTAACATCCTATATGCAATAATAATGATGGAAAAAATAGGAGTGACGGTAGCTACCAAAATGCTAATTTCAGTGTAAATTCCGGGGTCGCGGGGACGACTTAAGTTTCAGTGGAACTGTAACGCAAAGGCCAATTGAACAGGGCGGTTTAGTCAGTACGAGTCCGACAGTCCCTTCATCTTGATCTCAGATGGAAGAGTCTTTTGATGATGTCAAATTCAAAAATCAGCGAAAATTCATTATTCTTAAAAAAAGTTGGGTAAGATCGAAAAAATATCACGGATCTTTGCTGAACGGAAGAATTATCTTCAAGCTACTTTTTAAATTATATTTATTTTGCAAGTTGGCTCTTAAAAAACAATTTTACACATCAAATAAGATTTTACTAACTAGATGAGGCCGGTGTTTCGTACCTGACTACTCTGAGAAGAAACAGCCGAAACAAACTCAGAGGTCACTGTCTCTTTTAAAGTCCAGACATTATACTGTTCAAGCCATACGAGGACCATGCAGGCAGACCGTAATGTTGGTTACATTTTTTCTGCTAAACTGCGTCCAATTCTGCTTACCTTACGAGAGATGAGGGTGTGAAGATAAACAATATTATTACTATGTAATTTTATTAAACGACTTTTACCGTTATTTTTTGATCATCAAACTGCAAAAATGAATTAAGGCTAACATTTTTTGGTCTTGTAAATTGATCATGCTCACATAACCTCATCCCTGTTCTTTCAAAAGGGGTAGGTTGTAGAGATATATGCGCTAGTGTGTAAAGACATCAAGATTTCATCAGCTATGTTGAATTATATTTATTTCAAAATTGTAATTAAATTATTTAAAATAAATAATTATATCCAAAATGTATTCATAAATTACTTTATGTAAATTATTTATTTTTTACCTTTTTTAAATTTGTTTCTCGAATCATAAATGGGATTGCCAGAAATCAAATATCTAGATTATAGTGTAGATAAGTGAAAATTTAATAATTTAAATGTAATTAGTTGTAAAATCGATGTAAGTTATGTAGCGATCAAATTGTTTTCAATCTTATTGTAGTTTTAAGACGTAATCAACTGTTTAGTCTATTAAAAGTATTTAAAGAAAAATATTTTACTTGTTTTATTTGATACTAGATGTTGCCCGCGACTTCGCTCGCCCCTCTTTGTTAATCAAAAACGGTTTATCCGTTTTGACTTTAAAACATAAAATTCAAACATACACAACCAACAGATCTGCTGGTCTTTAAAGAAGCCCTGCTCAGCGGGGCTTCTATTTCATTTCAATGTTTGCTGTTTAAATAAAAAATGATGTAACTTTTTAAGGAAATGAATTTGAATGATAAACGAGTTCACTGTTTTTGGCTTCGTACTTACAAAGCATGCATTTAATATCTTCAGGAAGAAAGTAGACGAGTAATGATTGAGCTATCACAAATCGGTGCAATGGGGAAGGCAAGTGTCAAAGTGAAAATGACAGTTTGGTCCCCAAAGAACTGTAAAATCAAAGGAATTTTCAGAAAAAAAAAACATTTATTGATGTAAAATGACTAGATGTTGTGTAATAAGCTGTAAAAATGATGGAATACACTTTTCAAAATAATATCTACTTTTCTTTTGGAGGTTATGTACCAGTATTGCATCGCTCGAAAATCGAAGAATTATCACCTGGAACGAGTTTTGTAATAGTTGTGGTGTTAAGAAATTAAATATATTGTGATATTTCTCGAATCTAAATAGAAAAAAAGGTTAAAATTACTGACTTAAAACATTATGATATTTTATCAAAATAGAAAGTCAAAAGCAGCATTATATTCTTGATAAAGGAGAGGACAGGTAAAACATACCTAAACTCAAAAATTGAAACCTCAACTACAAGTAATTGTGGATTTATTACGGTAAAATCAAATGTATAACCACTCAATTAAATCACTTTTTTTCTCTTGTAGATGCGCCGCGGCGTCTTAATTCTTCTTTTAGTATATAGTACTTGCATGGACGAATAATTTTCCATATTTGTTTTGTATTTATACTCAATTTTTATAACAAATAATCTTGTTTGTTTTTTTGTACAAGGTAGACGTGGGGACCAACTATCGCAGCGCCATCTACGATTAGCTTTGAGTTGCCATCCCCATTAAATTCATACCAAACATTATCTTTGATCAAAAAAAAAAGTAGAAGATAAAATATGTATTATGATTAAGATCTACAATTTTATAAAATTGATAACATCAAATAAACCTAGCTGACTAATTGAATTACACAAATTATACGAAAACGCAATAATTTGGGGATTATGATTAAAGAAAGGCCTAAAAACGTGATAGGCATTTTGACATGATTTTACTATTTGAAGATTTTTATCGATATTACGATATTTGTAAAATTGACGTAATTGTTTGATAGTGAATTTTACAGTCAAGGTTAAACCTTGGACTTGCATTTATAAGAATATTACTTCCTGAAAACTAATTGATTATATGCGGTAAGTTTTGAAAATGGCAAGCAAATGTATTGGGTGCTAGGTACTATGTAGTGTTCTTTCGCACAAAAACTACTGAACGGTTTTCTTTTTTGTTTAATAAAGAGAGATTTATTTATGTGAGTGGCATCTCACAGGTCAACCTAGAGCAGGTTGTGAGCTGCTTAACCGGACGTTTCTGTGAAAATAACTCTTAAGGCCCTTCGTACACAAGGCGACTCAAGTTTCCGATACCTTACGACTTCGGTATCCAAGCGGCTATCGCAATACAAACCCATAGAGGTTCGAACACAAGCACGCACAATGAATACCAAAACCGTAAGGTATCGGAGACTTGCGTCGCCTAGTGTACGAAGGGGCTAAGGCCTCCAGCCACACCGCCGTGTCCTCACACGGCGCGGCGGCGATAGGCGGAGACCTCTCGCGCCCGGCATTGGTTGCGGCCATGCTGCGGGGCGAGACCGAGTGGGAAGCGGTCGCCTCCTTCTGCGAAGCGGTCATGCTCGCGAAGGAGGAGGCGGGCCGCGTGAGAGAGAGGATAGCTTCCTCCCTCCACTCCAGCCGCAGTGGTAGACGTCCACGGCGTCGGACGTCGGCAGAGAAAAAAAGGCCTCCAGCCAGGGGATTTGAAAGAAACTTTTCTGTCCCGTTATAAAATAACGTTCTCGTTTTTTATACCGTGTTAAAATCATCAAATGAGTGTCACCAAGTGTGGGGCGGGACCGCGGGAGGGACTATCAGACTTGTACTGACTAAAATCCACGGTGTCCTTCAATAGCCCTTTATGTACCAGGGTCACGGTTACCTGATAATACAGTCTCGCGACCCTGTAACATTCCCGTGGGATTCTCGCATATCATAATCTAAGTAAGCACGGGGTTCCCACGGCTGGGACACAGGCCTTCCTTATACTTTTTTCGAGTATAATCCCCAATCATCAGAGTGGGACGGTTGGCGCAGCGCAACAAATTGACTGCTGCGCTGTTTTGCGGGTTCGATGCTCACTATATATCCAGGAAAAAATCCTAGCATGTTATAAAAAACAATAGATTTTTTTATTGTTTAAAAACAACTTGTTTACAAGAAAACTTAGTCTAAAGATTATATCTGTTTTCAAAAAAAAAAACACGGAAGCCATGAATAATAAGCAACGTTACTAATTGTTTACTATAATGAAAGAAAGTCTGAAAACAATAACAATTTATATCTAACTTGTCCATCTAACTGCTCAATGACATCTGTTTTATTATTTTATTGTAAGTTCTAACTATAGGTACAGACAGTATAAATATTATTATCATCATCATCAGCCTATAATGTTCCCACTGCTGGGACACAGGCCTCCTCTCTGTGAGAGGGAGTGGGCAATAATCCACCACGCGGGCCCAGTGCGGGTTGGTAGATGTCACATGTCTTCGAATTTTTGGTTAGGACATGCCGGTTTCCTCACGATGTTTTCCTTCACCGTTTTGAGAGCAGTGGTGATGAAATAAATTAAACAAAGTAATGCGCCAGGCGGGGTTCGAACCCACGACCTACAACTCGTAAGTCGGGACCGATACCACTGGGCCACCACTGCTCTCAATATTATTATGTACGTAGGTATTTGTTTTAGAAAACAGCTCAAGGATTGGCTACCCATTTGACTGAAAAATTCCATTATTGTGCCTCATATGAAATTTACGGGATCCGTACTTATTTTTTTTTTAAGTATACCAAAATTGACGGAGATAATTTATGTACACTGATATTTTAGTAAACAGATAATATGTTATGAGCGCGCAAAACGTGAAGACCAGAAAATGTCCTACGTGGGACAATTTGCTAGTCTATGATGCCGACGTGCGGGGGATTGATGACGCGCGGCGCTGTTTGTTTATCTAGCCGTCACTTTTTTTCTTATTGCGTTTTATCAAGCTATCCTTTTTACTTGTAGTGAAATGTAATGTGTGAATAAAAAAGTGTGTATGTGTGCTGCCGCTCGGCGCGGAACAGGTTTTTCTGTTGTTTTGTAAGTTTATAACATATCTATATTAGAATATAATTGTTGATGATGCTATTAAAATTGGCAATACGTCATCTTCTACAATTTTTGCTGAGGTCTGACGTCACAAGCCCCCACATTGATTTAACCAAAAGAAAAATTACGGTCAGATTTGCAATTTATTGCTGCTGTCAAATAGCCAATTATTGTAAAATTATAAGGTTTGGTTCACAGAGTACTTTATTATTGGTTTGGTTATCAAAATAATTTGTTCGATTTTAAATATTTAGCAATAGGTACACAATAATAATGAGGTAATTCCTATTTATTGCTGTTTTCCGTTAATAAATAGCTAATGCTCGATAAATCTGTTAATCCGACGAGAACTATGATAATTGATAAGAAAATGTAAAGCTTTGTGGTATTAGACGTCACACTGAAATAAGTATAGGTAAGTATTGTTGATTCATCTTTCTCGAACATGCAGCTGCCAGCGGTGTGGAGGACTTTTTAAGGGAAATTATATGTGCGGCAACAAAAGTTTTCTTTAGCACCTGCAACCTAGCGTCTTTTTTTATATGTGAGCGACGAGTTAATAGAACAGCTTCAATTATATTAATTCATCATCTTTACTATTCCAACAAAATATCAAGAAACCAGCGTCAATTTACGAGCGTAAATTAATATGACTCCGAGCTACCGATAATAGTACATTATGATATAAGTGCGGTAAGTTGATCATTACAGCTGAGGCGATATTGGTAGGACGAGCCGTAAGGCGAGTGCTATAAGAAAGCAGAGGCTGTAATTATCAAACCGCACGTATGTCATACGACGTTTTATAACACATTTGTGAGTAAATAAATAAAATCATTACATCGAAAAGGAAAAGTAAGCGGAATAATTTTTACTTTTTCACAAATTAGCGATGCGCGCGCACCAGCATCTTTTGTTTATGGCAAAGGCACAAAAAACAGCCAGTATTACTAATAAAGTAAATTAATTCTTTTGTAGTTTTATTACGGATAAATGGTTGTAATTAATTGTCAAAATTAATTAAATTAAAGAATAAAATGTTTATTTATTATATTTCATCTCCCAAATTTAATTTTAATAATAAAATGTTGACCGCTTTTCTGACATAAAAACTCTTTGCTAAGATTTAAAAAAGTACCGTTCGTTTTAGACGGAGCATCTTGATAAACCGTGCGTTTTACTTTACCATTACCGCACTAGTGCGTTTTACTTTACCATTACGCACTAGTGCGTAATAAGATACATTACGATACTGAAATAGGTGCAGTAAGAGACCTGTTACGAGCAAATGTGTTATAAATATATTTACTTCTGATTTGATAACTCAGCGACTAATGTTGTAAGTGAGCTACTTTATACAGTGTGTCCGGGCACGGGTTAGCGATATTTGAAGGGGATATTCTAGGCTCTTTTTCATCGACAAAAATGCTTTAAAAAAAATTCTTACTCCAAAACTTCGCGAATGGCAGCCATTTTAATTTTTTGATCTGTCGAACTGGGGTATGTACAATAAAATTCAAATATCTTTAAATCCAAGAGACCTACATTCATGCAAATGACTTTATTGCAAAGTTAAACGTTGAGGCTTATCAAAAACTTACGAAAGTTTTCTAAATAATATGTAAAAATAACCAAAAAACATGGGTGTTAGGGAATATTTATTGAGTGAATCTTTTACAGCAGAGTTCTAATGGAACACCATTTTAAAATCATATGTCAAACACAACAAACAAAGCAGACAGCCAGTACCCGGAGTACATGGAGGTGACATATCTTCAACACACCCCCTCAACTCATGTACGATACTATATACAAAATATAAACCTATTTATTTTCGCACACACAATCCTAATGCACTTGTTAGTAACTCGTGTCTTACGCGAGGCAAAGGTTTGGTGAGGACATCTGCCAACATGTTATCAGTTGACAAATATTCCAACGTTATAGCTTTGTTGTCACGTAGCACATCCCTTATAAAGAAATGTCTAATGTCAATGTGCTTACTTTTCGCATGATGTATACCATGATCCTCGGCAAGGCAAATAGCACTCAAATTATCAGCATGCATTCTTACCTTACAGAGTTGATTTAGACCTAGTTCTTTTAACAGGCTGTTCAAATACACAGCTTCCTTCATAGCTTCTGCCAAACTTACAAACTCAGCCTCACAAGTAGAAGTCGCAACGATGCGTTGCTTTTGTGAAGTCCACGATATGCTTGCGCCACCTAGAACGAATAAATAACCAGTAAAGGATCGTCTATCAACGACGCAGCTACCCCAATCTGCATCTGCATACCCTTGTATGCATAACCCCGTCGGTTTAAACTTCAAACCGTGAGTTATCGTACCTTTTAAGTATCGAAGAACTCGCTTCGCAGCCCTCCAATGAGTTTCCTGCGGGTTTTCTGCAAACTGCGCAAGTTTTGCCGTAGCGTTAGCGATATCAGGTCTAGTTGATACGCTTAAATACATGAGCGCTCCAATTAGTTCTCTATATGGAAATTGTTTCCCTTCTATTACTTCTTTCTCGCTAATAACAGGATTTCCAATTTCCATTGGAGTCCGGACAGGATTGCAACTATCCATAGTAAATTTCTTCAAAATATCTTTTATATACTTCTCTTGTGACAAGAAATATTCATTGCCGCTTTTCTTTATATCTATCCCGAGACAGAAAGTTGCTTGACCAAAGTCTTTAAGTTCAAACCTCCTCGCCAATTCCTGCTTGAATTTATCTATATACAGTCTCTTTTGTGATGCGATCAATACGTCATCTACATAAACCACAACAAAAAGATCTGATCCATCTTTATTGTGCTTGTGATACAAACAAGGTTCATTTATCGTAGGTCTCAATCCCATTTCTCTCAGCTTCTCGTCCAGTTTAATATTCCACTGTCGTCCAGCTTGTTTGAGACCATAAAGAGACTTCTTTAGACGACAGGTGTCACCACCTGCTTTCATATCTTCAAGCATTTTTGCAGCTTTCTTGCCTACTGTAGAATTAACGCCATCTATATTTTTCAGTTTCTCTAAACCTTCTCTCAGTAGTTCTGGGATCTTCATATAGATATCTTCGTTCAGATCACCGTTTAAATATGCGGTATTTATATCTATTTGATCAATGTCCATGCCCATTTCGACAGCTAAGGCGACCAACAAACGTACAGTTGCAATCCTCGCAACTGGGGCGAATGTCTTATTGTAATCTAGGCCATGTTGCTGACTGTATCCTTTTGCTACCAGTCTGGCCTTCTTCTTCTCAGTCTTGTCAATATTTAGCTTTGTCGTCAGCACGTATCGACATCCTACGATATTACGATCTGAAGGTTTCTTCACAATTTCCCACGTGTCATTACTTACTAGACTTCTTATTTCTGAAAGAATCGCTTCCTCCCATTTGACCTTTTCGTCAGATGCCAAAGCTTCCTTTAACGTGGTTTCAATAGCTCCAGCAAAATTTTCACTATCAACGTATTCTTCCGTCGATGACTCATTGTCGCTACTTATCTCAACCATGTTGTAGATTTTACGAGGTCGGCCAATATGTCCTCTCTGAATCCTTGGCCTTCCAGGACCTCTTTTTAAAGTAACGTTTCCATCATCGTTTCCAATAGATTCTGTATTCTCTGTACTTTCATCGAACACTGACACAATCGGTTGAATAACTGATGGAATTTCTTCTCTTGAAGGTTCATCACTAAATGGTATATCAGACTGTTCTTTGGCTTGTCCTTCTATTTCAACAGTTTTTCTCACAATACTCTTTTCACATTGTGGTTTATTTAGTGATTCATTTGAGACCTTACACTCAATTTCAGTTGGTTTACCTTCCTGAAATTTTACATCTCTCGACACTACGATTTTTCTACTCTCTGGTATCCATATTTTATAGCCTTTAGCATCAGCTGGATAACCGACGAATATGCCGAGTGAACTTCGTGCTGCAAACTTATCCTTACCTGGTTCCTTTTCTAAGACGTGTACTTTCGTGCCAAAAGTTTTTAAATATTTGACATTCACAGGTCTCTCAAACCATTTTTCGTATGGAATTTCACCATTTAGACTACTAGTTGGGCATCTGTTACGCAAATAGCATGCAGTAGCTACAGCTTCTGCCCAAAAACTTGGTGAAATACCTGACGATAAGATCATGCATCTTGCCATCTCAATCAATGTACGGTTCATTCGTTCAGCGATACCGTTACTCTGAGGTGAGTATGGCGTCGTAAAACGTCTCTTAATACCTTCATTTTCTAAAAACTTATCGAAAAAAATATTTTTATATTCAGTTCCGTTATCCGTATGTAAACATTTAATTTTTCTTCCTGTCAAATTTTCGACATGACATTTAAAAATTTTAAACTTTGACAAAACGTCACTTTTATTTTTCAGCATGAAGACTTCACACCAACGAGTATAGTCGTCAATAAAAGTGACAAAGTATTTATTTCCGCCATTCGATTGAACTCTCATTGGACCTACCACATCAGAGTATATTATTTGTAACTTCTCGTTACAGCGTGAACTGGATTTCACAAAAGGCAACGAAACCATTTTCCCCTTAGCACACACGTCACAATCATGCAAGTTACTATCGATCTTTAGCTGATCAATACCTGATTTCTTCAGTACTTTCATAAGATCCCTAGCATTCAGATGTCCCATACGCTCATGCCATCTATACAGATCAACATTTTCACTACATACCACAGACGCTGAAGCGTCTAGCTCCCTCAAGTAATACAAATCACCTCGCCGATCAGCGGTCAGTTTTACCTCACCCTCTTTAACTGCATAGGCTACGTCACGCTTGAAGGTGACTTCACAACCTCGTTCAGTAAGTTGCGCGATAGAAATTAAATTACTACGTAAATCGGGAACCAATAGGGTATTTTCAAATTGAATTTTACGCGTTCGATCATCATTGCATGCTAATAATTTAACTGTACCTTTACCTTGCACGGTTGTCAAAGAATCTGTGGCTAATTTTAATTTTTGACTGGCAGGGAGTATCTCAGCAAACCTTTTCGCGTCATTACACATGTGAGAAGTGCAACCACTATCAAAAATCCATTCCTGACGGCGTTTCGCATAAACAGCGATGCGGCAGTCATCTGAAACATGATTTACGGTTAAAGCTTCACAATTATTTTCATGACTAGTGCCTGACTCCACACATCGGGATTCTTGAGTCTTCCCCCTTTTCTTTGTGCAGTCCGATGCCTTATGGCCAAAATTATGACACTTAAAACATTTAAACTTAAATGTTTTTCCAGTTTTCTTCTGATGTTTGTCCAAATACATGGCGCCTTCTATTTTGTCAACTTGAGCGTTTCCTCTTGAACTATCCTCTTCGATGATTTTAATTCTTAGTTGCTCTGGCTTTGGGAGTTCGTCTCTAGATTCTATAGCACATCTAAAGTTTTCGTAACTTCCCGGAAGACTGTACAGCAACATGATCGTTAACAAATCATCGTGGATTTTTATGTCCATTTCTTCCAATTTGTCAACGGCTTCAAAAAAGGAATCAAGGTGCTCACATACCTTTTGATTTTCACTCATCCTTTGTAACATAAGCCTTTTCATTAAATTCGCTTTCTTTGCAGGTCCTCTCGACGCAAATAAGCTCTCTAATTTTAACCATACCTCTCGTGCAGTCTCCACTCTTTTTACATGACGAACTACACTCGGATCTAATGCCAATATCAACTCAGACTTCGCTTTTCTGTCAGCCTTCTCCCATGTTGATCTAGCAGCATCGGTAGTAGGTTTTGGCTTTTCTCCACTCACATATTCCCAGAAGTCATTCTTTATTAACAATGCTTCCACCTGGACCTTCCAGCTGTCGTAGTTGTCCTTCGTCAATAATTCGATACGTACATTCGAAGACATTTTTCTTCTTACGTGTACTTTACAATTGTTGAATATCAATTTCGAATTACTTTCACAACATACAACGTATTTTTCGTGATTAGCCCATAACCTTTGTTAGGGAATATTTATTGAGTGAATCTTTTACAGCAGAGTTCTAATGGAACACCATTTTAAAATCATATGTCAAACACAACAAACAAAGCAGACAGCCAGTACCCGGAGTACATGGAGGTGACATATCTTCAACAATGGGCAAACACGAAATTGTACACAAAAATTACTGAATAATTTCACATTTTTAACTCTAGCTCGATAAGTACCCCTGAATTTTGCTAGGGTTTTTGCATTAAATTAAAAGTGTTTGAGATAGGCTATAAAATGATATCAAAATTATCACTCTACGTTAAGTATCTTAGGAGTTATTCTCACTTGAACATCACCCTTCCTTAGCGCACGTACCCTAATATTACAGGTGTCGCATTCTTTGGGCGAGCTAAATCGTTCCAACGAATATTTCAGCTGGTATTATTGACCACCATAATCCATAAACTGAAATGGTAATTTTTTTTTATTTTATGAAACCACTTCTTGGAATTATTGCTGCGGGGCGAGACGGAAGGGTGATGTTCAAGTGAGAATAACTCCTAAGATACTTAACGTAGAGTGATAATTTTGATATCATTTTATAGCCTATCTCAAACACTTTTCATTTAATGCAAAAACCCTAGCAAAATTCAGGGGTACTTATCGAGCTAGAGTTAAAAATGTGAAATTATTCAGTAATTTTTGTGTACAATTTCGTGTTTGCCCATGTTTTTTGGTTATTTTTACATATTATTTAGAAAACTTTCGTAAGTTTTTGATAAGCCTCAACGTTTAACTTTGCAACAAAGTCATTTGCATGAATGTAGGTCTCTTGGATTTAAAGATATTTGAATTTTATTGAACATACCCCAGTTCGACAGATCAAAAAATTAAAATGGCTGCCATTCGCGAAGTTTTGGAGTAAGAATTTTTATTAAAGCATTTTTGTCGATGAAAAAGAGCCTAGAATATCCCCTTCAAATATCGCTAACCCGTGCCCGGACACACTGTATATTTTAGAGATTCAACATCTGTCTGCTAATAAAATCAAAATCCAGCCTCAAAATTAGCAATCAAAGTTTTTCATTCAACAACTAAATTAATAGGTAAATCATATTCTTTTTTCGTGAAAGTTTGCAACACAAGCGCGGGAGTGTACCTGACGCTCGTTGGGAATCAGAGGGGCGCGACCGGCCATTTGCACCAATGAGCGAGCTCTTTTTGTACACCAAATATACTGAATGTGCACCAAATCTTAAACTCGCTTTAGCAAGATTTCAGGGACACCCCGAAGTTCGGTTTGGTTAGGTTCCTTTAAACCTTGTACACAGAAATAGAAGCCCCGCGAAGCGGGGCTTCGTCGACCCTGCTTAGGTAGATTTTTTTTATTACACCTCGTTATGACATATTTTAATGAACATATTTTGGTGCACATTCAGTATATTTGGTGGAACACAGACAAAATTAGGTAAATAAAATGGGAATAAATTGAAGTACTTTTAAATAAATTGAAGTACTTTTAAATACCATCCATAGTCAATTACTTATGGTAACATTATAAATAGATAGGCGAATACATGAAATTATAGCTTTTATTGACCATTATTTGATGACAATATTAAGGAAATTTTATGTTCAAATAAACCATTTATTAGACGCTAAAAGTTTGTCGCTGACCTATTAATTCATTAGACAACTAAATATATTTGCAGACGAGAATGACATTTTAAAGAAGCTGCCTTAATTAGCACCCATTTTTTAATGCTTTTTACTTGATCATCCCTTACGGGATAGAGGGGGGGGAGGGCATGGCCTGGCAAACCTTACCTATATCGACTTTATGGCCAGTTCCACGCTGATTCTACCTAGACAAAGCTATTCCTACACAATTACATTTTTTTTTGTTCGATTATGGCGCACGATTCGTAGACGACTGAACATTTAAATAGCAACATGTCTTTGCTACATTTTAAACCATGCGTATGACAATAGAAATCTTTCTACAGTCTGTCATTTTGTCTATTCTTCCATCGACAAAACGTTTCTACGTTGTCATGCTACGCACGCAATCTTGATACTTTTTGTTATTCAGTTATGTACTTGAATCAGAATGGCCTATTTTTTTAAGTCGTAAACACAGAATGGTCGTAAATAAACAATTTGTCGATCTGTAGGACAGACATAGTGCCGATGACATTTTATCAAAACAATATAAAGATATCTATGATTGGATTTATTTATCTTTTTCCGACTAGTATACTTCTTCCTTCTTTGATATTATCTTTACAAACTTAATGACAGCTCAATTAAAAAACAAAAACTCTTATTAGAGAAAAAATAAAGCTGAGTTTTGTATGTTTTTCAGTTTTTTAATAGCAATATCTTTGCTGATTATTTTGTAAGCGTGTTTTCTATAAAAGTAATTGATTAGTTTCGATAATTAGACAGTAAAACACAGCATTGGACTGTTTAGGAGTCTGTCCCAGTCACATCTAGTACAACATCGTGAGAAAAAACAGTGATTTCTTTTAATTCTATTTTTTTGTGCCAATACAACGATTTTTTTGCAAAATGATCGGTGAGTTTTTTAATTTTTTTTACGTTTTTTAGTTTTTCTATAAAATTAATATTATCCATTTGCATTTTTGTCGTGTATTTTTATAGGTACTTACTTACTTTGTCCCTAAGTAGGTATTTTTGTTTTCTAAAATAGGATAACTATACCTAATTATGTTTTGCTGTATTTTTTTAAAGTATTTTTTTTTTTAATCAAAGAGTAATTTTATTAATACCTACCTATATTTTTTTTAAATAGATTCTATTTGGATAAAGCAATTCATTTTATTTTTAAATGTTTAATGTTTTTTCAAAAATACTAAGTAGCTAAACTTTAGAGGGCCAAAGCCTGCCGGGGTCGCGGGACTTACCGAATTACTGTGACCCTGGAACGTAAAGGGCTATTGAAGGACACCGTGGATTTTGGTCAGTATATACGAGTCTGACAGTCCCTCCCGCCCTGCCCTAGGTGGGAGGAATCATTTGATGATTTTACCACGATAAAAAAAGTACCTAAACTACTTACTTATTTCTCGTAAAAGATTACAATATTTTTAAAAGGCGTGAGTTTATGTGCAAGTGTTATACTTTAAACAAATAGGATACCCCAGCAAATAACAAAACACCTATTTTTAATAAAAAATAAATAGTCATATTTTTTTTTTTCGCCTCGTTGTTCTAGTAGGGACCTAATAATTATATTCGTAAAACGTGACTGCTGGATCTTTGATCTGAGCGGTCTTAATTTCATTCCCTCAGTAGGGCTGTTTTCCATACCCATGGTATGAAACAGGACATGTCAGAGATCTGTGGGGTTTCGAGAGGCGGGCGCCAGCATGCGCAGCAATCCGCATGGCACCGTAGAAGCGGGCTTTGTCGACGGGAGAATAGAAAAATAACAGCCTGTAGAACTATTTGCCCTAAGGTAGAAAAACAAATTGTTTATATTCTTCAGTCATCTATGATATCTGCTATTCTACTCGGGCAATTTTTCTTCGTTTTTTTTTATGAATAGCTTTCTCTGTTCTTAGTAAAATAGGGACAGAACTGGTCAAGAAAAATAAAGAACGATCTCGAAAATACTTAGAATAGGTAGTACCTACTGAATTTATGATGTTGCGAAATCACCTAAATTAAACGTGAATCTATGACGCTAATTAATCCTAATGATTATGGATTAGGGCGATTACAATAGAAAAACAATACACATCTTTGATACGAACATTAAATGCTATTGGTAGTTGTTAAGTCTATTCATAGCTATATTTTGTTACATACGTGTTCTTAGTTCACCTATGTACTTATAGAGGTAGGTATATTGGCGATTATCTTATACTTAATTACGTTTATAATATCGTAGGGTTGAGGCGTATATAATGTACTAAATAAATAAAAAATATTTTACGAAGTCACGAAACTAAAGCACTACTGTTATAATTTATTCTATCAACGAAAATACTCATGCTGTCAGTTTTTCATAACAAAGGTGTTTGTCAATCATTCCACAAAAAGCCTTTCTTTATTTTTCTGCACTTCAGCAGCCTTTTGCGTTCCAGAATCACGGTTATGTTTACAGAAATACCCACCTGCCTTATTTCCGCAAAAAAAGCATTTACCCATAAAAAAACCGTCCATAATTCAGCACATTTTTTTATGGGGTTTTAAAATCCTCCTCCTCAAATGATTCCTCCCGCCTTGAGTGGAGGAAAAGGAACTATCAGACTTTTACTGACTAAAAACTACCCTGTTCCTTCATGCCCTTTGCGTTCCAGAGTCAATACAATCCCGCGACCAAAGAAAACATGACATTATGACCTACTTTTAGAATCCACGATCACGCGATTACTCACGTATCAATCAATCAAAAAAATATCAACAAAGTAATAAAATCGGCCATAAAAATAACTAGATCAGTCAGTGCAAAAAGTATGTGTGTTATTCGTATTGCGTTAATCTTAATAAAGTCTGTTTTTAATTTGTCTGAAACTTTATTCGTTCAAAGGTTTATCGACCTCTTTTCGGTTGGTCCTATAGGGAAAGGAACTGTTAGTGCTTTACTAATTAGAAATCCGTTCTCCTGCGATTCCAGAGCCACGCCTCCGCCATGGGGTCCCGCGACCCCGGCCGTATAACTTTTTTCTTACGTTCTTCCGAAAGCAAGTTTAGTTGGTCCTGGCAAACATTTCTCTTTACTACTCCTGTGAATGACTAAACTCTAACATGTTGCTTCGGTTGTCCTTTGCGTTCCAGGGGCACAGTATCGTTTGGTCCTATAGGGGGCTCCGTAGTAAGTTTGTTGACACCTCCTTGAAGCGCGTGGAGCTCTAGTTCCGTCTAGAGAGGCGTTGTTCAGACGGCGAGCTACTCTTTACTCGCCGTCCGTAAGCCAGATGGGGGCGGAGCCCTGCCCAATTTTTTATCTTGGTAAAAATCATCAAAAGAGAACATCATCAAAGACCACGCATCCGCTCACTACATGATCAATCATCCATCTACTCATGACTTTTTTTTCATCGTGGTAAAATCATCAAATGACCCACCCAGGGCAGGGCGGGAGGGACTGTCAGACTCGTACTGACTAAAATCCACGGTGTTCTTCAATAGCACGTTCCAGGGTCACGGTTTCTTGATGAGACAATCCCGCGACCCCGGCAGGCTTTGGTCCTCTAACTAAGGGGGCCCCGTCAAATTGCTGACAGCTCTTTGAAGCGCTCGTGGAACACGACGCGCCGTCGACCCGGGCAAAGTCCATGATAGGACGGCGAGTCACCTTACTCACCGTCCGCATGCCCAAGTTTATCGACCTTAATAATTCTGTTATCATAATAACTAAATAATACTTTGCTCGATCCGGGAATCGAATCTAACCATAATGTTCAGCAGAAGAGCTCTCTATAGTAATAGACCAGGCTCTATACTAATAGACCAGGTACACCTCTGCCTTTCCCTTAGGGCGTAGGAGATTACAAGCGTGATGTTATGCGCAAAAGAAACCTTAAACCAGGCGCACATCCGGACATTGATACTATCAAACAACAACTTCGATAGGAAACAATAATTGATTTAGATCGAAAATTTGATTAAAGTAGGTCGAAATCTTGATTAAAATCAAACAAAGTGTGGAAATAGGAAATTCATTTATTATTATCAGCTACTTGCTATCTTTACATCGATGCACTCTCCGCCCTCTAGCTCGAGGTCTCGTGGTGTGTTTTTACCTGTAGAAAAAAAAAAAAAGGAAAATACTAAAACAACAAAAAAAAAAGACTAGTGTAAATTAATTGTTCTTGCATTAAGTACTTTTGTTTAGATGTAAAAATCATCAAATGTGTTCTTCCGCAGTGGATGGAGCAGTAAGGACTGTTCCTTTACATGTCCTTAGTGTTCCAGGACCGCGGTCGATATTGAGTCCTCAGGTCCTTAGTAGGCTAGGCGAGCGAAGAATGGCTTGTATGATTATTGTAAAACATTTTCCAGTTTTGTAGTAATTACCGAAAAATCATCACTATCAGACAATATTTTCTGCTACTTGTTGGATACATGCAATAGCGGCGCCATCTATAATTTAGAGAACATTACTGATTCAATAGTACCTCATAAGCCCTACAGATGGCGCTATAATAAATATTGTACAAAAATGGTGCTTCATAAATGCATAATTATTTTAATAATCTCGCACTGTATGTATTGTATAACGGGCATCCGTCCGGTATCAGCAACTCCACGACATATGACACGCCATCACGCCAGTTACAGGCACTTTTGAATTGTCATAGACAATCAAAGGAATATTATTAAACACTACAAAAGTTATGGTGCTACAGTCCCAGTCACAAGACATAAAAACTGTGAAAGTACCGTAGATGCCCGTTCCAAGAAGTAGATCTCTATGGAGAAGAACGTGCAAGAAACTCCATGGACACTCTTTTTAGATCGCCAGAATAATTACAGAACCTTTGTTACATCATTCATTTGAGGTGGTACATTATGTGAGAACGATGTAGCAAGTTTTTGAATAAAAGTGTCTAGAGTAACAATTAAAACAAAGACAATTCAAAAACAAAATGATCAATAATTATTAAAATAAACCGTGGCAGCTAAGAGATGACCAGTCTCAACTGACAGCGCCCGTTCACGAACATGACACATGCATCAGCACCATTCAGCTCAACCATTTTGGAGGGAGCTAAATGATCCGACACACGCGCCACCATCAGCGAGACATTTGAGTGAGCATGACACACTCTCAGTCGCCAGGGTCATTCAAGTCAACAAGAGACGTAGGTACTCAGTGAATGACAGCTCTGAAGTACATAGTACTCACACAATGTCGGCTATGAAACTATATGGGTTTTTTCATCATCCTTTCAAGTCAACCACAATCATACATTTTTGGACAGTACCAAGAACATGTGTAAATGATTCAAAGTTTTAACTTTAAACTTCTTTGATGGTGTGGTTAGGTATTGGGTTAAACGATTGGACTGCTGCACTGCATGTTGTGGACACACGCTCCGAAGGGACCCTGACCACATACCCAAACAAGCTTTGCATTGGAATCCCCAAGGGAAAAGAAAGCGTGGCCGTCCCCGTCAAACCTGGCGACGCACCGTGCTAGCGGAAGCGGCGAGCATTGGATTGACGTGGAGCGAGGTGAAGCATGAAGCTCAAGATAGATCGCGATGGAAGACATCTGTGGATGCCCTCTGCCCCATCTAGGGGACATAGGACTTTAAGTCAAAAGTCAGTCACTGCATGTTGTGGGCTTGCTTTCCTCACAGAACAAAATATATTTGTATGATTTACAAGCAGTTGTTCCAAGTCTGGCTTTTTGTGTATTATTATGCGAGTTGAGATGTTTGTCTTATGATACCCGACAAACTCCTAGTGGGTACTAAATAATAAAAAAAAAAATCTTACTTGTAATCAAATCTCCATCAAAGTAGAATTTTAACCGTTCCAACGGTGTTTCTAAGTGCTCAGCACATTTCATCATAGCCAACGCAAGTTTATCTTCAGGCTTCAGCGTGGTTTCAAATGGTTTTTTCTTGTTTTGACATTGGAATTTGATCTTAAGCCCACCATTTTCTTTTTCTCTGCTACTCCCTTGAGCTAAATGTGTCACGTTCTGGTTAACGATACCTCCGTCTATAAACTTCGCTATGCTATAATTAATTGAGTCCGGAGTATCGTCAATTTTTAAAATTCTATCATTATATGTAAATAATAACTTATCGTTGGTAACACCTTCTTTTTCAGTAAAATAATCAAATATTTGTGTTATTTTCTGATACTTTCGTATTTTGAATTTAAATATTTCCAAGTTCTGCCAGTAGACTTTAACGGACATCTCTTCGTTGTCTTCATCAAGCGGGTCCTCTTCGATGACCTCAACGTCATCTGTGGTGGTCACTCTCGTTGAGAACAACTGCTGACTATCAGATTGGTCGGGATACTCATCAGTATTTCCGACGCTGTACGTAGGATAAATTGGAGTAGTAGTCCTTGAAGAATTTGAAGGAGTGGAGTTTGAAGATTGACTGGAATCGTAACCAAACATTCGATCAAACAAAGCCCAGAGTTCTCTTCTGGTGCGACCGCGTGCTCTGGCTCTGCCTCGAGAGCCTCGGCCTCTGCCCCTGGCATTGCTTCTTCCTCTCCCTGCAATTTCTGCTGAAGACTCAAGAAGTTCTGGTTCTGATGCGGTACTAGGTTCTGTATTGGGCTCTGGAACTGGACTGGTTCTACCTGAAACACAAAAATAAAAAGACTTGACCCCATAATTTAAAAAATCCTGCCCAAGTATAGATTTATTTCAACCTGATTTGAATTTAAGCATTAATGTGATGATGAAATTAAGTATAGATCGACAAATAATGGAACACATAATGTGATACTATGGTGCCCTGCGACTTAACAATATTGTTCATTAAAACTAATTTCTGGGCCGACGTAATCAAGCGAAAAAAGTACATAGGGGGTTGACAATAAGCGTCGTATTCATGCAAAATATACTCTACCTCTAGAAGAATTTGAAGTTCTCCGTCTTGTTGCCCTTGTTTCCCGCTCAGAGGGCTCGGGAGGATCAGGAGTCGCCTTTCGTTTAGTTCCACGTCCTCGACCACGGCCGCGCGGTTTCACTTTAGAATTCCTAGCTATAATCGCGTCCAGCGAGAATTCCTCATTATCCGTACTATTTACAGTTGTATTCAAATCTTCTGTCTCGATTTCCGGAGTATTTTCTACGTTTAATGGCAATGTACCACTAGTTTTTGCAACTTCGTCGCTGTCATTTTTAGCTGGACTTTCTACTTTTTCTTTTATGAATGTGCTTTTTATCTGTTTTAGCTTTTGAGCTATATTGCCATAGCAATCGTCTTCGGACTCTGAGGAAGACATTGTTTTACATATTTTCACGAAAACCACACGAAAACATTCAGGCTCTGTAAAACACTCTCACAAATTCAAAATATTTGAAGTATGTAGTGATGTACCGTAAAGCATGTGATAGCGTCCTATCACAAATTATCGATAATTCACACAATGTCGCGCGAGCGAGCGTTCTCGCCGCGCTGCGTTTAAAATACTTAGAAAAAAAAAGGTATCCAGGCAATTAACATGCAACGCATTTAAAATACGTACGTCATATTATTATTATTGATAAGTAAAACGTTATGATTTTGATTTACAGACGGAGTTGTTGAATGACTCTGTCATTTGTTTCAGTTGAATGAGTCACTGTCAATTATTTGATTACACTATTTTCATAATAGTCACGTTTCGAATTAGATTGTGATGTGATGACAAGTGATGAAATCAAAAACTCGAAATCACTCCTGTTTGAGTGCATCCCAACGGACATTAAGAAAATACTACGAAAAAACAAAGGGAAGGAGGAGCGCGATGTTTCTGATATCATCAATCTATTTAAATCGACAGAACCTGATATTATTCCAATTTTTGTGGCAAGACAACTGGATAAATTACCGCCGATTCTGATAGATCACTTGGATTGTTCCAAATTGTTAAAAGATATGCAAGTGTTGAAAGCAGAAATTGAAGGGATAAAGTCGACCTATGCTACAAGAGACAGTATAAACAAATTAAAAACGGACATCCTTAGCGTAAACAACGATTCCCTGCCAGCGTCGGCGTTCAAAGTTAACATTAGACGTGGTGCCTGGCTGGACAGTGGTCCCATTGGACTTTCACATGACTGTCATAATCTGAGTGAAGAGTTAAATATGAGCAATAAGAGTATTGAACCCTCAAATATTCGGTCACCTTTATCGCAATATAGAGAAATGAAGGTAGCTGAGAAGGAAAAAAATACCGATCATGAATCAGCTGAGCGGCAACGGTCGGTAAATTGTGGGTTGGCGAGCGCAGGAGGCGATCGACAGTCGTCATTGCCGCGTCACAAGGCGAGTGCGGGCGCTGGCTGCGGCGCGGAGGGGGAACGCCTGCCCGTGAGTCAAGAGACGAGTGCGCAGACCGTGCTTAGCGCTGTGGTGACGTCACATGCACCGGATAGTTTACCTTTGCAGATAGCGGATCAGCTGACTACTGCTGTTAAGGACGGGCATAGCTTTGCGACGAGGTGTCATAAATTACAGAAACCTGTGTGTGTTTGCGAAACTGCTCGTAACAACGACGTCCAAAGCAGTAACAACAACGAAGGGTGGCAGAGAGTGGTACATCGTAGGAGGTCTGCGAAATATCGTTTCGTAGGCAAGTCAGGTGTAGCCAGAGATTTGGAGTGCACATTTCGAGGAGCGGACAGAAAAATTCCGATGTTTATTACAAATGTGCATAAATCGACCTTAGAAAGTGACATAATTAAACATATTTACAATAAGACTCAGGAAACTGTGTCTCTAGAGAAAATAAATATGAAATTTGAAAGGGGACACAAAGCATTCAAGTTTTTCATATCAGAGGCCAATTTATCAAAGTACATGGACGAAACTTTATGGCCTGTAGGTGTCTTATTCCGGCGTTTTGTGAACTTTAAACACAGGACAACAAACGGTGTACAGCTTACCAAGGCTGACGACGACGATCAACATAATCCTTTAAATGAATAGTGGCCTTTATCGATTTGCTACTTTTAATTGCAAGAATATAAAGCGCTCCATTGGTGACGTCAGAGATCTGTGCCGTACGTGCGACGTAGTTTGTCTTCAGGAAACTTGGCTGATGCCGCACGACATACCTTTTGTCAGCACCATCGACAGCGGTTTCGGATATACTGCGACGTCTGCGGTTGATACATCCGCGGGGATACTACGCGGGCGTCCCTATGGCGGCGTCGCGTTGTTATGGAGATATAGTGCGTTTAAACAGGTGTCAGTTTTACAGTGCAAAAACGCTCGTATTTGTGCTATTAAAATTACAACGAGTGATAGAAATGTGATCGTAATGAGTGTTTACCTACCAACTAACTCGGTTGATAACTTGCACGATTTCACTGATTGTTTGAGTGAGATAAGTGCCATTATTGACGAATATGGAATCGAATCTGTTTTTATTTTAGGTGACTTTAATGCGGATCCGGGTGAGTTGTTTTTCGGTGAACTTATAAACATTTGTAGCGACCAACAATGGTCATGTATAGATACAGATATGTTAGGGTTAGACTCGGGTACTTTTACTTTTATAAGTGATGTGCACGGGACTGGCAGCTGGCTTGACCACTGTTTAGCAACTCACTCGGCTAAGCAGACTATTGTAAATGTGAATGTTAATTATGACACTTTATGGTCTGACCATTTCCCACTTATTGTTGAGTGTAACTTAAAACTACTATCCCCTAAAGTCACATCTCAAGTAAAAATTATAAATAAAGATGTAGTTTGGGGTGTAAAAAGTGAGGAACAAGTTGTCATCTATGCCAAAGAGTGTCATGAGCGACTTAAAGTAATTGACTTCCCCTCTGAGTGTGTAAACTGTGCTGATTGTTACTGTGATGACCGTGGCCACAAGCTTGTTCTGGATACGCTTTATGCCGACATTGTAACTGCCCTCCGCGACGCGGCAGTGGCGAGTCGGGGAAGCACGCGTAAGGGCGGGGGTGGCCCTCGCATAGCCGGGTGGAACAAACACGTCAGCGAGGCTCACAGAGTGGCCAAATCTAGGTTTCTCGATTGGATGTTATGTGGTAGGCCTAAGTCAGGGTCTGTATACAAAGAAATGTGCGATAGCAGAAGAGTGTTCAAGTCCCGGTTAAAATGGTGCCAAAATCATCAGGACCAAATAAGAATGGACGCTCTGGCTGTTAAACACTGTAAGGGGGATTTCCGTAATTTCTGGAAGAGTACCAAAAAAGAAAACTTACGCCCTGGCCTTCCTGTGAGCATCGATGGTGTTAATAACCCAAGGGATATTGCGAATCTTTTTATGAACCACTTTTCGGTGAAGTCTCCTTTGGGTACAGCGTCGGGGGTGCTCAATGCTAACGTTAGCAAGCAGAAGGTGGGGACTGAGTTCCGGGCGAGGGATGTTGCTAAAGCCATAAAGCTTATCTCAAGAGGTAAGTCCCCGGGTCACGATGGCCTTAGCATTGAGCACCTACATCACGCTGGACCACATATTGCTAGGGTTTTGGCTATGTTCTACTCGCTGTGCGTGAGCCATTCCTACCTGCCAGCGGACTTCATGAAAACCGTGGTAGTGCCTGTAGTGAAGAATAAAACTGGTGACCTTACTGATAAGAGTAACTATAGGCCTATCTCTCTTGCCACTGTGACCGCTAAAGTGTTTGACTGTTTGCTTAACGCACAGTTAAATAAATCAGTAACTCTGCACGACAACCAGTTTGGGTTTCGCCCCCGGCTGTCCACGGAAAGTGCTATACTGTGCCTTAAGCATACCGTCAAATACTACATGGATCGTAAAACGCCTGTTTATGCGTGATTCCTTGATTTGTCCAAAGCCTTCGACCTCGTAGCATATGACCTGCTGTGGGACAAGCTGAAAAGCATAGATTTGCCACCGGAACTCATCAGCATGTTCCAGTATTGGTACATGCACCAGTCTAATTATGTCAGGTGGGCGGGAGCAATGTCGGATGCGTATCAGCTTCAATGTGGAGTTAGGCAGGGTGGCTTAACATCTCCTACCTTGTTTAATTTGTATATTAACGGGCTGATCGTGGCGCTCAGCAGCCAGCATGTCGGCTGTCACATTGACGGCACATGTGTCAATAATCTAAGTTATGCTGACGACATGGTGCTGATGAGCGCCTCGGTCTGCGGCTTGAGGAAGCTGTTACAGACATGCGAGGAATATGCTTGTGGTCATGGTTTACTGTATAACGTAAAAAAGAGCCAATGTATGATTTTTGAGACCGCTAAGGCAAGATGTCCGGTAAACGTACCTCCAGTCAAGCTCAATGGAGTTCCTTTAGAAAGGGTTAGCCAGTTTACGTACTTGGGACACGTCTTGACTGTCGACCTCAAGGATCACGCAGACATGGAACGGGAGCGGAGGGCGTTGTCAGTTAGAGCTAACATGATCGCTCGCAGATTTGCTCGGTGCTCTAAGGAGGTTAAGGCGGCGCTATTTAGAGCATACTGTACGTCGCTGTACTCATGCAGTCTGTGGGCACATTACTCTAGCAGAACTTACAGCGCCCTCCGCGTCCAGTACAATAATGCGTTCAGGGCGTTGATGGGGCTACCTCGATACTGCAGCGCCTCAGGCATGTTCGCAGAGGCGCGTATTGATTGTTTTCACGCGATCATGCGAAAGCGCGCCGCGTCTCTGGTGCGTAGGGTTCGGGTTAGCCCCAACAGCGTACTGGCGATGATTGCGGGGAGGCTGGACTGCCCCTTCATCCGACATTGTTCCAACAGACATGTTGCTGTACCAGTGTCGGAGAGAAGGTATTGACTGAGTTAAGTGTATTTTATTTATTTATTTTTCTGATAATGTGTTTGTTTAAATTTATTTTTATGACATTTGGTTTTTTTTATTTGATTTGATTTGATTTTAGTTTAATTTGTTAATAATGTTTTATTTCTATTTATTTTGATTTAATTTAAATTTTATTTGTTAGTTTTTATTTTATTGATTTGATTTTTATTTTACTACATTTTGTTTATTTAATTTATCTCTTTTTGGTTTTGTGTAATGGCAATGGGTGTAATTTACCTGAAATAAATGAATTTATTATTATTATTGTCACATCACTGTGCGGTTTCATTTGCACTTTCAACAATGTTTTTTACAGCTTCACACGTAATACAATATTATTATTACGATCGTGTTAATTTATCGATCAAAATATCCTGCAGTCACAGTGGCAATCCCTAGCTTAAAACGTCAGATGTAGCGTTTTGTTCTTTTACTTTTTGAAGTTGGATGAAATTACTTGATAGAAAAATGTTCTTCAAAATCATACATAATAGGTTTTAATCACATATTTTATAAAAATAAAACTTGAAGAAACTATATCTTTGTATAGTAGTAATTCATTTGCATAAAAAACAAAACTTTTCAATTTTCCCGTTTACAACCAATTTTGCAATAATAAAACGCTAGATAAGGGTGCGTACGTGATTAAAATAAATTGTACTTTCAAATTACGTTTCTTGAAATCCTTTTCATGATTCGCGCAATTTTGTTATCAGAAAGATAACTTTGGAAAATGCAAACACACATCAGACTGGTTTGTGACGTCTATCGTAAGTTCCATTTAATGGACCAGAGTTGTTGGGGAGATTCAGAAGATTTTATATTTTAAGAGTCGGAGAATTATTTGGGTAGACCACTGAGGCTCGTATTCGTGGTAACTGTTGTTAGTTGTGCGACAAAGTGTTTGTCTAGCAGTGGACGATTTTTGGTTTTGAAGGTCTGTAAGAGTAGAAAGAGTAGGTAGTTACCTACTGTTTTTTGTTAAAAAGTATTTTATTTATTTTCATAAGTGATTACCAGTCATCCACGAAACGCGAAAAAATAATTTAACTGTTGGCCATAAAATTAAATCAAACTATTTATTTTAATCTTAATTTATTATTCCATTGTAGCTATAAATTTATACATTTATGGTTAATAAAATCAAATAACAACTGATTTTTATCGATTGTAAAATGTGATTATAAACACGTAGGCCTATTTGGAAAATTAGGAACCAAAAGAATACGAGTTGGTTGCCATTTTTCTGCGCATAAGTCTTTTCGTACAGAAGGCGAGGCAACTTTCCGATACCTTACGACTTTGGTATCCAGGCGACTATCGCAATACAAATCCATAGAGGTTCGTACACACTACACAGGCACGTGTCAACGGATACCAAAGTAAGGTATCGGTGACTCCTAACAGCCGCTGTGGTAGAAGCCCACCACGGCGACAGACGTCGCTAGACGATCTCCGGCCACCGTATAGGCGCGGGCATGCGGGCGGCGAGTAATGGGCGACTCGCTGTCCGACCATGGACCATACCCGGGCGGACGGCGCGTAGTGCCACAAAGAGTGTCAGCACAATGACGGGGCCCCCTTTAGAGGGCCAAAGCCTGGGGGGGTCGTGGGACAAAACAACAACCATGACTCTGGAACGTAAAGGGCTATTGAAGGACACCGTGGATTTTAATCAGTACAAGTCTGACAGTCTCTCCTGCCCTGCCCTGGGACTCATTTGATATTTTACAACGATAAAAAAAAATGTATCGAAGACTTGCATCGCGTATGTACAGTGGCTGTGTGTGTTCCCAGAAAGTCTTGATGCCAGGCACATATTCGCACTAAAAGAATTACCGTGGTAGGTACCTACCACAAAAACTTTTAAACGTCTGTTGAACACTTTGTCTAAAAAAATGTCAGATTATGACGTTGAAATAAGGTCCGTTTTGCAGTCACACTTTTTTTAGACAAGTGTTCAACAGGTAAGTTAAGATAAGAAAAGATAAGGCAAGTTTAAGTTTTTGTAGTAATTAAGGCTGTTAATGTTTCGGGAAACTCTATCCATAATTTCTTTATTTAGTTTTCCTTATTTACTTACCTACCGTAAAAGTAGATAAATAGAAATCACGTGTATTTTTGCTATTTACACCTTTATAATCTTAAAAACAATATTGAGATAAGAATAGACCAATTTATAGATAAACATCGATGTTCTATAAATCGTACATCTAATAACTAATGTAATAAAACATTAGAAGATAACAATCTATAGACGTAGGGTTATTGATAATTCCAACGTGCTTTTGGGTTTTAAAACATCAGTATTAGTCGATTGTCGCCCATTGCTGAACGTAAAGGGACTGTCAGACACTTACTGAATAAAACCATCATTTTCCTTTACATGCCCTTTGAGTTCCATGGCCGAGGTGTCCTTTTAAGACAATCCTACGCGGTTTAACATTTAGCAGTTTTTAACATTTAGTGGAACAATTTAAATACCTCGGTCACCTGGTCTCCGCCGAGCTCAAGGATAACGCTGATATTGAAAGGGAGCGGAGGGCTCTGTCCGTGCGTGCGAATATGGTAGCCCGTAGGTTCGCACGCTGTACTGCAGACGTGAAGGTTACGCTGTTTAGAGCATTCTGCACAACCTTTTATACGTGCAGCCTATGGGAGAAATATTCGCAGGCGTCGTATGGAGCCCTCCGTGTCCAATACAATAACGCCTTCAGAAAACTGATGGGGTTGCCATGGCGTTGCAGTGCATCAGGGATGTTTGCGGCGGCTGGGGTAGACTGTTTTTACACCATAATGCGGAAACGCGCAGCATCTTTGGTCGCTCGGGTCATGGCTAGCCCTAACAGGGTTCTGAGGATTATTGCTGGCAGAGTGGATTGTCCATATATAACTCACTGCTGTCAGTTACATGTTTCTCCGTATCGTGTTGTTTACTAACACTAATTTTTAAGAACAATGTTACTAACCCCCTAATATGAGTTTATAGCTCGAAATAAAGAATTTGAATTGAATTGAATTAACGTTACTCCAGAAATTTCTACTGTATCGTGGGCGCGTTTAAAAACGTTTAGGTACCTAAACTCACTTAAACAAATAATAAAACATCATGATTGATCGAAGTCACGAAAAACCTTGTTGTATAGGTCACACAAATATTTGTAATGTGCGGGCATCGAAGCCACACTGCGCCAACCATTACTTCAAATCTTTTTCCGTTGCTTTGACTCTCGAATTTTTACGACAGCAAAAACTATTCAATAATCGCTATCGGGTAACAAAAATCCAACTACGATCGATCACATTTTAGGATTAATCTAGGAATGTTGTTTCTGTTATCTATTAAATCTACACGTAAAAACATTAGAAAATACGGATATTGGGATATCTATGAATTTGATAAGAAATAGATAATGCTAGCACATCAACCTACCTCAGTCTGTCAAATTTCTTTAATAGATTTTCAACTATATCACAATAGTAGATGGTTAATGTTAAAATTTGACAGATTCGGGTAGGTTGACCTGCTGGCAAACTATTGTTTTACAAGCCAGCAGCCTCGCTCATTCAGCCTAGCACACATTTTATTCTGTTTCTTAGTTTGTTGATAATTATAACGGCAACAGAATACATCATAATCATCATAGATTATTAAACAATGTCCAGGCCAATGATATTACCTATACCTATGTTTATGTAAAACCTCATTGGTCCAGACTACTAGTAGTCAGTGAATAGAAGCCATAAACACGGTAGAAAAATTACCCCCGTCGTTTGATTCCGACGTAAAACAAGTGAACATCTCCAAGGAAAACATTAAATGTGTGCGTGGCGCTCACTTACACATTTATAAAGAAGTGGCTTCACTAAGAACGTTACGTTTTGTTTCGAACACGGAATCTGGACATTTACCGTGGTACCACAAAAACTTTTAAACGTCTGTTGAACACTTGTCTAAAAAAATGTCAGATTATGACGTTGAAATAAGATCCGTTTTGCAGTCACACTTTTTTTAGACAAGTGTTCAACAGATGTTTAAGTTTTTGTAGTAAGGCTGTTAATAATCTAAGAATTTAAATTTCAATGTGAACAATATTTTTGATAACTAAACCCAAATATTCTTTCTCTCCCCTGCACAGCTCAACTCCTGACCACCTTCCTGCTGCTCAATGTGGCTCTCACAGCAGAGATCCCTAAGAAGAACGCCACGGAGGAGCCTATCCACAGAGCCTTTGACCCCAATGTGGACCCCAACCACCTCCGCTGTGACGCTTCAGGACATGTAAGTTTGGTGCCTTTAATTCTCACATGGAAGGAACAAGAGTGCATCAGCCAACATTTTATTGAATTCCTTTTAATGTTACCTACGCTATTTTCTGTTGCCTACGCCGCGCATATTGGTGTGGTGAACCTGACTATTGCCACAATGTCTGGCTTATTGGTGACAACTTGACTATAGCCAATTTGCCACTATGTCTGGCTTATTGGCGACAACCTGACTATTGCCACAATGTGCGGCTTATTGGCGACAACCTGACTATTGCCATTGCCACAATGTCTGGCTTATTGGCGACAACGTGACTATTGCCACAATGTGCGGCTTATTGGCGACAACTTGGCTATGCCACTTTGTCTGGTTTATTGGTGACAATGGTCCCGGATTATTATCTTTACCAGGATGTTTTACTTCCAGATATTCTTACTCCTCCCTCACTACAGTGACTGCACAAAGTTCTTTATGTGCGCGCACGGAGAGGAGGTAGAGTTTGCCTGCCCTGGAGGACTCGTCTTTGACTTCCAACTACAGGTAATTTACATACCCACTTTATTCTCCTCCTCAATTAATTATGTTAGGTTCGGCATTTTGGCTAGGCAGATGTAGTATACCTATGTTTGTATCTTTATCTTTTTTCTTTACAATATTATAAGCTACAGAACACGTTGTTTGGTTGAACGCGGTAATCTCAAAAACTGCTGCTTCGAATTCAAAAAATGTTTTTGTTTTGAATAGTCAAATTATTGAGGAAGGCCATATAACTTCATACTACGACTAAGAGGTGCTGGTGCTGGCGGGTCAATATTCAATTTTGAGGCTTCCGTTGAGGATAATGACGCCCGATACTTTTACTGCTAGTGCAACCATCCACTGACAAAAAGCAAAAATATTAATTATTTTAATTTCGTTTATGATAAATGTAATTAAAATGATTTATATTTTTGTTTTTTGTCAATGGATGGATGCACTAGTAATAAAAGTATCGGGCGTCATTATCCTCAACGGATGCCGCAACATTGAAGATTGACCCTGGTATGCAGCGGATGAAGATAATTAATAAATTACAGTTGGTAGTTGGTACTAACGGCTTAGCGTACTTTCCGAGGCACGGGGTTCAGTATGAACCTCTCAACCATCAACAGACCAACTTTGGCTAGAGCACCATGAAAATTGTCCCATTAACCACCAACCTGAGAAGCCGTTACAACCTCATCACATCTTCCTACCTTTTACTTGTTGTCATCGCAACACGTTTTTTTCTTCCATTCTCCCCTATCAGACGTCACAGTATCATTTCCTTTTTCTTTCATATCATTTCTTAGACAATCCATTCATCTTTTCTTTGGCCTTCCTCTTCCTCTCCATCCATCAACATTCATACTCATCACTCTTTTAGTCACATGAGTGTCATCCCTCCTCATCACATGTCCATACCAAGGCCGACGGTTACAACCTAACCTAATATCCTTATTAAAAACCACCAGACCTGCAACTGGGCGTCGGCCACCAAATGCCAGCTGAGAACACCTCAAGACCAGGATGAAGGCTCTGGAGACTCGGCTGACAATCTCATCGGCCTCTTCAGTGATGAGCTAGAACAGCTGCCAGTTGGTAAGTATCTTATTATTAAATAAAAGAGTATGAGTGGAGTTTCTTGCCAATTCTGCTCTAAGTTACGCTTCGGAACAGTGCCCTAACTAGACATTTATGGGCCCAGTGAGAGCTTTTTTAACTGCGCCCTGGTCTGGATAATTGTGGTCCAGGTTTGGCTATTTCTGAGCCCAATGCTTGGGCACCGTTGACACACCCATATTTTCGGCACTGCTTAGGCATAGACCTCTATAGACCTTTTTTCTCCCAGTTGAAAAGGATGTTTTCATAAAATAAAAGAGTGTGAAGTGTCCATGGAGTTTCTTCTCCATAGATCTTCGCTTTGGAATAGACAACTATAGACTCTTGTGCCTGTTGGTAAGGATCATAATGAAATAAAAGAGTGTCCATGGAGTTCTTTGCCCATTCTTTACGCATAAAGGCAATTACAGACCCTTTATGAAATGCTTTGAGTTACTATACATATATTATAATAGAGCATTTTTAAAAGAGGGCCAAAGACTGAGTGCCACGACAATTTCAACTGACAAAGCTTAGCAATAAGACAATTTCTTGCTTGCAGACACCGTAGCCAGTGTGCGACCCATCTCCCCAATAGTGGACAGACACAACGGCGTCATCAACTGTGCCAGAGCTGACGCGGCAGCGAGACAAGTGCCTTACAAGTAAGTTTCACAGTTCCATCATCAATTGTTACCGTCAAAATTACTTCTTCTGGTAATTAATGAGGCGCTCACTGCTGCCATCTGTTAAGAAAATGAAGAATAAAAAATAGCCAGTCGAATCGAATCATCAAAATCAAAGCCGAAGCCAGAAAAAAAAAACGTGCGGTTGTTTACGGGTATATATGAAAAACAAAACACGCTCGCCACGACGACGTTAGTCAGTCGAATTGCATCATTATTATCGGAGTAGCGTTGCCTTGCCTTGGCAAGCTTGGCAACCCTGAAGATCGGCCTGTACGGCTGTAATTATTTAGCCTTATTAAATCCTTTTTCTCCCTCAGGGGTGACTGCCAAAGGTATTGGAGATGCGTCGCAGGAGTGCCCCAAGTGGCCTTCTGCTCCGATGGTCTATTTTTCAATGAATATACCCAACAATGCGACTTCGAAGCCAACTCCAAATGCGTGCTGTTACAAGAAGACGAGCTGCAGAGTGAATTTATTAAGTACGAGCAATAATCGACTTTGTAGACATCCTGAGTTTAATAGCGTTTTTGACAGCAATTTGATACCTTTTAGCGTTCAGGACTTGCAATACTTTTCAGTAATGAGATTTCATTAAAATGCTCATATTACTATTTTCAATTCCATACAATCACTGATTTCAAAAGGAAGAGTACGCCCTTCTGAATATTTTACGTAAACCTTCTTTACACAAGCAAAAAGTAGCGCCATCTATGATAAATCATACAAACAACGTTGCCGTAACGTGAGTTGACCGAGTTGCTTTGGCCCGGAACTGATAGCTCGGGGACAAATAACTGGTGCCATTTTCGTTGTTTGGTTGGGCCTGTCCTTACGATATGAGTAAATGCATACAATTATTAAATATTTTTCTATAGAGCGGTAGTATCCCGTGATTACGGACCGACTTACGTGTCCTTGACCCCAGCCAAATCCAAAAATATGAAGATATCCTGTCTGTGAGGTATCAAAATAATGTCAAAACTTAATTTATTACATCTGGTAACACTAGTAAATAATACTTGCTAGTTCAAGTACACAATTTAGTGTTGCCATATCTTTCTAACCAATTCTGCAACTCTGCAGTGAGTATTATTAGTTTTAGGTGTAAGTCATTTTGCAGAGTACAGAGTTTTCTTTATTGATTCTCAGTTTTTGAAATTAATTGTATTTCGGCTGTCAACACTAATGTAAAGCGATTTGATTGGCTTCAACCAAATCAGCCAATCACACCGCAGCGCCAGAAATGACTTTGACAACTGTCAATTTTCGTGTTGATCATCATCATCATCATCATCAGCCTATAATGTTCCCACTGCTGGGACACAGGCCTCCTCTCTGTGAGAGGGAGTGGGCCATAATCCACCACGCGGGCCCAGTGCGGATTGGTAGATGTCACATGTCTTCGAATTTTTGGTTCTAGGACATGCCGGTTTCCTCACGATGTTTTCCTTCACCGTTTTGAGAGCAGTGGTGATGAAATAAATTACACAAAGTAATGCGCCTGGCGGGGTTCGAACCCACGACCTACAACTCGTAAGTCGGGACCGATACCAATGGGCCACCACTGCTCGTGCACAGTCTGTAGTCGTGTTGATCACTCGTTCGGAAACTGGGAGTTAATGATTTTTTACCTATTATGTCGACACCGGAAGTATCAATTAACGTAAGGGACATTTTGGCGAAAATGAGTTATATATATCATTGGATTCAGAATTTCGCGCTCTATCGATTGGTATTATTAAAAAAATTCTATCTTTAAAAAAATGTCCCTTACAGTACAAAAATTTTGACCGCGAAAAACGATTACTGAAAAAAAATGTGATGTAACAGTCATTCATATTTTTTCTTCTCAAAAAATTGAAGTAAGTCACCGTACTAAATAATTTACACCCTTACCTTAGTCAAAAATAAGTCGATTTAAATGACAATGTCCCTTACTTTAAATAGAATGCCCCTAACTTTAAAAACCATGTCCCTTACTGTAAATAAAATGCCTCTCACTGTAAACAATATGTCCCTTACTTTATAAAATTGTTTGACGAATTCTGAAGTTTATATGAAATGTTAGGAATCGTGACACTTACGACATAAAAAATCCGAAAAATTACCTCGAAAAATTTAAATGCAACAGAAAAGGATGAAGGGATTTGGAAAATTACGGCTATTAGACATAAAAATACATAAACTATAGCAGCACAAATCAATCTGCAGATGAAATTCATCACCATTATCATTTCGAAATATTAAAGACCACTTTTGGACATAGGCTTCCTTCACCCAAGGAGCACCACAGCGCACAATCTCCATTCTAAGTCGAAATGAGCTGAAAATAAATTACTGCAGATGAAATACGTCATACAGATATTTATTGCTTCATCTTTCACACAACCCATGCACCTTTTATTCTATCTTTTCCCCTTACGTCCTCTCTACTCGTCACTTCTACTTTATCATACTAATATCATGTTTCGCACAATTCCTATGCCTTAATTCATCGACCTTTCGTTTCCATTACATTCATTCATTCATCGACTCTGAAGAAGATAGGTATCCTCTTCAGAGCCGCTACCTACACATCATCACTTCTTGCTAGGTGGAGAAAAAGTGGTAGGTAGCAAATTCCAAGAAAACTCACATTGTTAATATAATCAAATTATAAAGCCAATTAAAGCCGCGTTGACACTGTCAGAGTGTGCTCGGACCGAGTGGGATCAAACGTGTAAGTTGCATACAAAGTGTACTCAGATAGTGGTTAATTCTGTTAAATATTTTATAGTCAACAAAGAAAAAAAAAACGGATTTTGTTTTAAATAGTATCTAAATTGTCAGAGACATGTTAATCGAAGAGTTAAGACGGGAAAAACATAAGTCTTTTATAGCAAAAGGATAGTAATCTGTGAAAAGGAGAAGAATTTGGACTATTCCTTTGATTCAGCAATCACGAAGAACATCGCACATCTAGCAATTTCCTCCGAGAAAGTGAACCTGGGTAAATCCTGCTTCATAAACATCTAAAACTATGTAGAACTACTCTGAGCCTAGTAACCGAGCTAGCTCGGAGCAGTAGCACGCGGTCCGACTCAAATCAGACTTAAATCTGCTATAGCTAGCAGTAAAACCTGAAACTGAACTCATTTACTCTTTAATCTCATTTCTATAGTGCTAAAATAGTATAAATTGTAGTAGATAATCTATTGTTACATTAAATTGCAACACTGATAAAGTCCTTTACAATAAAATTTCGTATAATTTTCTATTTCTCTTGCTGCTTACACTACGCTCGACGGATTATCTATAAAATTTCAGTAACGTAACGGTCATCTAAACATTTTTTTTTAATGTAAAGGACATGCTATTTTTGAAACTACTGGGTATTCCTAAATCTTTCGTATAAAACAAGAAAGAAGGGAAAATTCTAAGAAACTTTGCTCTGAACACCATAAAAATTGGACCCGACAGTAAAAAGTTATAGACAAAATAAAAAAATAAAAATCGTTTTTTGGCTCTCCTGAAAAGTCGTATTTTGTCCCTTACGTTAATTGATACTTCCGGTGTCGATGTTTGTAGATCTTGTAAATTATAGCAATTCTGTTAAACATGTAAAATACTGTATTTTTGTATCACGTTAAGATTGAGTATTATTTTGTATATTTAAGTTTTATTCCAGACTGTACAGTGTTAATGAATAATATGCCATCGATAAAAAGAAAAACAAAATGTTAATTAAACTATTTCGTTTTTATTCTCCCATCAAAAATAACAAAAAAAAAAATAACATCTTTTCCCCATAAAAAAATACAACTGCGTTCAGGCAAGTGGATTCAAAGTACTGGTCGTTTACCCGCATTCTATTTTCAATGGAATTCGGGCAAACGATTCGGGTCGAGTGTCTTCATATAATAAATAAGTAGGCGTTACCTACAGTTTTAAACTGATCATACGAAGAGGGCCGCGAGACCGTCTTCTGTAAAAATAACAGTGACCCTGGAACGTAAAGGGTAATAGAAGGAACAAAGTAGAATTTTCTTGGCACGTCACTGTAGATTACGGTTTTCAGGAGTTGCAGTGGTTTGGGAATAGTGTGGTGGGATTTTCCTTTCCTTTTCACTCAGGAGGTCTCATTTGATGATTAAAAATAATAATAATAAAAAAATCTTATTCTTTATTTTTTTAGTCTGTCGCTACTCTATTCCTTTTTCTTGAATAGGTCAGGTGCCGGTACGTCCACTCTCTCATAGGGGTAGTACGGATGATCCTGCCAGAAGCTGGGGAACACTACTCTATAGTCTTTGTTGAATTTACCTGAAAAACAAAGTCAGAATAAAATAAAATATATTGTTTTAAGTACCCACCTCCTAGTGGCCTACCTTGGCGTCTTTAAGAGAGTGTGGAAAAGAAACAGAACTATACTAGTCGTGTTGATTTGCAATGAAACTGAGCAATGTAAATGTTATAAAATCAATTATTCTAACGCTCTTGAGGTACTCCTCAACTTAGCCTCATAACAGGTATCAAGCCATCCAAGATCAGTGGACAACCACTGGTCAGTGACTATCAAGTTAGCCAATAGCCCTGCTGTACAATTGTACATGTAAAGTGTGGTTGACAACCGTGGTGTGGTCTTACTACAAAAAAAAAAGTTAAACATCTGTTAAACACTTGTCTTAAAAAAACTGTCAACTGCAAAACGCCAGTCACACTTTTTTTGACAAGTGTTCAACAGATGTTTAACTTTAGTGGAACGACGACGGTGATGGTTTTTATAACAATTTCGATTAAGGGATCTGTAGCCTTACCACGAGCTCTTAACGCGATCCTGTTTTAGCTGTAGGAAAGAGATGCCGCTAGATGATTTGTATAGCTCTGTCGCTTTCCCACAGCCAAAACAGGATCGTGTTAAGAACTCGTAGTAAGGCCTCTGTTTGTTTATTTCTCGATTGGGATTGCCTATGACCACTATCTCGCTTGATGGTAAGCGACGATGTGGTCGACGATGGAGCACGCTTGCCTAGAAGTAACCTGTTCACTCTTGACTTGAAGACCACAAGGTTATAGCTGTCAGCAACCAAGACTTCGAAAGGGAATTCCACTCCAACACTTACTTAGAGTCTCCATTTCTTCCTTCGTCAGTTCGAAGTCAAACACATCGATGTTTTCTTCCACTCGGTTTTTCTTCACAGACTTCGGGATCGGAACTACTCCTCTTTGTACCTGAAAATTAGTATTAAAATTGATTGAGTATTTGCGAACTTAAAGGGTTGGTAGCCTGCTCAATTCTGTCATTAACATTATTTTACATTGTGGGGTCGGAACCTAAACCCCTCCTGAATGGTAGCCATTATTGTTTTTTTTTTATCGCTTAATAAGAAACGTGTAAACTAAAAACATTTATTTATTTATTTATTATCAAAGGGACACCAACAGCTTCTGTATATAAATTAATAAATAGTTTACATATAGAAGAGTACAAGGCTTATACAGTCGCCAATAATAGGTGAACATTTTGAAATAATGTTTTCCTGCCTGATCTTGGCAGGAAGGCTTTAAAAAGAGTAATTTTTACTTAGCATGACCCAAGAATAGACAAGAGTATTTCTTTAAAATCAAGGTTTCCGTTTTTGCCCGAGTATGTATAGCAAGTCCATAAGCATAAGCGATAGAAATCTTTCTACATTATTTTCTTTCTATTCTACGGTCAACAAATCCCGTGTCTGCGGTGTAATGCTTAGCATGCCGTAGTTACTTACCAAATATCTCAACACAATCTGAGGCACAGTCTTCCCGTATTTCTTGGCGAGCTCCACAAGCGTAGGGTCATCCACTCTGGGGGCTGGGGGTCCAGATTCCTGGCTGAAGAGAGATCCGAAGGGGGTATAGGCCATTACGACAATGTCCTGGCTCTTGCAATAGTCTACCAGCCTGTTCTGGGCTAGGTTTAGATTTACCTGTGAAAGAAATTAAATCAAATGATGAAATGATATTTATTTTTGCAAGTAATACTAAAAATATCATTTCATCATCACGTAGTATTCATAATAAGGTTATTATGAACACATTTGTTTACACGTCGTCTTTTTACACTATAGATGAGTTTAGTGTTTTGTACCTGACGACTCTGAGAAGAATCAGTCGATAAAAACTCAGAGGTCACTGTCTCTTTTTCAAGAAAAAAGGTGTAGAGCAAAATAATATGACAACTATAGCAAGGAACCCATAGCTTCCGTAGACGGCGACATCGCAATAATGCGAGCAAACTTTACTTGTTTTACCGACGTCGAGTCGAGTAAATTCGGGGTCTTAAAAACTGGACTTTTAAGTTTTTACAAAAAATCTTAGCAAGCAATTGCCACTTGTTCGGACCCTATGGTTTTTGTGCTACGAGTATGTTGTCTTTTACGGCAAATTCGCGACTTTGATCTAAGCAGTGCCCGGCGTGGTGTGCCGCGTGGCGGAGCGTTGTTTAAGGCCCTTCGTACACAAGGCGACTCAAGTTTCCGATACCTTACTACTTCGGTATCCAAGCGGCTATCGCAATACAAACCCATAGAGGTTCGAACAAGCACGCGTCAATGAATACCAAAATCGTAAGGTATCGGAGACTTGCGTCGCCTAATACGAAGGGGCTAAGTCTTATATTCACGGTAGCAGCGGTTAGCATCAGCGGCCGAACTTCCACACATGCAACGCCGTCCTATGTCATGGCGTTGCTTTAAATCCCTAGTAGGTAATTCGGTTGCTATAGCCGATATGAAAACCGCGCGTTGCTGTACAGATTCGCTCAGAGAAAGAAAACAGCGCGGGTTTCACGATACGAGCGGTGTTTAGTGGCGTGCTCCAAACATTTCCAAGACAGCGGCAAGGTCATGAAGCAGCCGCTAATCGCCGTGTGAACGAAGTGGAAACATTACTCTTACCTCAACCTGCAACACGGAAGGTTTAACTTCACAGTTGGCTAGCAGTCTCTCGATCATGCTGACGTTGAAGTTGGATATGCCTATAGACTTGGCCAGGCCCAGCTTCTTGGCCTCTTCCATGGCCTTCCAGGTGTCTACATAGTCTATGTCAAAGTCAAAACCACTGTGATCTGGCTGGAAAGGAAAAAAACACAAGATTTAATTATTTGAAAAAAAAAATACAACGTGTAACGTTTTGCAAAACCTCTCGTGGGGTAACTCAGCCCATATATACTGAATAATGTTTGCTCTTAGATTATTGGAAATTCACAAAAAAAAAAAAAATTTCATATCATACTGATGGGCCCGATCAATTTCTCATTTTGACATGACATTTTGACAACCAAATTTTTTTTTGCGAATTTCAAAAGAATAAAAAAAGAATTTCAAAGATCTGTTGAAAGCTTGTCTAAAAAAAAGTGTAAATGCAAAACGACCCCTATATCAACGTCAAATGTCGTTTTGAAGTTGTCAGTTTTTTTTAGACAAGTGTTCAACAGATGTTTATCTTTCTTGTGGTAAGACGGATATTTTTTTTATTTATTTAATTAAATAAACACAATAAAGGGTAAGAATAGTATTGCAAAGGTTATTTATTTTTCTGTGCGGATTTTTGTGTAAGTTGCTTACTTTAATAAATATTGTGCAATTAGCACCTGCATTAAATCAATCACGCAAAACACCGCCATTTTAGATTTAGGGCTGGTTTTTCAATAGTCAGATAACCGTTAACTGAGGAGTAAAAATGGCGGTTTGACAGCTTATCTATGAAAAATAGGTCATACCGTTATTTTTATTCCTCAGGTAACGGTTAACTGACTATTGAAAAACCAGCCCTTAGAATAATAATTATCAAAGTTCAAATAAGTTTCGAATCAGATTCTAAATTCAAACGATGATCGAAGTTCAAACGTGAGCCTCATGAGGATGTTGTCACAGACTACTTAGAGGATGTTGTTCGGAGAAATAATAATAAAAAAAAAAACATAATTATATAGATAGATGATTATCTTTTTAATTAAATTATCGTTCGAAAACGATTGAATATTGCGCGGGTTTTTTTGATGATTTGCATTTTATCAAAAGTTAAGGAAAAAAGTCTATTAATTTTCTAATAGACTTTTTTCCTTAACTTTTGATAAAATGCAAATTAAATTGTTATCGGCAAATCTATAATCTTGGAACACAATCTTTAACATTTTTTTAATTGTATTAGGCATGTTACAAGTAGATCGTGTCTGGATAACTGTTGTAAATTCGAGAAATAGGTATGATAATGTGACGTCTCACATAAAAGTGTCAACAAAACGTGACTTTTAAACGACAACACGAGCCTATTGCATGTTTTGTGTTTTTTTTATCGTGGTACAATCATAAAATGAGTCCTCTCACCAGGGCCGCGCCGACCCCTGGCAGCGCCTGTGTGCAAATCCTGCTTTGACGCGCCTCTTTCTTGGTCGCGTTTTGACCTTATTTACGGAAAAATTATATTTTCTCCAGTTTTATTTAAAAATAGTTGTTGACCGCAGACAACTAATATTTTAAATATTTTCCCTAATATTTGATTTTATAATTTAAACATGTATATTTTTTATCGTTGCCCCAAACTTAATCATGGGTGCAATAATAGAAATTCACATACACAAACACCCAGACCCGAAACAATTACTTGCAGAGCACACTATTTGTTCCTTGCGGGAATCGAACCCCTGACACGGCAGCGCAGCAGCCGATCGCTCGCTCAGCCACTGCGCCAACCGTGTCGGCTATATTAAATATTGCTCGTATAATAATTTATGATAACAGCTTCATTTTTCTATTATTTAAAACGCAGAAGCATGGCTCGAAATCCTTTTTCAAAATATCTTATTTAAAACGTTTAGAACAGTTCTTTGCACCTAATATTGTTCGGAACGAAAACGAAATGGGAACGTTTAAATGAAATGAGAAAGACCGGTTAAAAAAAAACCGTTTAAAAAAACCAATTAAAACAAATTCTTTTCATTATTTAACATTACTCGAAAAAACCGGCGAAAGAAATCATGCCACAACAAGGGCGTGTAACATCGACAAAATCTGTGCAATATTAAAATTTGTACCTACATCTTGAAGCCAAAAAAATGGTTAAATCGGATAAAACGTTTTATTAACCAAGAACGATAAAATATTTTTCTTCTTCTAAACCGTTTTATTTTACGTTCCGTTTGAACGTAACCTCAACAAATAAGACATTTTTAAGACGAAAACGTTTCGAAAAATAAACCGTTTTCCGAGCCGTGCGCAGAAAACGGTTATTGCAGTGGCTGAGCGATTGCCTTGCTGCGCAGCGTGTCGCGGGTTCGATTACCGCATGAGACAAATATTCGTAAGTGCAAACTACAAATAGTTGTTCCGGGTCTGGGTGTTTGTAAACGCACCCACAACATAAGAGAAATTCCTAATGTTTTTAACGTTCTCTTGAAAAAAAAAAAAGAAACGTCAGTTTTTTCGTAACATATAGAATAGGAAATTAAATAAAATTATACATACCCGCTGCTTAGAGCACTATTTGATTCAGTTTTAACACCCTCATCGGTTCTGTTAAATACCTATTGTATCGATAATTATGTTAGAAGTTAAAATTATTTTAAACATCATAAAGCACGGGACGTTCATTCAATGCGCACCTAGCACCCACTTTGGATAAAATGTTGCTAATTATTGTTTATAATTATTATGTCTCTGTTTAAAATCGTGGACTCGCCGCCGCTGTCTCCGGGACGCATCAAGTTTCTTTAATATAAACTCATGATCCACAGATCGGTTTTATCTATTGTATTGACTGCGGCGCTTCTTTTGATTTTAAAACGCAGACGCAGCGCTTCAAGTTCGTGTAAACTTATACCCGAAGTATAAACAGTGGGTCAATTCAAATAGTACTTATGTCTTGGGAGACTTGTATCTATGTACTTACTTATCGAAACTGAGGTTTAATGAATTTTCTATGAAAAAATAATTTCATTAAATTTTCTTTGGCATTTCGTCAGGCGCCTCTATACCCCTGGCGCCTGTGTGCGCCGCACACATCGCACACAGGGGCGGCGCGGCCCTGCCTCTCACCCAGTGCAGGGCAGGAGGGACTGTGAGACTTGTAGGTACTGACTAAAATCCACGGTGTCCTTCTATAGCCCTTAACTTCTGGGGTCACGGTAGCTCGTTAGTCCCGCGACCCCGGCTGGCTTTGGCTCTCTAAGGAGGCCCCATCATTAGTGCGTGGTACCTAGTTCCTACTTTTGCGCTTCTTAGGGTTGCCATTCCGTCCGGGTTTAACCGGATTTGTCTTAGTTTAGAGGACATCCGGTTTGGCCGTCCGCGACACACACAAACTTCACCGTTCCCCCCACCCCTTCCGACGCAGTTGCCACGGTGCGCACTTCGACTCATGTCAAGTCATGTCTGGGTTTTGGACTCTAAAATCCAGGGTTTTCACGCGTCCTGGTTATCAAATTTTAAAGATGGCAATTCTACTCTTAATAAAAGTGAAATATCATTTTGACATTTACAGTTTTTTTTAGACAAGTGTTCAACAGATGTTTATACTTATATTTATTGTAGTAAGACAAGACAGCTAGTTTTTCTGTCTTCAATAAAGCAAAACCAGAGTTAGAGATGGATTATAATAATTTTATTGATATCTCTAGTAAGACAAAAGAAGAGATAGATGTAAAAATATTTCTTCAATCTCTGTTAGGGCAAATCGAGAGATATTTAGAATATTGTAAACGGCCTGAGAATTATTTTTACTTTAAAATAAATGAGTTCTTTCGGTACATCCACACCGCAGTTACTTTTTGTAGCTCAACGTTTCCAAATGTTACTACGTAACATCCGTTACTAAGTGTTATATAATGTTACTAAGTGTTGACGTGTTACTGTAAGTCGAGTAACGTTGCTCGACAATCGGTAACAATGTTACCCCCTGCATCCACAACGCAGTAACAAAATGCAACATGGTAACATTCGGTAACTTTTATGGCTTATTGTTACGCCAACAATTTGTTGTCGGATGTTACTGCGGTGTGGATGCACGGGTAAGTAATAATCAACAAATAGTTGAGTCACAAAAGTTACCGAATGTTACTGAATGTTACCGTGTTGCCTTTTGTTCCTCCAGAAATGTTACCGGCGGTGTGGATGCACCGTTTTGTGCGCTCACTTAGATGAAGTGAGCTAGCAAAACTAGGTACGCAAAAGCTATATAATTACAAACCTTAAAAGTGACTGGAGAATGTATGAGGTACAGGTCCACATAGCTCATGTTCAGTCGACTGAGAGAGTTCCTCAAGGAAGATAGCACATCTCGAGCCTCGTGAGATGGAAGCTGAAAAACAAGATACGAGTCATCATCTGCCTGCCTTTTCCTAGCAATATTTGGGTCGGCTTCCAGTCGAACCAGATGCAGCTGAATATCAGTCTTTACGTGGAGCGACTGCCTATCGGACCTCCACAACCCAGTAACTGGGTAATACGATACCCCATGGTAAGACTGGTTGTCAGACTTAAGAGCTTCTGAATAACATTAAAGACTTTTTTTTTTTTATTGGGACAAACCCACCACACTATTCCCAAACCACTGCAACTCCTGAAAGCCAGAATCAGCAGTGGCAACCACCAGAAAAGCGCCGAGACAATGAAGTCTCGACGTGTCCCGGAGAATGAATTTACCTGTCTTGGATCCTGCACGAAATTAATCAGAAAAGAATAGTGGAGGAGTAGGAAAAATATGTTTCCACTTCCCTCCATGCAAGCAGGAGACAGAACAAAACAAGGCCAATAGGCACAAAGGGACATTACAACTGGGAGAAGCCCAGTTGCCTAGCACCACGGGTAAAAATGACTACTAATATTAATGGGTCCTAAATTGTGAGCTGCTATATTTGATTCCAATAATAGGTATGGCAAAAACGCTTGAACGCACGGAAGTTTGTTCGAGTTTCGACAAGGTCCGTATAATAAATGACTCCAGAGTCCAGATGTAGTCTGAACAGCATCCAACATAATATTGCGTTCGTTTTGCCAAAGAATACACTCCCAAAGAATATGATGTGCTGATTGTTCATATTCACAGTCAGGTGTCGAACATTGACAAAAAGGCGAGGGAACAAGCTTGAAGGAAAACAATTTACTTTTAAAGTTACCATGTCCGGTGAGAAATTGGGCAACACAGTGATCCACCTCCAGCCACGTCCTAGCCAGCCGCTCACGAACGGATGGAAAGAACTGGTAGAGGTGTCGTCCCTTGATAGAATTATCCCACCTATTTTGCCATTCGGATAAAAGATCCTCCCAGACGTCGCTCTGGGGTTTGAATAATCGAGATATTTTATCACGGTCACGTTGCGGTAGAAAATCAGCGTCAGTGGTCTCCCGTGCGGAAAAGTACATTGCAGCGCGTCGTTGCACTTCAAGATCTACTGGTAGAACACCAGCAAGCACCGGTAAAGCTTCAGTACTGACGGTCCATACGCTTTACATAAGAATAACAAAGCCAAGCGCTGACTTTGAAGCAATTTACGTCGTGCCGCACCTATGGTGGCTCTATCGGCCCAAACAGGTGCCCCGTAGCACACACAGCCCAAGTAAGTAGCCCCATAAATAGTTTTTAAGGTTAAAAATGACAAACCCCAAGTAGATATAAATATTCTCGTTAGGGCATAAAAGTTATTTTTAGCTTTTTCACCAACCGTTTTTATTTCTATGAATGTGAAATTCCTCTCTAAGACTAAACCAAGATAGCACACCGATTGTTTTCTCTTAACGGGAACATTATTGAATTTAATACTAGGCCACGATTTAAGGTCACCCTTTAAAATGAGTTGATAGGTTTTTTGTGGTGCAAAGGTCAGGCGGTTTCGATCGCCCCACTGAGATATTAATCGTAGGCAAGTGTCAGCCAAATTCTCGAGTCCAGCACGAGTACTCGACTGAATGAGCAGAAGGCCATCGTCCGCATAACCAGTTAAAGAACAACCACTTGGAAGAGATAACCGAACCTTGAGGACAGCCCATGGTAAGAGGTTTCGATACGGAATGATGTCCGAGTTTAAGTTTAGCGGATCCATTAGAAAAGTACGAATAAAGAAGATTAAATATATTTTTATAGCAACCACGAGCTTTTATCTTATGTAGTAACATTAACGACTGTCAAAGATCTACAAATGACAGCCAGGACCAACGGCTTTACGTGCTTTCCGAGGCACGGAGGAAAACTCGCTATGACAGATGGTCACCCATCCACAGACCAACCTCGACAAGCGCGGCTTAACCCGGAAGATCGGCCAGTGCGGCTGTAATTATTTAGCCACGAGCTCCTCGAAAAACAAGATACGTGTATTATTACATTATAATGAATAATAATAATAAATACGATCTTACGCGCGCGCGAGGTCAGTGCGGACGTGTTTTTTGTTAATTTATTTTACCCAATTTCTTTTGGAGTAATAATGTACGCTATAATGGCTCTTAGTGTGAAACAATAACAAGTACAATTAGGACTAAAGTGCAGTGAAACAGTTGAGTTGTGAACGCGATATCGCGGAGTTCGCGTAAGCCGAGGTGGCCGCGGAGGTGCGCGGAGTGCAATTGTCAGTTATTTTGAATTTCATTTCTCAATGACCAAAACAATGCCTAGCTGCGGGGCTTGTGGCTCAATAATAACGGATCACTTCATGGAATGCTCTAATGGAAAGTGTAAGAAACTTTATGATATAGCCTGCCTTGAAGTTACTATAGATGCATTCAAGTCTTATACAGAGGAATACAAATTATCTTGGGTGTGTCCAGAGTGTATCTGCTTAATGCCTAAAAGAGGGAACACGGAAACCCCGCTCATCGTTAAGACTGTTGCATTTAGTACTGCCACCACCACCACACCTGTGAATAACATAAATACTCAGCGAGGTAGTCAGGCTAGTTTTTCACCTACAATGAGTTCGGATTCAATGCTGCTTGAGGAAATAAGGGAATTTCGAGCTGAAATGACAGCCCGTATGAACAGCCAGGCTGAAGCGATAACTCTCTTGTTGAATCAATTCAGCCAAACACGATCTGATTTGGATAATATAACAAAACTGATGAGGGTTCTAGAAGGAAAAGTTTGTACTAAACAAACTGAAGACATTGTAAGCTATACAGTTGATAAATCACCTTCTACTACATCTGCTGAAGTAGTTTGTCAACAAAACGGTTTTAATAATCAGAAAATACAGAAATCGTCTAAAAATGTCACCACCAACACACAAAAAGTAAATAAAGGTGGGGCCACGAAGACCGCTGCGTTACCCATACCTATACCGGTAACGGAATCGACCATTGTCACTACGCCGTCAACAAGCACATTACACGAACAAACGAATGATGACGAAGATGATACTGGAACGGGTTGGACTACAGTTAATAGGAAAAAAAATACTAGACCACTCAATAATGTAGCAGTAGGAACTAATAAAGAGCTGAAGGCCATTCAAGCAATGGAACGAAAAAAACACTTGCATGTGTGGCGATTGCATCCTGAGACTACCATTGAAGCTATAACTGATCATGTAAAAAGTGTTTGTGGCCCGGATGTGCAAATAAAAGTTGATAAAGTTAATCATAAAACTAAACGAGACTATTCGTCATTTATAATAGGAGTGCCTGAAATCTGGTTCCAGAAATTGCATCAACCAGAAATTTGGCCCATTAATGCTGAATTTAACGAGTGGATTTGGTTTCGAAAATCCACCAATAAAAGATCAAATTAACACCATTGATCTATATTACCAAAATGTAAGAGGTCTTAGAACAAAGCTGAACGAATTCAAAAATGGCTTAGAATTTATGGATGCAGATCTATACGCAATCACGGAATCCGGTTGCAACCCTTCCATACATGACCCGGAACTAATACCGCCGGGATATCAAATACTTCGCTGTGACCGAGCGGATGGTCGGAAACAGGGAGGAGCGCTTTTAGTGGCCACACACCGGTTGGAGCTGCGACAACTGTGCGTGAGTGATGTTTCCTTAGATACCTGCGTTTTCGAATTAGTCAATGCGATGGTTTACTTAAATAAACGATTTTTATTTTTGTGCTCAGTGATATATATTCCGCCTGGTAGTTCTGAGAATGACTATATGGTTCTGTTTAGCATTATAGAGAAATTGTGTACTAAATGTAGGCAAATAATTGTGTTAGGCGATTTTAATCTTTATTCGTGTCCCATAAATGTGAGGACTTATTATGAATATTTTTTGACATATTGCGGATTCACCCAAAACAATAATGTACCTAATTGTTTAAATAGACAACTGGATTTGATATTAAGTTCGGGTCTTGGCGAGGTGTCAGTGGTGATGGCGGATGGTTCGCTTGTGCCCGTGGACGCGCATCACCCGCCGCTCGCGGCGAGCGTGCGGCTCGCGGGCGCGAGCGCCCCGCTCCACGCGTCCTCCGCCGCCGGCGCCGTAGGCGCTCGCGCTGCAACTCGTCCGCGTTGGAACTTTTATAAAGCGAATTATGAATTACTCTATTCTAAGGTAGCATCTATTGATTGGTCCGACATGTTTGAGCAGAGCGAAGTGGAAGATATTTTAAACATTTTTTATGATAAATTAAATAATATTTTCGATGAAAGTGTTCCTAGGAAAACATTTACCGTCAAAGAGCGATATATTTACCCCAAATGGTACACCAGAGATATAATAAAAAACTTAAAAATTAAAGCAACACTGCATAAGAAATATAAAACCACGAAGTTAAATAGTGATTACATAGAATATTCGAAATTAAGAGCACATATTAAAAAATCTATAGAAATTGCACACAAACAACATCAAAATAAGATCCAGTGTCAATTTGCAAAAGACCCTAAGTCATTTTGGCATTACGTACGGTCGCAGAAAACTTCAACGAGTAGACAGAGCATTATACAGGACGGTCAGTATCTGTCGGACGAGGAGTGTGCGGACCAGTTCGCGACTTATTTTGCGTCGGTGTATAGTAAGACGCCGCCAAGACTGGACCCGCAAGCGGCGGCGGTGGAAGCGGGAAATAGTGGAAGTGCATGTGTGCAAATCAATAATCTTAGTCTTAAAGACGTTAGAAGCGCACTCGACCGCCTCAAGCCTAAGCGTTCTGCGGGTCCGGATGGTATACCAGCTTTTCTGTTTAAGGACTGTGGTAGGGTACTCGCGGAACCGTTACTTTATATATTTAACGTCTGTCTTCATTCTGCGGAGTTTCCAGCTCGGTGGAAGACTACGCGAGTCATTCCAGTGCCCAAAGGCAAGGCGGGAGCGGACATCAGTGGGTATAGGCCGGTGGCGGTGTTGTCGACTCCGGCAAAGGTGTTCGAGTCTGCCATCCAGCGCTGTATGCAAGGGCAAGTGCGCGGACAGTTATCGGATGCGCAGCACGGATTCCGGCCGGGGCGTAGCACTGCTACCAACCTCGTTGATTTCATGGGACAAGTGGTGCCGGCAGTAGATGCTGGGGTGCAGGTGGATGCAGCTTATTTTGACTTCAGAAAAGCCTTTGACACCGTGGACAATGACATCTTGCTGCGGAAGCTTGCAGAAGTTGGATGTACCCCTCATCTATTAAAGTTTTTCGCCAGTTACATGCAAGGCAGACAGCAGTATGTAGACTGCAACGGATGTGAATCTGACTTATACTACACTTGGTCAGGTGTAAGTCAGGGCAGCAATTTGGGGCCTCTAGAATTCATAATAATGATAAACAATTTACCGGAAGTCGTAAGACATGGCTCTTGTTTATTATTTGCAGATGACCTCAAGTTGCTGCTCGAGATTAGGTCCGAGTCAGACTGCAGGCGCCTACAGGAAGATATAGATCGTATAGTACAATGGAGTCATGAAAACAAACTTTACTTCAATGTGTCCAAGTGCTCGTTGATGAGCTTCACCCGTGCTCGTACACCTCTGCTCTATGAGTACGTGGTGGACGCGGCACCAATGCAAAGAGTCACGGAGGTGCGAGACTTGGGTGTTTCCATGACTCCCGATCTATCATTCCGTGAACATGTAACCAAGATCTGTAAGAAGGCGTACAGAAACTTAGGATTTGTTCTGAGACAGACACACAGCTTCACAAACATCACAGCAGTCAGGGTCCTGTATGACGCACTAGTCAGGAGTCATCTGGAACATAGTGCGGTTATATGGGATCCACATGAAGCTAAGTACTCGGTGATGTTGGAGCGCGTTCAGAACAAATTCACGCGCCATTTGTACAAGAAATTATATGGGGTATATCCTTTTTACCCGCTGATGTATCCCACTTTGTTTGTCCTGGGCATGGTTGGCTATAACCAACTGCATGTACGACGGGAGTTTGCGCTGGTCGTCTACTTGGTGAGGGTGCTTCGTGGAGTAGAGAGTAACCAGGGCGTGTTGCAGCGCTTGAGTCTGTGTGTACCGGACCGCTACGTGTGGAGGCGGCGCAGCCCGCCACTGCTACTGGCACCTACAGCCAGAACTAACTTGCTTGCCAAGGCACCCCTCACCAGAGCTATCCGTACCATCAACATCCTGCAAAAGCAGATCGATGTGTTTACATGTTCTTTGGGTGAATTCGCAAGGCTATTATTATTTATTTTATGCTACAAGCAAAATAATTTGTAATTTGTGTGTATAAATATATTAATGTGTTATAGTAGTGTATTCGTTAAGATTTATAATTATTTATGTAAGTACTTTGTTATAAAATGATATTGTACCATATTTTGTGTTTTTAATTTAATTGAATGTTGCAATATTTATATATATTTTTAAACTTATTTTAGTGTTTTCGACTGTTATTGTATTGTATAAAGTTTGTGTTAGTTTAAGTTTAGTTAAGGTCTTATTTATCGCATTAGGGTAAACCCTGTAAGGATAGAATAAGTTTTTTGATGAAAATAAATAAATAAAAAATAATGAAAAGAATCTAACGAAAAAGTACTCATCAAGAAACATCAATCACCTAAGTTGAGTGCGGCACTGCTAGCAGTGCGCGTACTAAGCTGGTACCTATCGCGTTCTGAGGCCTTACCACGGATCAAGTTTAAGCTGTGGGAAAGAGATGGCGCTAGACGACTTTTATAGCTCTGTCTCTTTCCCACAGCCTAAACTGGATCGCGTTCCCACAGCCTAAAATGTTCGTTACACCTTACACCATTGATGAATGATCATCGATCATCGCACATCAAAATCCCACGCAAATATACTTACAAAACAAATTGAATAATGTTCATGGGAACTAGTGCCTTGTAATTTTATTATTTGATATCGAGATAAATAAATTTTAATTTTACTAAAACTTTGCTTCATAATCTGCCTGCCTGTTTCCAACCTTAACCTCTGTAAGCCTAGCATGACCAATTTTTATCTGTTTTCTACCAAAAAATAGACTTATAATAATAATAATAATAATTTATTTTATTTGGGACAACATAGGAACCATTTTTGTTAGTACACACCTTAGACACTAAAACTTATAAACTAGGATTAGTAATAATAAATATAAGAGTAACATTTCATCAACAACTAGTGAGTCATGTACTTACGAGGCATTTCATATGGACAATGAATCCGCATGAAATGTCTCAGCACAGGAGCACTCAGGTCCTCAGCCACTACTTTCAGGATACTGTTGCTACTCCCTCGAATTCTCCTCACAAGCGATGCCACCTTTTTCCTAATGACAGCATGGAAGCCATCTGTATTTGACTGGGCAAACATCCCCGAGGCACTACAGAAACGAGGGAGTTTCAACATCATCCTGAAAACATTATTATATTGGACGCGCAAGGCGCTTAGCGTCCCCCGTGAGCAATTGAACCACAGACTTCCCGTGTACAGGCCTTGACAATATGCCTTAAATAAGGTTATTTTGACCTGATCGGTACAACGAGAAAATCTGCGCGCCAACATGTTTCCACGGACCGCCAACGCCCTGCGTTCCCTCTCCACGTCTTCATCGTCTTTAAGGTCATCGACAAGTATATGGCCCAGATATTTAAACCTATTCACCTGCTTTATAGTGGCGCCGTTCAGCGAAATTGAAGGGATGGTTTCAGGGCACTTGCCGGCGGCCTTGAAGACCATGAACTCGGTTTTCCTTATATTATAAATAAGACCATGTGATGCGGCGTATTTTTCGCAAACCTTCAGCATCTCCCTGATTGACCTCGCAGTCGGGCCCAGCAACACCATATCGTCCGCGTAGCTGATGTTGTTCACACAAACACCCCCCACCCGGCAGCCGACACGCATGTCGCTGAGCTCGACTATGAGGTCATTTACATACAAGTTAAACAGTTTTGGAGAGGACAACCCCCCCTGTCTCACTCCGCACTCCAACCTGTATGACTCTGAGAAGCAGTTTGACCACCTAACACAATTTGTCTGATTTGCGTACCAATATTGAAATATTTTCAACAGTTCTGCCGGCATACCCCTGTCCTCCATCTTTCTCCAAAGCACTTCATACGAAACGAGATCGAAGGCCTTGGAGAGATCCAAAAAACAGGCGTAAACCGGGGTCTTCCGTTCAGTATAGTATTGGACAGTGTGCTTGAGAGCCAGAATTGCGCTTTCAGTTGATAGTCCAGGTCTAAATCCGAACTGTGCGTCATGTATATTTATGTAATTATCCAGACAGGACTCAAGCACACTATCCAACAACTTTGCTACAGTTGTCGCGAGAGAGATCGGGCGATAGTTTCCCTTGTCCGAGATGTCTCCTGTCCTGTTCTTCACTATGGGCACCACTGTCGTTTTCATCAAATCGTCCGGTAAATATGAATGACTAATACACATATTGAAGAACATAGACAGGACCCTCGGCACGTGAACACCAGCATATTTAAAATGCTCAATACTGAGCCCATCGTGGCCAGGCGATTTACCTCTACGCATACCTTTTATCACTTCCTTCAATTGCTTTGTTGTGAATTTAAGTAAAGGTTCCTTGCCCGCCACGACGGGCTCACCATCTGGCTTAGTGGTCAAAGGACTCAGAGGAGAACGTACTTTAAAGTGCTCCATGAACAACTTAGCTATCTCCTCCGGGTCGCTTCGGCCATCAACATTCGCAGAGAGGCCAGGCTTAACATCAAGCCTACTGGTGGATTTCCAAAATTTAGTAAAATCTTTTTCAGCTCTTTGCTTAGCTATTACGTCCATTTTAATTTGATCCTGGTGTTTCTGACACCATTTCAGCCGACCTTTAAAGATTTTCCGTGACTCGTACATCTGGTCGTAAGCGGGACCAGTACAAGGTCTACCCAGAACTATCCAGTCTTGATATTTCAGTCTAGCCTCCCGATGCGCTTCCTTAACATGATCGTTGCAGCTTATGACATGACAGTAGAAATCTTTCTACAGTCTGTCATTTTGTCTATTCTTCCTGAGATTTTTCCTCATTTCTCTTTTATTTCAGAATTAAGCCCTTCGCGAAGGGCTTAATTCTGTACGAAGCTTCGTACAGAACGACACGCAAGTATCCAATACCTTAGGTACGACTTTGATATTCAGTTGTAGACTTGTGTCTATCGTAGAGAAGAAACATTTCTTCTCTACGTGTACTCATCGCCCTGCTTACGATGATTTTGTCGGTTCACAGATGTCGGAGCAGGTGATTATCGCAATGCAAATCCATAGAGGTCCGTACACAGGCACGCGTCAATAGATATCAAAGTCTATTGACGCGTGCCTGTGTACGGACGGTGTAAGGTATCGGAGACTTGCGTCGGCTAGTGTTATGAAGGTGCTAAGCGTTTCAAACTACTTCTGAACAGTACCTGGGGGGGGGTATTACAACGTCATAAAACCAGGCTTATTCCAGCGAGTGAAAGTGACAGAGCTATACAAGTCGTCTAGCGCCATATCGTTCAAACACTGAAACAAGCCTGTTTTTAAGACGTTGTAATACCCCCCGTGGCCTACCACAGTTTAGGCTGTGGGAAAGAGATGGCGCTAGACGACTCTCTTTCCCACAGCCTGAACTGGATCGCGTTATGAGCGCGTGGTGAGGCTTCTGTTCTTACCTTGGTGACTACGAAGACATTCTCCCTGGGTACTCCGGACGCCCTCACTCCTGCGCCGACCTGGTCTTCATTCTTGTAGGCAGCTGCCGTATCTAACATTCTGTCAAGAGAACATCATGTTACAGGATTTATTTGAAAGTAGCCAGCAGAAGGAACTTTTTAATTATGACATAAAACATGTGGCATACAGTACCGTTTATCTTTTAAAATCATCAAAATGTATTTGGGGACTGTCAGACTTGTACATATTCATCATCAGGCTATATTGTTCCCACTGCTGGAACACAGACCTCCTCTCTGTGAGAGGGAGTGGGCCATAATCCACCACGCGGGCCCAGTGCGGATTGGTGGATGTCACGTCTTCAAATTTTTGGTTCAAGGACATGCCGGTTTCCTCACGATGTTTTCCTTCACCGTTTTGAGAGCATAACATAATACATAGCTGTATAAAGCTGCTAAATTTTTAAAAACGTTTAGTTATGGCTACCACGATAAATCAGACCGTAAAAATGGTTAGCTTTAATTGTAAATCAGCCGCGAGGTCTGTGGAGGGGATACGGGAAATATGCAAAACTGCACACGTTATTGCCCTGCAGGAAACGTGGCTGTTGCCTCACGACACTGCTTTTATTGGATCCATTAACCAGGACTTTGATTATACCAGTAAGTCAGCGGTGGATACCTCGGCCGGCGTACTGCGTGGTCGCCCGTATGGTGGGATGGCGCTGATGTGGAAAAAAGGTGTGTTTTCTTCCGTCGAGGTGGTGCCGTGTAGTAGTGTGAGGTTAGCTGCTGTTAAGATATGTGCAAGTGAACGTAGTTCGTTAGTATTTTCAGTGTATATGCCAGCAGATAGTGCGGATAATTTGTTAGAATTCACGGAAGTATTAGGTGAAATAAATGCAGTGATTGAGAGTTGTGACAGTGAGTCCGCTATAATTCTCGGTGACTTTAACGCTCATCCAAATGAGTTATTCTTTAGGGAATTGTCTAATTTTTGTACGGAGCGGAGCTGGCTCTGTGCGGACGTGATTAAGTTAAAGGCTTTTACGGAAACGCACACTTTTGTTAGTGAAAGCCACATTAATTGTAAACGATGGCTTGATCACTGCAGTCTGACGACGGAGGCAGCTTGGCAGTGTGTGACTAATGTTAATGTATTGTATGATGTGTTTTGGTCGGATCATTTTCCGCTGGAAGTTTATTGTAACTTAGGAGTACTACAGAGCAGGAAATATTTTAATGTTAATAGCTACAATGAAGTGAGATGGGGTGAGAGAAACGCTGAACAGATCAGGTTATATAGCGAGTTCTGTAACAGCAATCTTAGGGACATTGATTTTCCGATGGAACTTAGTCTGTGTGCTGATAAGAATTGCAGTAATCAAAGTCATTATACAATAATTGATGAGCTTTATAACAGTATTGTTAATGCTTTGACAATAGCTGCGCGTAGCAGTAATAGTCAGAAAAAGAGCAAAAAGTATGTCATTGGTTGGAACACACATGTGCAAAAAGCACACCAGATCGCGCGAAGCAGCTTTCAGACCTGGATGCTGTATGGAAAACCCAAGTCTGGTAATATTTATGATACCATGTGTGAAACCAGAAGGCGCTTTAAGTCTAAGCTTAAGTGGTGTCAAGACAACGTTGAGCGTATTAAAATGGACATCTTAGCCACTCACCACAAGGATAAGGACTTCAAGCGCTTTTGGAAGCATACCAGGAAACTGGAATCTGGCTTGTGTGTGCCTGCGTGTGTTGAGGGTAGGAATGAGCCCCAGGAAATTGCTGAGCTGTTTAGGGCACGTTTTAAGGTCGAGTCGCCCTTAACAAGTGTGCGGCAGGTGCTTGATGCTGAAGTCGATGAAGGTGTGAGGTTCAGATTTAAAATAAAAGAAGTCGTTCAAGTTATTAAGAGTATGACTCGAGGTAAGTCTCCCGGGCACGACGACCTAAGCATCGAGCACCTGCAGCATGCGGGTAGTCATTTGCCTAGAGTATTGGTCATGTTCTACAATTTGTGCTTAGGACATTCGTATTTACCCCAGGAGCTTATGAAGACCACTGTCATTCCTATTATTAAGAAAAAGACGGGTGATGCCTCCGACGGGAACAACTACAGGCCCATCTCATTGGCTACAGTGATTGCCAAGGTGCTGGATGGTTTGCTTGACCGTCACCTTAGTGAGCATATACATCTGAATGATGCTCAGTTCGGATTTAGAGCTGGGCTTTCAACAGAAGCTGCTATACTGCGGCTCAAGCATACTATCCAGTACTATGTGACGAGGAAAACGCCTATTTACGGCTGTTTTTTGGACCTGTCGAAGGCATTTGACCTTGTGTCTTATAATGTGCTGTGGGATAAGCTCCGGGAAGAAACTAGCACACCTAGGGACATGATCAATACATTGAGATATTGGTATGGTAACCAAACCAATAATGTTAAGTGGGCGAGTTCATATTCCACTGAGTACAGGTTGGAGTGTGGGGTGAGACAGGGAGGCCTGACATCACCGCGGCTTTTTAACCTGTACGTTAATGGACTGATAGAGGAGCTCAGCAGGGCCGGGGTTGGTTGCTCGATAGATGGCACCTGTATGAACAACGTAAGCTACGCCGACGATATGGCACTGCTGAGCCCTTCTGTTAAAGCCCTTAACAAGCTCTTAGGCATATGTGAGAGGTACGCAGTGTCACATGGCCTCAGGTACAATGCCAAAAAGAGTGAACTACTTGTCTTCAAGGCGGGCAATAAAACTCCCACTAATATTCCTCCGGTAAGACTGGCAGGGAGTCCTATAAGTAGAGTCACCAAATTCAAGTACCTTGGGCACTGGGTCACTGAGGACCTCTCCGATGACTTGGATATTGAGAGGGAACGTAGGGCATTATCAGTGAGATGCAATATGTTGGCGCGCAGGTTTGCGCGGTGCACAAAAAATGTTAAAATGACTTTGTTTAAGGCGTACTGCCAGTCAATGTACACCTGCAGCCTGTGGGTTCGCTATACGCAGAAAGCTTTCAGTGCCCTACGAGTCCTCTATAATAATGGGTTTAGGATGCTGATGGGGTTGCCTCGTTACTGTAGCGCATCAGGGATGTTTGCGGAAGCCAACACTGACTGCTTTAGGGCAATAGTGCGTAAAAGAGTGGCCTCCCTGATGCGTCGTGTGCGGGGCAGCTCTAATGGCCTTCTGAACACCATTACAGATAGACTTGAGTGTCCTATTGTGAGGCACTGGAATAAGGTACACGGTTCAGGTGGTGTCCTTTTTAATGTAAAATGAGCATGTAGTAATAATTTTATAAGTAGCAATTTAATATGGAATTTTGTTTCTGTTTTTAAATATAAAAAATAATTGATTTTGATTCCAATTCTAATTTTGATTTTAATTGATATTCTGTTTTAATATTTGAATTGTATTTTTATTGTATCGTTTTTGTAATTTCATTGTTATTTATACTTTAATTATGTACCTACTAACATAGATTTTAAGCTCCTATTGTTACTAACCATTAAGGATCTATGTTATCTGAATAATGAATATAAATTAAATTAAATTATTATTATTTGTTCTAAAATCTACGGTGTCCTTCAACAGCCCTTTACGTTCCGTTCCGTTACTCGTAAGTCCCGCGACCCCCGCAGGCCTTTGCCTTCTACGGGGGCGCGAGTGGAACACGACGACGCACCGTGGACCGGGCATGATACATGATCATGGATGTTTATCACTCATTCATACAAAAAATACTTTACTGATTTGGATGAAATTTGGTACACAGATAGTTTTTAACCTGGATTAAGAGGATCGTCTACCGAGCGCTCTAAATGTTATCCTATCTCAATAATTTTAGAATAGAATGAAAACTAGGTTTAGAGGTTTTCTTTTTTTCAAAATTTATAATAGTTTGAAAGTTACAGGCGCCTAAGAGTTACTTTTGGAAAAAAAAAACCTATAAACCTAGTTTTTTACTTTGTCAGAAGCATTCTAAAAAATCATTGAGATAGGATAACATTTAGGGGTAGGAAAACGTTTTCTCTTTTAGTATCGACGAACGCTCGGTAGACGATCCTCTTAACACATAGGATAGTTTTTGACCCGGTATGCGTTCCTGTAGGATAAATAATCATTATCAAGTTTGATGTGGGCAAAGTCGCTGGCGAGTCAGCTATTCCATGATAAAACGAGAAATATCATGACCTGTTGGTCTAGTGGTTAGTGACCCTGACTGCTATGCCGGAGGTCGTGGGTTCGATTCCCACTCAGGACAAATGTATGTGTGATGAGCACGATCATTTGTTCTGTGTCTGGGTGTAATTTATCTATAAATGTATGTATTTAGAAATATATAGGTATGTTTATCAGTTGTCTAGTACCCATAACACAAGCTCTGCTTAGCTTGGGACTAGATGGCGTTGTGTGATAGTTGTGGAATATTATTATTATTATTATATATACCTGTATCCTGCCTGTAGCGCCCAGGTGACTGGATATTCCACTTCATGCTCCTCTACCGGTTTCTGACCATTCTATAAAAAAGGTATAATAATAAAAATGAATAATTAACGTGTTATTGAATGTATAATAAGATGCGTATATTATGTATCTTATTTTAGAATGAAATAGAACTGGATTTTTGCTTAAAACAATGTAGGTATAGTTTATTTAGTAGCAATAGCGGTCATTGACCTTTATGGTAACCATACACCATACTTACTGCCTATCGTACGATCGATTTGACACAACGTCAAATCTGCAGCAGCGATGCCAACTTAGCAACTTTATAGCTAGATCTAGCTATTATTCGGTGACCGATAGCTTTTTTTTTTTTTTTTTTTTTTTTTTAGCGTGGTAAAATCATCAAATGAGTCCTCCAACCCCGGGCAGGGCGGGAGGGACTGTCAGACTTCTACTGACTAAAATCCACGGTGTCCTTCAATAGCCTGTTACGTTCCGGGGTCACGGTGAGGAAATAATCCCGCGACCCCGGCAGGCTTTGGCCCTCTGAGAGGGGGGCCCCGTCATTATGCTGACGCTCTTTGAGGCGCGCGTGGGACACAACGCGCCGTCGACCCGGGCATGGTCCTTGGTCGGGCAGCGAGTTGCCCTTTACTCGCTGCCCGCATGCCCGCGCCTACGGTGGCCGGAGATCATCTGGTGACGTCCGACGCCGCGGGCGCCTACCACTGCGGTTGGGGTGGAGGGAGGACGCTGTCCTCTCTCGCTCGCGGCCCGCCTCCTCCTTCACGAGCATTACTGCCTCGCAGAAGGAGCAGACCGCTTCCCACTCCGTCTCGCCCCGCAGCATGGCCGCAACCAATGCCGGGCGCGAGAGGTCTCCGCCTATCGCCGCCGTGAGGACACGTCGGTGCACCGCCCAAGCTGGGCAGTCCTGCACCGTATGCTCTACTGTGTCCTCCGGGCGATCTTCGCAGTGGTGGCACCCGGGCGTTTCCTCCTTCCCTATCAGGCACAGGTACCTCCCGAAACTTCCGTGTCCGGTGAGGACCTGCGTCATCCGATAGGTCAGGACGCCGTGACGTCTCTCCAGCCACTCCTCAAAGAGGGGTCTTACCGCCGCAATTGCGGCGTGCCCGGCCTTCGGTCGCGACAGTCGTCCCCTCCATACTGCCCTGAGATCGCGCCGGAGCTCTTCCCGCCGCGCCTCGACTTCACGAGGCAGCGGGGTCACGCCCCGGCGCTGCGCCTCCACGCGCCACTCATAGACGCGCTGGAGGGCAGTCGCCTCCAGATCCCAGGGCAGTGACCGATAGCTACATAAAATTGTAGCTGTCGTCACCGAATAATAGCCAAATGCATCACTGCTGCCGATTTGACGTTGTGTCAAATCGATTTGATGACCTATCAAATTGGCATGTCATGCCATCAAATTGGCATTTTTATACAATTGCAATTTGCCACAATTGCAAGCGTCAAATCGATCGTCGATAGGCAGGATGGTGTATGGCTACTATTACCTAATAAGTCCTTGTATAATGACATAAGATCAGAATTAGCATTTTTCTGTGATATGATAATGTTTACTTGTGACTGTGAGTCTTAAATATAAAAATAATATCAAATCTGAGGTATTATACGTGAAATGTTTTAACCATTTTGATATCTTATGAATACTTACAGCTTGGCAAAAAACAGTAGAAAACCGGAAGTCGCCACTGTGCTCTCGCTACCAGCACTTTGAATGATATTATTTTATTATTTTTCACTTATTACGTTAGTTTTATGGCACAATATTACATCTAACAAACCTGCGTTCTTTGTTTACATCAAATATCAGAGATTTTAAACGTTGTCAACAAACAAAAAGATTAGTTCCGTTTCAATCCGTTCTGGCCAAGCTGTAGATATTTATATCCTTACAGTATACCTACTTACTAATTTATTCGGTATTTTATAAAAATGCGAATTCTGAGCTAATGACCGCTATTACAACTTAACTGGCACCAACTATAGTCTTTGTTTTTTTACAGGCGCTTCTTAAGAAAACTGCAGGTTTAAATTTTACTCAATCATAATTGCATTACTTATATTTCATTTACCTTACAAAAAGGATACAATAAAATAAAGTGGTCTGGAAGACCCCGTCATTTAAGTTTTTTTTTTAAACCACCCAAGATAGATAGTTCTCCATTTAGTATCCACTGACCGAATTACGAGTACCACATCAAAACCCAGCCAGACACCTTAATCCCTAACATAGCGGTTATTTTTGAAACCACCTAGAAATAGGAGCCCTGCTAAGCGGGACTCTGTTATAGTACCCCGTTTTGTATCCACTGACCGAACTGCCTTATGAAAATTCAGCTAGAAAAGCTGGGGATGTCGGGCATTCCCAGTTTTGCGGTTATTTTTCAAACCGCCTAGAAATAGGAGCCCTGCTAAGCGGGGCTCCGTCGATAGTGTCCAGTTTCGTATTTCTGACCGACTTACCTCATCAAAACCCAGGAATGTACCTAGTCCCAGCGCTGGTATAGCGTTCCCATCGTTCAGAGGTATCCTGTACGCTTTGCCGCCATCTTTTTCATCGCATAACTGAAAATAATGAAATAATGTAAGTTCTTTGCCTTGGTCTTGGGGCTAAAGGGCTATTGAAGGACACCGTGGATTTTAGTCAGTACGAGTCTGACAGTCCCTCCTGCCCTGCCCTTGGTGGGAGGACTCATTTGATGATTTTACCACGGTAAAAAAAAACGCCAAATCCAGTGTCGCGGTTAACAAAAAAAAAAAACTTACCACACCAACTACCACAGATAATAAAATTAAAAGAAACGTCATGTTCTAAGCTCCGACTTTGTAAGACTAACCATTCTCTGGATTTATACAGCCCATATAAATGAGCTTACACTCACATATTACACGATTTTGGACCTTAAACTTGTCTAAACAGGTTTGCAATTTGAAAAACAGGTACCCAGTGGACTTTTTAGCTTTTGATTGCGGTGTTGCTTGATTTTCAACTTTGTAGCTGAACTGCTAAAGGTGGAAATCAATTGTAGGATGCAATACAAAGAGTTTCTTAGATGTAACTTGACAACTTTGGTTTGAACACTCGTTATCTTTTAGAGAAATTAATAACAGCTGGACGCTTATTTATTTTATTTTGTAAATATAAACTTACTTATATTAATCAACTTAAAATAATCAAACAATACTTACTTTTAAAAAAAGGCGAAATACTCCTCCTCATCGCTGTCATGTGCTCAAGAGATTGGTGGCGTTGCCTCATTGTATGGCAATTCTTAGCCTCTGGTAAATGTAAAGAGGTTCGATAAACTTGAGCACTCACTTGTAATGCGCATTTTTGCAAATGTTACATTACAGAAAAACAAATGAGAGCGTTCTGGCGAAGTTTTCGACAATCTACTAGAGCGTTGGCTAGAAAGATCGTGAAAATGGTCGTAGCGAAGTTGTTCAGTTCAACAAAATTAAAAATGGCGATTGCTCGATTTTCTCATACAAATGAATGCTCAAGTCTATCAGCAACTGTAAAAGAAGTCCTCGTAGTAGTCGAATAATATGCGCTCAGATCGATATTATTATTGCACTAAGTAGAGTTGTTTCAAATAAAGTAGTCATGCTATATCTATGTCGATGTCAACAGTATTTCCAAGGTGAACCAGTATTACGCGTGTACGATGAAGTTATTCACTTTGTTATAAAAACTATCAATGGTTTGTTTCCTATCGATTGTTATACTTTTATAGGATATTTTTTAAATATGCAAATTCCAACACATTCAAAATTCAATTTTCCGCTTACTTGAGATTGAGAGGCCCAAACACAGGCGCTTTTTGAACTTTTTGGCACTCACACATTGACAAGTACCTATTATTGTTTTTGTTTTAACAAAACAAATAAACAAAGCAGTGTCTAAAATCATAGGTTTAAGATGAAATTATATTCTGTACAATTATTTACTTCAATTGGAACATAACATTTTGAAAAAAAAGAAAAAATTTGGACCCTTTTTTTCTGTGAAATCTGCGATCGATGTGATATCAATCAATCAATCAATCAATCAAATCTTTATTTGTAAACACAGGTTCAGATTACAGTGTGCAAGATGTTACAATAATTATTAATGTTAAGTTTCTCTGCGTTTTGCCATTTAGCGTACAAATATATATTTACCAAGCTTTTGCCAATTAAGTATGTTCATTGACAATACAGTACTCTACTATCAATGTCAATTTAGCTACGAAAATTTTAAATTTAATAAAATACAATGATTAGTGCCATAATATTGAACATAATGAGATAATAATATTGGTGAATACAATAGGTAATAACAATGTCAAATAAGTTACTAATAAGAAGAAAATGTCCATTAAAATAACAAATAAGGTCAAGATGTAAACAATGAAGTCATGATGATAAAAGTCTCAATACATTGTCAAAGAGCTGTCGTCAAAATATTCACTGAGAGAATAGTAACATTTCTGTATTAATAAATTTCGTAGTTTATGTTTAAAATTGGGTAAATTCAGACTTTTTATCGAGCAGGGTAACTTGTTAAATATTCTTTGGGCCATACACAAAAAGCTTTTCCTCATTAAAGCTGTGGCCGTATATGGTATTTTAAGCTCTAAGTCATTTTTGTCACGCAGTTTCCTATAGTGACTTTTAAAAGCTATTTCATACAAGGCTATGTTTGTTTTGACAAAGACATTAACTTCATATAAATACAAAGAAGGCAAGGTTAAGATTTTGAGGCTTTTAAATAGAGGTTGACAACTGTCAGTACTTTGTAAACCACACATGGCTCTGATGCATCTTTTTTGGGCTTTAAAGACATACTCTTTATTTACTGAGTTGCCCCAATATATTATGCCATACCTTAGTGTGGATGCAACATAGCCATGGTAAGCCACTAAAAGTGATTCTAAGCTTACAATTTTAGCAAGTTTATAGAGGGCATATGCAAATTTATTTACTTTTTTACAAATGTCGTCCGTTTGGGGTTTCCAGGACAAGTTATTATCTATAATAACACCAAGAAATCTAGTCATAGTTGTTGACTCTAGTGAAGTCCCCATATAATGAATGTCAAGGTTAATACTAGGAGTTCTCTGATAAAAATGCATTATTTTAGTCTTTTCTAGATTTATAACAAGATTATTATTATTAAGCCAGTTAATTATACTATTCAATGTCAAATTTATCTCTGCTTCGTATGTTGTAGGATCGTCACATTTTATTACTACCGTGCTATCGTCAGCAAATAGTACCATAGGATGTTTTATTTCTCCAGGCAGATCATTTATGAAAGTTACGATATATTAGATAGGAATAGTACATTATGCAACGAGTGAATAAAGAGCGGGTTTAAAGCGAGGGTCATATATATGAATCAAGAGCAAGCGAAGGATTTTAATGACTGAATCACGACCTCAGGGAGTGATTCATGATGATTGAATCACGAGCGAAGCGAGTGATTCAAGTATTTAAATCCTGAGCGACGCGAGTGATTCAGGCCCTCGATTTAAATCCGTTTTATTCACGAGTTACATACGATACTTTATACCATGACCACAAGAAAAATAATAACTAAGCGATAATAGATAGGTATTTAACGAAGAAAAAAAAGACAAAGGTGCGTTTACAAACATCTAAATTCACATACACACACACCCAGATCCGAAACAAATAACTGTAGATCATACGAAAATTTGCTCCGTGCGGGAATCGAACCCACTGCACGCGACGAAGTAGTCTAATCGCTCGGTCACTAATGGCTGCTACACACCTTACGATAAATCGTTACGATTAGTCGGTACAGTTCAAACTGCAACGATAAATCGACAAGTGTGTATGAGAAAAACTGTACAGTTTGTTCGATTTTTCTCATACACACTCGTCGATTTATCGTTGCAGTTTATCTGTACCGACTAATCGTAACGATTTATCGTAAGGTGTGTAGCAGCCATAAGCCAACAAATTGACATTAAACTCGGAACAATGATTTAAATTAAGAGTAACATTATCTTATGGCTGCTACACACCTTACGATAAATCGTTACGATTAGTCGGTACAGTTCGAACTGCAACGATAAATCGACAAGTGTGTATGAGAAAAACTGTACAGTTTGTTCGATTTTTCTCATATACACTTGTCGATTTATCGTTGCAGTTTGAACTGTACCGTCTAATCGTACCGATTTATCGTAAGGTGTGTAGCAGCCATTAAGATCCTAACAACACGAGGGCTGACGGGGGTGCACGGCAGCTATGTGTTCTAAATTCAAACACCAAAACAGTGAGAAAAAGAGCTTTTTACTCACTGTTTTCAGTGAGAAAAAGTAACTTTTTAAAGTGGGAATGGTATAAAAACGTTTTATTTGTGTGATTTTTATTTTTTCTAAAGTTAATATGTGAAGATGAATGTTATTCTTATTACCTCCTTTAATTTAAGACTGTAACATCTTCATACTTTGTCATTGTTTATAAGTTAAAAGTGTTCTGGAAAATCACTGTTAATTGTAGAAAAGTCCTACTTCCTATTAAAATTATTGACAGCTTGGTAAACGTCCCGGGGTCGCGGGACTTATCAAATTACCGTGACCCTGGAACGTAAAGGGCTATTTAAGGACACCGTGGATTTTAGTCAGTACGAGTCTGACAGTCCCTCCCGCCCTGCCCTGGGTGGGAGGACTCATTTAATGATTTTACCTCTAAATCCATCCTAAAAAAAGCTGTAAAAACGTATTTTTTTTTGGGATGGATGTTTGTTACTCCTTCCCGCAAATATCACAGAACGGATTTCGATTAAATTGAGTAGGAACACAGATCTATCTTCTATCATAAATAAAAACCGGCCAAGTGCGTGTCGGGCCACGCACAGTGTAGGGTTCCGTAGTTGCCCATCAAAATACTTATGCGAACTAATTAAACTGATTCGCTGAATTTAATTTTAAAAAAGAAGAATTTTGAAAATCGGTCCAGGCGTCTTTGAGAAATCGGGGAAAATACATTAAAAAAAAAGATTAGGACGAATAATAATTGAGAACCTCCTCCTTTTTTTGAAGTTAGTTAAAAATAGTTGACAATAAAAACCTACCTATCCCAAAAACATACCCACATACATAAATAACATAGTAAAAATAAAGTTGACAAACTTACATTTGTATGTTCTGCGATACTACATTTTATAAGTTGGTCGACTATTACTCGTAAACTTGTAAAGCCTACTTAGTCATGATAATTTTCCTTAAAACTTCGTTATATATTATATACCTACTACTATTGTGATTTTTTTCACACCTCCAAACATAACCGTTTAACTGGTACAGGGGGGGGGGGACACTCGAGTTGAGCAAAAATTAGCACTTTAAAGCTTAATATTTCACAAACGAATCTTTTATCAAGAAATTGTTAATGGAAACTAGCAATATTTTTTAAAGACCTATTTATTGATACCTCACACTAAGGGGTACGCGAGAAATTAAAAAAAACATCCCCACTTTACGTGTACAGGAGGTACCCTAAAAAAATTTTTTTACGAGATTTTATTTTACCACTTTTTCGGCGCAACAAATCCGCATATTTACACCAAATTACAGCTTTTTAGTACTGGGCGTCTCTGAGTTAAGCTGCGGACAGACGGTCGGACGGATGGACGGACGGACGGACATGGCGAAACTATAAGGGTTCCTTGTTGACTACGGAACCCTAAATATCATTTACGCTTTTCGTTGTAATTTTATAACTCAAGAACGGGCTCACCTATCCAAACCAAATGTTTAGGCTTTGTTCGGACTATTTATTAGATGGTTTATGTGAAGTTTGCACAAAATCGGTCGAGCGGTTCTTCATTTATCACATTTTTTGTATCAAATGAATTCAATAAATGGCGGATCATTTTGTTATTGGGGATTTTGCTGTCGAAAGTAGCGAAGCAGGGCCGCTAGTAGTTTATAGACTGGATTAAAACTTATATCAAGTAGTGTCCTTTGTGAAATACAGTTTTTTAGTACAATACACGGGTGCAGCAATTGCTATGAGAATACTCGTAGGAAATTGATTTTTATAACCGACTTCAAAAAAGGAGGTTATCAATTCGACCCGTATGTATGTAGGTAATATTTTCAGAACGGCCCAGTTTTCGTATATGTTAGTCTTTATCAGCGTCTGAAAAAATGTGCCAAATTTCAAAAGTGTATATTTCCCTTTGTATGTTTTTACGTTTGTGTTCGCATATCTCCGGAACCACAAGTCCGATTTAAGTAATTCTTTTTTTGTTGTAGGTACTAGGTATTGTTCAACTTAGGGAATACTGCAAGTTTCATCAAAATCGGTTCAGTAGTTTTTGAGATGTTCGGTTCATGCATGGTTTTACGGTTTTTTTGAGTCTCAGTGGGTAATAGATAGTTGAATTATTAGATAATATTGAATTAGTTCTACTTTGTCTCTCTCTATTAAAATAAATACTTACATAAACTGACAAAAACAGGAGGTTATTTATTTTGTACACAATGCTTTGTGTGACGTGTTTATTACTTATTTCCCTTCGATGTCATAATAAACGGATTTAACTGTATTAGGTTAGGATTAAATGAAACCCAAATAAGGTAAAAAACAACAATATTTTATTAAAATATAACTTAAACCATAATTATATTGATTACTTTACATAAAGACATCTCAAAACTAACAATTTTACAAAATCTTACAGGTACAAATCGACCACGATAAGAAAGAAAACGTGAATGACCTCAATTTGTCAACTGTCACTCAGACTTGAAAATTATGTTTAGCATTTTATTTCTCGTTTTTATTATTTTCAGATGATTATTGTTTATTTAAGAGCGCGCAAGTGTTAGAAAAACATTCATGACGTCACAATATGGCGCCGTGACAGTGTCATTCTTATAGTGGTCGCACAGTATTATTACACATCGATCTAAGGTGCGTTTCCATTAGGCAAGTCTTGCATACAATTATGACTAATGTGAAGTCAGTTAGTATATGTACAAATTGCTTGAATTGGAAAAAAAACACAATCTACAGCTCAAATTACTTACTTGTAACTTGTATAGGTACAGGGTTCAAGTTTGCATACAATTTGTTACTTGTATACAAGTAAGCAAAGGTTGGTCTGTGGATAGGTAAATATCTGTCATAGCGAGTTTCCTGCGTGTTTCGGAAAGCACGTAAAGCCGTTGGTCCCGGCTGTCATTATTTTGTAGATCTTTGAGTCGTTACTGTTAGTCAGAAGCTCTAAAGTCTGACAACCAGTCTTACCATGGGGTATCGTATTACCCAGTTACTGGGTTGTGGAGGTCCGATAGGCAGTGGCTCCATGTAAAGTACTGATATTCAGCTGCATCTGGTTCGACTGGAAGCCGACCACAATATAGTTGGGAAAAGGCAGGCAGATGAAACCAGTAACTTGAATAATGGAAATGCGGTCTTATAAATAGATTTATATAGTATAATAATGCACTGACGTGTGGTGACGCACATAAATGATAGGTTACCTTACATACTTTGAATAAGGCACCATTCGCACGAGCGCTTTTTTTCACGCGTTAAAAAAACGCCGAAATAGAACAAATGCATTCCCGTGTATCACACGTCAGCTCTTTAAAAGCGCAGCGCTTTAATTCGAACTGTATTTGATTTTAAGTGCTGGACAGTGACATTTAAGTTCAATATACCTTATTGTTACGTCGTCGTTGTCGTCGTCGTCGTACGAATAGGGACTAAAAACTAGGTTTTTTCTTAATCAATATCCAAATTAAGTCCATTCTTCCAAATGCGTAGAGACTCAGGAATCTCCATTTTCTCCGGGATCTTATCGAATGGGTAGTTCTGATAATCTTGCCAGAAGTAGGGTCTGACTGTGCGGTACCCATTGTCGAACTTGGCGAGGGTCTCCATATCACCTTTGTCGATGGAGAAGTCGAAGATGGACGCATTCTCCAAGACACGGGAGTTTGTCACCGTTTTTGGAATACTGACGATTCCGCGCTGATACTGAAAAAAAAAAGGAATGTGTGAGTATACGGTCGGTACGGTATACAATCGTACTCTGTTCCGTATCAATCTACAGGGTGAACTGTAATTCGATACATTCCTTGAAATGGGGGATACTAGACTTTATTAGCAACAATTTTAACCCCGCCAATATGGGGTTTTGGAGATATAGAACTTTAAAGAATTCTGTTATTGTGGTTAAAATTGTTGGAAATAAGGTCTAGTATCACCTATTTCAAGGAATGCATCCAACACATATCACCCTGTATACAAACAACAAAAAAGTGGTTTGTTGCATGGCCCCTTTATGTATAATTTTATTTTAATTATTTATTTTGAAAGTGAATATTGCAAGCGTCTACCTATTTGCCGTTATGAATATCGAGCCCCTTTTTTTTTTTTTTTTTTTTTTCACCCCGCCCTGGTTGGGACGGAAGGGACTGTCAGACTCTTACTGACTAAAATCCACCCGTGTTCCTTCGGATGCCCTTTACGTTCCGGGGCCACGGTATCCTGGGTTAAGAAAAAGCAGCGACCCCAGCAGGCATTTGGCGCGAAACTCGACGCGCCTCCGACCCGGGCTTGGTCCTTGGTCGGACGGCGAGCTACCCATTACTCACCGTCCACAAGCCCGCTCCGCCGCTGTGCCCTCTGCTGATCAGAGGGACACGCGTTGGAGCGTCCACACGACAGGCTATTCGCATACGGGCAAAGAGACCCCTTAGGCACACAGTGCATAAGGAAGAGTTTTTGCCCGCATCCCAGGGTGCACCGGCCCGAAAAACTGGTCTTCCCCCCGGACGTATCCGAGAGGGAACTCCAGTCCACGGGCGCACGTGGAGGTTTCCTGTCTTAGCACCCCGGGGGATACTAGACTTAGCAACAATTTTAACCCCGACAATATAGGGTTTTGGAGATATAGAACTTTAAAGAATTGTCTGTTGTCGTGGTTAAAATTGTTGTAAATAAGGATTAGTATCACCTATTTCAAGGAATGCATCTAACACAAATCACCCTGTATACAAACGACAAAAAAATGGTTTGTTGCATGGGTGCCCCCTATTATAATCTTATTTGAAAGTGAATATTACAAGCGTCTACCTATTTGCCGTTATCAATATCGAGCAAAAGCAGAAAAAAACAATTTTGTTGTATGGGAGTCCCTTTAAATATTTATATTATTCTGTTTTTTAGTATTTTTGGGGTCAAACATTGATTTTGATTTTATTCCTTACCAGATATCTCAATGTGACTTGTGTTACAGTCTTCCCATACTTCTTTGCCATAGCCACCATCGTGGGGTTATTCAGCTTGGGTTCGGGGGAGTTGGGGGCGCTTCTGGTGGGGACCATCGTCCCGAAGGGGGAGTACGCCGTGATCAACACATTGTGCGACTTGCAGAAGTCTACCAGCTCCTTCTGGCCCAAGTTCAGGTTGATCTGGAATACAAAAAGAGATTGTTTAAAACAAATGAAATGTGTTCTCTTACAAAATGTTTACAATTTTTTTCCCATTTAGGCTGCGGTTCTACTGAGGCGGAGTGGAGCAGAGCGGAGACGAGCTGTGCCGCGATTCACCAATCACATGGCTAATGCACATGGCGGACCACGTGACCCATTTGTATTCAAGCCATGTGGTTACCCACCCACGGTGGTCCGGCCACCGTAGGCGCGGGCATGCGGGCGGCGAGTAAAGGGCAACTCGCTGTCCGACCATGGACCATGCCCGGGTCGACGGCGCGTTGTGTCCCACGCGCGCCTCAAGGAGCGTCATCATAATGACGGGGCCCCCTCTCAGAGGGCCAAAGCCTGCCAGGGCCGCAGGCCTTATCTCATTACCGGCGTGACCCCGGAACGGTAAAGGGCTATTGAAGGACACCGTGCATTTTAGTCAGTACGAGACTGACAGTCCCTCCCGCCCTGCCCGGGGTGGGAGGACTCATTTGATGATTTTACCACGCTAAAAAAAAAGCCATGTGGTTACTGAATTGCGTCACAGTTCGTCTCCGCTCTGCTCCGTTCCGCCTCAATCGAACCGCAGCCTTCATCGCTGTACAAATGGTCTTTATTTCTAGAAATGAATGCCGAAAAGCTCATCATCATTATCATCAGCCTATAAGTGTTCCAACGGCTGGGACACAGGCCTGCTCACTGTGAGAGGGAGTGGGCCATAATCCACCACGCGGGCCCAGTGCCGATGTTAAGTGAGTTACTCGTACGATACAATATTTCGCTGTCTATATACCCCTAAACTCGGGATGGGAAGAACCATTGCTGTTTATGAGGTCTAGCGTTCGATTCGCAGGTCGGAAAAGTGGTATCGGCTATTTTCAGTTGTCTTCCTTGTGTCCACCTTGGGGGGGACAGAGGGAAAGTTCGATATAAAAAGTTTCACTGTTCACCACTGGTGGCCAAATTGGGGGATCATTGGAAATGCCAGGGAAAATATACTAGATACTGAAGTTTCCACCTCACCTCAACCTGGTTGGTTACTGGTGGCACCTTGCAGTTCTTCAGCAACCTGTCCATCTGCTCCACATTGAAGTTGGACACGCCGATGCTCCTCACCAACCCCTTGCGCAGCACGGACTCGAACCCGCGCCAGGTTTCTAAGTAGTCGATCTTTTCGTCTACTCCTTGTTGCTGGAAGATAAGATTGGGGATGTTAGATTTTTTTAAAGTCTGCCTTATGTGTTAAAAATATTAAACTCAAGGGCCTTTTACAAATTGGGCATTTTAAGAATTGGGCATTTTACGAATTGGGCATTTTAAGAAAATCATGTTAGGCATTTTAAGAATTGGGCATTTCCAGACTAAGCCAGAATAAACCCAGACCTGGAACAAATACCTTTAGGTCAAACAAATATTAGTTCCATGCAGGATCTGAACTCTGAATCAGCTTCACGCAGCTTAGTAGTCGATCGTTTAGCCACTGCGGCAACGCCAAAAGCTTTAGCAGTAAATTCTTCTCATTAGGTTGTCGATGGTAAAGAATTAAAATAATGATGGAGACAACATGTCCCATGATTCTGACCGATCCCATGTCGCATAATTTTCAGCTCAATGCTAGCAAGCAGTTATTTCAGTGTCGCCAAGTGTTCGTAAAAGAATAAGAAGTTCATTTGATTTCCTTTTCTATGAATTTACAGAACGATGGACTAACATAAAGAAGACCTGGAAAACCTGCAACACCTGGACGGTTCTCAACTCACCAAGATAGCCACTGGGCAGTGTATGAACACCAGGTACAAGTTCCTTGCAACTATCGGTTCAACACCTGCATAACACCTGGAAGACCTGGAACATCTGGAAGGTATATAACTCACCGAGATAGACATGGGCCAGTGCATGAGCACCAGGTCAATGTACTCCAAGTTCAGACGTCGCAGAGATCCTCGGACTGAGACTTCCACGTCAGCTTCGCGGTGAAAGTGTTGCCACACCTGGAAAAGTAAAAAGGTTTGATGTTAATGAAGGACATTTTTCGTAAAAGATATTGTTAGGTGAAATAAAAATTACATGGTAAGTATAAAAATAAATAAGACTCTTAGGTCATCAGGAATCGGACGGCGAGCAATGGGTAACTTTCAGTCCGATTTTGGCCAAGGGAGGTATTACAACGTCTTAAAACCAGGCTTGTTCCAGTGAGTGAACGAGATGGCGCTAGACGACTTATATAGTTCTGTCACTTTCACTCGCCAGAATAACCCCCCCAGGGCCTGTTTCGATGGCGCATTGATTTCACGTCTCAAACAGTTGTTGCTCAAGCTCAAGGTAGCAAACTCAAATGCCTGACGGGGTCGTGGGCATTTCTAAATACGCGGCTCTGGAACATAAAGATCAGTGGCAGGACCAGGGTGGTTTAGTCAGTACGAGTCTGACAGTCCCTTACGCTCTACCGAGGGCGGTAAGACTCATATTTTGATGGTTTTCAACCCAAAAAGAACGTGTTCCCAATGGCCGAATATGACGGAGCTCTTTTATATTGAACAACCTGCATCCGTAGACGAACTAAAGCCACCGATATAGCCCACCGGATTAGCAAGCTGAAGTGGCAATGGGCAGGCCATATTGCTCGCAGAGCAGATGTCGAAAAGTGCTAGAGTGGAGACCACGGACTAGCAAGCGCAGCGTAGGACGTCCACCAACAAGATGGACAGACGACCTTATAAAGGTCGCCGGAAGACGCTGGATGCAGGTCGCTTCCAACCGGTATATGTGGAGATCTAAAGGGGAGGCCTGTGTTCAGCAGTGGACGTCCTATGGCTGAGATGATGAACCTGCATGCCTTGTATGAATAGTCATGTTTCTACAAATACATGTCTTGTCTTGTTACTATAATAAAACAATTAAAAACTTACCTTAGTAGTAACAAAAAGCTCTTCCCTCTTGACAACGCCATCTTTAATTTTCTTCTGTATGACCTTGCCCACTTCCGGTTCAACTCTATAGAGGTGGGCGGTGTCTATGTGTCTGTACCCTATGTCTATGGCATAGGAGAGCGCTTCCATCATCTTTGGCATTCCTTCCGCGCTGAATTCAAACTGGAAATTGATTTTGAGTATGTCATTTTACCTCACAAGTTAAAAAAAAAAAACTTTTCCCCAGTCTATGATTTTCTCCTGTGTCGTAGGTGCGTTTATAAACATAGAAACTCACTTACACAAACACCCAGACCCCTACAACTACTTGTAGATCATACAAATATTTGTTTCTTGCAGGGAATGATATTTTAGTAAACAGATATGTTATGAGCACGCAAAACGTGAAGACCAGAAAATGTCCTACGTGGGACAATTTGCTAGTCTATGATGCCGACGTGCGGGGGATTGATGACGCGTGGCGCTGTTTGTTTATCTAGCTGTCACTTTTTATCTTATTGCGTTTTATCAAGCTATCCTTTTTACTTGTAGTGAAATGTAATGTGTGAATAACAAAGTGTGTATGTGTGCTGCCGCTCGGCGCGGAACAGTTTTTTCTGTTGTTTTGTAAGTGTATAACATATCTGTATATTAGAATATCATTGCTTGCAGGTATCAAAAACGCGGTGCACTGCCACTGCGCAACCGTACCGTCAATTTGACGAAGCGGTTATTCCGGTCTGGGTGATTGTGTATGTGAATTTCTATGTTTGTAAACGCACACACGATACAGGAAGAAATTCCTAGTGAGGGGCAATGTTTATTAAACAAGAATGTTACAAACACAAATTAGCTATACCCATAATAGAACCGACACCGTGTAATACAATTATGTAGTTTGCAACTTGTATACACTTGTATAATGGAAACGAGCCCTAAGCGAACTTGCTGATGACGTGTGGTGACGCAAAATCATCCCAATGGCGCTCCTTCACCGCGAGCATTCACCTGTAATGTAACGTTACAGATTCGAACATTCGTAGACAATAGAGCATCAAATTGCGCACTTTATTGTTACTTTACAGGTGAATGCTCGCGGTGAGGGATGGTAAAGGCGTACCACTACGACATCGTGCTGTTATTACGGACGGGTACATGAGAAACAAAACACGCTCGCCACGACGACGTAAGTCAGTCGAATTACATCATTATATCGTAGTAGCAAGGACGATTTTTATTTTTTTTAGTTAATAGAAATTGCAAATTGCACGAATCGGTCATGAGCAAGCGCGCTTAGGTAACTAACGATTCATGATCCCGTCGACAGAACTTTCTCGACGATAGATAGATAGATAGAATACACTTTATTGTACACCAAAGTTGTTACAAACAACTGTTTTATAATATAACTACGAGTATACACAAGCTTAACAAAGAAGGTAAGTAAGCGTAACACACAGACATGCAAAAAGTAAACCAAGATATAGTTAGTTATTAAGTACCATAATACCACCCTTAGGCCCACTTGCACGAACCCGAGTTATCTTTTAAACTCAGAGTTAGTTGCTAACACGAGGTTAAATTGACAATATTGTATGACAAACTGTCAATTTAACCTAGTGTTAGCAACTAACTCTGAGTTAAAAGATAACTCGGGTTCGTGCAAGCGGGCCTTAGACTATATAATGTCAAGATTTCTAGCAGGCCACTCAGAATTGAAGCAATAAAAAAAAAAAAAAAATGTATCCCTTTCGTTCGATTCCTAAGACCCTATTCGCATGAGCGCTTTTTTTTGGGCGTTAAAAAGCGCTGAGTTTTAACAAAAAGGTGAATTGAACTTAAACGTCACCACCCAGCACTTATATTCAAATACAGTTAGAAAAAACACCGCGCTTTAAAAGCGCTACCGTGTGAACAGATACATGGGAATGCATTTGTTTGATTTCGGGCGCTTTTTTAACGCCCTTAAAAAAGCGCTCGTTCGAATGGGCTCTAATTCCCACGACAAAGAAAATATTTTACGTGACGCTGTCTCACACATTTATAAAAAAGTGGCTTCACTAAAAACGTTACGTTTTGTTTTGAACACGGAATCTAGACATTTTATAATCATACGAAAATAATTACAGGCATTACTATACTAACCGAAAACGGCTTATTCGGGTCTTTGTCCTCCTAAATTAAAAGAAAATGCAAAGAAAAATATAAATCACATGCAAACTAAATACAAAATGGAAGAAACTAAAGATCTATGTACCTACATGCAATGAAGGACACTAATGTTAGGTAAAGAAAATCAAAAAAATAAAACATAACAGGCAATTTCACTGAAAAATGTAATTAGTTCGTCAGATATTTTTATCTTTATCGTAAGGGTCAGTTTACAACGAGATGTGACGCGACGCGACGCAACGTTAATACGTTACGAAATGTGTATTTATTCGTGTTATGAATTAAGTTTTTGGTGGTGCATTGTTGACATAGAAACGACAAGAGGTGGGGGACACTCTCGAGTTTTTATGAAAATTCTTCGTAATCAAAATACTATTGTATGATTTTACAAAAGAAAAAATACATTAGATACATAAATGTTTCCAGTATTTTTCAAAAATAACAAACGGACTAATCAGAATTTAAATTTATTTTTCACTGCTATCATGCTTATGAAGAGATTAGTTTTAATATAGCATGCGGCAAGGCCCTTCGTACACAAGGCGACTCAAGTTTCCGATACCTTACGACTTCGGTATCCAAGCGGCTATCGCAATACAAACCCATTGAGGTTCGAACACAAGCACGCGTCAATGAATACCAAAATCGTAAGGTATCGGAGACTTGCGTCGCCTAGTGTACGAAGGGGCTTAGGCCGCGTTCAAGAGCACGCGGCGCGTCGGGCGGAGCGTCTGGCGGTGCGTCGGCGTCGGGTGCAGCGTGCTGCGCGGCACTAATTGTTTTCCCAAAAGTGGTGTCCAACACGGTGCACGTAGAGAAATGTATACGAGAACTGGTTGCAACCATGACAGCAAGACTCACTAGTTGGCTTTACAACGTTTCTATTAAAAAATACTAAGTCCTTGTTATCTCTACTACTTAGTTAGTATTTATTACATTTACTAGAAATGTTATAAAGTTGTGGCGACTTAACGCCCCACATATGTCCCTACCAACAAATGTAGCAACGTATAATTAGATTGTAAATGTGTATTAGATCATAAGTTTAGTTTGTAAATATATATACGTAAGTAGGTACCAAGGTAAATAATTTTTGTATATAGCTTCAGTTTAATTGTTTAGTTTTAAGATGTACGTAGCTAATAAGTTCTCATGTTTTTGTTTCTTTTCTGAATGAATTCTTTTGTTTTTTTAGTGTATTACCCATCGGGTGAAAGCTCCGAAGTAATAGATAACAATAAAGTATTCTTCGGTCCTTTCCGCCGATTCACACAGCTGAAATATTATGTTTTATTGTACGCAGCTGCAGTGTTAAATTGTATTGTACAGCGAATTGTTTTAAACTGCATTGTGAACTGGCAATTAAGAAAGGGTATTTGTCTGTAACATTTATGGCCTAGTGCCTTAACAAAATGCCAAATGTTATGTTTTATGTTTTTATACCGTTGGGCTTCCCAGAGCGCGTTTCTATTGTTTATTGGTAACAATGCTTACTATAGTTTTTAGTTGTAAGAAGTTTATCGCCAGCGACTGGGAAAGACGAATGTGTATTTTTGGTGAACAGTCCACACGCAACCGTCACACGAGTCAGTTCACGCACTCTGTTATTCTGTGATTATTTTTGGTGAACAGTCCACGCGCAACCTTCACACGAGTCAGTTCACTCGCTCTGATAATTATCGTGATTATACATCTCTGCTGCAAGAAAGAACTTTTTCATTTCAACCTACCGGCCGACCCTTGCAACGCTTACATCCCGCGCTACACGTTTCTAAAACGTTTAAATTCGCGTAAGCAACGCGAAAGTGGTGACCCCGACGTGATCGTGTATTTAGTAAACGTGAGCTTTCGGTTTATAAAGGGTCGAGCCGCAGTGATTAATTAACGGCAACGCGGCGAGTTGACAATTGGTGATACTCCGTGACATTCAAGTGAGTGCAAGTGCAATAACGTCATCATGACGGGTGCGACTGCAACCCCCGGTGGCGACAGTGTCAACGGTCCAGCTAACAGCTCCAGGCAGGTGTCGTTGCCGCAGATGGCTCAGTTCAACACAGCTGACCCTGAAACCTGGATGAAATGCGCCGAGACCTTCCTGAGGTTGTCAAAAGTTACCGATCCGTCAGAAAAGTGCATGTATATCTTAAGCAAAATGGACACCAACGCTCTGCGAGAATTAAGCGATTTAATAGCTGACCTCTCCGTGGTAACAACTGAGCAGTATGAGGCACTAAAAGATAATATAGTCAAGAGGTTCGGAGAAACGCAGACGATTAAAACCCAGCGGCTTTTAGAGGGAGAAGAAATTGGCGATCGTACGCCTTCACAGTTCCTACGTCATTTGAAATCCCTAGCTGGCACCGCAATGTCCGACGACGTCTTGCGAGTCATTTGGATTAAGGGCTTGCCTATCGATATGCAGACGGCCATTGTAGCAAAGAGGGAGACACCGCTCGACGCACTCGCCGACATCGCAGATCTTGTTGCGGAGAATATGAGGCTGCGATGCGCGAAAATATCGCCTTCAGTGTCAGCCGTCACAGCTGCGAGTCCCGCAGATGAAAGAGTACAAAGGCTAGAGGCCGAGTTTTTGTCAATGAAGGGGCTCCTAAAGGCCATACAAGAGTCCAGATGCAGAGGAGCGGAGCGCAGCGCGAGATCGCGATCGCGCGGTCCACCGCGCTCACGCTCGACATCAAGATCGCGACCCGAGGGCTGGCTTTGTTGGTACCACCTCAAACATGGACCTAAAGCCAACAAGTGTGTGCAACCATGTGCGTACGAATCGCAACCGGGAAACGCCAGCGGCAGTCACTAGCGGCGAATGAGGTAAACTGCCGTAATACATCACGCCGCATTTTCATCACGGACAGAAACAGTAAGGTGAGGTTCTTAATAGACACAGGTGCAGATTTGTGCGTCTATCCGAAATTACTGCTTCATACGGCTCGCAAAGTCGCTGCCTATGAACTGGTTGCCGCCAATGGAACGCCAATCGCGACCTACGGTACAGTAGCGGTGAACCTTAACCTCGGTCTGAGACGTGATTTTCCGTGGATCTTTGTGGTGGCGGATGTATCTACACCAATAATCGGGATGGACTTCTTAGCGCACTACAACTTAATGATAGATGCAAGAAACAAAGGGCTCGTAGACGCGATCACGCAGCTTATGGCGAAAGGTCGCGTATCGGCGTGTGAACAATCGACGGTCAAAACGGTCAACGGCACATCACCCTATCACGATCTCCTTACTAAATATGTGGATATCACGCGCCCAGACGGGATAGTTAAAGAGGTGAAACATAACACTAAGCACCATATATTAGTAACACCAGGCCCGCCGGTAGCACAGAAACCTAGACGCCTGGCGCCGGAACGTCTGATAGCAGCGAAGAAGGAGTTTGAGACAATGCTTAAACTTGGAATTGCGCAACCGTCAAAGAGTCCCTGGGCAGCACCACTTGTCATGGTAGAAAAGCCAGCGTCACGTGAAAAGCCGGAGACATTTTCGTCGTTTGCCATGCCTGAAGCTGAGAAGGATACGACAGTGAAACACCGGCCTTGCGGTGATTACCGACAGCTTAACGATAGGACGATTCCCGATAAATACCCAGTGAGACATATACAGGACTTCGCACAGTGTTTGAGTGGAAAAACAGTGTTCACAAAGTTAGATTTAGTGCGTGCTTTTAATCAAATACCCATCGCAGAGGACGATATACCGAAAACCGCCATAACTACGCCGTTCGGTTTGTTTGAGTTTAAATTCATGACTTTTGGTTTGCGTAACGCGGCTCAAACGTTTCAACGGTTTATGGACGAAGTGTTATGTGAATTAGACTTTTGCTATTGTTATATTGACGATATTTTGATCGCATCAAGTGACGAAGCCGAACATTTAAAACACTTAGAGACTGTATTTAATAGGTTAAGACAGTATGGTGTAGTGATTAATCCAGCAAAGTGTGTATTCGGTCAATCTGAGATTGAATTTTTAGGTTACCTAGTTTCAGCCGACGGCACACGCCCGCTCCCCGATCGGGTTGAAGCGGTGCGTACTTATCCATTGCCAACGACCGCGAAGGAGTTAAGACGTTTTTTAGGTACGCTCAATTTTTATAGAAGGTTTATACGTGACGCCGCATCCAGCCAAGCAAGCCTCAATGACCTTATTGCAGGTAAGAAAGGTAAAACCGCTATTGTGTGGACAGATGAAGCTAGGCGCGATTTTGATGTTTGTAAACAAAGTTTAGTCGAAGCGGCGTTATTAGCGCACCCCATACTTAACACCGAATTAGCTTTGTTCTGCGACGCGAGTCAGAAAACAATAGGCGCGACTTTACAGCAAAAAGTAGGTAACGATTGGCAGCCTATAGGATTTTTCTCCAAAAAGTTAACAGAAACTCAGCAAAGATATTCCGCGTATGACCGGGAACTTCTCGCCATTTATGCGTCTGTAAGGTACTTTAGACATTATTTAGAAGCGCGTCATTTTTGTATATTTACTGATCATAAACCGATTATTTACGCTTTTAAAAAGAAAGACCAACAATGCACGCCTCGCCAGTTCAGATATTTAGATTTAATTGGGCAATTTACGACAGATATACGTCACGTAAGTGGAGACGATAACATTCCCGCGGACGCGTTATCTCGCATCGAGACGATACAAAAGGCCATTGATTGGGAATCCCTCGCAGTTTCTCAAAGGAATGACCCGCAATTAAAGGCACTAATAGACAACAATAGCTCATCATTGCAACTAAAGCTTATGCAAATGCCAGACAGTGACCAGACAGTGTATTGTGATATCTCGACTCAGGTAGCAAGGCCTTATTTAACGGAACCATTTAGAAAAGCAGCTTTCCGCAGGTTGCATTCAAACTCACACCCAGGCAGTAGGGCTACCACAAAATTAGTTTCCAAACGCTTTGTTTGGCCCTCAATGAATGCCGATTGTAAGCAATGGACAAAAGCTTGTGTAGACTGTCAAAGATCTAAAGTTAACCGACACGTAATTACCGCCCCAGGAACATTTGCGCCTCCCTCGTCGCGCTTCGATCATGTGCACATTGATATAATCGTTATGCCATACTCTGAAGGATGTCGATATTGTTTAACATGCGTAGATAGGTTCTCGAGATGGCCCGAGGCTATACCTATAGAAAATCAGGAGGCAGAAACAGTCGCTCGCGCGTTTTATTCCAACTGGATATCTCGCTATGGAATTCCATTGTTTATAACCTCAGACTTAGGTAGAAATTTCCTGTCGCACCTGTTTAAGGAACTCAACCACTTAGCAGGCACGAAGCACTTCAAAACCACAGCTTATCACCCCGCAGCTAACGGGATGGTAGAGCGCTTTCATCGTCAACTTAAAAGTGCAATAAAATGTCACGGCTCTAGTAACACCGGCTGGACGCGTATTTTGCCAACAGTAATGTTAGGAATTCGAGCGTCATGGAAAGAAGATCTCCAAGCAACATCGGCAGAATTAGTTTTCGGACAAAGCGTACGACTCCCCGGAGAATTTTTAGGAACCGACGCGACGTACAAAGTATTACAAAGCGAGTTCGTCAAAGATTTAAGAAATAATTTTAACCAACTGAGGCCAATTTCAGGCACGCGACACGGCCAGAAAAGCACTTTTATATTTAGGGACTTAGCAACAACCAGTCATGTGTTTGTTAGAAACGACACAGTTAAAGCACCGTTGCAATTGCCCTACGATGGACCTTATAGGGTAATTAGTAGGAAAGATAAAACTTTCGTGTTAGATATTCGCGGTCGCGAGGTCACGGTATCTATAGATAGGCTAAAGCCAGCGTATTTGTTGAGAGAACCTGAACACTACCCGACCAGTATCGTAAATGACAACCCTGTCGAAGTATTTCGTAACAATCAGCAACCTCAGGACGACGTTAATATGAATCATGATTCGGGTTCACACACCGCAGCCGAGGAAAACCCGCTAGAGGGAGCGCCAGATGCAAGTACTGCGACTGAAGCAACTGCCCACGACCGAACGGCAGACGTACCGGATAGGGACCAACGTACGGTTCCGCGCCGGTCTAATAGACGTGTTCGTTTCCCTGACTATTATCAGGCTGGTTTATCATGATTCAGATCACTGGCAGTTTATGGCCCAAATCACTTGTTTTGTTCCGTGATCTAAATCACTGGTAGGGGGGTACTTGTGGCGACTTAACGCCCCACATATGTCCCTACCAACAAATGTAGCAACGTATAATTAGATTGTAAATGTGTATTAGATCATAAGTTTAGTTTGTAAATATATATACGTAAGTAGGTACCAAGGTAAATAATTTTTGTATATAGCTTCAGTTTAATTGTTTAGTTTTAAGATGTACGTAGCTAATAAGTTCTCATGTTTTTGTTTCTTTTCTGAATGAATTCTTTTGTTTTTTTAGTGTATTACCCATCGGGTGAAAGCTCCGAAGTAATAGATAACAATAAAGTATTCTTCGGTCCTTTCCGCCGATTCACACAGCTGAAATATTATGTTTTATTGTACGCAGCTGCAGTGTTAAATTGTATTGTACAGCGAATTGTTTTAAACTGCATTGTGAACTGGCAATTAAGAAAGGGTATTTGTCTGTAACATTTATGGCCTAGTGCCTTAACAAAATGCCAAATGTTATGTTTTATGTTTTTATACCGTTGGGCTTCCCAGAGCGCGTTTCTATTGTTTATTGGTAACAATGCTTACTATAGTTTTTAGTTGTAAGAAGTTTATCGCCAGCGACTGGGAAAGACGAATGTGTATTTTTGGTGAACAGTCCACACGCAACCGTCACACGAGTCAGTTCACGCACTCTGTTATTCTGTGATTATTTTTGGTGAACAGTCCACGCGCAACCTTCACACGAGTCAGTTCACTCGCTCTGATAATTATCGTGATTATACATCTCTGCTGCAAGAAAGAACTTTTTCATTTCAACCTACCGGCCGACCCTTGCAACGCTTACATCCCGCGCTACACGTTTCTAAAACGTTTAAATTCGCGTAAGCAACGCGAAAAAGTTAACTAGTGAGTCTTGCTGTTCCGGTTGCAACAAGAAGTTCTCGTATCGGTAGCTAGAAATTTATCTGCGTGTGTCCACAACAAACGCTTGTAAATCTGCTTCTCTTTGAACGCTCTGTACATCGCCGTGTGTTTGTGTTGCCCGCTCCGCTCGACGCACCGCCCGACGCGCCGCGTTTCCGCTTGAACGAAGCCTAGTGTGCGACAGAGACAATGCTCTACTAAGCCGAAACTAGCCAAATCTCTCTTTCTAAAGGTTAATTTTGTAATATTTACTACTGATACCTATACAAACTATTCCCAATGTTCAGTAAGTACATCTATGTTACCTTCTCGTCCATGCCCAGCCAGGTCCCATAGCCCAGCGCTGGGATCTCGAGGCCGTTGTTCAACTTGAAAGTGGGGATGTTTACCTGGAATTACAGAAAATTTCCTTGATGAAAATTCAATTGATGTGGATCAAGGTTTGCTAACACTTGCGAAGTTCACTACAGGATGGGTGACCAAATTTTTCATACCAGTAGTTACTTACTTATAATTAAATCTTTACACGGATTCTCAATTTACAAAATAAAAATTGTTTAAAAAAAATAATTAGGTACAAAAAATTGTTTATAATAAAATAGTTTAGTAGTTCCAGAGATAACTTTAACTACAAAACTTACATTTTTTTTTATTACGTATTACGTTTTTACTTTACTCCTTCCATAAAATACATATAATAAGTAAGTATTAGTATAGATAATGTTTACATCAATTACAATAACTATTATATGATAGTAAATAAAAATTTCTTATTTTATCAGAACGAGTTCAAAAGTTTATCATTTCTTATTAAGAATATTAATATCAGTTTAAATCGTCTGCGGGGAAATAAAATCATAATAATATCATAATGCCATGCCATTATCATCACCCTACAATGTTCCCACTGCTGAGACACAGGCCTCCTCTCTGTGCGAGTGAGTGGGCCATAACCCACCACGCGGGCCCAATGCGGATTGGTGGACGTCACATGTCTTCGAATTTTTGGTTCTAGGACATGCCGGTTTCCTCACGATGTTTTCCTTCACAGTTTTGAGAGCAGTGGCGATAAAATAAATTACACAAAGTAATGCGCCTGGCGGGGTTCGAACCCACGACCTACATCTCGTAAGTCGGGGCCGATACCACTGAGCCACCACTGTTCCACTGCTAGCTGTTCTATGTATTAATAAAAAACTATTGAGTTATCTTCGCTACTGTATTATTTATGAAGTAGAGGAATCAAGAATAACAACTAGGTACTAGTTGATAGATTTATGGGCATTTTTACTTTAAATGGCGCAGGCTGTTTTCGTGTTGTCCCATGAAAACAAATAATGATAGTTGAAAATATTTTGAAAGCTGCCATAAAAGCTTTATTTTAAACACAAGTAGAACTGTTATTCTATTCAATAAGTTTTTTTACGTATCATTATATAAGGTATTATAAATTTTATAGTAATTTGAAGTTAAACAAAACCTTGATTTGAAGCTGTCCCAAGACCGGTTTTCCCGCATTAAATAGATATTTCAAAAGATTTTTGTTCCACTATAAGTCTTGCAATTTTTTAATTCAATTGTGTCATAGTTATTCTTACATTTAAACTAAGTATTAACAATAGCTATCATAGTAAAAGAGTAACAAAATTAATTAAAATTATTGTCCCATAGATTTAACATTACAGGACAAGTCTACATAGTAACGTTCTTTTAGCTACTAATTTACCCATTTAGAATTTATTTTTTATTTTAATGGCAACCTCAAGCACAAAATCTTTCTTTTAATCAAAATCTCGAATTTAGTCGCGACAGGGAGAATGGGGATGGCAACTCAAAGCTAATCGTAGATGGCGCTGCGATAGTTGGTCCCTACGTCAGATTACTGTCTACCTTGTATAAAACACAAACAAGATTTGTTGTTATAAAAATTGAGTATAAATACAAAACAAATATGGAAAATTATTCGTCAATGCAAGTGCATATACTAAAAGAAGAATTAAGACGCCGCGGTGCATCTACAAGAGGAAAAAAAGTGATTTAATTGAGTGGTAATACACTTGATTTTACATTAATAAATCCACAATTACTTGTAGTTGAGGTTTCAATTTTTGAGTTTAGGTATGTTTTACCTGTTCTCTCCTTTAACGAGAATATAATGCTGCTTCTGACTTTCTATTTTGATAAAATATCATAATGTTTTAAGTCAGTAATTTTACCCCTTTTTTCTATTTAGATTCGAGAAATATCACAATATATTTAATTTCTTAACACCACAACTATCACAAAACTCGTTCCAGGTGATAATTCTTCCGCCAGACGAACCATTTCATGATTTATGGAGCGATGCAATACTGGTACTAAACCTCCAATAGAAAAGTAGATATTATTTTGAAAAGTGTATTCGATTGTTCAGTTATAGTATAATCATAGAATTTCATTAATAAACTCAACTAACGGCCTGTCTCGGCTTCGCAAGGCTGGATATTTGTTTATTATATAGCTTTTCTTTAGTTATAATTCAATTTTTGTTCTCAAGGCAGTCACAGCAGCTTCCCATTATTTCTTGATAGTGTGAATTGTCGGAAATTTGTATGTTTCATCATTTTTACAGCTTATTACACAACATCTGGTCATTTTACATCAATAAATCGTTTTTTTTTTCAGAAAATTCCTTTGATTTGACAGTTTTTTTTGGGACCAAACTGTCACTTGTCACTTTGACACTTGCCTTCCCCATTGGTAAACGTATGTGTGCGCAACGAAAAATTAGTCCAAAAATTTGTCTCGCTAAGTAACGTGTTTTTACATAAAACCATTTATCTGGTTGTTAATTATTTTGGAGCAGTAACACCTTAAAGTATATAGATGCCTTTTTTGTATGATTTAGAAGCTTTATAGTTATATTTTTTGAGTATTTCACATTTGTTTTGAAACTGAACTACTTGCGTAACGTCCTGTTCGTAACTGTTACTATAGGGCGGACAAAAACGTTACGAAAAATACAAGTAAAGCTTAGTGCACATTGCATTATGAGTACCTAGACGGTATTTAAAATTTGCAGGCCATCTGATTATAAATGATAAATTAGATCCTATTACCAGGTTACACACAATTTAAATTTTAATGTAGGTTGTGAGCAGTTCTCATTATTGTCTTAGTCCGCATGATTCTCGGTTATATTATAATCAGTGTCATAGTGAGGACTACTCTTAACAATTCCGTATCGTAACATTTAATGTCTCTCTAGTAACGGTCCCAAATATTTTTCCTTGTTTTTCTTTACAGCAGCTGAATTATTAATAATTATTATGTACTATAGTAGGTTTTTAATAAATAAAAACATATTACAAATAATATCTTGTTAAAATTTTATTATTAGCTCATCATTTAAATAGTTAAAACTTAAAATGAAACAAACGTTTGGAAACTTTTGTTACTAAATGGATATTTTTTTTGAATTTTAACAAAATGTGGTTAATTAGTACGTTCTTAAATATATTTCTTTTAATCTATTAAAAACGAGTAATAAATTAGCAGTCTATTTTTTTCAGGTCATCTAGTCAGTGAATTTTTATCAAGTTTTGATTTTTGTGACTATCAGGACAAAATTTTCCTTACTCACCTTGTAAAATAACGAATAATGTAATATATACGCATTTGTAAAAGGAACTTTTAGCTAATTCATATAATTAACAACATTATCTATTATAAGAATCATCAATTTCAAACCCGAAAAGAAACCTAAATTTTTAAAAGTGGTTTTTAAAACCTGCGCCGTTTATAGTGAATTTGCCCTTATCTTAAACACAGGATGCATTGTGTGAAGGACAACTTAACAATGCAGATAGATGTGTGTTTAGACATTTATGCATAATATATCATTTACATACCAAGGTACTCATTAGGTCACTACTTAGGTATGCCTTTATATACTTATACACTTATCTACAGTATAAGTTACTAAGGTTTTTTCTATAATTTGGTGTATCTTGCAATCAGTCCTCCGACTATGAGCAGATTCGTTGAAGGTTTTTCAGGTGGAGAAGTTTGAATTAGATTTTTATTTTTTTAGCGTGGTAAAATCATCAATTGAGTCCCCAGTTCCCCCACCCAGGACAGGGCAGGAGGGACTGTCAGACTTGTACTGAATAAAATCCACAGTTTCCTTCAAAAGCCCTTTACGTTTCGTGGTCACGGTAGCTCTTTACACCCGTGTGTTCACTTGTGCTCGGTTCCTAAGCTTTAGACTCACCATAATGAGCAACCTGTGGTTTAACATTTACGGGTTCCCAAGATACAGGTAAAACCTAGTTTGGGGACCACCGATCAAACAACCAATTGTTCAAAATTAGTTACAGATGAAACAATGTTTAGATTTAAGGTTATCTTTGTAACAGTGAAATAAATTAATTATTCTTATTCTTATCTAAGTCTTACTGGTAAATCCTAAGATTTCCCATGTCGCACTGGTAAAAGTCCGTTAAACCTTTCCCGAGTTGGGGTGCCCCTCCTTACTCCCGATGCTTCACTCCTACTAGTCGTAGTGAGATTTTTTATAGCCTATCTCCTTCCTCGATAAGAGAACTATCCAACAATTCTGAAACATAACTCCGAAAAACGTTTCTCCGCTTAACGATTCGCCGACACAACGATTCATTCCTGGAAGGTTCGACGACAGAACCTTTCCTCGACGAACGTTTCGCCGACACAACGATTAAGTCATGAGTATTGTGTTTCATGAAGTATTGTATAAATGAAGCCATTTAGACGAAGCCCCGCTGCGCGGGACTTCTATTTCTGTGTTCAGGGTTTAAAGGAACCTAACTAACCGAACCTCGGGGTGCCCCTGATGTCGGATTTAGTTACTAGTATTATAATGTCAAACCATGTCTTTGTCGACGAATCGTTCTGCGGTGAAAGTTTTTGTCGTCGAACCGTCCAGGAATGAATCGTTGTGTCGGCGAATCGTTAAGCGGAGAAACGTTTGTCGGAGTTATGTTTCAGAGTGCTATCCAACACCAACAATATTTTTTCGAATAAGACCAGTAGTTCCTGAGATAAGCGCGTTCAACAACACAAATAAACTCTTCAGATCTATATTATTAAATTTAATTAGGTAATAAGAATTTTACAGATAAGTAAGTTTAAACAGGAAAGAATGTTGTAATTTTATAATCTAAGTGAGTTTTTAAATGACTTGTAAAAAGATTACCTACAGGTTTAGAAAATCAAAATAATGATTTAGCGTCACAAATTGACGTACGAGTAGTATAATGATTTGCAAAATATCCAAATCTTGATTTAATCAACTTTATTGATCCTGTTTCACAGTTGATAAAAACTATTGTATTTACTGATATCAGCCAATCAATTGGATTTAACAAAAATAAAACGTTGTTTATCAATACGTGGGAGTATTATCAGATACACCTCAAATATTTACAAAAGAAAAAAATCTAGTTAACGTCCGTGCATATGAGGTGAGTTGAGTCGTAGAATTTCGGTCGCTTTCATAGAAAAAGTCATTCGCGACGCAAAATGAGTGGTCTGCACTGTACCACTGTACCAAAGCACAAAATTCTGCGACTCACGATTCACATAATTATGCTCGTTTGGCCTCACCCTAACAGAATTGCGTTTTCTAGGCGGCTGGACGTGTGAACTAGAGCTATGATTTTCTATAGGGACGTATAAACAAAGCTGTATAAATTTAAAAAAAAAAGTATTCAAGGGACTGCTGCAGGTCTGAAACGGCCTCTTAGCAATTTTCCTAATGATTTATTTCGTGAATGAATAAAAAAAGATTAGCCAATGAAGTTGCTGGAAATGCACAAAGTGAATTAGGAATATTGCATAAGGTGAACGTTTTAGACCCGCTGAGTTTGTTTTCAATGATTCGTGGTGGAATTGACGTAATTTACTCGTTTATAGTTATTAACCAATCTACTTAGGATAAGTTAATCAATTGGCTAAAATCGAAACGCATTGATTAGATTATTAAGCCATTTGATTAAGGAAATGGCAAGACTGATGACGATAAGGCTTAATCAATAGAAAAAGAGATGGCAGGCAAGCAAAAGAAATAAAGACAAACAATCGTACTCAGACACTAGTGAGTTGCTAATAGGCGGTTCTGTATTGCAGCAGGTTTTTTTTTTTATAAATGCCTATGTTAATGGAAATGTATTAATCCGTCATTGCATAAGTACAATTCCTAGGGAATGTATTGTAATTCCAAAAATAACCAAACCGAACCTCGGGGTGCCCCGATGTCTACTTTCAAGTACTCTTGGGCACTTCGAGGTACGATTTGGTTACGTTCCTTTTAAACCTCGCTCACGGAAATAGGAGTCCCGCTGCGCGAGGCTCCGTTCTACCTGATCACGTAAGACACTTTACAAAATAGCTTCGGAATTGTGTACATTTCCCAGGAGTACCTAGTTTACAATTTCTAGATATCATATATTTCCAGCTACATCTAAGTACCTATACAATGTCTTACGAAACCGATCGCACTTCAGTTTCCCACTGTCTGTGGTGCAGTCGTGTCTGTAGGTATTTTTAAATACAAAAGCGAATGCAACACAGACAACAGCTGTTCTGTGGTGTTGTCGGGTTTGTATTCACACTGCCGTGGTCACGGGAATGTCTTATAAGGCAACTGTGACCCTGCAATTTTCCCTAGGGCTGCAAAATCTAACTTTCAACCCGCTCCTCAGGCAATTGTTCAGACCTACTTTCAAAGTATGAGAAATAAAAAATGGTTCGACCCGGTGTACCACATTAGACTGATTGATTCTTAGAATAATAATTTATTCAACTAAATAATAAAACATGAGAAGGTCGGTATTTACATAATAATTAGCTAAGTAGGTAAGTACCACTTCTATAGTTTGTTTTTTAATCTCGTAGACCAAATTGACAAATGATAATGTCAAAACTGACATAAATTCTATTGAAATTCGTGTCAGTTCGCCATTTGCACCTGTCAATTCAGTCTACGAGATTAAAAAACGAGGTATAATCACATCGCCACCGGTTTTAATCAATTCTTACCTACTTAATTAATTAATGGTACTTAGGTACTTTAAGAACAATGATTTAAAAACTGTCATCTTTGCTTTTATCGCGTAGGTACCTATTTCATAAATTAAAGATACCAAGTGAAAAAGACATATTCGCTTGAGACGCTTTCCCCAAACTAACAAAAAACACTGTTATTTCTGGTGGCCTACTCTAACGTCTAATAGCGACAGTAATTCCAGTGTCGGAACGAGATGGCGATAGACGACTTGTATAGCTCTGTCACTTTCCCACACTGGAATCACACTCGCTTTAAGACGTCATGATAGGCCTAGCTGTACACCAGAATCAACAGTGTCGACCATCAGGAAAGTGTCGAGACAAGAAGCTCTCGGACTTTGATCAATAAATAGCTCTGATCGAAGCTTCCGGAGAATCAATTTAACTGTCTTGTATCCCGCAACAAAAATCAGAATTATAAATACCTACCGTAGCAATATTTAGCTGCATAATTTAACAATCCAATCCTTTAGAATAGAAACTAAAATGATTACCTACAATTAAAAAAAAAACAAATAATATTGCGTCTACTTACGCGCACCATTTTGTAGAAGTCCGTTCTCCTTGGCAGTTTGACACAACACTGGCTGAATCGCCGGCCGGCCTCGCGCCGCGGTTTATAAACATACCACCACAGATTATGCAATGCAGATAAGATTATGAGCTAAGATTAATAAATGTCCAGATTCTGTGTTCAAAACAAATACGTACTTAACGTTTTTCGTGAACACACTTTTTTTTTAATGAGTTAGTGAGCGACACGCATGTATTTAAATGTGTTCCTTTTTTTTAGTGTTGTAAAATCATCAAATGAGTCCTCGCACCCAGAGCTGGACGGGAGGCACTGTCAGACTTGTACTGACTAAAATCCACGATGATCTTTCAATAGCCTTTGACTCTCCAGGGTTATGGTTCTTGATGAGAATGTTCCGCGACCCGATACTTTGGACCTCTAAAGGTGCCGGTTCGCGTCAGAGACCGCGGCAACCTTAACATTAGGCAATATGAGCGGCAGTTCGCGAGCGAGACACAGACAGGAGACAGATACGGTAGCAACTAGCAATCACCGGTCGCGGTCTCCCGTCGCGGTGTCCTGTCGTGGTCCCCTGTCTCCTGTCGCGGTCTCCTGTCTCGGTCTCCTGTCGCGGTCTCCTGTCGCGGTCTCCTGTCTCGGTCTCCTGTCGCGGTCTCCTGTTTGGGTCTCTTGTCGCGGTCTCCTGTTTGGGTTTCCTGTCGCGGTCTCCTGTTTGGGTCTCCTGTTTGGGTTTCCTGTCTCGGTCTCCTGTCGCGGTCTCCTGTCTCGGTCTCCTGTCGCGGTCTCCTGTCTCGGTCTCCTATCGCGGTTTCCTGTTTGGGTCTCCTGTTTCGGTCTCCTGTCGCGATCTCCTGTCGTGGTCTCCTGTCGCGGTCTCCTGTCGCGGTCTCCTGTCGCGGTCTCCTGTCGTGGTCTCCTGTCGCGGTCTCCTGTCGCGGTCTCCTGTCGCGGTCTCCTGTCGTGGTCTCCTGTTTCGGTATCCTGTCGTGGTCTCCTGTCGCGGTCTCCTGTCGTGGTCTCCTGTCATGGTCTCCTGTTTCGGTCTGCTGTCGCGGTCTCCTGTCGCAGTCTCCGGCGGGAACCGCCACCTTTAGTAGCCCCGTCAGAGTTCCTCGTGTGACGTAGGAATTGAACGAAGCGAAGCCGAAAAGGAAGAAAAATTACCATTTTTCTTCCTTTTCGGCTACAATTCTCAGTTAGCTTACTAGGAATCTGTACATTCTATAATCTAAGAATAAAGTTTATCTTTGAACTTGATAAGCTTCATATCGGAGCTAATATTATTTTTAGATAGGGTTTTCTTAATCTTATATCAATGAAATACCTACATTACATTGCATTTTGTGAGAATTTTATTATCTCTCTCTATTTCGTAACAGAGGGCTTAAAACGGCCACTTGGCAATATTCCAGATGATTCACTTAAATTCGTTAATGAAAAGCCAATGACGTTGCTGGAAATTCACGAAGTGAATCATTAGGAATGTTGCTTAATGTAGCCGTTTTAGATAGACCCGCAGGAGGTATGGCTTCTAAAATAGGTACCTACTATTGTATCGTTGAGCTCCTTGTGTTATGAGTTGAGCTACACGGTAACTGACACATGTCATGCTTGCACTGACTGGACAGGTCCACTCAAATCTGTGTAGTTCTTTCTTCAAAAGACCACCTCAGACACCTGCATGGTTCTCATATAACTTAGTGACCGACCGAAATTTCGGTTTCGGTTTCGGTTTCGGCCGGTTTCGGCCAAAAAATCTAGTTTCGGCCTTAGTTTCGGTTTCGGCCAAAATATAGCCGAACCTTTCGGCCTCGCCGAAACTCAAGTGTCCGTGAATTTTCGTGCGTCGGTCGGCAAAATTCGTAGGTAACACGTGTTTGCTCGCCGGCGGGGCCCCGGCTCAGTTCCTCACCGTCCATTTAATCGTGAGTTGAAGTTATTTTTTGAGTTTATTGCCAAGAGTAAGTTTTGTATATTCGTGTCATAATAAAATATATTTGTTATGTACTTTAATGATTACTACGACTGTATTCGAAATACAAGTTTACGGTTTCTTCTTTGAAATAATGTTTTATTTTTCAACTCAGTTAATTTCGTATTGCTGAATATAGTGCGATTGTTGAGACTTCAAATCCAGTGAAACATTGAAAATAATGTGTTTCATAATTTAGGATAGATTATGGCTCAGTAAAAGTTAAAAAACTTTTTTTTTTTTTTTTTTTTTAGCGTGGTAAAATCATCAAATGAGTCCTCCAACCCCGGGCAGGGCGGGAGGGACTGTCAGACTTCTACTGACTAAAATCCACGGTGTCCTTCATAGCCTGTTATGTTCCGGGGTTACGGTAAGGGAATAATCCCGCGACCCCGGCAGGCTTTGGCCCTCTGAGAGGGGGGCCCCGTCATTATGCTGACGCTCTTTGAGGCGCGCGTGGGACACAACGCGCCGTCGACCCGGGCATGGTCCTTGGTCGGGCAGCGAGTTGCCCTTTACTCGCTGCCCGCATGCCCGCGCCTACGGTGGCCGGAGATCGTCTCGCGACGTCGACGCCGTGGGCGTCCTACACCGCGGTTGGGGCGGAGGGAGGACTCTGTCCTCTCTCGCTCGCGGCGCGCCTCCTCCTTCGCGAGCATTACTGCTTCGCAGAAGGAGGCGACCGCTTCCCACTCCGTCTCGCCCCGCAGCATGGCCGCAACCAATGCCGGGCGCGAGAGGTCTCCGCCTATCGCAGCCGTGAGGACACGTCGGTGCACTGCCCAAGCTGGGCAGTCCTGCACCGTATGCTCCACCGTGTCCTCCGGGCGATCTTCGCAGTGGTGACACCCAGACGTTTCCTCCTTCAAATAACATAGATAAATATCAATTTCTTAAAAATCTGCTATTTTCATAAGTTTGCTGTATATCATTACTTCCCAGTATTTTATCCTTATTAGCGACACTATCGAATGGTGTAATGATACAAGTTGTGATTTTTTGTTCCAAAATCAGCGATTTCTTCTGATTCTTGGCCAGGATTAATGATTTTTCTGAAATCCAATGATGCAGTTTTAGTTATTTTCAAAATCGGTCTCGAGGCTCCATTCAACGTTTTTCGATATTCCTCATAGTTCAGTATATACATAGCCATCCACGCCCAGTTGAAAAATTCACCCTGTATTTCGTAAAATGTTAAAATAAAAGTTAATTTCAGAAAATAAATCAAAGTTTTAAATGTGTTTAAAAGTTTCGGTTTCGGTTTCGGCCGAAACTGAGAGCAAGGCCGAAAGTTCGGTTTCGGTTTCGGCTAAAAATCAGTTTCGGTCGGACACTAATATAACTTTACCAATTGTTACATTGTTTTTTTAGTGTTCCTGGCTCAGGTTGCTATTTCGCGGCTGCGTTTCTAATAAACAAAGTGTCAAGTACCTGCATTCATTGGTCAACCATTCCTATGTGTCGTTGGTTTCATTTCCCAACAATAAATCACTTTTCTAAATTCTTTTAAACAGTTTCACAATATTATTTTGATCAAAACTTAGGTTGTTTACGATTGACAAGACATTCATTGCGTCAAACGTCAATTCTGACAGTTCGAGGCGCCCCCTACCGAAGTAACAACCATAAAATAATCGATATTTTAATCTAAGGATCACAAATCTTTAAATAGTATGAACTAACTCATTTTGTAATAATTATCAATTTTAAATAGTAAATAAATAAAAGAAATTAATAATAAACTAAATATCCATAAACGGAAATGATATAATTTTTTCAATATAGACTTTATTCGAGAACCTTCGACCGAATCGATACATTTTTAATATGTGGACTTTTGCGTGGATTGTCTCTGGGAAATGTCAACTTTAATGTTGTCAGGTGGAGCTCTCCTCTTACCCCGACAATGTTGTAGGAATGGTTTCCCTGGTTGAAACTATTTTGTGATCAATAATTAGGACAGATTAATAATGGAGAACGGAGTAGTTGGATCTAGTTTTGTGTAATTTATTGCCGACTGTGGCAAGTGTCGTTCCACAGTATTCAGGGTGAATTTCTGGTGTGAGGTGTTGGTGGTCGTTGCGGGGATATTGGTTTCTCCGCCGAATCCGGGAGTTCGACATGGGGTGGTCACCCGACCCTTAACCAACTTCCGGCCGGCGATTTGCGATGACTCTGCTAGGATGACGAGCGTCACTTGCCGCCAGCCTCGCTGAGGAGTTACACATAGTTTTTGGTGCGCAGTCGTAAAAGGTAAGTCGGTATCCTTAGTGGAGTGAGCGTGGTCTGTGCGTCCACCCGAGGGGTGTGTGTGTGAGGGAATAACGTCGTGCTAATCTTAACGATTATTTCAGGATTCCTAACAGCGCCTGTCGTCGCGGTTCTGCCCGGTGGAACGTGCAGCAGCCCGCAGCCCACGCCGCCTTCCCCGGCAATAACCGTGAGTAATAAACCAGCTATTTCCCAATCGTATGCCGTAGGCAATTTCTCAGGGTTGACCTAGGTGTTAAAGTATTGCCCAGGAAAACGGCATAAGTCCTTGGCGTAGTGGACGGACGCCACGCGTATTTCATTTTGAATAAAGGCCATGAGCCGGCCGAGGTTCTGTCTGATAGGTTACACAGCTCGATCACATCGAGGATAACGAATAAGTTACACTTTTATTATTTGGTCTCCGTTTGTCAATTGCAGAAAAGGCTAATCGGGGGACTCGCTTCACCGCCGGGATCGTAGGCTGAAGCTTAGAGCCGGGACGTGAAGTCCGTTCCTCGACACCGCTGAGAGCCTCCCGTGGGAGGCTGCTGTACGGCTGGCAGACACCGCCTAGCGTGAGCGCAGGCGTGACGGTTTTTTTTTTCTTTATATTTATTTTGTTATCACCGCACCTTGGAACACCGGTGTGATTTTGGTACCCGGTGTTGATGTCGGTACTACACCGAACTTTATGTTGAGAATCTTGAGCTCTTTCTGCATTCCTCCGGAAGTGACAGTAGATTTGAGGATATCTTCAGCTCCAGGATTCGGGACTCTCCAGGTCCCTGGCGCCCATTAATTAAATTATTATAATTGTTTTTAACTGGAAGGTTCCGGTAGTTATTTAGTTCTGCTTTAGTTATATTAATGTAACCTTGTTGACGGAACAGTACTCGGTTTATCTCCAACCCCCACGACCCCAGCTCTTCTTTAAACCCCTAGGTTACAACTGGCTAGCTTTAATTAATTAGAAAGGGTAAAGAATCTCACCACAGTAGTTTTATATGAATTTTATTCCCGGACTGTTGTTAAGGTTAATGATTTTTATTATTATGGTAAGAACGTTACAGTAATATGTTAATTGAAATTCAATTTAAATGTAATCAATTAATTTAATCGAATAATTCTATTATACGGGAGATTGTTACTCGCAGTAATAAACCGGTTTATGTTATTTTGTGGTTTTATTTTAGTCCGACCCTCAAAGGTTAGGGACAAAATATTTTATGTAACAGTGGCGACCAACGTGTGTATTAGTTGGAGATAGAGGTTACGTCTGTTGCTGTAACTTAAAAACCGGAGTACTGTTTCTGGAACCTTCCATTTATTTTAATTTTAAGAAGAAAAAACCGTCGTGCGGAATCCTTTGTTTGTGTTTGTGTTGTTTTATGCAATTTTACATACATTGACTTTAACAATTTTATTTAAAAAACTTCTTGCTGCATTGTGCAATCAGTTTCGTTTCACCTGTGCGCCAAGATATTGTAACGGGACTTTTGTTTTTTTTAAAAAAAAAATTGATGTTGTATTGCTCTGTAAGATCGCTACTACTGTAACTGCGTTTACCTTATAACAACTTCGTTAATTGTGACGGCCAGTTTTAACTTCGGTTCAGTTTTTAATTGACAATATGGAACGACCCATTAAATTTAATTTGCTTCATAAAGATGAGCTCGTATATGAAGTACTGATCCGGGACGCTAAACCCGCCTCAACTGTGGAGGAACTGCGGATTCAAATTAGGGATCTTAGTAAACTAGTGAGTTCCGATGAAATCTTAGAGACGGATAGAGATCCGGAAGCAGAATTAAAGATAATTAAGGCCAAATTGCCGGAGGTTGGGGAAGTTCTGGATAAGTACCCCTCCAATTTTAAAAAATTTAACCGCGCCAGGTCTTTGGGTTTCCACCTCTTCCATCGTTTGGGTAGGATAACTCCTCCAGCTGAACGTGAAGCCGATTTCGCAGCCGTTGACAGACAACTTAGCGGGCTTTTATCAAGGCTTGATTCTATTAACGCAAGCTTTCATCAATCCTTTTCTCCTGCTGAGGGGACACCGGAGGTATTGACTGATTTGCAGTCGAAGGATGTCATCATTTCCTGCAAAAAGGATACGGTTAAAACCCTTGGGGTTAAATTTAACGGGACGGGTTGCGTAAAAGCTTTTATTGAGCGTCTAGAGGAGCTCTGCGAGGCCCGTGGAATAGATGAGCTGTCCTTACATCAGTCTGCTCTGGACATTTTCTCGGACGGAGCTTTATTGTGGTACCGAGGCATTAAGGCGTTGGTTGGTAATTGGCCGGAACTGAAGAAGCAGCTACTCATTGATTTCGCCCCACCAGATTACGACATGCGTCTCATGTCGGAAATCACAAATAGAACGCAGGGGTTGACTGAACAATCTTGTATCTTTATTGCGGTTATGGAAAATTTGTTTAATAGGCTTTCTTATAGAGTTCCGGAACACGATCGTTTGGCGCGGATTAAATACAACATGAGACCAGAGTACACTTCGGGGTTGTCGTTGTTCACCATCAATACGCTGGGCGAGTTAAAGGAGAAGGGCAGGCAACTGGAGTTGGGCTTCCACAGCAAGGCTCAGTTCCATGAGCCGCCCAAACCGACGTATTCTTTCGTCGCAGCGGACTTAGCCTACCAAGCCCCGAAGGGTTCAAGAGTTGAGGCCGTGCAAAAGGACCCGGGTTCATTGTTCTGTGTTCGTTGTAGGGTTAAAGGGCACTCGTTATCTAATTGTAAATCGAAAGAAGTTGTTTGTTACCGTTGTGGCGAGAAGGGTGTACGTACACCATCGTGTCCTAAGTGCAATAAAAAGCGGAAGGAGGTTCAGTCCTGCCCAACCTGCATTTCAAAAAACTGAATGTCCGGAACTACAGCCAAAAGTTTGATAAGTCAGATTGGAACAATCATTTACAATTTTTAAAATTATTTTTTAATACATTAAGGGTGAATACAGTACATTATAAGACTTCGGATGATAGTCGTCCACACTTAACTGTCTCGATATACGATGAGCAGTATTACGGCTTACTCGACTCGGGTTCTTGCATTTCGGTGTTGGGTTCCGATGTTGGCCAACATTTTATAAGGGCCGGTGCAACTGTGCACGCCGATAAACGGTTGGGCAGCATAGTAACTGCCAATGATTCACGAGCATCCGTGGAGGGTTATTTATTTTTACCAGTAACTCTCATGGGAGTAACTAGGGTTATTAAATTTTATATTATTCCGGATATTAGCACACCATTAATTTTTGGTGTTGATTTTTGGAAGGCCTTTAATTTGGCACCAAAAATTTTTAATACTTTACCTTTCCAATATATAAAACGTAAAAGAGGTCATACTTGCGTCTCGGAGGTTAGACATCTACAGCCGTTTGATGAATTAACACCGGATCAGAAGAATAAAGCGGAGTTATTAATTAAGGAGTTTGAAGGGGTTTCCTTTGAGGTGAAGGGATTGGGTCGCACCCACCTGCTGCGTCATAAGATTGACACGGGAGATGTTCCCCCTATTAAACAGCGTTATTACCCTTTGTCACCTGAACGCCTCAAGGAACTCAACCGTCAGCTGGATGAGATGTTGGAGATGGGGGTGGTGGAACCTAGCAATAGCGCTTGGAATAACCCGGTTCTGTTGGCTCCAAAACCAAATGGAGAATGGCGATTTTGCCTGGACAGCCGAAAACTGAATGCGGTCAGTAAGCAAGATGCGTATCCACTACCCTACATCTCTCGCATCTTAGATCAGTTGCGTGACGCGCGTTACCTTTCGTCTATTGACTTAAAATCGGTTTTCTGGCAAATTGAACTAGACTCCGTTTCGTCCAAAGAAAAAACCGCGTTCACAGTCCCCGGTCGAGGTTTGTTCCAGTTTAAAGTTATGTGCTTTGGGTTGACTGGAGCCCCAGCCACCCAACAGCGATTAATGGACAGACTTTTCGGTCCGGAGTTCGATAATAAGGTCTTCGTGTATTTGGATGACATAATTATTTGCTCATCAACCTTCGAGGAGCACATTTCGCTTTTAAAACGGGTTTTAGATAAGTTGAGGCAGGCAAATTTGACAATTAATTTACCTAAATGCTGTTTCTTTCGACGTGAACTTAAATATCTGGGTTACATAGTAGACGAGCGAGGCTTGCACACAGACCCGTCGAAAATTCAGTCAATTGTCGACTTTCCAACCCCTACAACTCGTAAGCAAGTGAAAATGTTTCTTGGAACGGCCTCCTACTATAGACGTTTTATTAAAAACTTTAGCTCCATAGCGGCCCCTTTAAATGCGCTAACTAGTACTAGTAAAAAAGCGCCGCCTTTCAAGTGGACGGCTGAGACCGAATCTGCGTTCTCAACCTTGAAAGAGGCATTGGTGTCAGCTCCAGTATTAGCTTGCCCGGATTTCTCTCAACCTTTTGAGATTCATTGTGACGCATCCAGTTATGGGATAGCGGGCACTCTGACTCAGGTTGTTAATGGGGAGGAGCACCCGATCGCCTACTGCAGTCGTTCGCTTAATCCGGCGGAACGAAATTATTCTGCGACGGAGCGTGAGGCACTTGCGGTGGTCTTCGCCGTGGAACACTTTCGTCCTTACGTTGAAGGCGGGCCTGAGTTTAAAGTGATAACCGACCACTCTAGTTTGAAGTGGTTCTTTAATTTAACCAATCCCTCTGGGCGATTGGCCCGTTGGGGTTGTCGGTTATCACCTTACAATTTTACCATTGAGCACCGCAAGGGTAAGGACAATGTGGTCCCAGATGCCTTATCGCGTGGCGTTCCGGTGCTGGAAATTAAAGCGTCCGACACTGACACTTGGTTTAAGGGAGTGTGGGACAAATGCGTCAGTACGCCTAGGTCGTGTCCTAACTTTATTATTAAGGGGGATAATCTCTACCGCTATTCAAAGAATAAATTCGGAGTAGCCAGTGACAATGATTGGAAGCAGGTAGTACCGGAGAGTAATCGAGAAGAATTGCTAAGGAGTCATCACAGTGGCGAATTGTCACCACACTTCGGAGTGTTTAAAACGTATAAAAGACTCGCTCTCCGTTACTACTGGCCGAACATGTACAAAGATGTGGTTAGCCACGTTGGTAAATGTGATAAGTGCGCCGCGTACAAACACTCACAACAGCCTCCTTCCGGTCTCTTAGGTGATGCGAAAGACTGTTCCAAACCATTTGAAACAATAAGCATTGACTTGGTAGGTCCGTTACCACGGTCAAGGGCGGGATACACGTACCTGTTAGTGGTCGTGTGCTGTTTCACGAAGTATTGTCTGCTGTTTCCTTTACGTAGAGCGGTTGGAAAGGTTATAGCACAGAAACTGGAGGACGGCGTTTTCCTGGTACACGGTATACCCCGCACGGTGATAGCAGACAACGGGTCGCAATTTACGGGCAATGAGATTCGCTCACTACTACAGAGGTACAAAATACCTCAAGTTCACTTCACACCTCGTTATTGCCCTAGCGTGAACACCGTGGAACGCTATAACCGTACCATAATGACCGCGGTATCAATACTCGTGGAGGATGATCATCGAGCATGGGACGTAAACATCTCTAAGATCCAGTTCGCTATGAACACCTCCACGAATGAAGTTACTCGTTTCACCCCGTTCTTCCTAGTTCATGGCAGGGAGGCAGTTAGTAGTGGTGATGTCTTCGGCAATGATACCGTGGGACAGCTCACTCTAGCTTGCGCCTCTCGCAGCTCATACGGAAACCAGCTGGGAACGTTAGGTGATATCTTCGATAAGGTAAAGAAAGCGCTCATCAAATCACATTCTCGTAGTGCTCGTTATTATAATAGTGGTAGGAGGCACGCGGAGTTTGAGGTAGGCGACACTGTGTGGAAGAGAACATATCCCCAGAGTGACGCCTCCAAATTCTTTATGGCCAAATTAGCACCGAAATACGAAAAATGTATAATTAGGAAAAAACTTTCACCCTTAGTGTATGAATTAGAAGGCTGTAGTTCCGGCAAAAATCTAGGCACCTGGCATATAAAAGATTTTAAACCTCCAGGTGGCCATGATGATTAATTTTTTTTTTTATTTTTTTTTTCTCAGGTATTACACTGTAAAATATAATATAATTTCACACCATTCAAGGTGATACTTACGAGCGGACGCAACTCGTTAAATAAGCCTTGGCGGGAGCGGATGGTAACTCCTTAAATAAGCCTAACACCAAAACTTAATTTATCTTCTGATTCAACTACATTAAAATAGTAGTTGGTCGCAGTGACCATTAAGGGCTGTATATGCCTTGAGGTTGCTGGTTTTTATTTGAGCGTTAGTGGATTTATATTCACGGCGCTAGTTTACAGTTGGTTAAAGGTATTCTCCACTGTTTTTAAGGTTTGTAGTGGTACACAGGTTCCTACTGTGTCCACGTTTGTTGACCATATTTGAAAGTGGTTGTTGCATGTTTAACAATCCTGTTGGGTATCCAAACCTCCGGACTGCTGATAAGGCAGCAAACTGATAGTCCTGAGATAGAGGACCGTAATGGCGGGCGTGTAGGCTGCATTGATGGAATACGTTCTTGATAGTATTTTTTTTTTGCCAGGCAATGGCCGGTACTTTCCTTTTCAATGTATTATTTGGATTCTAGCTCGGCATGATTGTCGGCAGTTTACCCATTTGGGGTGTGAAGGGTGGTGTACGATTGAATAGGGTTGTCTGTCCTACTTAAACATAGTGGGTCAGACTGGGTCAGTTCGTAGAGAGTTACTTACGTAATTTTTTTTTAAACTCTTTGGAGCTTGTCTTTTACATGTTTGTGAATGGATTAGACTCGCACCAGAGAAAAAAAAAAAGAGAATTTTATTAGTTAATATATTACAACAAATAATAATACTAATCGTACACCAGCATTCATATATTTAATTTTTACTTCTTTTCGTTCTCCATTATTCTTTTCAGGCTCGAACGGAGTGGATTTGGAAAGCGAGCTTGGTACTTTGGAGTCTGCTTTAACGCTGGAGGGCCAGCGTCGAGATTTGCCCTAGTGGGTCAAATCTCTGGTGGTTGGGGAGGTACTGTTACATTGTTTTTTTAGTGTTCCTGGCTCAGGTTGCTATTTCGCGGCTGCGTTTCTAATAAACAAAGTGTCAAGTACCTGCATTCATTGGTCAACCATTCCTATGTGTCGTTGGTTTCATTTCCCAACAATAAATCACTTTTCTAAATTCTTTTAAACAGTTTCACAATATTATTTTGATCAAAACTTAGGTTGTTTACGATTGACAAGACATTCATTGCGTCAAACGTCAATTCTGACAGTTCGAGGCGCCCCCTACCGAAGTAACAACCATAAAATAATCGATATTTTAATCTAAGGATCACAAATCTTTAAATAGTATGAACTAACTCATTTTGTAATAATTATCAATTTTAAATAGTAAATAAATAAAAGAAATTAATAATAAACTAAATATCCATAAACGGAAATGATATAATTTTTTCAATATAGACTTTATTCGAGAACCTTCGACCGAATCGATACATTTTTAATCTGTGGACTTTTGCGTGGATTGTCTCTGGGAAATGTCAACTTTAATGTTGTCAGGTGGAGCTCTCCTCTTACCCCGACAATGTTGTAGGAATGGTTTCCCTGGTTGAAACTATTTTGTGATCAATAATTAGGACAGATTAATAATGGAGAACGGAGTAGTTGGATCTAGTTTTGTGTAATTTATTGCCGACTGTGGCAAGTGTCGTTCCACAGTATTCAGGGTGAATTTCTGGTGTGAGGTGTTGGTGGTCGTTGCGGGGATATTGGTTTCTCCGCCGAATCCGGGAGTTCGACATGGGGTGGTCACCCGACCCTTAACCAACTTCCGGCCGGCGATTTGCGATGACTCTGCTAGGATGACGAGCGTCACTTGCCGCCAGCCTCGCTGAGGAGTTACACATAGTTTTTGGTGCGCAGTCGTAAAAGGTAAGTCGGTATCCTTAGTGGAGTGAGCGTGGTCTGTGCGTCCACCCGAGGGGTGTGTGTGTGAGGGAATAACGTCGTGCTAATCTTAACGATTATTTCAGGATTCCTAACAGCGCCTGTCGTCGCGGTTCTGCCCGGTGGAACGTGCAGCAGCCCGCAGCCCACGCCGCCTTCCCCGGCAATAACCGTGAGTAATAAACCAGCTATTTCCCAATCGTATGCCGTAGGCAATTTCTCAGGGTTGACCTAGGTGTTAAAGTATTGCCCAGGAAAACGGCATAAGTCCTTGGCGTAGTGGACGGACGCCACGCGTATTTCATTTTGAATAAAGGCCATGAGCCGGCCGAGGTTCTGTCTGATAGGTTACACAGCTCGATCACATCGAGGATAACGAATAAGTTACACTTTTATTATTTGGTCTCCGTTTGTCAATTGCAGAAAAGGCTAATCGGGGGACTCGCTTCACCGCCGGGATCGTAGGCTGAAGCTTAGAGCCGGGACGTGAAGTCCGTTCCTCGACACCGCTGAGAGCCTCCCGTGGGAGGCTGCTGTACGGCTGGCAGACACCGCCTAGCGTGAGCGCAGGCGTGACGGTTTTTTTTTTCTTTATATTTATTTTGTTATCACCGCACCTTGGAACACCGGTGTGATTTTGGTACCCGGTGTTGATGTCGGTACTACACCGAACTTTATGTTGAGAATCTTGAGCTCTTTCTGCATTCCTCCGGAAGTGACAGTAGATTTGAGGATATCTTCAGCTCCAGGATTCGGGACTCTCCAGGTCCCTGGCGCCCATTAATTAAATTATTATAATTGTTTTTAACTGGAAGGTTCCGGTAGTTATTTAGTTCTGCTTTAGTTATATTAATGTAACCTTGTTGACGGAACAGTACTCGGTTTATCTCCAACCCCCACGACCCCAGCTCTTCTTTAAACCCCTAGGTTACAACTGGCTAGCTTTAATTAATTAGAAAGGGTAAAGAATCTCACCACAGTAGTTTTATATGAATTTTATTCCCGGACTGTTGTTAAGGTTAATGATTTTTATTATTATGGTAAGAACGTTACAGTAATATGTTAATTGAAATTCAATTTAAATGTAATCAATTAATTTAATCGAATAATTCTATTATACGGGAGATTGTTACTCGCAGTAATAAACCGGTTTATGTTATTTTGTGGTTTTATTTTAGTCCGACCCTCAAAGGTTAGGGACAAAATATTTTATGTAACACAATACAAAATTGTCTGGACTTTAAAAGAGACAGTGACCTCTGAGTTTGTTTCGGATGTTTCTTCTCAGAGTAGTCAGGTGCGAAACACTGGACACATCTAGTTTAAAAATAGTGTCTTTTTGGGGTCTGTCTCGATTACCAGAACTATCAACTCATCCAATAGATAATGATAGAGGATAACCCAAGAAAAAAAAAACAACAGGCTTGTAAAACATTTTACCCTGTTTCTTGTCTCTGCGCATCGAGATCAGTTTCCAAAAATAATACAATTTATATCTTGTAGCCACGATGATCGGTGATCGGTGGCTACATTTTTTTTTATTTTTTGTGTTGGAAACGGATCACGGTATCGGTGGAAACAAGTCGCTGTGATCCGTGGCTAATTCAATCTGATACGGGGATCCGTGGAGACAAACCCTCTTTTTGACGTATAAAAGAGTTTGCCAAAACCAATTTGCTGAATAAACATCATTTATCATTTATTTTCGTGAAAACTTGTAATTTGCTGTGGTCGCGGCACTGTCTTCAAGTAACCGTGGCCCCGAAACAAGAAGTTGTTCCGGGTCAGGGTGTATGTGTATTTCTATGTTATAGGAGAAATTCCTAGAGTGGGGAAACGTAAAAAAAAAGAGAATTAAAACATTATTTTAAATTTAATTATTTAAATATACAAATTATCTCTCAAATTCTACAAAAACTACCACAAATATTTTCACATAAAACTTTGGAAACAACTATGGCGATGACGTCTTAAAGCGAGAGTAATTCCACTGTGGGAAAGGGACAGAGCTATACAAGTCCTCTAGCGCCATCTCGTTCTCACAATAGAAATACTCGCTTTAAGATATCATGGCAGGCCACCCGGTAATTGCTAGTTTCAGCTTCTTTTATCTGTCACACACTACCAATGTGACATCATGTCGCTGGTTCGTGTCTCGTGCGACATGGATAATTCTCTAGTATGACCAATGACCAACCTATAATGTTCCCACTGCTGGGACACTGGCCTCCTCTCTGTGAGAAGGAGTAGGCTGTAATCCGCCAGGAAGACCCAGTGTGGGTTGGTAGATGTCACATGGCTTTGAATTATTAGTTCAAGAACATGCCGTTTTTCTCACGATGTTTTTCTTCACCGTTTTAAGAGCGGTGGTGATTAAATAAACTAAATGCGCACCTTGCTACATGCCATTACCATTGGGCAATCACAAGGAAGCTGAAACTAGCCATTAACCTCTTCTTAAATGAAAAACAACCGATTTTTAATCAATATCCAAATTAATTCCGTTCTTCCAAACAAGTAGAGACTCAGGGATCTCCATTTTCTCCGGAATCTTATCGAATGGGTAGTTCTGATAATCTTGCCAGAAGTAGGGTCTGACTGTGCGGAACCCATTGTCGAACAAGTCGAGGGTCTCCATATCACCTTTGTCGATGGAGAAGTCGAAGATGGACGCATTCTCCAAGACACGGGAGTTTGTCACCGTTTTTGGTATACTGGCGAGTCCACGCTGGTACTGGAATAAATAAAAAAGGGAATGAGAAACATGTTACTTCTTTCAAGTTCGCAGTGGTTCAGCGATCGACTGTAAGGGACTTTACTCAAGGCGCGATGCGACGCGACGCGATTCGTGCGATATCGAGTCGATTGCCGATTTAAGTCGCACATATTTACTAATGGACTGATGCGATTAAATTCGACTGAGAACTTCAAAAATCCACCTTACCACTACGACATAGGCGCTGCAAACCAAAGACAAAATTTGTCACCAGTGACGACTATTTGCGCAATCGAATTTCGAACTCAGAATCATGTGCATTGTCATTAGTACGTACATGCAATTCGATATCTAGCAATACGTCAATACGTGCGACTCCATTAGCAAACACTAGCGAATGTCCATACATTTCCTTCAGCCGAACGTTTGTGCGATATCGTCTTCGTCAATCGATGCAAGTTTCATGAGCAAGCCCGCTTACTGTGTTCCGACGGCGCGCGCAAGTTCCAATCTCCTCTGGGTGAACTTGCTCCATCTTAGGCGTCATCTTTGAGGTCAAGTGCAGGCACATTTTTAAATACATATTCAATTTTTTAGGGAAACTACTACGAGTAGCTTGATGTTATCAACTAACTTTTTAGACCTATGTATCCAACTTGAAAGTGTATATGAATAATTTAAGAAAGTGCAAGAACAAACTTAGTCTTACTAGATATCTCAATGTAACTTGTGTGACAGTCTTCCCATACTTCTTGGCCAAAGCCACCATGGTGGGGTTGTTCAGTTTGGGTTCGGGGGAGTTGGGGGCGCTTCTGGTGGGGACCATCGTCCCGAAGGGGGAGTACGCCGTGATCAACACGTTGTGGGACTGGCAGAAGTCTACCAGCTCCTTTTGGCCCAAGTTTAGGTTGATCTGGAAGAGGAAAAGGGATTATTATTTTAGAGAAGATAGAAAACATTCACGGTAGATTTTTTATTTTGTACAATTTAATATCTGTCTTTTAATTGATGAAGAAGCGCGTTTCAAAGAACGCTACATAAAGTCACGATCGGTGAAGGAGCTTAAGATAAAGAGCTAAAGTTTCCTCACCTCAACCTGGTTGGTGACTGGTGGCACCTTGCAGTTCTTCAGCAACCTGTCCATCTGCTCCACATTGAAGTTGGACACGCCGATGCTCCTCACCAACCCCTTGCGCAGCACGGACTCCAACCCGCGCCAGGTTTCTAAGTAGTCGATCTTTTCGTCTACTCCTTGTTGCTGGAAGACGGAAAGTGGAGGATGTTTAGGAGAACTGTCTTTATTTTCAAAGTTGTTCCTTATTCGAGGCACGGTTTCACCAAAATAGTGTGCAGCATAATTACATATTTGTTTACAAACATTACGAATGGCTGCTGTACCTGGAGGATTCTCAACTAAGTTGAATCTATACATGTGCCAGGGTATGAACATCAGGGCAATGTACTGAAAGTTCCTATCGACCCTCGGACTAACTAATTCATATCAGCTGGAAGACCTGCAACACCTGGAGGGCCCACAATTTTCCCAGATAGACATTCGCCAGTGTGTGGGCACCAGGTTAATGTACTTCAAGTTTCTATCGACTATCGGACCAACACCTGCATATCAGCTGGAAAACCTGCAACACCTGGAAAGTTGTCAACTCACCGAGATAGACATGGGCCAGTGCATGAGCACCAGGTCAATGTACTCCAACTTCAGACGTCGCAGAGACCCTCGGACTGAGACTTCCACGTCAGCCTCGCGGTGGAAATGCTGCCACACCTGGAAGAAGAGGTTTTGATGTTAGTGGAAGAGATTCTTCGTAAAAGATGTATCGAAGAAGGCTATACTCGTAAAACACCAATAGAAGCCGAGCATCGGGAGTGAAACCACGGGGTACAACTAGAGGTTAGTAAAAAGATCGAGACACGACGCCTACGCCCACGACGTTCTCAAGCATGTCAAAGTTCGGACGGCGAGTAATGCATATCTCACAGACCCATCTTGGCCCACTTTCGATATTTATTTATTTTATTTATTTATTATCATTTATACTTTTGATATTTATAATTTAATTTGATATGACTACGGGTCTACTCTCTGAACGAGTGTCACAGACCCTTTCGCTCCACTCCGGGAGATAGGACTGAAGGACATTTTTGGGGACTTTCGACCTAAAAAAATAGGAGTGTCATCAAAAAAATCATACTAGCCTTTGTAGAAACAAAAAGCTCTTCCCTTTTAACGACACCTTGTTTTATTTTCTGCTGTATGACCTCCCCGACTTCCGGTTCCACTCTATAGAGGTGGGCGGTGTCTATGTAGCGGTATCCGATGTCTATGGCATAGGAGAGTGCGTCCATCATCTTTGGAATGCCTTCCACGCTGAATTCAAACGAAAACGGCTTATTTGGGACCTTTCCTTCCTAAATAAAAAGAAAAATAAAATATAAAACACATGCAAATTAAATGAGAACTATAATAATAAAAATGGTAATAAATAATTCGGTATTTGACCTTGCCAATGACGCGATACGATGCATGCGATATCGAGCCGATTGCCGGTGCAAATCGCATGTAATGTCTGCAATTCCACTATGAACAACGAAAATTCTCCGTACCACTACTACATAAAGGCGTTGCCATTATAAAATGTTTTGTCATAATTATTTTATAATTAAACAAAAGATGCAAACATTTGCATGCCAAACGGAGTAGGCGTAATATGCAAGAGCTATGGTTTATGTTTAATAAAACCTGTAAAATATCTTTTTCGGGCAAATAAATGATTCTATTCTATTCTATGTCGCCAGTGTAGTAGTAGTTGCGCATTGCGCAATCGCTCATCAGTATTTCTAACACAGAATCGTGTGAATTGACATCAGCACGTACACGTAACGCGATATCGCGCAGATCTGTGAGCGATATCGTCAGCCCGTGCGACTCCATTAGCAAACAATAGAGATTGTCCATTCATTTTCTTCGGACGAAAGTTTGTGCGATATTTGACGATATCGTTAATCGATGCAATTCTGTATTATATTGTATTGCGCCATGAGCAAGCTCCGTAAGGGTACAATACAGTATTACAAAGTACTTCCACTACTCTAATTATTGGGACATCTGTATTTATGTTACCTTCTCGTCCATGCCCAACCAGGTTCCATACCCCAGCGCTGGGACCTCGTGGCCGTCGTTCAGCTTGAATGTTGGGATGTTTACCTGGAAATACAGAATTATTTGACATCAACCGGGGCGATCTTAGAATACCAGTAGTTCCATGGAACTACTGGGAGAAAAAAAATCCCAGAAGTTCCATTATGGAACTAGACAATGGAACTACTGGGATACCGATAGGTCGTAAAGTTAATGCGCACACTCTTCGAAGATTTAACTGACTACAGACCACTCTGTTCCTTTAGTTTTCCTTTGCGTTTCGGAGAGCTGGGTCCCGCGACCCCGGCAGGCATTTAGCCTTATTTACGTTTATGACTGTTCAGACACTTTTTTGTTTAACTGCCTATTAGGTATTTAAATTTAGAATGGGTAGACCCTATTGATTATTGTTATTAACCGGACGTAGGTATTATCAATTATTAAGGGGTCCATATTGGCTCACCTAAAGTTGTTTACCCGAAATTGTTCTTCCTAACGATTTGTAATCCGAATGATCACTCTTCCTAAAATTACTAAAGACTTATCGTACACGTGGGAAAAATTAAGGGGAAATTATATGTGCGGCAACAAAAGTTTTCTTTAGCACCTGCAACCTAGCGTCTTTTTTTATATGTGAGCGACGAGTTAATAGAACAGCTTCAATTATATTAATTCATCATCTTTACTATTCCAACAAAATATCAAGAAACCAGCGTCAATTTACGAGCGTAAATTAATATGACTCCGAGCTACCGATAAATATATTTACTTCTGATTTGATAACTCAGCGACTAATGTTGTAAGTGAGCTACTTTATATATTGTACCAAATCAGTACCAAATCTAAAACTCGCTTTAGCAAGATTTCAGGGACACCCCGAAGTTCGGTTTGGTTAGGTTCCTTTAAACCTTGTACACAGAAATAGAAGCCCCGCGAAGCGGGGCTTCGTCGACCCTGCTTAGGTAGATTTTTTTTATTACACCTCGTTATGACATATTTTAATGAACATATTTTGGTGCACATTCAGTATATTTGGTAGAACACAGACAAAATTAGGTAAATATAACGGTGACTCTATGAAATTAGAGTACGTTGATATTATTTTATAGATGAAGTTGATACACTTATTAGAAGCTGGCAATGAGTAGACATATCACAAATTTAGTTGCTTAAGAATTATCACCATGTTGCGTCATATTAACAGTAGCTTGTTTTACAATATATGGTCGCTTATAAACCATTTATTAGACGCTAAAAGTTTGTCGCTGACCTATTAATTCATTAGACAACTAAATATATTTGCAGACGAGAATGACATTTTAAAGAAGCTGCCTTAATTAGCACCCAAAATTAAGTACCTACTAAGTGACTTGTAAAAGATTACACGTTCAGAAAATTAAAATAATGTTTTAGCGTCACACAATGAGGTAGTATTATGATTTGCAAAATATCCGAATTGATCCTGTTTCATTATAAATGATAAGAAATCTTTATTATCTGATATCCGTTGGATTTAAAAAATAAATCATTGCTTATCAATACGTGAGAGTTATAATCAAATACACCATGTTTATATGAATATGTTATGTATACTTTAATTATTGTGAGAGTCAGCACTTATTAAAGTGCTTACAAATGTTATGAAATACTTACACAAAAAGTGCTTATCTTTTAACACGTGCGGGTTTTGGCCGAAACGAAAATCTTTTGTTTATACTCGCCAGCAAAGTATGTAACTGTAATCACTAACTCAACTTCGAGAACTTATTAACTAGTTAAGAATAATAAAAATGGAACCATTTTAAAGGTTTAACTGTTAACAGCTTTAAATTGATACCAAATTCATTCAAATTAGGTCATTATTTAAGGAGTTATACCAGATGAATTCCAAGTGATTCCATACTATTGCTCGCTAGTGTAGGTATATGTATTTAGTATGCCTACTATGAATTTAAGTATCAAGAATTCTCAATCATTGCCTAGATGTAAATATTCTTACTAGGTAGTTATGAATGACGTAACGAACCCACACTCTAGTTTTGACGGGTTTTATCTATGTTAATACTCGTATGATTAATTTACTAAAATACGTGTTCAACTATTTAGCTAATCTAATTTATTTAGCTAATCGAACTAGGTAATTAGATTTTTTTAAGTACAATGTAAGTTCGTTTGTCCTTAAAAAGTGCTGATTCTTTGTCTTGTTTACATTATTTATCGATAATGAGCTGACACTTTACGAAGGACTTTTTTATTATTGTGAAATATAGCCAAACAGTAAACCCTTTTTCAGCATGAACGAGCTTTACGTCAAATGAAAAATATGGTGCAACATTAATGCGGGGTAGCGGAACTGTCTCATCAGCCGTGCCGATCGAGTGAGGATCGTTTTGGTAAGGTTTTACACATTACCGAACAATTTTAGGAATTGGCCATGTGACTAAAATTCTAATAAGTCCGTCAATTTTAGTTTACGTACAGGACCTACCAAAAGAAAAATAAGAGTCCAATATTTTTGATAGTTTATTAATACTTCACAATTCGCTCACATGGATGAAGTGGATCGTGACTAAATAATTACAGCCGCACAGGCTGATCTGCCGGGTTAAGCCGCGCTTGCCGAGGTTGGTCTGTGGATGGGTCCATCTGTCATAACGAGTTTCCTCCGTGCCTCGGAAAGCACGTAAAGCCGTTGGTCCCGGCTGTCATTTGTAGATCTTTGACAGTCGTTACTGTTGTTCTCTGTCTGACAACCAGTCTTACCATGGAGTATCGTATTTTGGTAGTGGAGGAGAGATATTCAGCTGCATCTGGTTCGACTGGAAGCCGACCACAATATAGTTGGGAAAGGCAGGCAGATGATGAATGTACGTCACAATTTAGTACAATTTCTATGGTGGGGACTTTCAAATCAATAATCGTAGCACGCGATGTTACGAGATGTGAATTAAGGTGATTGCTTCGATGTAGCCCGCGAAATTCAAATTTTTTTAAGTTTTTTGCAATTTGCAGGCCAGTGACATGTTGTAACTTTATAAATATTTGTGTTGCGCAAATAACAAGTATAATTTTAAATATAAAAAATATCAAAAAACTCGCTCCATCAGCTCTCACATAGAAAAGGTGCATCGTAGTTAGATTTCGGAGATTTTAACATGATGCACCTTTTCTATGTGAGAGCTGATGGAGCGAGTTTTTTGATATTTTTTATATTTAAAATTATACTTGTTATTTGCGCAACACAAATATTTATAAAGTTACAACATGTCACTGGCCTGCAAATTGCAAAAAACGTAAAACAATTTGAATTTCGCGGGCTGGTTGGAGCATCCCCCTTAAGGGGAACACGATCCGCGGAGTGAAGTATGTTTCAAGTTTACTTATTTGCCATAACCTCCATTAAGTAATTTTTTAGGTTATATTTTATTTAACAGAAGAACAAGTCGATAATGTAAAAGTATGAAAATATCTAGTAGGCAATAATTAGAAGTTCTTATGACGCCCAATAATGTAGTTAGTTACTAGGGGGCGCTGACATCGCACACGCAGCTTTGAGAGTTTTGGAAGTAGTATCAAAATCTCAAAAGCCCGAGTACCTAACAAAAATTAAAAGGTAAGTCATAGAGGACCATGCAGGTTTATCATGCGGAGGATAGCACTCCGATTGGAGTTAATTTAGCAGATTTATTGCACAGATGATGAGTCTATAAAAAAAGAAAAACTAACCGCATTCAAAAACCACCACAACTCAGTGGTTTTGTTTTTTTTTTTAAATTCATTTTAGCCATTGATTTCCGAAAGAGAAGTTATTTTACAATTGTTTGTGGTGGGAATTTTTGAAGGGGGTAATTTTTTTATTTACTTACTTTTTTTTTAGAAAACGGTTTTTTTTAGCTATTATTTAACCCAAACTCTTGTCAAATGCGTAATCCGTAGTACTGGCACAGTGGTACCGGTAATAACATCGACCAAGTACGCGTAAGAAAAAAATGTTCATAAAACTAGTGAGCCAAACTAAAATTTTCAATGGAATCAAATTACAGATATACTGCATGAAAAAAAAATATGGAAATCGGTATACCAAACAAAAAAAATGCAGTCGAATTGAGAACCTCCTATTTCGGTTAAAAATAAAATAAAACACAGTCGAATTGCGAACCTCCTCCTTTTTTTGAAGTCGGGTAAAAATTAAATTAAATGAAAGGGCATCGTCTATTTTGATCATGGACATGTGATGAGGAGGGATGCCACTCATGAGATCAAAGAGAGTTGATGAATGGAGAGGAAGAGGAAGGCCAAAGAAAAGATAGGTAGGTACAAGAATTAGTGACCGACCGAAATTTCGGTTTCGGTTTCGGCCGGTTTCGGCCAAAAAATCTAGTTACGGCCTTAGTTTCGGTTTCGACCAAAATATAGCCGAAACTTTGCCGAAACCGAAACCTGCCGAAACTCAAGTGTTCGTGCATTTTCGTGCGTCGTTCGGTAAAATTCGTAGCCAACACGTGCTTGCTCGACGGCGGGGCCCGGCGCTGTTCACCACCGTTCATTTAATCGTGAGCAAATCGTGAGGTTATGTTTTTGAGTTTACTGCCAAGAGTAAGTCTTGTATATTTAGGTAATAATAAAATATATTTGTTACGTACGTTAATGATTAAAAAACTTATGAATCGTCAAGGCCGTGACTGTATTTGAAACATAATTTAACGGTTTCTTCTTTAAATTAATGTTTTTTTTTAACTCAGTAATTTCGTATTTCTGAATAAAGTGCGATTGTTGAGACGACAAATCCAGTGAAAAATAGAAAACTATGAATTTTTATAATTTTAAATAGATTATGGCTCAGTAGAAGTTAAATAACATAGAAAAATAGCAATTTCTTAAAAATCTACTATTTCCATAAGTTTGCCGTATAATATTAATTTTCAGAATTTGATCCTTATTAGCCACACTATCGAATGGTGTAATAATGTGTGTTTTTTTTCCAAAGTCTGCGGTTTCGATTCCTGGCCAGGATTATTGATTTTTCTAAAATCCAATGATGCAGTTTTATTTTTCGTCAAAATCGGTCTTCAGTCATCCTATAATTCTTGTATAATTATACACTTTTTCTTAAGTGTTAACAAATGTTTCAAAAAAAAACATAAAATTTTAGAAAATAATTGAAATTTTAAATGTGTTAATAAGTTTCGGTTTCGGTTTCGGCCGAAACTGAGAGCTAGGCCGAAAGTTCGGTTTCGGTTTCGGCTGAAAAATCAGTTTCGGTCGGACACTAACAAGAATTGTCTAAGGAATGATATAAAAAAAGAAAAAGGAGTAAATGATACTTTGACGTCTGTTATAGGAGAATGGAAGAAATAGTTATTTTCACCTCACCCGCTCGGAAAGATTCTATTTCTCATTCAAAATCTGAGCGCAAAACTCCATTTTGTGCTCTAGAGCACAAAGTGTTGTTCAAAATTCGAACACGTCTTGTATTCAATTGTTTTCTACACTGACAGGCGAGCCGGCCCCACTGCATTTCCTCGCTGTGTGAGGTGAAAAGTTGTGTGTTGCACTCGGCAGTAAAGTTTTTCTGCGTCTCGTACCTTTGAAAACTTCGCATCGCTCAGGATTCTATATTTGAACCGCTCGTTTCTCTCGCGGTTCAATCTTAGAATCCTTCGCTCGCTCAGTTTTCAATTCAAGTACTCGCGCCAAAAATCAACTTTGCAGCCTTGCATAACAATAGTTATTTGTTATGCAAGGTCCAAATATATAGAATCCTGAACGATGCGAAGTTTTCAAAGGTACGAGACGCAGAAAAACTTTACTGCCGAGTGCAACACACAACTTTTCACCTCACACAGCGAGGAAATGCAGTGGGGCCGGCTCGCCTGTCAGTGTAGAAAACAATTGAATACAAGACGTGTTCGAATTTTGAACAACACTTTGTGCTCTAGAGCACAAAATGGAGTTTTGCGCTCAGATTTTGAATGAGAAATAGAATCTTGAGGTGAAATAGTTATTTGTTATGCAAGGCTGCAAAGTTGATTTTTGGCGCGAGTACTTGAATTGAAAACTGAGCGAGCGAAGGATTCTAAGATTGAACCGCGAGAGAAACGAGCGGTTCAAATATAGAATCCTGAGCGATGCGAAGTTTTCAAAGGTACGAGACGCAGAAAAACTTTGCTGCCGAGTGCATTACACAACTTTTCACCTCACACAGCGAGGAAATGAAGTGGGGGCGGCTCGCCTGCCAGTGTAGAAAAGTAGAAAACAATTGAATACAAGACGTGTTCGAATTTTAAACAACACTTTGTGCTCTAGAGCACAAAATGGAGTTTTGCGCTCAGATTTTGAATGAGAAATAGAATCTTTCCGAGCGGGTGAGGTGAAAAAAATATTGCGTCGACCATAAGTAAAATGGGATAAGGATGAAAGATGATGGTTAAAATAAAATAAAATACAGTCGAATTGAGAAACTCCTCCTTTTTTTAAGTCAGTTTAAGAAAAATGTATATAGGTACTTACGCGCGCCATTTTGTAGTAGGTACTTAGTAAATATTTACTTCCTGTCAGTTTGACACAACACTGTCTGAACCGGCCATCCTCGCGCCGCGGTATTTAAACATTCCACCACAGATTATTCAATGCAGATTATGATTATCTTTTTGATAATGATTCTCATCGTAACTAATATTAGTTTTAGATAGGGCTTCCCAAATCAATGAAATAATACATTACACTGCAGTTTTAGGCGGTCATGTCAACAGTTACCTAGCAAAATTCCTAGCGAATTTGACGTTAAATGACGGATCAAATTCTAAGATAAGATCTTAGTATGTATTTCATAACAATATGGCTTCCAGCGAAGGTGATGATAAACAAACATTGAAATTAGGGGTGTGGCGATTAAATAATTATGTCAAAGAGTATTATGCGTTCCAACTAAGAAGGAGAGTGTGTGTGTGTAAGACTATGGTTTTCATCTGTCAACTGGTGGCCTACCATGACGTAGCGTGAGTCTTTAGGCTGTGGGAAAGAGACAGAGCTATACAAGTCGTCTAGCGCCATCTTTTTCCCTGAACTACTCGCACTTTATGAGCGCGTATTTTGAAAGCTGGCAACGTCGCAAATAGCTGTCAAATCTTTACAAGTGTTAATTAATTTGGCAAATTTACTGTATGAAAATAAGAAATACGCATAGGCTCAGTAGTGCACTAAAAAAAGTTCGACATGGTCACTCACAAAGTGTCAGAAAACCGCACTTGGAGCCTGCCAAAGAGCTGATATGGAGCGAAGTGAGTATATTGCTTGGCAAACTGTCGGACGGCATTAGAAACTCCATGCTTAGCTCCAAAACACAAAAAGCTGATATTGGCTTCACAGCTGCAAGGTTGAAGTGGAACTAGGCTGGTCATATTCACGTGTCGGAGGAGCAGTGGGTTAAAAAATAACCACTATAAGGAGCACAACTGGCAGGCGTCAACGCAGCAGGCCCAGAAGGAGATCAGGACTCATTTTTATGGGATTGGCCTTCTGGAAAGAGGGAAGGGAAGCCTTTGCCTTGCAGTGAGACAACGTAGGCACATAATAATGGCTTCCAATATACTACATAATCAAATTACATCAACTGCTTCTCAACTTTATTGGTGTCGGCTTTCAGTTGAACCGGATACCTACAGCTTTTTATCGGAGTTTGTAGGATATTCTCAGAAATGTCGAGTGGTCCCTCATGGCTAGGTTCACTGATCTATAGTATAAAGCTCGCCGTATGATCATTAATACTTGAATGGGTTTGGTCTAAAAGCGTGAATGCTGAGACTTTATCAGGCTTGGAAAGTGATCAAATTCAACAGGAATTGCCTGCAGTACCTAGTTGAAACCTGCAAGAAGAATGCATTATTCTCTGTATACAGTCTTGCGAGCAGTGCTAAACCACAGTCTGCACATTGTAGATTTTAAATCAACTTTAAAAATAAAAGTTTAAAGTTGAAAATGTACGGTCTACTATTTTTTAGACAAACCGTAGTTACCGCACACAAGGCCGTGTCTTTAGAGCAGCGGTTTTGTGAGCAGCCACAAAACCGCTGCTCTAAGGCCGGTAATGGCCGCCTGCAATTTTTACATTTAGAACAGATAGGTACTAAAATTTACTGAAATAATAAGTGTACCTACTTAGTTAAATTTTATTAAACAAGGTTATCTCCTTATTTTTAAAAGATAATCTTACGTGTACAAAATAATCACGGACTGCAAGAGGCTTGCGATAATAGTCCAATAGCACTGCTGCATTTGCGACAACATGTATAATGTTGGTACCTTTTCTTTTTTTTTTTTTTAGCGTGGTAAAATCATCAAATGAGTCCTCCAACCCCGGGCAGGACGGGAGGGACTGTCAGACTTTTACTGACTAAAATCCACGGTCCGGGGTCACGGAAAGGAAATAATCCCGCGACCCCGGCAGGCTTTGGCCCTCTGAGAGGGGGGCCCCGTCATTATGCTGACGCTCTTAAAGGCGCGCGCGGGACACGACGCGCCGTCGACCCGGGCATGGTCCATGGTCGGGCAGCGAGTTGCCCTTTACTCGCTGCCCGCATGCCCGCGCCTACGGTGGCCGGAGATCATCTGCTGACGTCCGACGCCGCGGGCGCCTACCACTGCGGTTGGGGCGGAGGGAGGTCGCTGTCCTCACTCTCAAGCGGCCCGCCTCCTCCTTCACGAGCATTACTGCCTCGTAGAAGGAGGAGACCGCTTCCCACTCCGTCTCGCCCCGCAGCATGGCCGCAACCAATGCCGGGCGCGAGAGGTCTCCGCCTATCGCCGCCGTGAGGACACGTCGGTGCTCTGCCCAAGCGGGGCAGTCTTGCACCGTATGCTCTACTGTGTCCTCCGGGCGATCTTCGCAGTGGTGGCACCCGGGCGTTTCCTCCTTCCCCATCAGGCACAGGAACCTCCCGAAACTTCCGTGTCCGGTGAGGACCTGCGTCATCCGATAGGTCAGGACGCCGTGACGTCTCTCCAACCACTCCTCAAAGAGGGGTCTTACCGCCGCAATTGCGGCGCGCCCAATGTTGATACCTATTTATTCATGAAGAAAAGATAATGTGGCTTCAAGTAGGTAGGTACAACATAACACTGCGTTCTTTAATCTTTGGCCTGGCTATTCTTGTGTTGATGAAATAGATTAGTACTATTTTCATAGCACTTGACAGCGCCGGTTGTTACGATTGATTTAATGAAATCACACAAGCTGTTGTAATTTACTAACTAATTGCCCCCGGTTTTACCCGCGTAATGTTAGGCGTCTGGCCCTATGAAAGCCCCGTCATTTTCCTTGGGGAAGGTGTGGAACACGCGCTGTCGACTCGGGCCTTGTTCATGGTCGGACGGCGAGCTACCCATTACGCCAGTGCCTACGGTAGCGTCTTCCTCGATAAGGGCTTAGGTACCCTTATCGAGGAAGGCGGCGCGCGTGAGTCGCATAATTTTGGTCGCTTTCATCTCAGATCAAAAAATTTCATAGAAAAAGTCTTTTGCGACGCAAAATGAGTGGTCTGCAACGTACCAGAACACGATGTGACTCACAAATAACGCCCGTTTGGCCTCACCCTAAATGGACTACCCGAAAAACAAAAAAAATATCATTTTTTTTAAATTCGAACCTTCATTATTCGAATGAAACCTATCTGAAACGATAAATAAAATTCCTAAAATGGTTGTAAGCAACAATTGGTTATAGCGCCATCTGTGTTCAGGTGCATTTACTAACAACACATAATAATTACTAATGGAGCAAGTGGTACAGCTATTCGCCGCTAGATGTCACTTTTTCAAACTTGAACATTTTTAATTTTCTAGTTCATCTATTCGATACTTGATGGCGCTACCAGTCTTAAACTAGTAAACGAGCTAGATTATTATCTATGAAATTGCCTGCTAAAGATGCATATCTGAGTAAGTCGGCGAAACGTTTCATTGAATCACATCGGAACGTGTTATTATCCTCCATAATACGCTCTTTATTGCATAATTTTCTTTTATTCTGGCTCTTGCACATTCCTCATTAAAGTCAGTTTTCAAGAACAGTAATTATTTCTAATTGTCAAACATTACAACGCGTTTCTTGATAGAACTAGACGTAATGAGAGTGTAAGCAGTAATTTTGAAGCAATACTCATGAGAAGTGGTTCCTATTTATTTTTTTGAGTGAATTTTATTGTTTCTACGCGTAGATCAAATTGGTAGGTGAGATTTCCTGTTGGAGCTTTTAAATTATGTAGGTAGCTTTGAGATTGGCTATAACGGCTATATATGTTCTAGGGTGCCGCTTGTGTTCTACTTTGATAATGTTAAGAGGTGTACGTTAGGTCGTGGGAAATTATTTCCCGTAGTGGTATGAATAGTTTACTGTTACTTACTTATTTATTGATTGAATTTCTTTTTTTTTCAGAGTTGGGACTTACTTGGAGGTTTACGTCAAGAAATACAGAGTTTTCGTTGGTTTTTTCACTCAATTCTTTTATTCAAATTCAATCTTCAAATTGATTTTAATTTTTGAAATTAGTCCTTACCGTACCGAATAAAAATCCGCCCTGTTCGTTCGGTTGCCACTTTCGTTCCGGGGCCACGGTGCAGCTATATTAAGATTGTCACTCTACTCTTTAATAAGACTATTGGATCAGAAAGTCTTTAATTACTACTAGGTATGTTACATTTTTAAGAACTCAAGTTTCACACTTTGGTACTGTAAGTTTAAATTCAAAACTACGGTACTTACTAAGGTACTTACTTATTTTTCAACCTTACCAACGTTACAAAATCCAAAACAAGTTTTAAAAAATAAATTAAAAGAACAAAAACAAACAAGTCATAGACAACCTTTTTCTTTTTTAACGAAGAAAAGTCTCAAATATACCAAAGTGACTTGTAAGTTAACTTTTTTAATTAAAAAGGGAGAGAACATAACTATTTGTAAAGAAACGCGGCGAAAGAAAACATTTTCCGTGTTTTACGAGAAAATAAGACTTATTCGCAACTAGCTAAGATATTTGGGGTCTGTTTAGATCGAGCGAGTTACTTGCGCTAGTTGGCAGACGCTAGTGACTTAAGAAAATGTCAATGCTACTTCTACCTAGTATACTTGAAAGGTTTTTGTGTATATTCTATAATGGGATAAGTATGTAAGTAATTAATTCTCCGGGACAAGTCAAACTTCATTATCTCGGCGCTTTGCTGGTGGTTGCCACTGTTGATTCTGGCTTTCAAAAGTTGCAGTGGTTTGGGAATAGTGAGGCGGGTTTGTTCCAAAAAAAATAAAATAAATAGGTACTTAAAAGGTGATGTTGTAGATTCTTCCTGTTATACATTTAAGGTATGATGAAGTTATTTGTGTGTACACTGTACACGCAAACTTTCAATTGATATTTTAATTCTTCAAATAGATATTTAAGTAATAATAAATAATGATAAAAATTTTTCTCGTTTTTAATAAAGTTGCTCTATTAAGTTCGAATGTCTTTATTAGATAATTATCATCTTAATAGATTACTAGATTAATAAAATCACACAGATATTTTCATCGAAAATGTAGGTTTCTATGAGGGAAAGGTGAAAGAATTTTGAAATCGGTTCAGTAAGTTTTTGAATTTATTCTTAACAAACAAAAACAGATCTTTTGTGTGATCCAGTGATATCTACTATAACTGTTTTCGCGAAATAACAAGATTGTAAAAAGTTTTCAATTCATTTTTATTAAGTCATAAATAACGTCAAACAATTTCACAGAACACAGTTTGCTTCGAAATAACAAAAAAAAAAAACATTACGTGAAGTAATAAAACTGTTTCGAAATATATTAAAATATAATAATATATAAAAACAAAAAAAAACTCATTCCACAATGTAAATTAAACTATAAAATTGGTTTTCATAAAAACTTATTCAATTTTCATTCAATCACGTTCCGATTTCAATTATTTATAACTAGCTAGTTTAAATGTTACATTGTTATTTAAATAGATTGTTATTGTGACTATATAAAGAGCTATTTTAACAATGTTTAAATACTGATGTAATTTAGAAGTTCTGAAAAAAATATGAAAAGTTTGTGATGGAAACTTGTTTTACGTGGCAAAATCATCAAATGAGTCCTCCCACCCAGGGTTGTACGGGAGGGACTGTCAGACTCGTACTGACTAAAATCCACGGTGTCCTTCAATAGCCCTTTACGTTCCAGGGACACGGTTACCTGTTTAGATAGTGCCGCGACACCGGAGCTGCCGAAAGTCTTCAGTAATTTTGACGTTCAGATGTGATTTTCAGCATATTATGTATTTTGTAAGATCCATAATAAAACATATTCGTCGATTCTATTAGGTCTTAGACCATCAATTCAGAACTTGAAATCATCATTGTTTCAGCCTATTGCAGTCCACCGCTGGACATAGGCCTCACCCTACGCTTACCTACACCCGGTCTCCATTTGAGAACCTTTCTACTCCACCTTTCGTCGGTTCTGAGGCAGACATGACCAGCCCACTTCTACTTCACCTTGCTACAGTTTCACTTCAAACCAACATAAACTTACTACTAGTACTCAATATTAAGATCGATTACTCTACTCGCCCGTAACTGTCACTACCACTACGCAATCCAGTCTAAACGCAGCATCCGTCTTAAAAACACTTAAAAAAGGTGACTAATTAAAAAACTCCCTTTCTTGGGGGTGCTTTTTTATTTTTCTCGCCCCCTCACCCTCCTAACCCCCCTCCAGGTGGATAGGAATGCAAGGGGGTGAGAATTACAAACGGTATAATGTTGCTTTGAAAGAAATAGTTACTGCAATGGTTTTTTTTTTGTTGTAAATGAGACATTTTGTTAAAAGTAATGGAGTATGTGACTGAAAAAAAAACGAATTAAAGTACGATTATTAATTTCAGTCAGTAAAATGACATTTGTACATGAATGAAATGTACGAAAACATGAATGAAATGCTTTTCATTGTATCAGTGACTGTCATTTTACTGACTCGAATTAACAATAATCGTACTTTAAGTCCGCCAGTTTTTTGACAGGCCTGTTGGTCTAGTAGTTAGTGACCCTGACTGCTATGCCGAGGTCGTGGGTTCGATTCCCACCCAGGACAAATGTTTGTGTGATTAGCACGATCATTTGTTCTGTGTCTGGGTGTAATTTATCTATAATATTTATGTATTTAGAAATATATATCTTATATATAAAATTTCCGTGTCACAATGTTAGTTACCGTACTCCTCCGAAACGGCTCTACCGATTTTTACCAAATTTTATATGCGTATTCAGTAGGTCTGAGAATCGGCTACTATCTATTTTTTTTTATTTATATGGCAAAACAACGTTTGCGGGGTCAGCTAGTACTAATACATACCCATAACACAAGCTCTGCTTAGCTTGGGACTAGATGGCGTTGTGTGATAGTTGTGGAACCTATTATTATCTATTATTATGTAATAGTTAGATTATCAAGAAAAATTACTCGTATTTTCTCTTTTGTTACTTATTAAATCAAAATTGACGAAGAAACGACGTTTTTTAAACTGCCTATACATCACAAGTACAGTTTAACTTGCTTCTGTACTGTACCCTTATCACGAGTTTTCACAATTTTACTTTACAGCGTCTTTCCAGTATTTACAGCGTTTCTTGTATGAAAAAATGGAACAGCGCCTCTGGTGTGCGAAGAACGAACTAATTTTTTCCTTGAAAGTTAATTTGAAAATGTCAAAGTTCCAGTTTAATTTACGTCAGAATAACTGAAAACTCATGATAAGGCCTCTGACTATTCTTCACTCTCGAATTTTGATGCCATATACCTTTGTAATGCATTGATTTAACAAAACAAAAAATACGTGTTCATTATTTTTCAAAACTAACTCACGTACACCTACTAATTAGCTTTGCAGTTTATTGATACTGCCAACATGTCTATTCCTCAAGGAAGACCTCATCATCATCATCATCAGCCTATAATGTTCCCACTGCTGGGACACAGGCCTCCTCTCTGTGAGAGGGAGTGGGCTGTAATTCACCAAACCTGGTTGCTAAAAGTCGCATGGTTTCATATTTTTGGTTCTAGGACATGCCAGTTTCCTCACGATGTTTTCCTTCACCGTTTTGAGAGCAGTGGTGATGAAATAAATTACACTAAGTAGCATTACTTGGTCGCGGCACTAAGGAATTACCGTGACCCCGGAACGTGAAGAGCTATTGAAGGACACCGTGGATTTTAGTCAGTACAAGTCTGACAGTCCCTCCCGCCCTGCCCTGGGTTCCCACCCAGGGCAGGGCGGGAGGGACTGTCGGACATAGCCTTTAAAGTTACCGGGTCACGTTAATTAAGATAGTCCCGGGACACGTTATATTAATAACGTAGTTTTTCAAATTTATTATTAGTAATTATTTATTACTAGCTTCTGCCAGCGACTTCGTACGCGGATCCTGTTGCTTATGCCAGCGGCAACGGGGTCGTCAAAATCGAAGATCTGAAACGTCTGATGTCGTATTCTTAGAGCCTCGGACGGGAAACGATTCCAGACCTTCCAGTTTTCTTACAAAAGTAAGTCAACAGGAAATGCCCATCAGACTAAACAACTCTTGCTAAGACGTGATTCCTATATATGTAATAGTGTAGCTGGGCTCTTGGAGTTCCACATCAAGTGTTCCAGATCTTCAATTTTTATACGACAACAGGGAGTACTCATCAGGCTGAACAACTCTTGCTAAGACTTTATTACTGTATATGTAATAGTGTAGCTGGGCTCTTGGAGTTCCACATCAGGTGTTCCATATCTTCAACTTTATTCTCTCATCAGAAAATGCTCATCACGTGGAACAATTTTTGTTAAGGCGCTATTTTTGTATCTCTTATAGTTTAGCTGATCTATTGCAGTTCTGCATCAGGTGTTCAAGTTTCTAAGACAAATTATAGCCTATATGTTGCCCAGACATAATAGCTATGTAACAAAAAAAAAAAACAATCAAATCCGTCCAGTAGTTCCGAAGATAAGCATGCATGGAGTAACTTCTCCCGTTTTCCTAACATTTCCCTTCACTGCTCTGCTCCTATTGATTGTAGCGTGATGAAAAGTATCCTATAACCAGCCCAGGAGTATGAAAAATAATTGTACCAAGTTTCGTCAAAATCCGTCGAGTAGTTTTTGTTTCTATAACGGTTATACAGACAGACAGACAGACAGACAGACAATAATTTTACTGATTGCATTTTTGGCATCAGTATCGATCCCTAATCACCCCCTGATAGTTATTTTGGAAATATATTTCATGTACAGAATTGACCTCTCTACAGATTTATTATAAGTATAGATAGATAAGGTATTTTAAGAAAAAGTGGTACCTACTCTTTAATAATTTCATACAGTCACAATATTTTCTATTCAAAGAGTACAGCATAAAGTAGTGAATTATTATACATAATTTAACATTATGTAAGCGAAGAAAATTATTCTAGATAATTATATAATGATTAAGCTATTAAAATTATAATTTTCTAAGAGTTATGTCTCAGCTGGTTTCGTATCCAACATAATTATGTATAATTTCTTAAACGGGTTTAAAATATTATGTCAAATTATGCGAATTAGTTTAGCCTTGCAGGTTGAATTATGTGTGGCTATGTTTATTAATATTTAACTAGATAAGTAATTAATAACTAAGTGTTTATTTTGTGCAAAATGTACTTACCTAGTTTAGAAATATTTGCAGTAATTTGTAAGGTAGAAATTGGTCACATGTAGTACTTATTTATTTAGGGCTTATTGTGGTTAAACGTCTACCAGAAAAGTACCTATTTTTTAACCAAAAAATCGAAATGTCTGCCAGAATAGATAAATGCTCACCGCGTTATCACACAGTTGGTATTGTAGAAATTAACCTATTTTCTACAATAATAAAGAAACGACCGCAGCAGGGTCGACGAAGCCCCGCTTAGCGGGGCTTCTATTTCTACTTTGCAGGGTTTAAAGGAACCTAACCAAACCGACCTTCAGGGTGTCCCTGAAATCAAGCTAAAGCGAGTTTTAGATTTGATGAGCATTTATCCATTTTGGTGTACAAAAAACAAAACAAACGTTATTGTATTACATATGTGTATTGTATTTTATGGGCCTCTAGATGCCTGAAATAAAGGATAAAAAAAATATATATATACATATATATTGGTGAGCATTTAAATTGTAGCCTTTATTGAATATTTGGAAAGCTTGCAAAATAATGGCTTGGAAATTTAAAAAAGCCTTTTCTATTGTAGCGCTTGCAACAAACTTTTTTTAACGTGATAAAATCATCAAATGAGTCCTCCTGGGCAGGGCGGGCGGGACTGTCAGACTTGTACTGACTAAAATCCACGGTGTCCTTCAATAGCCCTTTATGTTCCGGGGTCACGGTAATGAGATAAGTCCCGTGACCCCGGCAAGCTTTGGCCCTCTAGAGGGGGGCCCCGTCAAGCGCTTGCAACATACTTAGTCGAAATATCGGAAAATTAAAACTAACTAAATAAAAAAAAAACATGTCTTGCTTCCTTAAAATTATTTATTTGTAGGTTAATCATAGTGACAGTTGACACCATAATACCTAGTGGTTATGTAAGTGGGTCTCTACTGAAAGAACATCTATCATTATTATAAAATTATAGGTTTAAACCTACCTATCGCACTAATTAGGAAAAGCTAATGATAGTTCACGAATTTAATGATAATTATAATCTCTAGCTACAATAATCAGGTATAATTTTTATTTCAAATTATTGGAATTATATTTTTTATGGATGACCATAAACTTAGGCAAGAAAGTAGGTAGACAAATATTCCATTTTCTGTTTATAATTATATAGAAGAAGAATATCAATTATTTATAAGTTCATTAAAATTTTAAGTACCTAATTAACGACAATAAAACCACAATAATTATTGTTAAGGCTCATTTTCACACTAAAATTACATAAGATTAAATCTTTCATAATTACAGCTCAACAATACTAAATAAAATCAATAACACAACCACTGGAACATTTTGCATCAGTACACCGAAAATAAATTTCCTCGAAACGTCAAAAAATTTAATTTTCGGAACCACAGAATAAATACCAACAGAGTACTAATTAATGCCACCCAACGCTTTAAACTTAAAAATGGCGGCAAGCCTGTCCTATCACAAAAAATGTTTCTCAATTAAGACACGAAAAATCACGGAGTCAATACAATGACGAACAAACAGACGGACATTACAATATAATAAACTGCCCACGAATATAATAAAACCAAGAAAGTATAAATAGAAAAAAAATATTACTCGAGGCCCCGCCTCGCTGTGGGTATGATCAAGCCACGCCTATAGAAGGGGGGTGGTAGACTCATTCGCCAGTCGATGCCGATTCGCGTATAGAGTTAGCGCTCCAAACGTTGAAAACCTCTTTTGTAAAAATTCAATTAACTGTCAAAATTTATTTTTTATCTGTATTTTTTTCGTCTCCCGCGCGATTTTGACAGTTTGTTACGTTTTTTTTTTAATTTTAAGGCGCGTTCAGTGTAGTGTGTTTAGTGAGTGAGTGTAACTGTTGATGAGTTTTATATTTTAAGAAAATTGTTGTTATTATGAAGGATTGTTTTAGTGAATCAAGTGGGATTTTGTAAAAAACGTAAGTACCTACTATTTTTTTTTAAGTACATATTTATTCTCAGGCTTGTTCCCCGCGACAACCGGCTTTCTCGGCAAAGGAAAAAAAATGGTGCAGTGAAGTCTACACCCTGTATTTACTATTTAAAAAAAGTAATAAACGAATCTGTTCATAACATTTAGAATGCTATTGCCAAAATATTTTCTTGACACATGATTCATGAGAATTTATTTAGAATGCTGAATTAACACTGATGGCCTGCATAATCCAGTAAATTAATTTATTACTGATCTAATTTATGACACAAATGTCTGTGTAGGATTATTATGATTTATCGATGTTTTAATTAATAAAACATATTTCATGTAGCGACGCTTTTGAGAAAATGTAAATGCGGAGTCCGGTTTTGAAGTAGAAAACTCTATTTTAGAAATAATTGATTTTAATGAATTGATAGCTAATTTGCTGTAATTATATGAGCCAAATAATAACAAATGTAGGTTTTATATATATATTTTTTTAAAGCTGAAAAATTAATCTTTCTGGGTTAAGGATGATTTAATTTTAGTAGAATGATTTTAAATGACAGGAGAGAGATAAATATATTATAGTGTATATCTTTATGTATATAAATCATCCAAACAAAATGTTTAGGCTTTGTTCGGACTATTTAGTAGATGGTTTATGTGAAGTTTGCACAAAAAGCGTAAAAAAAAAACTTTTCCAAAAAAAAATGTAACCGCCTTCAAAAACAACCACAAAAAATGGTAAAATAACCTACAAAACTTTTCTTTCGGAAGTCGGTGACTTTTTTTATTATGTTCATTGTGTTTTGTGCCACCGACTTCCGAAAGAAAAGTTTTGTAGGTTATTTTACCATTTTTTGTGGTTGTTTTTGAAGGCGGTTACATTTTTTTTTGAAAAAGTTTTTTTTTTACGCTTTTTAGTTTAATATTTAACCACAAAAAATGTTCAAATACATCATTTTCATGACCAATTGGAAAGTATACCCTTTCAAACAAAAGAAAAATTTTCCAAATCGGTCCAGGCGTCTTCGAGAAATCGGGGGACATACATAAAAAAAAAAAAAAAAAGATTCCGACGAATTGAGAACCTCCTCCTTTTTTTGAAGTCGGTTAAAAATCGGTCGAGCGGTTCTTCATTTATCACATTTTTAGTAACAAAATGATGTCGTAGTAGTAATGTTAGTAGTGTATTAAGTAGTATTGATTCTGTGGCGCTACGAAGTTCGCGGAGTTAGCTAGTAGCTTATATTTTTATGCGTAAATTAAATATCCGTTAAAAATGATATTAATGCGTCCTTAGGTTTAATAGTTATTTCATTTGCTACAGTAGCATTTTGTTTTTAGAATCTAGATTCAAGATGAATAGCCATTTTGAAAAGGATTAAGCAACTTTTTCTATCTATTTAAATTAAAATTTATGTCTGTATGTTCGTCCTCTATGTGTTTCTAAACCATTGATCCAAATGCGATGAAACTTTAGTGTATTCTTGGTGTTGTTTCCCCAAAAATTGTACTGAAATTATTGATCAGATTGTGATGAAACTTTGGTGTAGCCTGTATTATCGTGTGTTTCTAACTCAAAAATAATTCAGAAATTTGTTTTAAATAAAATTATAATCATAATTCTACGAATATTAAAAATTAATGTCACAGACATTAATTTCTCAATCACGCAAAAACCGCTAGACCAATCTAGATAAAATTTTGAACACAGATAGATTATAACCTGCATTAACTCATGGGATAGTTTTTATCCCGGTACTACAATCATAAATAAATATATGGGACAAATGTAACCTACCGAGTTTTGCGCGAATCCGCGGGCTTAAGCTAGTTTGGCATAATAACATAATGATTGCATAGAACAGGTTTTTTAAAATGACAGGTATCATAATATTCAATTTTGCTCAGCAAAATCATTAATCAAGAATCGTTATAATATGAAGGCAAAAAAAAACAAAATCTCGTAGGTATCTTAATCCTATTTTACTAATAATTATGTATTACAATGCGAAAAGATATTTTGTATGTTTGTGGGTGTCTTTGTTACTCTTTTACGCAAAAACTACTGAACGGAATTGGATTTAATTTGGTACACAGATAGTTTATTATCTGGATTAACACATAGGATAGTTTTTATCCCGATTTTATGTTCCCGTGGGATTATTTCCGAGTTGTAGCGGACGAAGCCGCGGGCAATGCCTAGTATTATTGTAAATGCGAAAGTAAGTTTGTTTGTTACCGTTTTACGCCTAAACTACTGAACCGAATGTCCGAAAAAATTTGCATATACGTTGTCAGGTATATACCTAGAGACGGACATAGGGTACCTTTCATCTCAAAAAGTATTGTTCCCGAGGAAAACAGCAATAACGTATTTATGATAATAGATGGCGCCATATGTCATCGAATTGATCGTCAAATTTTAAGTTACTGAGTTTGTAGCCGCGTGCTAAAGCTATTTCGTTATATTTAAGTTTTTTTTAAACCTTAGATACTGAACATGATTTCATCTTTTTGTAAAAAAAAAGAAAGAAAAATCTTATATTTTTAGCTGTCATCAAAATAGTATTGTTAAGAAATTATTTAGAATAGAATTGAGTTGCATTTTTAAATAACGTAGCACATTTAATTTTATAACTTATCCTAAAAAGGTGATAATTTATAAGCAGTTACATTTATGTTTTTATTGATCTTTTTTGAAGTTTTATGCTAAAAAGAGCATACCTACTTTAGGTTTTTTTTTATATTTATGTTTCGAGACGCAATCATCGACCAACTGTTGTTCAGCATGTCGCGGGTTCGATTTGCGCACCTAACAAAATATTTATTGATGTAGGTATCCAATTTATATATTTTATTTAAAAAAATACGTAGCCCCTCACAAAGAATATGTCCTATGTCGTGGGTGCTTTTACAAACATAAACTCACATAAAAATACGCTCAGACCCGGAACAACTGCTTGTATTGAGTTGGTACAGACGCCAGCAGGTCAACCTACCGGAATCTGTCAGATTTTACCAGTCAAACATTAACTTTCTACTCTTGTGATAAGGTTGAAATTCTATTAAAGAAATCTGACAGATTGTGGTAGCTTGATGTGCTGGCATCTGTACCAAGTGTATTTATCAATTTAAATAATAATTATGAACACTAATAGATCGCACATATGTTTTAGTTACTTTAAAACTATACGCATTCTGTCTTCATTTATAACATTTTACAAAAAACAACGTGCGTAAGCAAAAATAATAATAACATATTTTTAAAACAATGCTTTATTAAGTATTTCATTCGTAATAAATTAATGTTTTTATCCAAATAATCATGCTCACGCTTATAGGTATTTCTTGTTAAAATCGACCAACATTATGTATACACAACTGTTTAGAATAATATACAGCATTAACAACGCACAATTGTGTTTTATTGTGCAAAAATGTGTATTTTCATTCGTATAAATATATCACATAATAGGGCGCGATCACTACTTGTCGGCCTTAGCATATTTGAATAAACAATATAACTTGAGCATAAAATAATTTCTCAAAGACCTTAATAAATTAATTTAAGGGTGATAAAATATATACAATAAACATATTTATGTATCGGACTATAAATTATGAATTACTCTGATAATAAATAATTAATACTTAGATATATAAACATTTCATACTTCCAGTCCAAATACTATAAGTCTGTGTTGTATGTTGAATATTAAAATATTATACTATATTGTATTAATTTGCTTAAAGCATACCTTTGTGTGTAATAATGAAATAATTATTAAGATCTAAGGTATACTATAAATGTAAGTAGGTATGTAATAATGTAATATATGTATATTATTTGGATGTTTGAATGGATGTAATTATGACAGTTACTTAATCATACTTGAGCTTTAAGTTCCGCAAAGCAGATACGCCATAGTTAAGTACAATGTAGGATAAGTTTTATCCCAGAAAATCCTATCCTATCTGTGGAAATAATATCTAAAATCTATGCAAGCGCAATCGTGAGCTTAAGGCGCCTCACCGCAAGCATTCACCTCTAATGTAACATAAAGTGCGCAATTTGATGCTCTATTGTTTTCGAATGTTCGAATGGTGGAAATTATGCTAGAACAACATACCTCTATCGTTTATTAAAACCCCAGCTTCTGAACCCAGATCAAATCTCTTATCAGCTAATCAGCTGTCATAATATCGTGTTGTTTGTTATGATTGGCTTAGGAGATAACTCCAGCTAATCATGTGACTTGGAAGTCAAGATTTGGCAGCTGATAAAGTGTAATAAGAAGAGATCGTGATATGTTTTGCATACTAAGCTATTCTCCACGGTTATCTACACCCGCCTTTCGATTGGCCGTAGCATGATGTTAAGGGCGCATAACCAGAAAGTATGCAACGTCGCTAATAGCTGTCAAATATTTACAAGTTTTAATTAATTTGGCAATGTAAGTAGTTTGTTTGTTTGGTTGATCACGATAATCTCAGAAACTGAAATGTAATGCAAAAAAAATCCGAAGAGGGCTATAGGCTATTTAAAATAATTTAAACCACAGTATAGCGCTGGAAAATCACAGGATCGCACTGGATGCAAGCCACTTCCAACAGTTCCAACCGGTCCTTTTGGAAATCTATAGGGAGGCCTATGTTCAGCAGTGGACATGCTACGACTGATATGATAAACATAATGATGATATAGTCTATTTAAGGGCGCATAACCAGAAAGTTGGCAACGTCGCTAATAGCTGTCAAATATTTAGAAGTTTTAATTAATTTGGCAATGTTACTAAAAACTGCACTGCACTACTGCAATGCACTAAAAAATTGATTAGGGAATGCAATAATTAATATCGTAACACCGAATATAAAGTTTTAGACGTTAAAAAGCATTTGGAAACTTTTCAAATGCCTTTTATACACCTGAAACGGTTACAACATCAAATTCAGTGTTTTAATTGCATTCCTATATCAATTTTCTAGTGCACCCCAGAGCCATATTTCTTATTTCCGTACAGTTACATGCCAAATTAATTAAAACTTGTAAATATTTGACAGCTATTAGCGACCTTGCCAACTTTCTGGTTATGCGCCCTTTAATAGACTTTAATCATCATCATGATTATAATATCAGTCGTACGACGGCCTCTGCTGAACATAGGCCTCCCTTTCCCATAGATTTCCAAAAGGACCAATTGGAAGTGGCTTGCATCCAGTGCGATCCTGTGATTTTCCAGCGCTATACTGTGGTTTAAATTATTTTAAATAGCGTAATAGCTCTCTTCGGTTTTTTTTTGCATTTCATTTCTGAGATTATCGTGTTCAACCAAACAAACAACCTCTTCAGCTTTATAATATTAGTGTAGCTTAGAATAGTTGACATGACACTATGAGGGTCATTGTGTCGCTTTCTGGTGGTCGCCACTCTTGATTCTGGCTTTCAAGAGTTGCAGTGGTTTGGTGATTAGAGCGGTAAGATTGTCCCAAAAAAACTTCCGAATTATATTTTAAAACTTGCTGTGCCCGCGACTTCGTTCGCGTGGATGTCGGAACTTAACAATGTATTTTTTATAAAATTGATAAAGTTTCATACAAACTTTCATCCCCTATTTTATCCCCTTGGGGGTAGAACTGATCAAAATCCTTTCTTAGCGGATGCCTACGTCATAACATCTACCTGCATGCCAAATTTCAGCCCGATCCGTCCAGTGGTTTGGGCTATGCGTTGATAGATCACTATGTCAGTCAGTCACTTTTGAGTTATATATTTGAGTTATATTATATATTTAGATTAGTTTCCATTTAGAAATTAAATGCTGAAACTAACATAATATACATAAACATTGCACCATCCTATCTTCCAAGTTCATCGTGCTCTGCTGGCGCTGCTGCTGCGATTGCTGAGAACCTCAATCGGCGTAAATTTAACCACAGTGGTAACTATTTGAGCTGTTTGGGGTTGAAACTATGGGGCCATGGGGTCCAAGTACTCACAGCCTGTACAAAGACATTTCTAAGAGACTTGTTGACGCTTCCCGTGACCCAAGAGCTGGTTTTTACCTTGATCAGAGGCTAAGTATTGCTATACAAAGAGGTAACGCCGCCAGTCTCTTGGGCACATTACCAGCTGACAGCGTTGAGGATGAATTTAAAGATGCTCTACAACGTGTAACGTTAATAGCGCAAAACGTCTCGTGTAGTAACTCAGCCCATGTTAATGAACAATGTTTGTTCTAAGACTTTTGGAAATTCGCAAAAAAGAAATGATGATTTTTCATACGAGAGGTTTTGCGCTATTATAGTTACACGTTGTATAAGTTTAGTTTAGCTTTATTTTAAGTTAAAAATGAATATACCAGGCCATAGTTCTTTAGACCAACGAAGAATGTAATAAGTTGGGTTTTAAAGAAAACCACACAAAGCCTGTCTCCACACAACTTTAGGTATACTCCACTCCATACTATTATTACGGTTGTCAACCCGCAAGCAAATTGTAGTACTCACTGGAAGGAAATGACTCATTGCGGAGTGTATTCGATAAATTATCGACTCTTTGACTACATACATACTGAGTGAACAATTGTAGACTTGTGCAGTTGTGAACAATTGTGTTATTGAAATTGAAGAAGTATTTGGCGATCGTTTTGAACAATGGGTCGTGTCAACTCGTGTCGGTTTTAGAATTTAATTTGCTATAGTTTTAATTTCATTTTTATTAAGTTTATTTGTAATAAAAATGATAAATCGTCCTTGCTACTTTTTATTTTCGTTGCAAAATCATCAAATGAGTCCTCCCACCCCGGGCAGGGCGGGAGGGACTGTCAGACTTGTACGAGTACTGACCAAAATCCACGATGGCCTTCAATAGCCCTTTACGTTCCGGGGTCACGGGAATTCGCCCGAATACCGCGACCAAATCGTCCTTGCTACTGCGATATTTAAATGATGCAATTCGATTGGCTTACGACGTCGTCGTGGCGAGTGTGTTTTGTTTTTCATCTACCCTACAAGCGCACGTTTTATGTCATACTGTATGTCGTAGTGGTAGGGATGATTTTCACTTGTAGTTGGAATCGATTGAATTGTGTCGCATCGCGTCATTTGGCTCAAACACATTTGATATAATATTTATTTAATTACACATAATAGTATCAAATTTTTGGATATTTTTTCTTGTGGGCATTACCCTATTTTTTTCAAGGATATGCCACTCTTTTTAGTAATTCCAGAAATACATAGTAGTCGAATAACATAATAAATTAATCAAAAGAAACCAATTTTGTGGTACCCATACTATTTAGTGAAAAATAATTACCTAAGACGTTAACTGGGCATCGCACCCTAATTTTAATAATGTTTACACAAATGCTGTAATTAAGTTTAAAACGTAATTAATACGTCTTTTGTAACAATTGAACCTCATTAAGGATATTATTGAATTTTATTACTTATTTGAAAAATAAAACAAACATTGTTATTAAATATTCTTGAGTCGAAATTACTAGATCAATGAACGCTAGGGACTGGCAGACTTCATCATCATCATCATCTCAGCCATAGGACGTCCACTGCTGAACATAGGCCTCCCCTTTTGATCTCCACAGATACCGGTTGGAAGCGACCTGCATCCAGCGTCTTCCGGCGACCTTTATAAGGTCGTCTGTCCACCTTGCTGGTGGACGTCCTACGCTGCGCTTGCTAGTCCGTGGTCTCCACTCTAGTACTTTTCGACCCCATCGGCCGTCTGCTCTGCGAGCAATATGGCCTGCCCATTGCCACTTCAGCTTGCTAATCCGGTGGGCTATATCGGTGACTTTAGTTCGTCTACGGATCTCCTCATTTCGGATTCGATCACGTAGAGAAACACCTAGCATAGCCCTCTCCATAGCTCGTTGAGCGACTTTGAGCTTTGAGATGAGGCCGATAGTGAAAGACCACGTTTCGGTGCCGTAACTCATCACTGGTAACACACATTGGTTGAAGACTTTCGTCTTGAGGCACTGAGGTATGTCGGACGAAAAGACATTGCGTAGTTTCCCGAACGCTGCCCAACCGAGTTGGATTCGGCGGTTGACCTCTTTCTCGAAGTTGGACCTACCTAACTGGACTACTTGTCCTAAGTAGATATATGAGTCAACAACTTCGAGTACCGAGTTTCCAACAGAGACTGGGGTGGGCACAACATTGGCATTTGACATAATTTTCGTCTTGTCCATGTTCATTTTCAAGCCCACCCGTTGTGAAACTCGGTCGAGGCCATCGAGCATCATGCTGAGTTCCTCCATCGACTTTGCCATGACTACGATGTCGTCGGCAAACCGAAGGTGAGTGATGTATTCGCCGTTGATGTTGATGCCAAGTCCTTGCCATTCCAGGAGCTTGAAGGCGTTTTCCATTGCGGCAGTAAACAGTTTCGGGGAGATAACGTCCCCCTGTCTTACGCCTCTTCTCAATGGAATCGCCTTCGTGCTCTGCTCCTGTACTCGGACCGACATGGTGGCGTTATTATACAAGCACTTCAACACCTCGATGTACCGATAGTCAATATGGCATCGCTGGAGTGACTCAAGTACCGCCCATGTTTCCACCGAATCGAAGGCTTTCTCATAGTCCACAAACGCTAAGCATAATGGCAAGTTATACTCTTCGGTCTTCTGTATAACTTGCCGCAGCGTATGGATGTGGTCTATGGTACTATAGCCTCTTCGGAAACCGGCTTGTTCGGGAGGCTGGAAGTCATCAAGTCTGTGTTCGAGACGGTTCGTGATAACCCTTGAAAACAGCTTGTAAACATGACTTAGAAGCGTGATGGGTCTGTAGTTCTTCAATAGGCTGTTATCACCTTTTTTGAAGAACAGCACCACCTCACCTCTACTCCATGTTTCAGGCGTTTTGCCCTCGGAGAGGACGGAATTAAAGAGTTTCTGGAGGACTTTAAGTACCGGTGTTCCACCCGCTCTCAGAAGCTCTGAAGTGATTCCGTCCTCGCCCGGCGCCTTGTTGTTCTTAAGCTGCTTCAGGGCCATCCTAATCTCGTACAGACTGATGTCCGGGATATCTTCGGTATAATGTCGGGACAGCTTGGCTCTTGGATCTCCTACCAAGCTGTCAACGGGCTTTGCGACCGAAGTGTATAACTGTCCATAGAACCTCTCGATCTCGCCTAAAACCTCTGCTTTGGTCGACGCTATGCTGCCATCCTCCCGTTTCAGCTTTGTCATCTGGCTTTGCCCAATAGACTTGTCCTTTGCGAACACTTTAGAGCCTTGGTTTCGCTGTATGGTCTCTTTAACACGATTCGTATTAAAGAGACGCAGATCGTGTCGCAAGGACTTGGATATACGTCTATTGAGCTGCCTATATGACTTCGCGTCATCGGAAGACTGCAACTGTAGCAAACGTCGTTCAGCCATGAGGTTTAAGGTTTGCTCGGTCAATTTCTGAGGTCTATCTTTACGGCAGGGTCTAAAAAACTTAGACCCTACCGTGCGGACAGTTTCCACTAGCCCGTCGTTGATCTCGTCCACTGACACTAAGTTCTCAAGGCAAGCAAAGCGATTAGAGAGCTCGAGTTGAAAGCTTTCGGGGTTTTGAATATGGGGCCGAGTAGGTCGGAGCGTAGACTTCATCAGGCTGGACCTTTCAAGTTTAACATTGATATTCAGCGAGCCTCTTACGATTCGGTGATCGCTACCGGTTTTTACCCTGTTGATCACAGAGACATCACTGAATATCCGTTTCTTGTCGGTCATGAAGAAGTCTATCTCGTTTCTCGTGAAACCATCGGGACTCAGCCAGGTCCATTTCCTGTGAGGCGGCTTCTGGAAGAAAGAGTTCATCATGAAGAGTTCCTCTTTCTCCAGAAAGTCGGCCAGCCTCTGTCCCCTAGGGTTCCGTTGCCCATATCCAAATTGCCCCACTCTCAACTCATCACCGCTTTTCTTGCCCAACTTTGCGTTAAAGTCCCCCATAACAACAGTGAAGTGGGTTTTGGAGCTATGTATGGCCCTACTTACGTCCTCATACATAGTCTCCACTTCATCATCGGAGTGTGATGAGGTCGGTGCGTATACCTGAATGACCTTCAGCGAATATCTTTTGGATATTCTGAGTATTAGGTATACCACCCTGCTCGACACACTGTCGATGGTTATTATATTGTTTACGAGGGACTTGTGAACGAGAAACCCGACACCACCTTGGGACTGTTGGTCGCCCTCCCGGTAGTATAGCAAGTTACCAGACTTCAGGGTTACGGTGTCCTCCCCCTCTCTACGGACTTCGCATAACCCCATAATGTCCCAGTGTAACTTGCTCAGCTCCTCTTCCAGCTCGCAGATCTTTTCGTCAGTCCTCAATGTGCGTATGTTGTGTGTTACCAGGGCCAGTCGTCGTTGGGGTGGGTAGCCGGATCTCTTCCGGAGATTCTTAGCACCCCCTGCTCCGCCGTTACCTTGACCGCTACCCGCGCCAGGGATAGCGGAGCTGCCGGGGACTGGGGGCCTGGTTTCTGTGGTTTCCATTAGGGGGTAATTTGCCTTAATCGCCACGCTTGGCAGGCGGGTTGGCGATCGCAGTGAGGATGTGCAGTACACGGAGGACGCTGCTGCCCGACCTCCGGTTTGTCCCTTAGTCGCCTCTTACGACACCCACGGGATGATTTGGGGGAGCGCAATTCTAAGCCGGCGCCCCACGGCTCGCAGACTTGTACTGACTAAAATCCACGGTGTCCTACAATAGCTCTTTACGTTCCGGGGTCACGGTTGTTGTTGAGTCCCGCGACCTACAGAGCTATTGAGCTGCAATGGTGCTGATACATATGTATTATGACATGGTCATGCATGTTCGTGAAGGATAGTGTTGTTGGGACTCCGCGTCATTTCTTAGCTGATGTGAATGATGTAACAAAGGTTTTTAATAATTTTGGCGATTTAAAAAGAGTGTCCATGGAGTTTCTTGCACGTTCTTCTCCATAGAGATCTACTACTTGGAATGGGCATCTACGGTACTTTCACAGTTATTATGTCTTGTGACTGGGACTGTAGCACCATAACTAATTGATTTTTTAGAATTTGTATAGGTAAGTATTTTGTCTTTTGATAATTCAAATTCAAATGTAGCTCGGATGGATGCGGATTGCCCAGGACTGGGACGGGATGGTTGATGTTCTTTGGAGGGAGAGGCTTACGTTCAGCAGTGGACGGCAATTGGCTAAAGAGAGACAAATGACAGTTGACAAATAGAGTTCTTTGACGGTTTTGTTTATAACTTATAGTCGCACAGGCCCATCTTCCGGGTTAAGCTGCCCTTGCCGAGGTTGGTCTGTGGATGGGTGACCATCTGTCATAGCGAGTTTTTTCCGTGGCTCGGAAAGCACGTGAAGCAGTTGGTCCCGGCTGTCATTTGTAGATCTTTGATAGTCGTTACTATTAGTCAGAAGCTCTAATAGTCTGACAACCAGTCTTACCATGGGTATCGTATTACCCAGTTCCTGGGTTGTGGAGGTCCGATAGGCAGTCGCTCCATGTAAAATACTGATATTCAGCTGCATCTAGTTCGACTGGAAGCCGACCCCAATATAGTTGGGAAAAGGAAGGCAGATGACGATGACTTAATTATATTACTTTACTACATGACACTATTCTTTTGTTTTACGTCACCAACCAAGCTTCCTTATATGTATGTATAATAAAAACAAAACATAAATTAACATATATAAAAGATACAATATCACCATTTAAATGTATGACTAATCATAAATATCGTACACGTTACAGAACACTAGTTACTGCCCGCGGTGCCACTCGCCTTAATTTAGAATTTCTCGATTAATTCGCGTTGTACTCTGATTGTTAATCCTACTAATATTATAAATGCGAAAGTTTGTGAGGATGTAGGTATGTATGTATGTGTATGTAGGTATGTTTGTTACTCTTTCACGCAAAAACCACTGAACGGATTTGGCTAAAATTTGGTACACAGATAGTTTATAACCTGGATTAACACATAGGATAGTTTTTATCCCGATTTTATTTTCCCGTGGGATTATTTTCGAGTTGTAGCGGGTGAAGCCGCTGGCAACAGCTAGTAATTATTATAAAACAAAGACCCTGAAAGCCTACCGCGATAAATGGACTATACAACACAAAAATATTTTTTCAATACGATCCAGTAGTTCCTGAGATTAACGCGTTCAACCAAACAAACAAACTCTTCAGTTTTATAATATAAAGTATACATCAAGTAAGGATTTATCGTCTTTAAATGTAATATGGCAGGCAATAACACCAGTTATGTGATGGGTTTAACACCTTATTGTATTGATAACTTATTCTTTTGTTATGGCCGTTGTGTTATTTTATTTTTATGAGGCAAAAGTCATTAGTATCTTATACTGGTCGTATGATTGTCTCATCAGATTAACCGTGACAGTAAAGGGCTATTGAAGGACACCGTGGATTTTAGTCAGTACAAGTCTGACAGTTCCTCCAGGCCCGTAATTGGTGGGAGGACTAATTTGATGATTTTACCACTAAAAAGAATAGTATCCTGTTCTAACTAATATTATAAATAAGTTTGTTTGTTACCTTTTGTCGCTTAAACCACTGAACAGATCATCTTGAAACAAACTAAGCATATAATTATGTTGTCAGGTGTACAGAGATGGACATAGGGTACCTACCATACATTCCAAAAAATAGGACTGTTCCGAAGAAAAACAGCAATAACACTGAGAGGTGCAAAACAAACAAAATTCAGTACCAAATTGCATTCAAATCCGTTCACGAGTCTTTATGTGAAAGAAAAAACATCCATCCATCCATCCATCCATACTTTTCTATATTACTTGTCATTTTCACAATCAACTTAGATTTTGTATCATAACGCGCAACGGTCAAACAGAACAACAAAATGAGCATCAAAATTCGAATCTCCCACTCGATGTGTCAAAAACTTTCAAATGTCATTAAATTCCCGCGTCGGCCACTAGATGGCGCTAACACCCCGGAGCGTCGCACGCGCATTGTTTATCGCTCATTCTACTGTGATTAAGGAGATCGTGATGCAACGCTGTTTGTGTTGCGAAGTGTTTGCTGTTTGTTTGTTTTTTTTTTTCTTATTATTTTGTGGTTTATTATTTTTGTAAGAATATTATTTTTGGTCTTGGTAAAATCATCAAATAAGTCCTCTCGGGCGGGACGAGAGTCAGACTGACTAAAATCATCGGTGATCCTTCAGTAGCCCTTTACGTTCCAGGAACACGGTTACTTGACGAAACAGTCCGGCAGCAGGATTTGGCCCTCTAAGGGGGCCCCGTCATCTTGCTGTCAGCTCTTTGAGGCGCGCGTGGAACACGACGCGCCGTCGACCCGGACATAGTCCATGTTCGGACGGCGAGTCACCCATTACATTCCCCAGTTAAAACAGTGTTTATTCCCCAGTTACTTAATTTGTGGAGGTCAGATAGGCTGTCACTCTATGTAAAATACTGATATTCAGCTGCATCTGGTTCGATTGGGAGCACAAAGGACCCGGGCATGGTCCATGATCGGACTACGAGTCATCCATAACTCGCCGTCCGCATGCCTGCGTCTTTCAACTCTAACATTGATAAAAATACCAAATAATTATGTAACTTTGCCCGCGGGCAAGCGTGATGTATCGCTAATAAAAGATGCCCACAACAATAATATATAAATTACGAACACACAAACAAACAGACATTTAGACGTAGTTAAATTTGTCTGTTTATTCTGTACAAGATTTATGATTTTAAGATCGTTCCGGGCGCGGTTTTAATTAGTTTTTCAAATGTAAGTTCGGCTTAAATGTTTGTGGAAATCGTACTGTGTGTGTCTTTAAATTCTTAAATGGTTTTTGATAGATGTGTGAGGTGCAGTAAATGCGCCATTTACAAGGATCTAGGATAGCGAAGCCCTGGGGGGGATTACAAAGTCTTAACCAGGCTCATTCCGGTGAGTGAAAGTGACAGAGCTATACAAGTCGTCTAGCGCCATCTCGTTCACTCACTGGAACAAGCCCAGGCTTGTTCAACGTCAACGTCTTAATACCAGTATTAAGACGTTGTATTACCCCCCCTGGTGGCCTACCATAACGTCTTAAAGCTAGAGTAGTTCCAGTGTGCGAAAGAGAGAGAGCTATACAAGTCGTCTAGCGCCACCTCTTTCTCTCACTGGAACAACTCTTCCGTCTTCCCACATTTGTGACGTAAACTGGAACTTTGACGTTAATTTGAAGGAAAAAATTAGGTCCACGTTCGAACCCCAGAAGCGCTGTTTAATTTTTTCCACATTATAATAAATTAAACGCAGTAAATACTTCAAGTATGCTGTAAGTACTCGTAATATAAAGAAATCTTGTGATAAGAACTTCGATGTAGAAAAGCATATTTCAAAAGCTTTTTTCGACAATTTTGATTTGAGCTTTTCACTAGTAAGCATTTAATTCTTTATTAATTTTTTACGACATATTAACATTTGATATGTTATAAAATAAATAAAAATTAAAAACATTTAAAAAAAATAATTTGAAAAATAGTGGCCCACCAGCATCGGGAACAGGGTCCAAGCTGCCAGTGGTTAGGGCTCTAGAGAGAGGAACCTCCTCACTATGCGCGTCGTGTCCAAAAGAACAGCCTTCTGCATCAAGCCCTTGAGCCAGCCGCACAATGAGAGCCTCATAAGGTGTTGGTCGAGGCGTTCCATGATTTTTTTTTTTATTGGGACAAACCCACCACGCACTATTCCCAAACCACTGCAACTCCTGAAAGCCAGAATCAACAGTGGCAACCACCAGAAAAGCGCCGAGATAATGAAGCTCGAATTATTATTAATGTCAGTTCAATATATTTGGCTCTCTGCAAGTTGAAAAATAAAGTTATTAAATCATTTTATCATCCTTAAAGACTGGGAAGGACACCTATCAAAATCGAACCTTCAAAACATATCACTGTTACCTTTCGCTTAACCACTTTACCAACCTTCGCTTTATTGAGGTTCTGAAACAAAACAAAATTACAATTTTGCATGAACAACCACGCAAACTGGTGGTTCTATAAATAAATTATTAGTACAACAAGAGCTATGCGAAAGTGGTCTATAATTAAAGGCAATATTAGTCTGTTTTAATTACTCCCACGTTATATTGAAGGTTAATAACGGGAGCTTAGCATAATCACAGCTTATAATGTTCCCACTGCTGGGACACAGGCCTCCTCTCTGTGAGAGGGAGTGGGCCATAATCCACCACGTAGGCCTAGTGCGGGTTGGTAGATGTCACATGTCTTCGAATTTTTGGTTTTAGGACATGCCGGTTTCCTCACGATGTTTTTCCTTCACCGTTTTGAGAGCAGTGGTGACGAAATAAATTACACAAAGTAATGCGCCTGGCGGGGTTCGAACCCACGACCTACATCTCGTAAGTCGGAACCGATACCATTGGGCCACCACTGCTCTCAAAACTACTCTGGCAAAGTTGTAATTGACTAAACAACCGAAAATTCAACGAACACTTTCAAAAAATTCAAACAATTTTAACGAAACAGAAAATCGAATCACAAATGTAAACCTTACATGACACCTTTAAAACGAGGGTAGGGGGAGCACTTCCATGCTTCCACAAATTTTAAACCTTACAATAATCGCAATAAAGCTCAATATACCAAAAAAGGACGGAAACTCTGCTCTCTCCCCTAAATATTTGTATGTCACGGCAATTTTGTCCAACGACTTACAATAACATCACGCCTGTATTTCTTGAAGTGTAAGACAGTAGACCGATAGTAGACCTGTAGAAATCGATTTTTGATAATACCGCTTTCTTTATGCAGTAAACTATAAGTTTGCCTCTTTTTTTATTTTTAGTCCCATATAAAAGGGAGTGAGTGTATTACCATCAATTCAAACTCCAGTTTACTGAATTTCGAGAACAATTATGTCAATACCATTGTAGCACACTTTTCGATAGCTTATGTCAAACGAACTTTCACGTTTTTGTGACGCAAAGTAAACGCTTTCGCGGTAATTTAAAAGAAAAAATTATTCTTCATTCGTTAGTACTACACTGGAGCCCTAGAAGCGCTTTTTCACACTCTCAACTCGTTAGTAATCCACAAAAAGAAATTGATTTCAATTAATTTAAAAAAATTCAATTATTAGAGATTTTAATGATTTTATTGTATAATTTGATGGTCTTTTTTACTAAAGTATACCATAAAACAGAATGGCGGCCAATTGTGTTGTAAAACCATAGATTTTTATAGAATTTGCGTGTAAGTAATTAATTGATTCGGAATTTTTGATTAATATTAGACTGACTTTTAATAAAATATAAATTTTAAATGTCACTTTGCCTGGCTAAAAGACCTCATACAACATATTTTGACTTTATCAGTATTTTAAAGTTAAGTAAAACAGCGTATATTTAATGTAAACTAAGGCTTTTCAATAGAGGTAGGTTGAATTACAGAGCGCCACCTTCGATCCTTACAAACTCCTTTCGCCTCGACCAGAGACAAACATAACTTTTTATTATACATATCTACTTGGATATCTTTATGTTACCACTACCTACTGGGCATTTAATTATCACTATTTATCATACAACCACTTACTAAAATAAATGAGGTGCGTTCGTATTAGTAGCCATGTGCAAACTTAATGTGTAAAGATAAAAATGACGGATAAACATTGACACATTGCCATAAAAATAACCCTAAATATATAGCGAAACAGCTGAAACATTTTTCTTTAATAAAAAAATCATATAATCGTAATAAAAACGACCTTCTTTGATAGTAATCTACAGGACACAGGCTGTATATGTGGCCATACCTTATACGCAACCTCTTAATGTTTCCAGTAAGCATTAGCACCGTGAACGGAACGCGGCTAGGCCGGAATTAAAAAAAAGTTAACTGTCAAAGTGACGTTTGCATTTTTCCCGCCAATTTAAACGTCAAATGAGTCTAAGGTTGTATGTTTGTTACCGTTATTTACCATATTGAGGTCTCTAGGTGTCTCAAATGACACTTTCAAATGTATTTGGTGTAAAAAAAATTTTTGGTGTGATAAAAATTTATTAAGTACATACCTATATCAAGTTCTTTTTTGTTAAGTATTTTATGTTTGTTTTACCTTATAAGATGAGCTGAATTTAATGTCATCACGATTTTGTATTCGTGCCATTTTACTTTTTTTCTTTGATTGTAACCTTTGAAAAGATCATATTATAGCCATTTCCTTAGGCCCCATGTTAAATACACTTATTGATCTTTGTCAAGCATGAGAATCAATTTATTTATAAAGTAGATTTCATTGCACAATTTCTTATTAGAATTAAGTCTCGGCAGAACGCTTTTTCTTTTGTATTTATCTGTTCCTACAATCTATTATCCTTCGGGGATTACAGTCATGATATTTTTGATAAGTTTTAAAAAGACTTTACAATGTTTTCTCTAGTTGATGTCATTCCCATTAATATTTCGATTTTACCATCTTATTTATCGTTGAAAGAATGACACCTCTTCAGAAATCTGGAAAAACAGCTTAAGTACTTCCTTGCGTAATTGACAGTCTAATATTTTTGCCATAGAATGATCTTATCATTACCGTTTTACTTTTGTACATCCAACCGCTTTTAATTGCAAAAATTCATATGAATTCATTTTTGAAAGGTTTCTGAACCGTTTAAATTTAAAGTTATATGTTTGAATTAACAAAAAACCCGTGACAAAAGAAAATGGCGTGTCACAATACAATAACTGTTTAATTAAAATGTCCAACCTGCATGTGCAAAAACCATAAATATGTAAACAATTCGGTGACATCCGCCATTTTGAATTGAATGTCAGTTGCAATTAAGTTTATAAAATGGTGTCAAGTTGTCTTTTCAATCTGCTTCGAATTGTTTGACGAGTGAATAGTTGATTGATTGTGACAATTGAATGACATAATAAGTTAATTTATCTGTGATAATTGTGACTGGGAATCATTCTTTTGTTTCTACAATTGCACTTATATCGGTTCTATTATCGAAAAATTTACTTAGAAAGCCTCGTCAATTACGATGCTTGGCTTTTCACGTCGATTAAAAAAAATATGTACCTAGATAGGATTTCCTCCTGTGTCGTGCTCGTGCGTTTAGGAAGAGCTCGTGGCTAAATAATTACAGCCGCACAGGCGGATCTTCCGGGTTAAGCCGCGCTTGCCGAGGTTGGTCTGTGGATGGGTGACCATCTGTCATAGCGAGTTTCCTCCGTGCCTCGGAAAGCACGTAAAGCCGTTGGTCCCGGCTGTCATTTGTAGATCTTTGACAGTCGATACTGTTAGTCAGAAGCTCATAAGTCTGACAACCAGTCTTACCATGGAGTATCGTATTGCCCAGTTACTGTGGGTTGTGGAAGTCCGATATGCAGTCGCTTCATGTAAAATACTGATATTCAGCTGCATCTGCATGGTTCGCATGGAAGCCGACCCATTATGTGTAGTTGGGAAAAGGCAAGGCAGATAATGTTGAGTGTGCGTTTTACAAACATTTAAACTCGCTTAAACAAATACTCAGACCCGGAACAACTTCTTGTAGGTCAGAAAAATATTTGTTCAGTGTGGGAATCAAAACTGCAACAGAAAATTAAAGAATTGACTCACGGCTGCGCTAAATACTACAGTTTTCATGAAAGGAAACTGCAGCATGAAAAAAAAAAGGTTGCACTCCAGGAGTGCCGGTAGAAGTGAAAACTTTTTTGTTACTATGTTTTATTTTTAATTTGAATGACGTCTTACTCATTTTCGATCAGGGTCACGTGACCCTGACGGTCACGTGACCCTGACGGTCACGTGACCCTGACGCGAGTTTTAAATTTTTTACCCATTACAGAAAAAGTGTACAACGCCGCTAAAGAAGTTTTCACTTCAAAAATACAGTCTAATTCATAACCTCCTCCTTTTTTTAAGTCGGTTAAAAATAAAGTACAAACTCCTAAACTATGATAAGACTGATGAAAGTTCACAACTTAAAAAAAGGCAATTCGGTCTGAATCTAGACAAGACAAAGACGGATTCGTTGAAAAAGAAAATCAGAAAAAACGCAGAAATGAAGTAGATTCAACTTCAGACAATGATTTACCGCAGATAGCCTTTATTAACCACAAATCGGTGTTATTACGGTAAAAACTCGAATGCAACAATTTGTTGAACAAATCTATTGATTGGCATAATCCTAGAAAATAGTGATACAAGTATGATAACTGATCATTTTCGAGTTAGCAACCATACAAGTACGGACACCGCTAACACCTCTAAAATTGCGAAATCGTGATACTAAAAAAAAATATTCGATTCGCTACACCCCGACCACGTAATCTTTTACAAAGATAACTTTACACTCCATATCAACCTTAGCTTCCTTTCAATAAAGTCGATATTCGATTAATTTCAGAAGAAACATATCGTGGTTTCGTCTCGTTGTTTGACAACTTTAATTATGCGGTTTGGTAAGTGCATAATGTTAGAGCAGTTGGTTCGAAAATCGTTTGGTTGGTAATAAGTGTAAGTTGGTGGTCGGATTAAACGAAATATCTGGTTGGAGCTCGTACGCTCGACGTGTGTGGTCCCGAGACGGTACGCAAGGAAAGTGGCTCTACTTTAATTTTGCGAAATAATTGAAGGATTATTTTTTCGAGGAAGTTTAAATTAGTTTTGTTTCGGTATAATGTCATTTATTATTGGAAATTGGAGTAAATTTTTTATATCGCAACTGTTTTTTTTTTTTCAGAATTGCACTTTATTAAAATTAGGTACATTAATTTATGGTAGCTGTAAGTTTTTTGAGATCGTGTTTTAATGTAAAAAAAGAAACGTTGCTTTGTTTTCTTCAGTACTTATTAATCTTTTACATAACTAATTAGGTATCTTATCTTCTGTTGAATAAATAAATATTCTTTATTTATAAAAAAAACTAAATAGAGAAAACTTTAAGCGTGAACCTCTGTTTTATCTAAGAAACAATTAATCATACAATGTTTGAATCTAAATATAAATTCCAAGAACCAAATGCACAACAGAAATCTAAAAATAATCTGCTTGTAATATAATTTAGCTTTTACATGACTAATTTCCCAGTGACAGATATAGAAAATGACTGCTATTTGTAGCTTTTGATTCGTGTCAAATTCTATGAACTAAAGTGCGGTGTTAAGTGGGGTGTCAATTAATCATGTCAAATTAACTCGGAGAGTCTTCTCTAAAAGCTTGTCATTTAAATCATTTATGCAAATATTTCATTTCATTTACATAGTCTCCATCAGAACATGCGAAAAGCGGCGAGAAATTTCCAATTCCCAAAGCCACACTGAAAAAAATGGAAATTTTTGACGTATAAGTGTGAATATGGATATGGACTACTTCTACCCCAAGATTGCAAATACCGGCCACAGCAATATTTTTTTCTCTTTCGCAAATAAAATATTTTTTAAATACCACTACAATTGTTCTAAAATAAATCTACAATGTAGTTTGGCGTTTTACTAAAATTTTAAATGCATGTAATCATGTATGACTTGATATTGACTAACAAGCCTATCTCGCCAGCTAAATTATCTATTCACTCTAAACACGTTAATTTTACACTCTAACCTTAAGCTAAAGCAATTTAGTTTAACTACATCTACATTAAGTTAATCACAAGGGTTAATTCTGCTATTAGTACTTATCAGTTAAGTAGAGCGCTTCATTTTGCATCGTTTAGGTATCTCTAAGATAAAATATATACCGTACATTTGATTAGAAGTAAATACTCAAGATTTGTCTGCAAAATTCGCATTCAACAAATGGTAATGATTGAAGAGCTCTAAATTAGCAGCCACTCTGATTATAAAAATTCATTTTTGGGGCAAGCACAGCAGGTCTTACTCCATAATCTTATAATACTTAACAACAGTTATAGTTTATGGCAGACAAGAATATTATGTAGAACCTTCATACTTTGCGAGAGCATACCGGCTTTTATATTCGTCTGCCTGTCTGTGTGTTTTGACTTTTAACATAATTCGCAGCGTCATGTTGTATTTCAATTATTTCAACTATCTTTTATTTCAATTTCTTGTGTTTTATTTGTTTTTTATTAATTGATTATGTATGGTTTTACATATTTTCTATGTGGATGCAAATCTGATAAAACAATTTCATTTCAATAACGCCCTTGTACTAAATGGGTTAAAATAGGCTAACACAATGAAAACCCAGTTTAAGTTTAGCCTGACTTCAACTCAGAGACTTATTCTGGTGATACGTTCCTGTCGTGTAACTTTCAATAAGGCAGAGACGTAGGCAATAGCCTGGTATTTAATGCAATATAAGGAAGCAGAGTAGCTTACCTGTCATAACTCATGCAACGTTTCGCGACTCCCGTCACTGCGATATGTTAGCTTGCTTAGTTGCTTAGTTGTCATTATTTGCAGTGGACGCCGGGGCACTAGCTAGTGCAACACAATATAACAAAGTAGAGCAGTCTACCTGTCATACCACGTCTACCGTCACCGCGATATGTTAACGTTTTATCGTTATTTGCGTTAACCTTACCGCAGTAGACTTGTGAGCTGATTGGCTACCTTTAAGTCCTGGATATGAAGGATAAAATACAGTTTTTCTACCAGAGGGTCATTTTCTTGGTTACATAATATGTCAAAAACCAGGTGCAAATGGTCGCGAGACTGTCTCATGAGGTAACCCTGAGCCTGGAGCGTAAAGAGTTATAGGATCACTGTGGAAAGTCAGTACAACTCTGACGGTTCCTTCCATCCCGCCCTGCGTTCAGGACTCATTTGAAGATTATACGACTATAAAAACATGTCAAATACATATTACGAGTATTTGTAAGTTGTAGATACTCACGCTATTAGATTGAAAGCCACTTGAAAGCAACCTTAAAATACAGTCAGTAAATCAGGTAAGCAGGCAGTTTTCAAACGGTTTTCCAGTATTGTGCTGTACGTTTCAATGTGTTTGCATCACAAACTTTTTGGCTACATATAGCATACAGTCTTAAAGTGCATACGTACTGTAGCATGCATAGTAAGTACATATGTGTATAGTATTCAAGAAAACACTTTTACACGTCACAATTATTATTTGGCTAATTACTAGCTAGATGAGGTCAGTGTATCGTACCTGACTACTAGAAGAAATAGCCGAAACAAACTCAGAGGTGACTGTCTCTTCTGGTGTAGTCTAGACATTGTTTTGATCAGGTCATACGAGGACCATGCGGGTGTCTGAGATAGTTTTTTGAAGAAAGAACCACACAGATTTGAGTGGACCTGTCCAGTCAGTATAAGCATTTGTCGGTTATCGTGTAGCTCGATTCATATAACATCAGGTTCGATCAATAGGGGTGAAATCACGAGGAACATCTACTTACTACATAATATTATGTATCTTCATCACCTTTAGAAGGAAGACGTCCACTGCTGAACATAGGCCTGCCTCGTAGACCGCCACGCCGAACGACAATTCGCCACTTGCATCCATCGGTTGCCCGCGACTCTCACGATGTCGTCGGTTCACCTAGTGGGAGGCCTACGCTGCGGCTTCCGGTCCGTGGTCGCCACTCGAGAACTTTTCTTCCCCTTCGGTTATCAGTTCTACGAGCGATGTGGCCTGCTATGTCGGCGACTCGGGTTCTTAGCCGAATATCTTTGTTCCGGATTTTATGCCGCAATTATGTAGGTACCTTACCAGTCTACACCCAGAGGTATCTAATCATGAGGTTTCAGTTATTCTGACGTAAAGTAAACTGGAACTTTGATATTTTCAAATTGACTTTCAAGGAAAAAAATAGTTCCTTCTTCGCACACCAGAGGCGCTGTTCCATTTTTCCATACAAGGAACGCTGTAAATACTGGAAAGACGCTGTAAAGTAAAATAGTGAAAACTCGTGCTAAGGGCTCTGAAAGCGTGAAGTTATCTCACGTCTCCATATTTCTGCACATTTTATAACAGAAGTACACTCACGAGGCAGCCATTAACTTGTCATGTTTTAATATTATAACGAGGTGTTTCATCTATAGTTTAGTTTCTGAACGGATTTTGTAACGTGTTGAAGATATTACGATCAATTTTCTTCTACACAGCCCAAATGTACTGAAAATGTGCTGAGAAATTATTACTTTGTAACTCGTGAATTGTTTGGTTCAAGTCGTGTTGTCTATAATAACTAGAAAGCATTCAGTTTATAATGTTCTCACTGGACACAGGCTTCCTCTCTGTGAGAGGGAGTGGGCTTTTTTTTGGGACAAACCCACCACACTATTCCCAAACCACTGCAACTCCTGAAAGCCAGAATCCATCACAACCGTGACAATGAAGCTCGACGTGTCCCGGAGAATTTACCTGTCTTGGATCCTGCAACGAAATTAATCAGAAAAGAATAGTGGAGGAGTAGGAAATAGTTATTTGTTTTGCAAGGCTGCAAAGTTGATTTTTGGCGTGAGTACTTGAATTGAAAACTGAGCGAGCGAAGGATTCTAAGATTGAACCGCGAGAGAAACGAGCGGTTCAAATATAGAATCCTGAGCGATGCGAAGTTTTCAAAGGTACGAGACGCAGAAAAACTTTGCTGCCGAGTGCAACACACAACTTTTCACCTCACACAGCGAGGAAATGTAGTGGGGCGGCTCGCCTGTCAGTGTAGAAAATAATTGAATACAAGACGTGTTCGAATTTTGAACACTTTGTGCTATAGAGCACAAAATGGAGTTTTGCGCTCAGATTTTGAATGAGAAATAGAATCTTTCCGAGCGCGTGAGGTGAAATAGTTATTTATTATGCAAGGCTGCAAAGTTGATTTTTGGCGCTAGTACTTGAATTGAAAACTGAGCGAGCGAAGGATTCTAAGATTGAACGGCGAGAGAAACGAGCGGTTCAAATATAGAATCCTGAGCGATGCGAAGTTTTCAAAGGTACGAGACGCAGAAAAACTTTGCTGCCGAGTGCAACACACAACTTTTCACCTCACACAGCGAGGAAATGTAGTGGGGGCGGCTTGCCTGTCAGTGTAGAAAACAATTGAATACAAGACGTGTTCGAATTTTGAACACTTTGTGCTCTAGAGCACAAAATGGAGTTTTGCGCTCAGATTTTGAATGAGAAATAGAATCTTTCCGAGCGTGTGAGGTGAAAAAATTTTTTCAATTCCCTCCATTCAAGCAGGAGACAGAACAAAACAAGGCCAATAGGCACAAAGGGACATTACAACTGGGAGAAGCCCACTTGCCTAGCACCACGGGTAAAAATGACTATTAATATTAATTGGTCCTAAATTGTGAGTAAGAGGGAGTGAGCTGTATATGAAATCCAACACGAGGACCTAGTGCGGGCTGCGCATGGCACAAACGGTTTCGCAAACGGTTCTCGGACATGCCCGTTCTATCACGTATGTTTTTATTTTCCGATCTGAGGTCCTAGCATGAATTTTACGTATTTAACCGTACAAAACAGGTATACTATACTTGAGTATTACGCCGAAAATGGTATGCAAATGATACAGCGTCACTTGTGTACGAACGAGTCGCGGGACTGCCTAATTAGGTAACCGTGTTCCTGGAACATAAAGGGCTATTGAAGGATTACCGTGGTTTTAGTAGGTAAGTAGTCAGTAAGTCTGACTATCTCTCCCGTCCCATCCAGGGTTCAGGACTCATTTGATGATTTTAGCACGATAAAAAAAATTTTAAACGAATGCGGAACTAGGTATAGGTAATTGTTTTACCATCAAATTAACGCCAAAGTCAAAACTACGTGAAAACTCGAAATAAGGCCTCCGTACTGTATCCTTAGCACGAGTTTTCACTATTTTACTTTACAGCGTCTTTCCAGTATTTACAGCGTTTCTTTTATGGAAAAATGGAACAGCGCCTCTGGTGTGCGAAGAAGGAACTAATTTTTTCCTTGTTTGTCAATTTTAAAATTTCAAAGTTCCAGTTTACTTTACGTCAGAATAACTGAAAACTCATGTTAAGGCCTCTGGGCGTGGTGGATTAGAGCCCACTATTCATAGATCGAAGGCCTGTGTCCCAAATCCCAGCAGTGGGAACATTTTACACCCATATGTCAAGCCGTACTCAGCATCAAAAATAATCAAAACCCAGTGCCAACTAGACTGGCATTCAATAATCAATAAGCTACATGTAACATGATGCAAGCCAATGAACTTTTGAACCCATTAATTTATATACTAACTCGGAGATCTAAATAGCAATCAGGCACGATAATGTTAATCAGATACATATCGGGGGATAGAATAAATTAGTTATATCGAGGACAAATTGTACGGGGCTTGGGAAAAGATTTTAGAACGATAAATGAATGTTTCTGAATCTATCATGTGATTTACTTTAAAAAAAATGTCGCTTTGTTGTCTAAACAGGGTATTCCGGCTCTGGAACGCTAAGGGCAACCGATTGAACAGTACCCTAAACACTGTTTTAAGCTTTCACGGTTTGTCTCTAAATTTAAAATGTCACTTACGGGATATCTTCCGCAATTGAAATAAGAAAACACAAGAATTTCAATCGAGAGGATGGCTTCAAATTGTCGAGTACGTGGAATCCAGTTGTGAACATGCTCATAAAGGGCAGCCGGCATCGTTATAAAGACTCCAAAAAACTTGTTGATACTGTGAGTGTGTTTTGCCGTGACTTAGTGTCGAGTTCCAGTAGTGCGCGTAACAAGAGACAAAGAAAGAGGGTAGACAGATTTGTCTGCTCCTAACAATTTATTTTCATCCACCCGCAATCTCCAGTCAACCCGCGATCATGGCGCTTGCAACAGCGTCGAAATATCGGGAACTCAACCAAAAATATAATCACGGAAGATATCCCGTAAGTGACATTTTAAATTTGAACAGTACCCTGTTCCTTGGGGGTAAATTATAGTCAATAAGAATCTGACAGTTCCTACCACTCCAACTAGGGAGAGGATTTACATGGTGATCACAAAAAAAAAAAGAAGCCTAAAATGGTTTGTTTTGGAAAGTTCAGAAATAACAATAACTTTACTCTTCCTATTAACTCTTTTCCTGTCCCATGAATTATACAGTGCTTAGATAAAGGTATCAAAAATAACGTTTAATTTTATATTCAAATAAAAAATAATCTACTCCTTTTCCCCAATTCAATCAATTGGGTTACATCAGTTACTGAAAAGTATCCATCAACCTGAATATTTATACCTGTCCTTTGAACTCAGGTCATGTTGTAACAGGTCCATTATAATTATAATGATTTAAACTGGAATATTCCAAACAAATTCTAATTCCTATTTTTCTCCAACAGATGGCGTAAATTCCCCAATTCAAGATGGCTGCGGTTTCATCAGCCCACCTCCAAGACTCCAGGATAAAAATCCAAGACCACAGCGATGACGAGCCCTACTCCCCAAACACTAGAGACACCACCAGCCCAGAATACCACGAAGACGAAAAACCAGAAGAAAGACCCGTACTGTCATCCTCTTTCGCCATACACAATGTGTTAAAGAAAGAAAGAGACAGTCATAGTCCAGAGAATGTCTTTTCAACTGACAAGTTGCTACAAAACACGCCGAATTACGAAGATTTACGAGAAGTCAACGAGAACAGTCGAACGTCTGATCTTATTGATGATGATGATGATAGGACGAATGAGTCTAGAGCTGAAATAAGTATAGATGATAACTCTTGTTGCAGTGATGATACTGTTCTTTCAGTTGGCAATGAGGCGTTGCCAACATTTGAGCAGAAAGGACCAGAAACGTCACAAAATTTGACGTCCTTTAAACATATACAAACGCATTTGAATGCAATATCACAGTTAAACCAAAATATAAATATGAATCAACCACTGCTACTAAGGCCGAGTCCAATCACCCCAAATCCTCTAATGTTCCTAAATCAGCCACTCCTTTTCCAAAATCCCCTAATTAACCAAGTAGACTTAAAATCTGGATTACAAAGTCGAATGCCAGTTCCTCAAAGCAATTTAAACCTTAACCCTCAACCTTTCGGCTTAAACTTCGGCTTAAGGATGAAGAATCAGAACCAAGAGTTAAGAAGAACAGACGAAAACCGAAGAATGAACTACGTCTCTCCAAAATCGCCAGAAAATGAATCCGGGAGGGACTTTATTAACCAGAATTGTCTAAAATTCAGTATAGATAATATTTTGAAGGCTGATTTTGGGAGGAGGATAACGGATCCTCTGAATAAGAGGAAGACGAAGTCAAGGGTTGAGGCTAAGATGTCTCCTGTGAAGGAGGCGTCTCCTGCGAAGCCTGAGGAGGCGAGGGTTCCTGAGGTAAAGCCAGGAGAGAAGAGTGGAGCTATTGATCTGTCGAAAGGAGAAGATAGCGGCAGCAGTCAGAGTTCGGCTACCGGTAAGAGTTTGCATATTAATCCTTTTTTAGTGATTACAAGCGCAATTGCTAAACATGTAGTTTTTATCTTGGGTTCGATTCCCATGTCGAACAGTGTTTTTCAATATTCTTGATATCGTTCTTGAGACTCGATTAATTATGCGGTTTAAACGCAGTAGGTTAGCTCTCTATTACGTTGGACCTAAAAATAATTGGCGAAATTGGGGTGCACCTATAATTTAGACGACTGCCTTATCACTTAAAGAGAGTCTCGCTTCGAGGTTTTATGTGTTTAAAAGTATATGATCAAGTCAAAGCTATTTCGTTTTTCTCTCGCCAAAATATGTTCCTTACATACCAAAATTTCTAGATCTTTAGCTAATCAATCCATGTTCTGTGCAGGTACCACGATGGCTGACGGCGCGATGGTCTGGCCGGCGTGGGTCTACTGTACCCGGTACAGTGACCGACCCAGTTCCGGTAAGTCACATTTTATTTATTAAATAATACGCTACTTACTTTGAAATAATCCCTAGAAAAATAATTTTGGCCTAATTGTTGGCCCTGCAACGTTGCGTAAGCATTTATGTGTTTCTACCTACTTTTGTAGCTTTAAATAGTGCTACGGGTTGAAAATTGGCTTTTAGAATAATGGATTTACATCGTGAACTTACCAAGAAATTTTGTAAGTCCCGTAAGAACCAGTTGTCCAGTTAGTTAAATAACTAAGAATAAAAGAAATTAGTTAACTAACGAATAGTAAAAAAATCTATTTTAACTAAAAGTTTACGTAAGATTAAATAAGAAAGTATCCATTAGATATACAAACAATTACAACACGAAATTGGGAGGTTTTTCGAACAAACATAGTCTTTTATTGCCGTAAAATTAGCCTATAATATCCTACTGCAAGATAAAGCTCCCTCAAAGTCCCCCACGCTATCTCAAATAAGCCTTTATTATTTACAACATATCAAAACCTATGACACGATCATCAAACAAATTAACAAGCCTCCTGAATCACCCTTATACTACAACTCCCAACATCCCCAAATACCCCTGAACATCCCTACAAGATTAACTAAATCTTTCCGCACTAAAATCATCCCTTTCGCCACAATATTCAATGTAGCGGGGTTCAATAATTTGATAAGTACCCCCTTGGGGTTGTGTGGTGTTAGATAAGGGAGGCGGAACAACCCCTCCGTGAGGGTTGGTTTATTAGGAGTGTGAAGATTGTAACACGTGTCTTTGTTTAAGAGTAGATAGGGAGGAAATTGGTAACGCTTTTAAAAGAATTTTCACTAATCTTAAAAATAAGGATGGTACTACTGATGGGGCCCCGTTTGGAGGGCCTTAGCCTGCCGAGGTCACGGGACTGACTTATCAGGTAACCGTAACCCTGCAACGTAAAGGGCTATTGAAGGACACCGTGGATTTTAGTCAGTACAAGTTTGACAGTGTCTCCCGTATCGCCCTGGGTGGTTTTTTTTTTACGTGGTAAAATCATCAAATGAGTCCTCCCACCCCGGGCAGGGCGGAAGGGACTGTCAGACTTGTACTGACTAAAATCCACGGTGTCCTTTGGCAGGCTGGCCTTGGACCTCTAGAGGGGGGGCCCCGTCATCATGCTGACGCTCTTTGAGGCGCGCGTGGAACACAACGCGCCGTCGACCCGGGCATGGTCCATGGTCGGACAGCGAGTTGCCCTTTACTCGCCGCCCGCATGCCCGTCCGGGGTGGTAGGACTCATTTGATGATTTTACCACGAAAAAAAAGGACTGTACCAGGATTCCTTTGAACTTTGGAAAGCAAAATGCAATAGAAGAAACTGGGTGGTTTTTAACCGACTTCAAAACGAGGAATTCGACAGTATTTTTCATTTATGTTTCTCACGTCGTAACTTACGACTGGCACACCGATTTTTATGATCCCTATGATATTATGATTTTTGTTAGATGCAGTATACTTGTCATTTGGTCCCGTTAAAATTTATTTTACTTCGGTTCAGTACTTTTTAATATATGAGCGTTTTTCGCTTCGCTTATTGTGTACTTTAAGCGCTTTTCACACAGAGAGCGGGCGCGGGTCGGGCGCGGGTCGGGCGCGTTTCGGTGTACGGGCACGACCCGCCTCGCGCCCGACCCGCGCACGCTTTCAGTGTGAAGTCTTCCATTTAAATACAAAGAACTAGATCCGCCGTACTCCCGCCCCGACCCGCGCCCGACCCGCGCCCGCTCTCTGTGTGAAATGCGCTTTACTACGACCGGTATTAACATCGTCCTAGTAGACAAATATTACAAAATTCTAGAGAACGTGTTTGTAAGTCTAATCTAGTCTAGGTTTTCTACTTAAAACACCTTTTGAAAATCCCTGAAACACTACCAAACGCTTTGAAAGCGATTGTTAAAGCCCCCAAGTCTTCCTAACCAGATGATTTTCAAGTTTCTTACATCAAAACAAACAGACGGATAGACTGTAGTAATAGAATTAGGGATCATTAAGCGTGGCTCAATGTTGCTGATAAATATGTATACGGGAGATTGGAGGGGAACAAAATAAAAATTGAATTTTAGAGATGGGAGAGTGTCGATATTTGTTTTGGGGTTGATATCGATAGTTTTGTTGGGTGACTGGTAAAAAGTTGTTTTTTTTTATTTGTGGTATTTAATAGCATCATCATCATCATCTCAGCCATAGGACGTCCACTGCTGAACATAGGCCTCCCCTTTTGATCTCCACAAATACCGGTTGGAAGCGACCTGCATCCAGCGTCTTCCGGCGACCTTTATAAGGTCGTCTGTCCACCTTGCTGGTGGCCGTCGTACGCTGCGCTTGCTAGTCCGTGGTTTCCACTCTAGCACTTTTCGACCCCATCGGCCATCTGCTCTGCGAGCAATATGGCCTGCTCATTGCCACTTCAGCTTGCTAATCCGGTGCGCTATATCGGTGACTTTAGTTCGTCTACGGATCTCCTCATTTCGGATTCGATAGCATAATTAGGAGTTATTTAATGTGGTGATAATTTTGCCTATTTTATACGGGGCTAGCTTTCTCCCGCGGTTTTACCCGCTGTTCGTTTCCCATTGGTCATAGTGTGATGTTATATAGCCTAAAGCCTTCCTCAATAAATGAACTATCCAACACTAACTCTTCAGCTATATAATATCTATCTAAATATATATAACTCAAAGGTGACTGACTGACATAGTGATCTATCAACGCACAGCCCAAACCACTGGACGGGTCGGGCTGAAATTTGGCATGCAGGTAGATGTTATGACGTAGGCATCCGCTAAGAAAGGATTTTGATCAGTTCTACCCCCAAGGGAATAAAATAGGGGATGAAAGTTTGTATGAAACTTTATCAATTTTATAAAAAATACATTGTTAAGTTCCGACATCCACGCGAACGAAGTCGCGGGCACAGCTAGTTAGAGTATAGATTCGGTATGTGGATCAGAAAACATGTTTGACTTAACTTGACTGTTTGTTACTCAGACGCCAGAAATTTTCACAGCTACTCATAGTTTTAACAGTCTTATTATCTTATTATGCTTTCCGGGGGACAAGGAGGTCTCATTTGATAGTTTTTCTACCTCAAAACAAAATAAGGGGTATCTTATAACCTACCCAATACTAAATGGGTTGTGGTGATTACATTATAGGCAGTCGCTCCTCATCGTCGGAAAGATGCCGACGAATGGAGAACCTCCTCATTTTTTTTAATATGCGGATAGATTCACATTTGACCACTATCATGTATGATGGTAAGCGAAGATGTGGTCGACGATGAAGCACGCTTGCCTAGAAGTAACCTGTTCACTCTTGACTTGAAGACCCCAAGGTTATAGCTGTCGGGAAACAGACTCTGGCAAGGAATTTCAACTTCTGAGCTGTAATTACATAAAGCTCAAAATCATTTGTACAAAGATCTGATGATGGAAAGGGCCAGGCGGAATAAATTGGTGCAGTTCCATCGCTTAAAAGGCTATTCAGATGTAAGCGTCATGATCATTATCGTCAGCCGGAAGACGTCCACTGCTGAACATAGGCCTCCCCCTTAGACCGCCACGCCGAACCACAATTCACCACTTGCATCCATCGGTGGCCCGCGACCCTCACGATGTCGTCGGTCCACCCATTGGGAGGCATGCCTACATACAGTGTCGAATTACTGTAAGAAATAGGTAGTAATATCATGTTTTATAAAAGTAATTATCAATTATAATTTATCATGTTCTCTGTCATGTCATGCCAATTGTCACGTAGTACTATTATTTCAATAATAAAGAGCCGTTTATTAAAACAATAAGTTATTATTAAATTGCTTACAACGACCGATTTGTATGTTTACACGATGATAAGGTAGAGTTGTGACAACTGTGAAGGTTTTTATGGTATGTTATGTTGCTTATATTCCCTAATTGGGTATTAGACTCTATTTACCAATAATTTCAAAACACAATTTCTTTAAAACCACACGTTTTTTAAGCCCATAAACCTGATTCATTTTCAAAAAAAAAAAACCTGTTAAACTAGAGTAATGCTAACTCTGAAATCAAAAATAGTAAGATTCAATATCACTAATTTTGTGACGTCACAATTAGCTTTTGTTACACGAAATCTATGAGAGAATCGCGGAAGTACTATGCGATTCAACTAAGAAGGAGAGTTGCTGATGCCATATTGTGACGTTACGCACGCTTTTAAATATACAATTACCACATGAAAATAACTCTAATAAGATAATTCATATTATTAAAAATGTATTAGCACAAAGTATATTATTGCTAAACGTTATTTTCGAGTGAAATTTGACAGATGGAGCTCATTGACACTCTCCTTCTTATTTGAACCGCGTAGTATGTCAATTGATTGGTGAATAAAATACCTTGCTAAATAGGTTAGATTTTAAACATTCCCGTAACAAAGTTTTCGTCCAGAACGCAAGAAAAACCGCGGGCAAAACCAAGTAAATGAATAAACAAGGTATCTATAGACATATACTAGTACAAAAATCGAACAATCGATTGGTGTGAACAATTGATTAACAGATTCGATTCTATTCGATTGTCGGTAATCGATTAGCGTAGCTAATAAGACAAATAGTGTCTGTACGATTGTATGAGTCATGTTTGTTTACCATTGTTTCGTAGAAGGTTTCCTAATTCATTGGGTAAAAGTGTTTTAGATATTTTGGTTAACCGAAACTGTTAACACCAACGCCTTATTAAAATACTTACGACCTAAAAAAGTCATCCCTTTGAATTTATGCCAGCCTAGTACTTTTGCTGGATTACATACTTTCAGTTTCTAAGCTTGTAGCTGGAATTTTATGCGGACGGTGAGCTACCTACTACTCCCATGACCAAGTTCATCATCATCATCATCATTTCAGCCAATTGCAGTCCACTGTTGGACATAGGCCTCTCCCAGGGAGCGCCACAGCGCACGATCTCCTGCTTTTATCATCCAGCCACTGCCAGCTACCTTCTTCAGGTCATCGGTCCATGTTGCCGGGAGACGTCCCACCCTATGTTTATCTGCACGCTGTCTCCATTCGAGAATCTTCCTACTCACCATAGACAGTTCCGCGACCAAAGACAATCCCTGTTTCCGTGCGCACTTCCGTGCGTTCAAGCGTTTTTGCCATACCTATTATTGGAATCAAATATCCCAGTTGTAATGTCCCTTTGTGCCTATTGGCCTTGTTTTGTTCTGTCTCCTGCTTGCATGGAGGAAGTTGAAACATATTTTTCCTACTCCTCCACTACTGTTTTCTGATTAATTTCGTTGCAGGATCCAAGACAGGTAAATTCATTCTCCGGGACACGTCGAGCTTCATTGTCTCGGCGCTTTTCTGGTGGTTGCCACTGTTGATTCTGGCTCTCAGGAGTTGCAGTGGTTTGGGAATAGTGTGGGTTTGTCCCAATTAAAAAAAAAACCCTGTTTATATGCGTTTACCAACAGAAAAAAAATCTATTAAAGACATACCTGCAATATACTTGTTTACATTACAATGTCAAAATCATTGCTGTGACCAAACAGTGTTAATTACTCTAATCTTTATTAAAATCTGAACGGTACTGAAACAGACTGCACTAATCAAAACCAAGATAGCTAATTATTTATTATGCTGCAAATTATAGTTTAATTACTATATTAATTAGTATCATTACGGTGCATGATATTGTCTCGCTAGTCTAGACTAAGGATCGTTATGGGATTTTCCTTTAAAAAGGGCTACAGTTTAAAATGCTCATTAATAATTCTTTTGTATTTATCAAAAGCAGTGGTGGCCCAGTGGTATCGGTCCCGTCTTACGAGTTGTAGGTCGTATTTTAGTTCCTTCTTCGCACACCAGAGGCGCTGTTCCATTTTTCATACAAGAAACGCTGTAAATACTGGAAAGACGCTGTAAAGTAAAAGAGTGAAAAGTCGTGCTAAGGGTACAGGTGCCGTAAGAATTTAACAGTCTAAAATACTTTCAAGAGCACTAAAAATAGCTGTTACTAATTGGATACGCAACATTTCAAATGCCAAAGATACCAAATAATTTGTAATCGCCTTTTTTGGTAGAACTAATTCAATTAGTGCACACATACCCAATTATTTTATAATCAGATCATTAAAACTTAAACCATAAAAGTACATTTACCTATCGATAAATTCCACAAAACAAAAAATAAATGTGTACGGAATCCGACATTTTAACCAGAATTCATACTTGACTCAACTCATTAACGTCATTAATTTTGAAATTAGAACTCCGATAGTTCGAAATACGAATTACAAAATGGCGGTTTGACGTTTTGAGCTCTATGCCAACTAGAGCTGTTCTGTGTCGATAACACTGGTCTACAGCATTTTTGCGCACGGGTTCTACCTAAGTTATTTTTATTGCTTGTATAACTAGAAATAAGAAAATGAACAAAAAAAAGTTTTGAATTTGCTTTTATGAGTAAAAAATGGGAAAATGAAAATCAATGAAAATACCTAAAAATTGACACAGAGATGAGTTATTACACAGGAAACCGTACATCCATTCCTGTTTAATTTTTACAAAATAAGTTTTAAAATAAAGTTAAACTATTAAGTAAACAATAGTTTTAGTTTTCTTGCTATTTTCAGTAGAAGTTTCTCTTATAACCCCCAAATATAGTCTCCCATCATTTCCCTTTCAGTACTGGCCTTGGTAACGTCTCTCAAATGCTTGTCAAATCTCAAATTGTCTTAATGGAAGCGTTCCTCTTGTTCTTCCGTACAAGCTTCCATGTTATCTTTAAATTTATCCAAATGAGAATGTAGCATAAGCATCTTTAGTGTATCTTTAGAGACTTTCCACTTCCGATGATGAAAAAATTTGGTAGTTGTGTCAGTGATCAGCTCGTCATAACTTTCAGCTCTAGGGTTTACAATTTAACCATGAACTACTGCCTTAAAACTGTCCCTGGCTTCTTCCTCTTCAATGCTAGGTAACTTCAAGAAAATATCACAATTAGTTTTTTTTTATTAGAGCGCCCACATAGAGTCCAGCTTAAATTTTCGCCTCTGACAGCTTTGGAAAAAAAACTCTTAAAGCAAATATTTTTGATTTGTTATCACATTTTTTAAAATAAATATGCTTGTATAATCAGAATATGATAAGTAAAACCCATGCGCAAAAATTTTTTTTTCATTTGTCGACCGGTGTAATTATTAGTCGATGATTTTCTGAGTTAATCGATTGGAAATGCTGTTAATTACTCGATGTAATTTACTTTGCGGTTAATTATAACATGTGAGGCCAATTAGCTGTTAGTTTAAGATGTAGTGTGTTTTTTACTGTGTCTATGTTCTAAGTTTTTGCTTAGAAATATCTGTAAAAGTAGGTTTTGTGACGGTTTTATGTAATTAATCTGTGTTAAGTCTAAGTTTAGTGCTAATTACGATATCATTATAAGCTTGGGAATAAAGTAATGAAAGTAATTAATTAGTAACCAATGCCTGTTACCGTTTTTTTATCATATTAAAACTATGGTTTTTTTTCGTAGCTCACGTATTGGTTGTAATCTATACCACGAGAAAGTTTCCGTAACATTCGGGGATAAATTATAGAATCAGGCGTTACTTTGCGGAAATACATGAATATATATATTTTTTTTTTTTTTGCGGAAATCCATGAATATATATTATGTAGCTTTAATTCCGCGACAAAAATCCAGGCTTGGTGCAGGATGCAATCCCACCCTCCCGTCCTCATGCATATATGCACATGCAGCAAAGGAAACATGCATATGCACACGTGCAAGAAAATCGGAAAAACATGCCATGCAATCAAACCTATACTCGACACGTGTTTCATCCCTCCACGGGACATCCTCAGGAGATGTTTACTCGACAACATCTCCTGAGGATGCATCCTGCATCCTGCACCAAGCCTGGATTTTTGTCGCGGAATTAAAGCTAGGTATTTTTTTTTTTACATTTAACTAAGATTCCTGTTTGTGAAAATGATAAAAAAATGATAAAATGTGATAAAATGTTTTATTCAATAACAAAGTTCGATTAACAATATTGAGGTTGACCTTTCCTTTTAAGTGTGAAAACACTTGTGCCAGGAAAGGCCGCTCTCCCTTAACTTGATTTCATCTATTTATATGGATAACTTAGATATTAAATCTATATGATGTACAAAAGTGAACTAATTAAACATAAAAAGTAAATTCATGTGAGCACGCACGCAATGTACGCACTTGTGTGTAGAAGCGTGAGTTATGGTATTTGTGCTTGTGTGTGTACGACTGTGTCGGTGGGTGAGTTTGTTTGTGTGTGTGTGTGTGTATGTGACTGTGTAGTGTGAGTGAGTGTGTGAAGAAATATGGGTAGTTGATGATATGATTATTTATTGTTGTATTTATGTTTCATACATACATATATTTATTCGTATTTATTTATTTAGGTTATTTTATATATATTTATAAATACATACAATCGTATACATGAATTAACGTGACATAATAAATATAATATTGTATTACTTAATAATATGGATAATCATTTTCTCAGTATCTTCGTAGTCTAGGGTTTTTAGCCATTCAGCTACCATCCGTTTACATTCCGAAGTAGTTTTTGTGTATATTTTAAGAATTTTATTAATGGAGTTATATAGATGAGTAGATTGATTTAAATATTGGTGCCTAGCAAAGTAAGTTCTATATGCGTGTATTTTAGTTACTATATCGTTTCGTCTTTTTGATAATAAAGTGTGATCAACTGAAAGCGACTTATGTTTTTTTAGAATGGAGTGTAAGATATACAATTTACGGATAGTTAATACGTTGGCTATTGAGTAGAGAGTAGCTGTTGGGAACCTAAGTTTTTTAAACAACATAACTTTCAAAAGTATCCTTTGAGCACGTTCCACCTCGAGGAATTTCATTTTAGATGCGCCCCCCCACACTGGAATGCTGTAGATCATGATTGATTGAGCCAGAGCAACATAGACTTTTTTGAGTAGTTCAAAATTAGCCGAATGTCTAAGAGTTTTAAATATCCAGATCAGCTTTCTAATTCTACCACCGATTAGATCAATCTGAGAGTGCCAAGACAGTCTTTTGTCAATCATAAAAATGGAAAAAAAATGGAACCTACGAACATACAACATTTACGTCTTCATAATCTGAATGGAAAAATTTCGCTTTTCACCTGACCACTGGTTATTCGCTACACCGAAAACTAACATGCAGCAAATGGTGAAGCGTCTTACAATACGATTCGTCGATCGCACCGTACTTTCTCGCTGTAGCTACATTTCCGGGGCCAATCGAAATGGATAAAGTCTTCGTCGTTTCAGAGATATCATTTGCTTCACCTTACAATTTTATCGGATACAAATGATTACCTTTATTTGCTTTTACTGCTAATCTGACTTCTACAAGCAAGTAGTAAGAGAATCGTTGCTTAAAAAAACTTTGATGGCACGGGTTGGTGCAGTAGTTGAGTGATCGATTTTTGTGTTTCGTGTCCCGGGTTCGTTTGCCCCACGGAACAAATATTTGTATGACCTACAAGTACACAGTTGTTCTAGCTCTTGGTGTTGTGCTGTTTATAATTATGTTTATAAACACATCAACGATACAGGAGAAATTCCTCGTTTGGGCCAAAGTTTTTCTAAAAAACGAATGATTTCATTTTTTCATCCGTTTTTTTCATTTCACATTCAGTTCAAACAGTAGAACTCCGAATAATTTTCTTATCCACTATTTAAGATCAACAAACAACCCCTCACATCCCAAAAAATAAGATTTATCGATAAACACCCCCTCCCTATCACCCCTAAACATATGTTTTCACGCTCAAACTAAAGATTGCTCTTAACTTATTGAGTATAGTGTAGTCACTTATCGCCCCTCTCCAAGGGCGCAGTCGATTGAATTACTCCAGAAGAGGGATGAAATAATATGTTCGTTTCATTATTTAAAGTTGTCTTGTGTTTTGGGGGTGAATTTTTAAGTATTGCGAATAATTTGCTGTGTGAAGATATAAAAGAATAACTCGTGAATGTCCAAATGCGAAAAATAATTATGTCTTTCTTCACCAATTTTCGGTGATGGCGAAGATAAAGTTCTTCCAACTTTACAGTATATTTAGGAAAAGCCACAAGCATACTTCCCGGGCTTTGAACTCACAACTACGCGCACGAGAGGCAAAGTGCGTTATAATTATTACATTTGGACAACTCAAAATCAAACGCTACTTACTCGTACTAGTCGAGAATTCTGCTGCCACACGTTTTTGTAAAGTGTAAAGATCAATTACATGATACGTTATGCTCATTTTTTATAATTCATTGTTGTTATTGGATGCCTAAGTCTACCACTCAGAGATACATTACGAAAATATTTGCCGAAATGCCGATTAAAATCAAAACATTTGACATTCAATTATTTTTTTGGCAATTTCCATTAGCAAAAACATTTATTTATCGATAATTCGATAACTAATGGCATGTCCCATCCCTATTTCCAAGCATTTCATTCCAAACGATTACTCGTTGATGTCTCGGCATTTTTTCTCTTCAATACATCTCTAGCGGCCGTGAAAATAGTTGGACAAATCGCTTTTTACACTTCACAGTCTAAAGGAAAATGTTCAATGTTTAATGTATTTTTAATGTCCAAAGTTTGGTAAAAGAAGATTGGATTGAATCGACTGTTTGCTCAAGAAAATGGAGTGTAATGGAGATGCCTGAATTATTTTGTTGTGATGTTTGTGTGTATCTTTATTTAAGTTGTTTGTCGTCATAATAGAAACATAATTATCTAATGGGCCTACCACACGCACAAGCCTCACCACAGTTTTGCCTGCGCAAGCTCGGCCTGCGCGTACTTGTCTGTGTGTGTGGTTGGGCGTTCAGTATTCAGTGTTCAGTGTTGCCGATACAGATATAAATTTACCTAGATAACGCAAGAGCAACTACTTCGCGTGCCAAAAATTCGTGCTAGTTTACAACCAAAAATCGTAAGTGGCCATTTTCGTGCTTGTCTAAATCGGTGTATCGTTAGTTGGACATACGTCCGTCAGTTTTAATATTAAAATGGATAAGTACCTAATTGTGCTGTGGGACGAGGGGGGCACCGTAAGCGAGGTATTTCAATCGATTTGATTTTCCTATGACTAAATAGTTTTTGTGACGTCATATTAACAGGTAGTCAAAAAATGGCACGCTTTGTTTTCATACAGATCGCGATACTTGCGTTAGGTATATCTGTGGTTGCCGACCGTTTATTTTTTTTTTCATGCGATAAGCTTGCGCAGGTAAAACTGCGGTAAAGCTTCTGCGTGTGGTAGGCCCATAACAGATTGTGAAGCAATCCAGTCAAAATTGCATACTGTGTCAAGTTTATACAAGTAGTATATTTGAACAAAAGCTTGAGTACGAGATTTCTTTACAAATGAACTAAGTAAAGCGTTATTGATTATAAAATGAAAAAAAAATTGGTTCTAGAACAGTATGCTGGTTTCTTCACGATGATTCCCTTCGCCGTTTAGGGAGCATTGGTGATTAAATAAATAACACAAAATGGATTCAAACCCACGATCTACAACTCTTAAATCGTGGCCGATACCTAACATAAAATCAAAAAATCACCGCTATTTCTATTATCACCGACGTCACAATTACAAAAGTACTGAACTATAATTATTTCCCAACTTTATATACTTCCTAATGAGTATAACTACATAGCTTTAATGAGCAACAGCTCATTATGTCTAATGACCACTTGTTACGAAGGTGTGAAGTAGTTGCGAGCGCACACCTGCTGTATGTAGCACTAATGTGTATGTACAACCAGTAATTAAGTATATTATGTATTTTTATGAGGTGTTCGAGTTGGGAAAATCAGGGTAAAAAGATTTGTTGACAAGAAGAGGAGTTTTCATATTGATTGGTGAGTGGCGCAACTAGATATTCTTTTTTTTAAACATCAACAGACTTTTTTATCGTGGTAAAATAATCAAACGAGTCCCACCCCGGGCAGGGCGGGAGGGACTGTCAGACTCGTACTGACTAAAATCCACGGTATCCTTCAATAGCCCTTTACGTTCCAGGGACACGGTAATTCGATAAGTCCCGCGACCTTTGGCCCTCTAGAGGCCATGTCATTACCCTTCGATACTTCTTAATGTTTTGGCTTGGAAGAAAAAGTGGCGGAACAAACTCCCCAGCAACATCTGCCTGCCTTTCCCAACTATATTGTGGTAGGCTTCCAGTCGAACCAGATGCAGCTGAATATCAGTATTTTACATGGAGCGACTGCCTATCGGACCTCCACAACTCAGTGACTGGGCAATACGATACCCCATGGTAAGACTGGTTGTCAGACTTATGAGCTTCTGACTAACAGTAACGACTGTCAAAGATCTACAACTGACAGCCGGGACCAACGGCTTTACGTGCTTTCCGAGGCACGGAGGAAACTCGCTATGACAGATGGTCACCCATCCACAGACCAACCCCGGCAGGCGCGGCTTAACCCGGAAGATCGGCCTGTGCGGCTGTAATTACTTAGCCACGAGCTGTAATTACATCACAGTATTAATTCGGTATTCCTTATGAGGTCGTCAAAGTCTCGTAAAAAGGGGCAAGAATTACCCTTTATGAGTCGTAATTGTGGGTCTTATATTTTATAACTGTAAAACTGAATCATATGAACTGAACTGCTTCAAGTTAAGGGTCAATTCAGTTGTTAACTTCAACACATTATACTGTACAGTTTTTCTAGTTTGTCTTCAGTATTAAAGTACTTAGGTACTATTATGAGTACATGACCAAAAAGGCGAACTAATGGGAGGTTTCACGCAAAGCTCGGCTCAGCGCATGATGTCGTTTACTGTATGATTAACTTGACATACACTACACCACTGATAATATAACTACACACTCGAAGCTACACTTTTTTTTTTTAGCGTGGTAAAGTCATCAAATGAGTCCTCCTACCCCGGGCAGGGCGGGAGGGACTGTCAGACTCGTATTGACTAAAATCCACGGTGTTCTTCAATAGCCCTTTATGTTCCGGGGTCACGGTTATGAGATAAGTCCCGCGACCCCGGCAGGCTTTGGCCCTCTGAAAGGGCGCCCCGTCATTTTGCTGACGCTCATAGAGGCGCGCGTGGAACACAACGCGCCGTCGGCGTCGACCCGGCCATGGTCCATGGTCGGACAGCGAGTTGCTCTTTACTCGCCGCCCGCATGCCCGCGCCTACGGTACCTAGCCGGAGATCGTCTTGCGACGTCCGTCACCGTGGGCGTCCACCATCGCGGGTGGGGCGGAGGGAGGACATTGTCCTCTCCCTCACGCGGCCCGCCTCCTCCTTCGCGAGCATGACTGCTTCGCAGAAGGAGGCGACCGCTTCCCACTCCGTCTCGCCCCGCAGCATGGCCGCGACCAATGCCGGGCGCGAGAGGTCTCCGCCTATCGCCCCGCCGTGAGGACACGGCGGTGCTCTGCCCAAGCGGGGCAGTCCTGCACCGTATGCTCTACTGTGTCCTCCAGGCGATCTTCGCAGAGGTGACATCCAGGCGTTTCCTCCTTTCTCATTAGACACAGGTACCTCCCGAAACTTCCGTGTCCGGTGAGGACCTGCGTCATGCGGTAGGTAAGGACGCCGTGACGCCTCTCCAGCCACTCCTCAAAGAGGGGTCTTACCGCCGCGATTGCGGCGTGCCCGACTCGAAGGTACACTTGAACGTTGTTTACGTTATGCGCTTGTAGCGCCACTGACAGCTAAAACTCCCAGTGAAACCCCCTATTGTCTGCAATTGTAGTCTTAACTGTCAATACTTTTCCTTGCAGAAAAACTAAATTAACTCTTCATTTTTGACACTTGTTGTGTCAATATATAATTATTTCGTTGAAAATATAGCTTTCGATAGGTGAAAGAATTTTGAAAATCGGTCCAGTAATTTTAGTTTCATTAATTACAAACCAAATATTAAATTAATTATATTTTTAATATTACTGTTCATTAATGAAATAACTATGTAAAAACATAGTAGATAAAAGTATAGCAGAACTTTATTTTTCCTAAACTCCGCTCCGCCAATCAATCCGCCATTTTCGCGGCCCAACTCAACCCTTCGCCTGCATTCAGCAGTAAAATTTCAATTGCCACAAGTTTGCCAATTAAAAGTCAGTCAGACGTCGAGAGGCGAACGCTTTAGCGCTTAATAAAGCGATGGAAGCAATTAGAATTGTTATTGTTTTAACTTATTTTATTAGTTAGGTTAGGTTAAGTTGTCTTTTGGTTCAAATGGTTTGGGCCGGCATTTTGAGGGTTAACTTTAGTTGTACTTAGGTACCTTTTTTATATAGTGGTAAAATCATCAAATTAGTCCTCACACCCAGGGCAGGGCAGGCACTGTCAGACTTGTACTGACTAAAACGCACGGTGTCCATCAATAGCCCTTTACGTTCCGGGGTCACGGTATTCGTTAGTCCCGTGACCCCGGCAGGCTTCGGCCCTCTAGAGGGAAGGCCCCGTCATTATGCTGACACTCTTTAAGGCGCGCGTGGAACACAACGCGCCGTCGCGTCGTCGACCCGGGCATGGTCCATGGTCGGACAGCGAGTCGCCCATTACTCGCCGCCCGCATGCCCGCGCCTACGGTTGCCGGAAATCATCTTGCGTCTTGCGTTAGACGCCGTGGGCGTCTACCACTGCGGCTGGGCTGTGAGGTGTACGCTGGCTTCTCCCTCACGCGTCCCGCCTCCTCCTTCGCTAGCATGACTGCTTCGCAGAAGGAGGCAACTTTGGTTGTACCTACTATGCGTTTCAACTGAAAATAGGATGACAAGGTGTCTTTCAGGTGTCTTTCAAGGTATCATTCATACATAGTTCGGGCTCATGTTAAAACGTCTGTCATCACGGCCGAAAACACGGCCAGTTTCGTGCTTAGAGATTAGACCCCCTGTTTGTGCTCTTTAGTTTCTGCCTATACCCCCATGGGAAGAGGGCATGAGTTCATGTAGGTAATGTATGTATGTAACATAGTCCAAATACACAGTTTTACTAAAACAAAACACAATCAGTGTCAATCAACATCAAACTGTCAATTTGATTTGTTCAGTGAATCGAATTTCAGTGAAAACTATTTCAATTAATTTTGAGTTCTGAATAAGTGGAGGTTTTAACGATTTTCGACGAATTTTGGTGATTTTATTTCGATGCCTTTAGTTCAAACTAAAAAGACTAAGTGTCATTTATGACACTAGTTCGTGGCTAAATAATTACAGCCGCACAGGCTGATCTTCCGGGTTAAACCGGCTTACCGAGGTTGGTTTGTGGATGGGTGACCATCTGTCATAGCGAGTTTCCTCCGTGACTCGGAAAGCACGTAAAGCCGTTAGTTCCGGCTGTCATTTGTAAATCTTTGACAGTCGTTACTATTTGTCTAAAAGTACTAATAGTCTAGTTCTATTAGTCTAACAGCTCTAAAAGTCTGACAACCAGTCTTACCATGGGGTATCGTCAAAGACATTAAACTATATATACGAGCAATAGACAGGACATCACGAAGAAATTTGTGATCCAAAACTTTTTACCAATAGGTAAAAAGTCCCTCAGTCTAGTAGTCGCGTTGCTATGCAAAGCTTAGATAGCGCTACTGACGCACGGCATCAACAATTTTGTATGACAATTTTCCCAATGCCCGCTCTATAGGTTCTTTTAAATCTCTTTGGGTATCGTATTGTCCTGTTACTAGGTTGTTGAGGTCTGATAGTCAGTCGCTCCATGTAAAATACTGATATTCAGCTGCATCTAGTTCGACTGGAAGCCGACCACAATATAGTTGGGAAAAGGCAGGCAGATGATGATTCAAAAGTTATTTTACACTTTTTTGTGTTTTTTAGAAGTCGGTTTAATTTTTTACAAAAAGATGTTTGTGTGAAAGGTTAACAAACATTTCGCATATAAAATATTAGTTAGAAGCTATAATAAGAAGAGTAAATATCGATAGACGAAATACTAAGTTATGTCGTGCGAAAATAATACCTATAGGTAATCTACAAGATCAGTTATGTATCGTGGGTCAAAGTTGCCCATAATATCTAGTACATAAAGTCTTATATAGTTGTGTTCACAAGTAATTTCCCGCGAATATACCTTTCTGTTTTATAGTATTATTGTTGTAAATGTTGCTTACATTGTAAACATTGTTGCAAGGTGATACAAACTAAGTAAGATATGATCGCTTTTATATCACTTGTGAACTATCTAATATAGTAACTAATGTATAGTGATATTATTATAACATGTAATTAGACTTTAAAGATATAGATAAAGCACTTAAGGTGATTGCGTCGATGTTGCCCGCGAAATTCAAATTTTCCTACGTTTTTTGCAATTTGCAGGCCAGTGACATGTTGTTCTCCGAAATCTATGTTAGATTTCGGAGATTTTAACAAGATGCAGCTTTTCTATGTGAGAGCTGGTGGAGCGAATGTTTTGATAATTTTTATATTTAAAATTATACTTGTTAGTACCGCAATTCATATTTTGATAAAGTTACAACATGTCACTGGCCTGCAACTTGCAAAAAACGTAAGAAAATTTGAATTTCGCGGGCTGGTTGGAGCGTTCCCCTTTAGAGCTGTGGTGGCTCAATAATAGCTGCCGTGATTAACAATTTCTTGATTCAAATCCAAAAAAACGGTTTTTTTAGTTATAGTCTCGTGTTTCACCACTATCTCGCCTGATGAAGATGTGGTCGACGATGAAGCACGCTTGCCTAGAAGTAACCTGTTCACTCTTGACTTGAAGACCCCAAGGTTATAGCTGTCGGGAAATACAGATGGCGGCAGGGAATTCCAATGCTGTGCGTACAATAAAAGTATTGGTCAAACGCTTTGTAGGTACCGGAGGGATGTCCACCATAATTATATCTATGTCTTGTAGTCCGATGATGGAAAGGGTCAGCCTGCAAGAACCTTTCAAGATTCTGGGGCTTTAATCGACCAGAGCATCGTTGCCAATAAGCCTCTTGGCCCGTTTGACAATTGATTCAAGGCATCAAGCTGGTATTTGGCAGATCCAAAAACAAAGTCACCGACTTCCGAAAGATATTTTTTCGTGTATGTTTTTGAAGTCGTTTCCTTTTTTGTCGATTAAAATTTCGGGATATTTACCTACAGCTTGGCCAGAACGTCTTGAAAAGAAACTAATATTATTGTTTGCTGACAACGTTTTAAAATCTTTGACATTATTTTGATGTAAACAAAGAACGCAGGTTTGTTAGATTTATTATTGTGCCATAAACTAACGTAATAAGTGAAAAAAAAACATTCTAAGTGCTGGTAGCGAAAGCACAGTGGCGACTTCCGGTTTTCTACTCTAATTTGCCAAGCTGTACATGAAATTTACGTAGGTATCGCATTCGTGTTAATTAATGCATTCGATAAGCAGTTTAGCTGTCATTTGCGAAGCGTCAACCCTTTCACAATATACAATCTGTATTATTCTGAAACTGACAATATACTACAAATCCATAGACAACAAACATAACAATACCATAAACACAATAAAATTATCTCTAAAACAACTCATTTCTCAAACAATAGACCACAAATTCTAAAACCACAGACAATTCTTAGTTCGCACATCGTAAGTGAATACGCTCGTAAATTAATGCGCAATTAAAGGCAATGCGCTTGCCTTCTTACCTCCGACCGACTTAACCTTAACGAGGACCGCATTCACACCGTAACGTAACATGCAGATTGTATCGTCCTTCGAGCCGGATGAAATAAGTTGTGGGGTAGATTATCTTTTATATGCGTGTAGTGTTTGTATTGTTTGGGTTACACTATGTTTTATGTCTTTTCCCGTATGTTGGTACTTAATGTATGTACCAACATACTGGACACTACACACTAGCTCGTATCTAAATAATTGCAGCCGCACAAGCCGATGTTCCGGGTTAAGCCGCGCTTGCCGAGGTTGGTCAGTGGATAGGTGACCATCTGTCATAGCGAGTTTTCTCCGTGCCTCAGAAAGCACGTAAAGCCGTTGGTCCCGGCTGTCATTTGTAGATCTTTAACAGTCTTTTCTATTATTCAAAAGCTTTATAAGTCTGACAACCAGTCTTACCATGGAGTATCATATTACCCAGTTACTGAGTTGTGGAGGTCCGATAGGCAGTCGTTCTGTAAAATACTGATATTCAGCTGCATCTGGTTCGACTGGAAGCCGACCCCAATATACACTCGGCGTCACAAAAATCGCACCTCTTTAAGAATTCCCTTCAAAGTCATTTTAACCCAATTAATCAATGGTAGACATATGACTATTGGGTATCATTGGAAAGGCAATTTATTAAAATTTCAGAATAAATCAATGGATTTGTTTTTTTAATTACCAGGGAATAAAAAAAGCAAGCTAATGCAAATGATTAAAAAGTCAAATTTTATTTTATCATCAAAAATTACAAGAAAGTCCTTAAAAACAACTTAAAACCTAGTGTTACCCCCCCTAGCCCTGATGACTGCTTCCATGCGTTCTCTCATGGATAGGTCCATGAGAGAACGCATGGAAGCAGTCATTTATGTGGCAACAGCCTCTTGAGGAATGTTGTCCCATTCTGCAAAGACGGTATCTTGGAGGTCTTGGAGAGCGGTAGGGGCAGGATCACGTGCCCGTACTCAACGTTTCAGTTCATCCCAAAGGTGCTCAATAGGGTTCAGGTCTTAACTTCGCGCCAGCCAGCGCATAACAGGGATTCCAACTTCTTGCAGGTAGTCTTTTACAATTAAAGCGGTGTGACAGCGGGCGTTATCGTGCATTTACGTGAACCCACTGCCAACAAAACCCGCAAAAGGGACAACCTGCTCTTCTAAGATCTCTGTTATGTACCGAACAGCAGTCAGCGACCCTTGCCCGCGAGCACTTCCAGTCCGAGAAACACACACAAGGTTCGTTTGCCGTCGATTGACATGCCGCCCCAGAACATGCAAGAGCCACCCCCGTATTCCACCGTCTCTTGAATACAGGCTTGTGCGAATCGTTCTCCTTGCCTCCAATACACTCTTCGACGCCTGTCGTTGCAGAAAAGACACACCCTCGTCTCATCCGAGAAGAGCACAGCCCTCCATTACTCTATTGTCCAATCCACATGGTCACGGGCAAATTGCAACCGGTCTCTCCTATGCTGTGCCGTCAATTTTGGCCCTGTAGCAGTCCTATGAGCTGCAATTTTCTTCTCCTGCATTCTTCTTCTAATCGTGGAGACGCTTACAGAAGTTCTGCGAGCTGATCCCAGTTGTTGTTGCACCTCAACAGCATTGGAGCACCGATTACGTAAAGACGTCGAAGCAATGAAGTGCTCGTTTCTTTCGGATGTTCACATTTGTCGTCCTGATCCACATCTTCGGATATAGCCACCAGTCTCTTGAAAGCGTTGGAACACTCGTCGAACGGCAAAACGACTCAAGTTCATTTGCCGAGCAACATCACATTGCCGCATCTCTGATTGCAGTAGTGCAATGAATTGAGCGGCTTCATCTGCAGTGGTATCCATCTTCTGGGGTATTTTTTTGCTGTAGCTGTTCACGTGTGTTCACTTTAAAGGATGAATAGCGTATGACCCACATTTAACCCGGGTCGCTCGTTTTATACCCTTGTAGGGACGTGCAATTAATGGCCGTTGTAATGCGTATTTTGAAAACATTTTTTTAACGTTACGTGCTGATGAGATCTGTTGTGTTTAGGAATTCTAACTGTTGTTAATTTAAAGGTCGTTAAACATACTTTCAATTGATACCAATATTAATTGGCGTTAATGTATTCGTTGCTGGCGGGACATGCTTTATACTTATTTTCGAAGAGGTGCGATTTTTGTGACGCCGAGTGTAGTTGGGAAAAGGCAGGCTGTGAAAGGTTATTTGAAATAAATGATTTGTCTTTTGACTTTCATTTAAAATAATTATCTAATCTAATTGGAATAAATACTGCAACATTTTAATACTAAAAAGACACGCTGCATTCTAACAGCTATCCAACTTAAGACGTTTAACTAATCGCCTAAGTAATTATCCCGGGTTATTGGCAGCGGGCAACGTCTCAAAATGGCGGCCTGTCAAATTTGACGTTTACAAGTTTCGCGCCATTTGAACGCTTGTAAGCGTTAGTTTAGGATTATGGGTGATTGTTTACGGTAACTTAAAGATCGGCTCATTGTCTTTGGTGTAGTGTCCTTTAAAATTGTCATTTAGCTTTATTTAATGAATATTGTTCATAATTATTTATTTAAGTAGGTAGGTATATTTTACTATATATATGTCCAAGACAAGTTTCAATCAATTACACAGCCTTTCAAATGTTTTCATCGACTTTTAACCACTTTTAACATAAGCTTTTCGATGACTTATGTCAAACCAATACATTTTCGAAATTTACATTCCATTTTTATTAGTTTTTTCCATGAATTATGATAATATCATTTCCAAGTAGTGTTCTCATATTAATATATGTAGTAAAGTATAACCAGGTTATGCATTGATACTTAAATCTAAACTATTGTTCTTGGACTTAAATCGTGACATTATTTTCCGTGGTTTCTGTAAACTTCAGATTAAATCTATAGTTAATTTTCATGTCAACAGTTTTGGTAAACCAATTACTACAGCTTGCTCTGTATTTCACAAAAGATTTATTGATCTAAATCTTTATCTGATTTAGTTAGAATTTCAGTAGATATATAAAATTATTTAGCTGAATATCCAGTTTTTTTTACGCGGTAAAATCATCAAATGAGTCCTCCCACCCAGGGCAGAGCGGGAGGGACTGCCAGACTCGTACTGACTAAAATCCACGGTTTTTAACCGACTTCAAAAAAAAAAGTAGGTTCTCAGTTCGACCTGTATGTATGTATGTATGTATGTATGTATGTATGTATGTATGTATGTATGTATGTTTGTCCGCGATTATCTCGCGTTTGGCTGAACGGATTTTGATGCAGTTTTCAGGAAAGTGTTCATTACATTCTGGAGAAGGTTTTAGTATATAACACTAATAGATATCCCGTGACGTTGCCCGCATGGATCCGATTTGCTTACTTGGATCGTAGATTTTAAGGGACGATTGCATGTTTGTCCGCGATTATCTCGCGTTTGGCTGAACGGATTTTAATGCAGTTTTCAGGAAAGTGTTCATTACATTCTGGAGAAGGTTTTAGTATATAACACTAATAGATATCCCGTGACGTTGCCCGCGTGGATCCGTTTTGCTTACTTGGATCGTAGATTTTCAGGGACGATTGCATGTTTGTCCGCGATTATCTCGCGTTTGGCTGAACCGATTTTGATGCAGTTTTCAGAAAAGTATTTGTTACATTCTGGGAAAGGTTTTAGTATATAAAAATAATGGATATCTCGTGAAGTTGCTCGCATAGATCCGTTTTTGTTGCTTTATGGGATTGTAGATTTTTATATAAGGAAGCCGATTTTATGAAGATTTTATTGAATATCTCAACTAAAAAGGGAAAAATAAAAAAACTTTAAAAAAAAAAAAGGGAACCGACTTCAAAACCAAACACAAAACAACTATAAAATAACTTTTCTTTCGGAAGTCGGTGGCCATATCTCAATGAAATAAAAAAAAAAACAAAGCCACCGACTTCCGAAAGAAAAGTTATTTTATAGTTGTTTTGTGTTTGGTTTTGAAGTCGGTTCCCTTTTTTTTTAAAAAGTTTTTTTCTTCAATAGCCCTTTACGTTCAAGAGACACAGTAATTCGTAAGTACCGCGACCTGAATTGCCAGTTTAAAAAAAAAACTTTTATTACGTTCTGTCTGTACATGTATCCGTCTGTCCGTCAGTCCATTTGTCACTAGACTGTATCACATGAACCTTGATAATTAGACAGTTGAAATTTTCACAGTGATGTGAAGTATTTCTATTGCCACTATAACAACAAATATGTACTAAAAAACAGAATAAAATAAATATTTAAGGCTCTTCTCTCATAAAACAAACGTGATTTTTAGATAATGGTACGGAACATTTCATGCGCGAGTCCGACTTGCGGTTGACAGGTTAATTTAAAAAAAAAACAACGCTTCCAAAATATCTGCGTGGATTTGCCTTTAGCCGGTTAGAAAGAGCTTTCATTGATTTCAGTGACACCTTTTTTAGGTCAGGAAAATATTAATATACCTACAAATAAAAATCAAAATTATATACTGCATCGTCACACGAATCCAAAAGCTAGTGTCACAAAAAACACAAACAATAAAATATAATATTTCTGACACCACGGAGGTGTTATTAAATCAATTAAAAATTAATGAGACCACGTATTTAACACCTAGTACGTGTGAAATAAGTACTGACAAGCTGAACTAGCAATTATTATGTTTTTCAACCACTAATTAGCAAATAAAAAAGAAAATTTATGAGAAATAATATCTAACACTTCAAATATACGTTCTTTTTGATGATAATTGTGCTCGATTTATTTATAATAATGCTTTTGGAATTTTGAGGTGTGAATGGAAACTTTTTACTTAGATTTTTTTTAGCTAGCAACACTGTCTGTTAAATTATATATCATTATTTCTTCATTTGTACTGGACTAGAATTTTATATCTATAGTTTATAACCATCCTACTTAGATAATTTCGCTTGAAAACGATAACAATTATTTTTAAACCAGCCGTTGCTAGACGAAAACAACCTATGGAAACATAATATTACTGGGATAAAAATTATCCTAATAATAGTGGGATAAAAATAATCCTATGTTTTAATCCAGACTGTAACCTATTTTTGTAACAAATATCCAAATTCCTTAGGTAATTTTTTTTTATAATAGAATAACAAACATCCATACATTTATATCTATCTAAGATCTACTCTTAAAAGATTTGTAACAACAGCTCTTTGAATATTGATACTTTATTTTTTACGTTATTGCGTCTTCTACACCCAGGGCAGGGCAGGAGGGACTGTCAGACTTGTACTGACGAAAATCTACGGTGTCCTTCAATAGCCCTTTATGTTCCGGGGTCACGGTTATCTGAAAATACAATCCCGCGACCCCGGCAGGCTTTGGCCCTCCCCGTAAGATTACTGAAAGCTCGTTGAGGCGCGCGTGGAACACAACGCGCCGTCTATCCGGGCATGGTCCATAATCGGACGGCGAGTCACCCATTACTCGCCGTTCGCATGCAAGAATGATGCTTTCGACCTCTTTACATCTAGGAATAGACAGAACAGCGGAATAGCACAGTCACTATTCCTTGTATCAGGGTGCCTACAGATGAAGCCCAAGGGGAAATCCCCCTAACACCCATACTGAGGGGTGTAAATAGGGTTGCCAACTTTTTAAAACCATTTCTTCTAGTGGTTTTGGATTCAGTCATCATCATCATCAGCCTATAATGTTCCCACTGCTGGGACACAGGCCTCCTCTCTGTCAGAGGAAGTGAGCCATAATCCACCACGTGGGCCCAGTGCGGGTTGGTAGATGTCACATGTCTTCAAATTAAATTTTTGGTTCTAGGACATGCCGGTTTCCTCACGATGTTTTCCTTCACCATTTTGAGAGCAGTGGTGATGAAATAAATTACACAAAGTTTAATGCGCCTGGCTGGGTTCGAACCCACGACCTACAACTCGTAAGTCGGGATCGATACCACTGGGCCACTACTGCTCAGGATTCAGGATTCAGTACCCATGAAATATAGTAGCTATTGGATTAATTTAACACATAACACTGTATACGTATACGTATCTATAGTAGGGTTGAAAATTTAAATGAAATTATGTTTCATTGTGCAAGTAGGTTATGTCAACACTTTAACACTTCTTTTCATAAAACTAGATGAGGCCGGTGTTTCGTACCTGACTACTCTGAGAAGAAACATCCGAAACAAACTCAGAGGTCACAGTCTCTTTTAAAGTCCAGACATTATATTGGTCAAGTCATACGGGGACCATGCAGGTTAGTGTGTCAGAGATGGTAACTTTTGAAGACAGAACCACACAGATTTGAGTGGACCTGTCCAGTCTTCTCTTCTTCTTCTTCTTTAGCCTCTCTCTACCATTTTGGTGTAGGCCTCCTTCAACTCTTTCCACTCTTCACGACAGCGAGCTCTTTGTAACCAATTTGAGCCCGCAACCCTTTTCACATCATCCTTCCAGCGCATTTGTGGTCTTCCTTGAGGGCGTTTTTCTCCCCATGGCTTCCATTCGAGAAGACGTTTGCACCAAGAGTTTTCTTTCCGGGCAACATGGCCAGCCCAAGCCCACTTCAAGTGTGCAACTCGTTTCGTCACATCTGTGACTCTGCTTCGCTCCCGGAGCCATTTGTTAGTTCTGCGATCGATCAATGTCACTCCTACCAGCTTCCTCTCTACTGCCCTCTGGGCCACTTCCAGTCTTTTTATAATGTCTTTGGTGAATACCCAGGTTTCGGCACCATAAGTGAGTACTGGCAGGATGCATTGATCGAAGATTCTGGCTTTTTGTTCTGCAGATATTTTCATTTTGAAGGCGAAGTCCAGTTTCGAGTATGCTCCCCACATGAGCCTTATCCGTCTGTGAAGCTCGTTGGTTTGATTGTCCTTGCCCATTCTGATTTCCTGTTCCTGTCCAGTCAGTGCAAGCATTTGTCAGTTATCGTGTAGCTCGACTCAGAACACAAGGAGCTCAACGACTCGACGAACAATACCAAAGAAAGGACATTTGGGTAGGCCCAATGATATTCTAATGTACAGATATACACTTACACTTACAAAACAGCAGAAAAAACTGTTCCGCGCCGAGCGGCAGCACACATACCCACTTTTTTATTCACACATTACATTTCACTACAAGTAAAAAGGATAGCTTGATAAAACGCAATAAGAAAAAAAGTGACAGCTAGATAAACAAACAGCGCCACGCGTCATCAGTCCCCCCGCACGTCGGCATCATAGACTAGCAATTATTGTCCCACGTTTTAATTTTCTGGTCTTCACGTTTTGCGCGCTCATAACATATCTGTTAACTAAAATATCATTGGGTAGGCCGCCTAAGTTACTCAAACTGTTGACAACCCTGGGTGTAATGTTTAATTCAAACGCTTCCCCTTGATCAGTTGATCACAAGTGCGCACAGTTGATACCATGAATTTTGTTACGAGTCATTTGTTAGCTTGAGGGATAGGTACCTACTGTTTCATTTTGAAAAAAAAAAACATGAAGTGACATGTTGCAGTGATTGTAAGTGCAACTGCTGATCGTGGGGTTTGCGGGTTTGATTCCCGGGTCTTTTAAAGTGTTATTTCGCATAGAAATTATAGATAGACTGATTGGATTTATGTCTGATCAATTTTGCATCGTAACTTACTAAATTCTGTACAGTGTCATCATTATTATGCCTAGCCATTTCCCAACAATATTGGGGTCGGCTTCCAGTCGAACCAGATGCAGCTGAATATCAGTATTTTACATGGAGCGACTGCCTATCGGACCTCTACAACACAGTAACTGGGTAATACGATAACCCATGGTAATTACTGGTTGTCAGACTTTCGCGCTTCTGACTGTGTTTAACAACTGTCAAAGATCTACTAATGACAGCCGGGACCAACGGCTTGACGGGCTTTCCGAGGCACGGAGGAAATCGCTATGACAGATGGTCACCCATCCACAGACCAACCTCGGCAAGCGCGGCTTAACCCGGAAGATCGGCCTGTGCGGCTGTAATTATTTAGCCACGAGCTTCTAAGCGAAATTAATTAAATCTAGCTGTCTTTTTATGAATAGCTTAAAACTGTCTGGTATCTTTGGTATCTCTCATTACCTGACGACCACGTTATGAGTGAACACGTCAATGACCTCTATCTATCAACTTTTGCGCAAAACATTTTGTGCAAATTAATTTAATTATCTTTTTTATTTTGTTAACGTTATTCTCATAATAATTATTATTTAAAAGCGTGTAAATGTCCTCACTTTGTTTAAAAAAATTAACGCCACTAAAAATTACATACAAAACAAGTGAAAAAGCTCGTTGTTCTGTGCGCGAGCGAGAGGTGCGTGACGTCAGGGGCTGCGTCCCGCTCGCACGGCGCTCGTTGGTTTTATTTTAGCTGCCACGGTATCGGACGGCGCGGCCACCCAGATGTGAGGTTAGGGTTGGCACTTGATTTGAAAAGATGGCTGAAAATAATTTTTCATTACTCATACGCTGAAACCAGGTCTTTAAATGGCTGATTAGCCGTTTGAAAGTTATCCATTGCAGGCCTAGGGACAAACGCTTTCAACAACTGACACCTGCCAAAATTAAGAAAAAAAAAACTAAATTACAGCACGGTTTAAAATCAAACAACATAAAGAAGTTAAGTATTATTACGGCTTTCATTTAATTTAGTTTCAACTATTTCTCTAAAATCAAATAGCTTTCGGCAAAATCTTTGGCATTTTTTTTAATGACGAGCATGAATAATACTGGCTGTATAGCTAGACGACCACAGACAAAAAAAAAATAAGCAGGGTGGCGACAATCCGATCAACACTCATTCTTTGTTGAGCTAAAGCACAGTGTTTACCTCGGGTAAATTACTTATTTAGTCCCTCGAACTATTAGCGCCCTCGCTACGTTACGGGCGCCAAACCCCGTCTCGGGACTCAAATAAGTAACTTTCACCCCTTGGATAACAATGTACTATTATTGAGTAGATATTTTTTTATGTGTATTACTATCATGGCGATGGCGATGGCGCCGAAACGTGGTTTCTTAATATGGGCCTCTTTAGTAAGCTCAAGATAGCCCAACAAGCAATGTAAATGAAGAGATTCGTAGGCGAACCAAACTTGCCGACATAGCCTCACGAATTAGCATGTTAAAGTGACAGTGGGCAGGCCATAAAGCACACAGAACTGATAGCCGATGGAGCCGTAAGTTTCTCGAATGGAGACCACGCGCCAGCAAACGCAGCGTAGGATGATGTTATGAAGACCACAGGATCACTCTGGATGCAAGACGCGAAGTCTATAGGGGAGGCCTATGTTCAGCAGTGGACGTCTTACGGCTGATACGATGGGTATTGCTTCCATGGGAGTGATTTCGTGAAATGTAACGGAAGTGGAACTGGATTGGTTTTCATATTGGATAAATCAACCAATGAGCGCGCTCGGTGGTAGTGTGAGCCGCAGAGTACCGCGAAGAGTTGCATTAAAAAAAATAGTACAACCCGCTGCACTTCATTCGCGGCGAGGGTACTCTATATTTTTTTATCCATGTCATTAATACAGAGCTTTCTAATTGGTGAAGATTTGAATACTTCTTAACACTATGGATGGCAATGCTGATCATTTGGCCAACTGATTCATGAATACAAATTCAAGTTTTTATTCTCGAGCCCACCCGAGCGTAACTAAGTCGCGACAACCCTACAGCAAAATATAATTATCGGTAAACTCCGGCGCAGAATTAATTTGTCAAAACATAAGTCGGTTCCATTATTAATAAAATGGCTAGCTGGAGGTCACTTGTGGCCGTGTATGAACATGGAATGTATGATGAACAGGATTGAGTGCTTGTATGGATTAAGAGAGGATAATAATTGTGAAGTCTCCATGCAGTTTTGAAAGGGTTGTGGTAACTTCGCCACAAAAATAATTCCCCATACGAAATAAAGTATGTACTTAGGTAGGTACCTATAAAGTAGCCAAAGGTTTTTGTTAAAAAAAAACCGGCCAAGTGTGAGTTGGACTCGCGTGGAGAGGGTTCCGTACGTTGTTACCTATCACTTTTTTTTAATGTGACAAATTAACGAATAATTGAAGATTGGTACGCACAATATTGAGTGATTTACCATGTTATTTTAATATCATGGACTTCTCATAGGTTTTCCTATCCAAACTAATATTATAAATGCGAAAGTAACTCTGTCTGTCTGTTACGCTTTCCCGCTTAAACCTCTCAACCGATTTTGATGAAATTTGGCACAGACAATCTTTAGACCCTGAGAAAGAACATAGGCTATCAAAATTTTAGGTTCAGTAGTTTCGGAGATAAGGGGGCGGGGGGAATGGTAAATTTTTGTCTATTTTCTTGAATAACTTGGAAACTATTTAGGTATTTTAAAATTAACACGATGCAGTATTCAAAAAATATTTTTTAAATTTTCCCCTTTCCCCCCAAATATTATAATAATAATATTCCACAACTATCACACAACGCCATCTAGTCCCAAGCTAAGCAGAGCTTGTGTTATGGGTACCAGACAACTGATAAACATACTTATATATTTCTAAATACATACATATTATAGATAAATTACACCCAGACACAGAACAAATGATCGTGCTCATCACACAAACATTTGTCCTGAGTGGGAATCGAATCCACGACCTCCGGCATAGCAGTCAGGGTCACTAACCACTAGAGCAACAGGCCTGTCTATTACCTCCCTTAAACAGATTTCATCTATTCACGTCACACCTCTGAGCTTGGATCACAGAGGAATTGATATGTGTACCAAATTCCAACTTAATCGGTCTAGTAGATTCGGAGATAATTAATTGGGAGAGGTCTTTGTGCCAAAAGTGGAACAAAAAAAGCTAGCGTTATCTCTCCCGAGGTGTTTCTTTTGCTGACTCCATATCAGAAAGAGTGAATGTAAAATTAAATAATATGCCATACAGTTGTTGTTCGTGTGTTTGTCGCGAATACTTGCGTGGGCGCACGTGGATGACGGTTTTTATTGTTTTTGTGTACAGGGTGTTGCGAATTTCGGGCACGCCGCAATTGCGGCGGTAAGACCCATCTTTGAGGAGTGGCTGGAGAGACGTCACGGCGTCCTGACCTATCGGATGACGCAGGTCCTCACCGGACACGGAAGTTTCGGGAGGTTCCTGTGTCTGATAGGGAAGGAGGAAACGCCCGGGTGCCACACTGCGAAGACCGCCCGGAGGACACAGTACAGCATACGGTGCAAGACTGCCCAGCTTGGGCAGTGCACCGACGTGTCCTCACAGCGGCGATAGCCGGAGACCTCTCGCGCCCGGCATTGGTTGCGGCCATGCTGCGGGGCGAGACGGAGTAGGAAGCGGTCTCCTCCTTCTGCGAAGCAGTAATGCTCGTGAAGGAGGAGGCGGGCCGCGAGAGAGAGAGGACAGCGTCCTCCCTCCGCCCCAACCGCAGTGGTAGGCGCCTGCGGCGTCGGACGTCAGCAGACGATCTCCGGCCACCGTAGGCGCGGGCATGCGGGCAGCGAGTAAAGGGCAACTCGCTTCCCGACCATGGACCATGCCCGGGTCGACGACGCGTTGTGTCCCACGCGCGCCTCAAAGAGCGTCAGCATGATGACGGGGCCCCACTCTAGAGGGCCAAAGCCTGCCGGGGTCGCGGGACTTATCTCTTATCGTTTTTTATATTATTACCGTGACCCCGGAACATAAAGGGCTATTGAAGGACACCGTGGATTTTAGTCAGTACAAGCCTGACAGTCCCTTCCGCCCTGCCCGAGGTGGGAGGACTCATTTGATGATTTTACCACGCTAAAAAAAAAAAAAAAGGGTGTTGCGAATTTGATAGGAGTTTATTTTGTAATAACTTTTTGTTTGTTGACGAAAGAAATTAATGTTTTACAGGGTCATAAGAGTAGGTATATCTCGTTACATATTAATTTGTAAAAATACGATAAAGCTATGTACCTGTAATGAAAATTAATCATAAGTATTTGGAAAAAAAAAACGTGAACTACCTAAACGTTTTTATGAAATTTTTTGTACCTAAATGCATTTGTTTTTTTGGTTGATCGCCCTATACTTAGGAACTATTGGTTCGAATTCAAAAAATATTTAGGTTGTATATTTTATTTACCGAGGAAGGCTATAGGCTGTATAAAATCACACCACAACAAATAGAAGCCGAGCAATGGAGGTAAAACCGCGGGGAAAATCTAGTTTAAAATAAACAGGAAAATACATCACCCTGTATTTCCTACCAAGAATAGTTGATAGAGCCAATAATAGGGATCAAATGTCTCCAACCAGAGATACTAAACCTTACGTCATAAAATGTAGGTTTAACACTGAAATAATACTGACTACACTGAATTCTGAAATTTTATTACTTTGGTTCGTAGTTGTGACATATTTGGAACTATTGATGAACCATATTTGGGACAATGACGTTTTTAAACGGAAATAATGTTTTTTCAGCTTCTCATAAATGGCTATAAAAGTGTTGAAAACGATCAGGACCTAGTCTGATATTTTTATAATTTTGCCATTCCAACACGATCCCATTGTAATTTTGATAATGTTCGTAATCTGCTAAATTAATAATGGTCGATTAATATCATCGTAATAGAATTGAGTTATAACGACATTTGAACAATTATATCTATTGACTGCAACTTATTGTTTTTACTCTTTAGAAGTATTCATAAAGGCGCTCCTTCACCGAGAGCATTCACCTGTAATGTAACATAAAGGTGCGCAATTTGATGCTCTATTGTCTTCGAATGTTCGAATCTGTAACGTTACATTACAGGTGAATGCTTGCGGCGAGGGAGTGCCCTAAAAGTGCTATGTAGCATTCCTTCATATAATAATCAGTGCTTAGTGCTCGTGATCTCTTTGTTGGGGCACAGACCTCCTCTCTGTGAGAGGGAGTGGGCTCTTGAATTTATGATTCTACGACATGCCAGTATCTTCACGATATTTTCCATCACCGTCCATGGATTTTCCATAATTGTCTTTTTTTTACGTAGTAAAATCATCAAACGAGTCCTCCTATCCCGGGCAGGGCGGGAGGGACTGTCAGACTCGTACTGACTAAAATCCACGGTGTCCTTCAATAGCCCTTTATGTTCCGGGGTCACGGTAATGAGATAAGACACGCGACCGGCAGGCTTTGGCCTCTAGAGGGGGCCCCGTCATTATGCTGACGCTCTTTGAAGCGCGCGTGGAACACAACGCGCCGTCGACCCGGGCATGGTCCATGGTCGGACAGCGAGTTGCCCTTTACTCGCCGCCCGCATGCCCAAGTCTTCCGACTTTCTCATACAGTATAAGCATCTTCGAACACAACGCGACCAAGTCCCCGATACCTTACAACTTTGGTAAGTATCCTTCAACGCGTGACTGTGTACGAACCTCTATGGATTTGTATTGCTATAGTCACCTGGATACCAAAGTCGTAAGATATCGGAGACTTGTGTTGCCTAGTGTACGAAGGGGTTTGAGGCTTACTCTCTACTCGAACACAGTTTTAATGACAACAATTAGAAGTAAAACAATGGAAGGCAAGTCTTTTATTTTGAGAGCTCCGTCTTATTGATCTCGCATCGATTGTTGAGAGGAATTTATTTATGGAATGTATTGATTGCTTTGTAAATGTTTGAGGGCGACACTTTGATATTAAATTCAAGCAAAATAGAGTTCGCGCAAATGTCTTTAGAGGTTGCCGGGGCCCTGAAACGTAGGTTAAGGAAACTGGAGGAAAGGGTGTTTTTTTTATCAAATTCTAAATTAATAAGCCGCAGGAAAAACTAATGAAAAAATACTTTAGTATTTTTACATAAAAAAGTCCCCCACTTTGACATTAATTTGATGGAAATAAGTTCCTCGTTCACACACTAGAAGCGCTTTTTCTGTTTTCCACACAATAAACGCAGTAAATACTTCAAGTACGCTGTAAACGGGCACGCCGCAATTGCGGCGGTAAGACCCCTCTTTGAGGAGTGGCTGGAGAGACGTCACGGCGTCCTGACCTATCGGATGACGCGGTCCTCACCGGACACGGATGTTTCGGGAGGTACCTGTGCCTGATGGGGAAGGAGGAAACGTCCGGGTGCCACCACTGCGAAGATCGCCCGGAGGACACAGTAGAGCATACGGTGCAAGACTGCCCAGCTTGGGCGGTGCACCGACGTGTCCTCACGGCGGCGATAGGCGAAGACCTCTCGCGCCCGGCATTGGTTGCGGCCATGCTGCGGGGCGAGACGGAGTGGGAAGCGGTCAGCTCCTTCTGCGAGGCAGTAATGCTCGTGAAGGAGGAGGCGGGCCGCGAGCGAGAGAGGACAGCGTTCTCCCTCCGCCCCAACCGCAGTGGTAGGCGCCCGCGGCGTCGGACGTCAGCAGACGATCTCCGGCCACCGTAGGCGCGGGCATGCGGGCAGCGAGTAAAGGGCAACTCGCTGCCCGACCAAGGACCATGCCCGGGTCGACGGCGCGTTGTGTCCCACGCGCGCCTCAAAGAGCGTCAGCGTAATGACGGGGCCCCCCTCAGAGGGCCAAAGCCTGCCGGGGTCGCGGGATTATTTCCTTACCGTAACCCCGGAACGAAACAGGCTATGAAGGACACCGTGGATTTTAGTCAGTAAAAGTCTGACAGTCCCTCCCGCCCTGCCCGGGGCCGGAGGACTCATTTGATGATTTTACAACGCTAAAAAAAAAAAAAAAAGTACGCTGTAAATAAAATATCGAAATCTTGGGGTAAAGGCGCCTCTGTTTAAAAAAAAAAAGTGTGTGGAAAAGAACTGACTCTATGGTCCTTCTTTTAAAATCAAGCCCAGCTTGTTCTTAGAGGGCCAAAGCCTGCCGGGGTCGAATTAACTAATACCGTGAACCCGGAACGTGAAGGGCTATTGAAGGACTCCGTGAATTTTAGTCAGTACAAGTCTGACAAAATCCCTTCCGCCCTGCCCTGGGTGGGAGGAATCATTTGATGATTTTAACACGATAAAAAAACAAAAGCGCAGCTTGTCATCACCCTGTACAATACAACAGCAACATTGACAACTGTATCATCGCCGTGTGAGGTCTATAGAGCCATTCTGCCTACACCCACTCGATTGAAGCGAGGTTATGTGCTCGGACAAATTCGTTCAACACTCCTTCACTATGGGAATGTTGTGTTACGACCGTTTTCATAGGATTAAGTTGTTATTTTTGTGTTATTTATTTACTATACTGTCTTTGGTTTCAAGTGTGGAGGTCTAAACAAGTTTGATTGTCTTTTCACTAGGTATTTACAGACCCACATATTGTATCGTAAAGTCGTAAACTGAAGGTCATGATGATCATAAGGCCTTGTTTTGTACGAGAGATTTATTAACGTTCGTTAAAAAAGCGTTGGCTTGGAACAAAAACAAATTGAACTTAAATAAAATTTGTAAGTCTTTGAGGCCCAGCGCTTAAAATCAAATAAGTAAAACTTGCGTAGCGTTTTAAAAGCGCTATCGTGCGTGTGAATAAAATATGTTAAAATTTTTATTATTTTCAACGCTTTTCTAACGGACTTAGGTAAGTCACTCGTGAGTACGATGCCTAAACGAAAAGAAAAATATTGAAATGCCATTCTGTGTACACACTTTTAAAATACAAGTTTTACAAGAAAAACGGATCCTAGAGTCTACATATTTTTTACAACAGTAAGTACCTATAATCTGTCTTCTTCTTCTTCTATACTTATAATAAATCTGTAGAGAGTTCAATTCTGTACATGAAATATATTTCCAAAATAACTATCAGGGGGTGACTAGGGATCGATACTGATGCCAAAAATGCAATTACTAAAATTATTGTCTGTCTGTCTGTCTGTATAACCGTTATAGAAACAAAAACTACGCGACGGATTTTGACGAAACTTGGTACAATTATTTTTCATACTCCTGCGCTGGTTATAGTATACTTTTCATCACGCTACAACCAATAGGAGCAGAGCAGTGAAGGGAAATGTTAGGAAAACGGGAGAAGTTGCTCCATACACGCGTATCTTCGGAACTACTGGACGGATTTGATTGTTTTTTTTTTTGTTGTACAGCTATTAAGTCTGGGCAACATATAGGCTATGATTTATCTTGGAAACTTGAACACCTGATGCAGAACTGCAATAGATCAGCTAAACTATAAGAGATACAAAAATAGCGCCATACCAAAAATTGTTTCGCGTGATGAGCATTTTCTGCTGGGAAAATATATTTGAAGATATGGAACACCTGAAGTGGAACTCCAAGAGCCCAGCTACACTATAACATATATAGGAATGACGTCTTAGCAAGAGTTGTTCAGCCTAATGAGCACTCTCTGTTGACGTATGAAAATTGAGATCTGGAACAACTAATGTGGAACTTCAAGAGCCCAGCTACACTATAACATATATAGGAATAACATCTTAGCAAGAGTTGTTTAGTCTGATGGGCATTTCCTGTTGACTTACAAAAATGAAAGATCTGGAACGTCTGGAATCGTCATGCGCGTCCCGTTGTTTTCCCGTCCCCAGGCTCTAAGAATTCGACATCAGACGTTTCAGATCTTTGATTTTGACGACCCCATTGTCGCTGGCATAAGCAACAGGATCCGCGTACGAAGTCGCTGGCAGAAGCTAGTCAACAATAAATCCAACCGCCGGCAGAGACTGTCAGACTCGTACTGACTAAAATCCACGGTGTCCTTCAATAGCTCTTTACGTTCCGGGATCACGGTAACCTGTTTAGACTCTAGATTCTAGAGTTAAGTTTATATGATAAGCCTAGGATGAAAAATACCTCAGTAATTAAAATAACCGGTGACGGAACGAAGCGATCCGGGCGCACAAACTAGTCTCAGATAACATTATAATGAATAGGGTTTTAAAACGTGTGAGATATACTCGATTTGTTAAATGATATGTGTGTGAAGTGTGGGCTGTTTGGTTTGGCTACTGGGTTCTGTAGTAGAATTAAATATTGATTGAGTATATCAGATTGAAATTGGAACGGTACTAAGAGTCAGTTCGGTAAACTATTTGTCAAAATCGTTTATATTGTTTAACCATTTGAAATTCGTAGTTCTAGTAGTTTTAGTAGTAATGAATTTTAACTAAAACTTAGGTTAATTATGATCAAACGACTGGGTGCTTGAAACTAGTGAATTTTATAGAATAAGAAATTTGTACCTTCTTCAAAATCTTTGATATTTATACTTATCTTCATAATCTTGCAATGTTTACTTTGCTATCGAAAAATTTTCAACGCCCTTTTGCCACCTTATAAAAGTCGAAAACAGTTGCAATAATAGCAAAGAGCGCCTCACCGCGAGCATTCACCTGTAATGTAACGTTACAGATTCGAACATTCGAAGACAATAGAGCATCAAATAGCGCACTTTTATGTTACATTACAGGTGCTTGCTCGCGGAGAGAGAGCGCCTTTAGGTTTAATTAACATCTCAAAACAAATCTTTTCCGTTTCACCATCATCCCACAGAACCCTAAAAAAAATCTCCCAGCCCATTTATCTGAGTGACTTTTATTAATCGCAGTATTATCCGTTATCCGTCAGTTAAAAACTTATCAACGACAAACCGTGTAATTTTTATAGTAAAAAATAACCCCAATTTGTCTATGGTAGCTAAGTAGACTGACAATATTTTTTTGCCTTTGCCTCCGCAGCGAAAGTAATTTAAAAAAAAAGGTAATTGGAATAGTTTTTGGTACGGTGGGTTAATTGTTAGGAATGTTGCAGCTTGATCGATTATATTATAGTTGTTTTTTAGCTGTATGAGTCTTATTGCTTTACCACCAATTCGCACTAAGCGTTTCCAAACGTCTTTTATAATGCGGGCGGCGAGTGGAACTCTCTGCCTGCGTCTGTGTTTCCGAACACATACAACCCTAATCTCTTCAAAGTCAGAGTGAACAGGCTAATTCTGGGTAAGCTCGCTCCATCGTCGACCTTGTCTTAGTCAATCCTGACCTAGACTAAGGTCAAAAGCAAAATAATCGTACAATAAAAAAAAAAAAAAAGGTTGCACTCCAGGAGTGCCGGTAGAAGTGAAAACTTTTTTGTTACTATGTTTTATTTTTAATTTGAATGACGTCTTACTCATTTTCGATCAGGGTCACGTGACCCTGACGGTCACGTGACCCTGACGGTCACGTGACCCTGACGCGAGTTTTAAATTTTTTACCCATTACAGAAAAAGTGTACAACGCCGCTAAAGAAGTTTTCACTTCAAAAAGGTTGCACTCCAGGAGTGCCGGTAGAAGTGAAAACTTTTTTGTTACTATGTTTTATTTTTAATTTGAATGACGTCTTACTCATTTTCGATCAGGGTCACGTGACCCTGACGGTCACGTGACCCTGACGGTCACGTGACCCTGACGCGAGTTTTAAATTTTTTACCCATTACAGAAAAAGTGTACAACGCCGCTAAAGAAGTTTTCACTTCAAAAAACTTCAGTTCGCTGGTGAATGAAGTAGCTCACTGCACTCAAAACGGTGTAGGAAAATTTAAGAACCCGGCTTATCCTAGGATCAAACATTCAAAGACAATAGCCACATCTACCAACGCGTCCTGAGTAATACAAGCCTTTTTGAATACAGGGGGGGTATTTGTTTCAGAGAGTGAACGAGATGGCGCTAGTCGACTTGTATAGCTCTGTCACTTTCACTCGCCGAAATGAGCCTGGTTTTAAAACGTTGTAATACCCCCCCAGGTGGCCTACCATGACGTCTTAAAGCCAGAGTAGTTCCAGTGAGGGAAGGAGACAGAGCTATACAAGTCGTCTAGCGCCATCTCGTTCACTTACTGGAACTACTCTGGCTTTAAGACGTCATTGTAGGCCACCAGGGGGGTATTATAACGTCTTAAAAAAACTGGCTTATTCCGGCGAGTGAAAGTGACAGAGCTATTCAAGACGTTTAGCGCCATCTCGTTAACTCACTGGAACAAGCCGAAAAAATGTGCTCACGGCTGCAGATAGTTTTGAAAAGCCGTTTAATTTTCATCAGCTGTCAAAAGAAATACCTATGTGTTCCAGAGTTATTTGACATTTTCCTTCAAACTCAATAGTTTTCGCATAAAACTTCCTAGAAATTATCACTCATAAAATCCACACAAAGACCAATTCTTAAAACCATTTCTCTTCCCTTTCACACACCATTTAGCGCGAAAAACATCAACGTATTGTCACTTAGCTGTCATTCAAACGTCATCACCTCTAATGTCAAAATGACTTTGACAGTTTAGTGTCAGAAACACTAATTTGTCAGTAAGTTGTTGGTAATTATTGTCGAGTGGTTGCCTTCTCGGTTTTGAGTCGATTTGTTTGACATTAAACATGTTGGGATGTTAAGGATATAAATATGTCTGTGGTGTCATTCGTTTGGATGTTAAGAGGTGGGACTATATTTAGAAGTTTAGTGTTGTCAGGTTGGTAAAACTTTTTAGTAGCTTTTCTTTTTTTATGTTGCTACTGAATGATCTTTCTTATTAGGGATTGTTTGTGTTGATTTTTAGCTAACTGACTCGTGTGTTCGAATTTTGCTTTTTTTTCTCTCTTTTCTGTTTCATAACATGACAAAAATGCTTTGTGAACAATTTTTGATATAT